>OV179161.1:20301019-20966019 GCA_921972225.1 Euplexia lucipara
CACGCAGACGGTAATCCCAAATTAACATAAACAATACATGCTCAGACAGACGCCCCCACCTGCGGCACATACTCACACAGTACTCATGTATTCATGATAAATACGTAATAATATTTGCATGTATATGTGCCGAACATGGTTGTGTTGGTACCGGTATCTACCTCACGACTCACGACTCGGATACCGGCACCACAGAATACATACGTACAGAAGGTCTACTTCAAACAAAGAGCAGATTTGCCCGCACACATAGATAAGCGTCTGCACACAGTTAGTGCAAACGCTTACTAACTACTTACACCTTGGGTTGAGATAGAGATGTTAAGATGACAAAACAGGTAAACCTAAATAACTAAGTATCTCTTTAACTGTTCCCAGTTCCTAGATTCAAAACGACCCCAAAAATTGACAAACGCGTGTTTACTGATATGATAGATTATTATTATAAACTGATTTATTTATCTTAAAATGATTTCGATGTTGATTAGGTACAGTTTTCTACTTAAAAGCATTGTGACAGCTGGTGTCTGAAGTAGGTCTTATAATAATTATGAGCATATGAAAACTGCCATGAACTGGTACTTATCAATAAGAAGAAAAAATAGTAAATGAAATAAAACCAAAAAAAAAATGACTTATTGATTTTATGAATAGCCTATCGCATCAGTTAATCTATGTAATAATTTGTAAGTTTTTATGGTGTACAAACAGTATTCTATTCCATTCTATTATATATTATTGAAAACTTAATAATCTAATAATTTTGTACAAGCTCCTGTTTTAGCTCGTTTGTTGGACCTGACCTTCTGCAGCTCACTATTCTGTGGTGTTAGTACCTCAGTACTATTCACACGTTGAAATAATCCAAGCTTGTGAAAAAAAGAAACCTGGAACCTGGAATGTCTCATAATGTAGAAACATAGGGAGGAGAGATTGAAGATTGCGCGCTGGTTCTCACCTGCTGGAGTAAGGGTGGTGATACGTCTTCCCTTAATCACCTTACGGCATCTGCCTAGACTTCTAGTTTAACAAGATACAGTTGAATACCAGTGTCTTAGATGCGACTGCATGTCTGGCTTCCATAACCCAGTAACTGGGTAACACGATACCCTTTCGTTAAACCAGTTGCAAGATTTTCGGGCTTCTGACTACCCGTCTACAACAGTCAAAGACCTTAATGCTGCCTTCTCCAAATTATAGATTGAAATTAACTTCTAACATGAATTTGTTCTAATTAACTATTGGTAACTATAGGTATTTATTGTATGTGTAAGGATTTTTCGTTCCTTTTTTCATATTGATTTAGTTTCCTAAATCAATATGAAAAAAGGAAGGAAATTTTTTTGCCTTTACCTTTCGGTAAAGGCAGAAATATTCCTTGGCCGCGCTTGTCTACACACCCCTGATTTGTGTCATAAAAATATGGTTGTTACTACCGTAACATGCGATGGGAAATGACTTCACCCTCGGAATAAGATCGTTGTAAGTGTTGAAAGCGTTACACCGTGACAAATCCAAACAAAAAGAAATTCTCTAAACTTCCGAACTGTGACTGAACATAACACTTTTACTTTCAGGTTTATTAACACGTTTTGTAGTACAGACGCCAGCACATCAACTTACCCTAATGTGTCAAATTTCGTTGATAGGTTTTCAACTTTATCCTAAATACAATAAGGCTCATGTTCAATTGGGAACATTTAACAGTTCGGGGTAGGTCGATGTGCTGGCGTCAGTACAGTAAAAAAAAAATACATTTTACCAGATGTTAAAGTCCCATGTAATTAAGGATGAGCCTATTGCTATCAAACGGGCACAAATCCAGACACCGGGCAGCTACGTACTGAGAAATTCCAGATTGGAAAATTCAATAATACTGTTCCCGACTCAGAGAACGAACCCAGGATTTCATGCAACGAGGCAGTCCCAAATACTATCAAAACACTTTTAATTTAGATACATTTTGCTGTTTTTTGGCATACGCAACTCCCATATTTATTATTCTATATACACTTTTAAAAAATATATTGGTCATGAAATAATAATATAAACTAAGAAACGTTTACTTTAAATGAAAACAATACTTTTAATGAAAATACCAAAAGGCACTTTTGTACACGTAGCTTTTTTCTAAACGGCAACTTCGTAATACAACTTTCATTTTCGCATACTAAATATACAGACAATTACGGCTGTCAAAAGAATGTAAGTTACTTATTGGTTTTGCCTTTTTAGTTTAAAATTAAATTTACAATTGACAACTGAAGCCTTAACAACACTTGAAATTAAGTTTCAGCGTGGCCTAACACGCAACGTTAAATCAGCTGATATTAGAAGCTCTAAATGTGAACAATTTTTTTTTTTTTTTTTCAAAACCTATTTCAACAAAACAAAATCTATTTCTATTATAGAAAGAAAATGGCGTAGGTATATGGAGTCAGCTGTTTGCCAACTGTCAAGTGTATTTCATTTTCAGCCATATTACAAATTCTACTTGTTAACACTTGACAGTTGACAAACAGCTAATTCCATATACGCCATTTTCTTTCTATTGTCGCCTTATCGATTACGATAACAGAAATAGAATTTGTAATATGGTTAGGCCTGCAGAGTCGTAATTGAATACGGAAAACAGAATGTCGTATAGAAATTATTTTAATGCTAATGCATGGTCAAGGACTATTTGAATATTCTACATGACGTTTGGTTTAGGTGAATGACTAGGACACACAAACAAATGTACTACCGCTCTTACTATAATAATTATAATAACACCAGCCCGTTACCGCCCCACTTGCGGGTAACAGGCCTCTTTTCTTACAGAAAAGGCGCGAAAGGAGCATTAATCACCACCCTTGCTCTAGCGGATTGGCCGACTTGGGAATGATATCTAAGATATTCTTAGAAAGTTCAAACAAATATAAATTGAAAAAGTCACATTGATATTTGCCCGGATTTGAACCACAACCTCGTGCATGAGAGGTAGGCGACTTTTCCTCTGGGCCAATACGACATCGAATACACTCTCTTATTCGAACAGGAGCAAATATACTAGCGATTCAGGACGTACTGTACCCACAAGAAGCTTAAAGATATCAAAATGGCGGAGTATTTCAATTCTCTTCAGTCATAATTCATCCAGCGAGCCTTATTGTCGCGGGAGACAAATTGAGGATTCGTCATCATTTGCAACGCACTGAACCGAAGATTTGTGCGAAAGTGTTCAGTCACTATCCAGTAGATAGGAATGAGAAATTGTTTACATTTATTAAATAGTTTTTTTGTCAGAAATTGCTAATAATTATGTATGAAAGATTGATTAAACTAGGACGCCTATTAGATAGACGCCTGAGAGTTGAAAAGAACTCGCAAAATGTGAGAATACCACATCATAAATATCACGCCGTAATCCTTGAAGGGTTGGCATTTCGAGGATTACAGGTGTGATTTAATTTTATCTATTGATTGACCAGGAGAATATCTTTACCATGGTATAATATCGGAAATAGTTACCAGATTAGTAAATGATATTGTTGCTAGATTGACTATTGCACGACTGTTTCCTCTTTGCAAAATCAGTAGAAAGTGGTGAAGGGTGGGCGTCGTGGGGGACTGTCTTATGTCATTGAACGATTAAAAACTTTTGGTCCTCAGCCCAACTCGAAATAATATATTTCTTTCACATTTGATTTGTCTGTAATCACCTATCGTGACGTGACCTTTTCAAGATGGCGGGTATAATATTTTTTCAAGATAGCGCTTCTTATAATAAATATTCCATTTTCTCGGATCAATGTAAAGGCTAACTTATTCCCCATGGTGAGCCGGATCGCTCTTTAAACTAGTTCTACTTAATTAGGTATCTAATGAGTTGGATTTTAGGTCACTAATGTACCAATTAACTATACTCAATACTCAATACTCAATACTTTATTGCATTCCATAATGTATACAAGGCTGGTAGGTAAATTATAGAGAAACAATTATGGACCCTGTCGGGCACAGCAAGTTAGTTTTTAGAGGAGAGGATGAAGCGCTTTTTGTTTAAAAACATAATAATATTGAAATTAAGGAAGTAAATCTTATATTTAGATATTTAAGTAGATATTATTTATGAGTAGATTTATGTTAATTTTGTTTATTATTAATATTTCTATATTTATTTATTTATAAATTTATTTATTTATTATTAATAGATATTTTCTAAATTATATATTAGGTAATTATTTTATATATTTATTTATATATTAGCTGTAATTTATTATTAACTTAGTAGTAAGTAATTAAAGATATTGCACGGTAGATAAGGTAAATAGATGTATTAGGTACTACTAACTTGTTTATTCTAATTATCTTCGTTTGTCTAGGAGGAATTTATCTTTGAAGTATTCGTCAATTGTGTAGTAAGCTTTGTCTAAGAGTAATCGTTTTAGTTTATTTATAAATATATTGTTTGTTTCTGTGTTTTTTATGTATTCAGGTAATTTATTATAGATTTTTATTGACGTGACAAACGCACTAGAGGAGTGCATTTTTAATCGTGAAGTTGGCAGGTTGAGTCTATTTCCATGTCTGAGTTTGATTTCTGTTTGTATGTCTTCTCTTTTGCTGTAGAATTGTGGGTACTTCCTTACAAATTTGCAGATTTCAAATATGTAGAGACAAGGTAGTGTTAGGATGTTTAGTTCTTTGAAGTGTGGTTTACATGAGTCGGTGTCTTCTATGTTAACCAATGTTCTTAAAAATTTTTTCTGTATTGTAAATAGCGAAGGTGCGTCTGTACTGTTACCCCATAATATTATTCCGTATTTAAGCCAAGCGAACGCGTACGCATAGTATGTTACTATTGCTGTTTTGAGATCTGTACTTTTCTTTATTTCTCTGAGGGCATATGCAAATTTAGATAGCTTTGTTTTAACTTTCTGTATGTGTGGTTTCCAGTCTATGTGTGTATCTATGTCTAGGCCTAAAAGGGTGAATTTATTAACTATTTCTAACTTGGATCCTTTGTATTCAAAATTTATTTTTATTGGGGTTTTTTGTCGCGGGTGGAAACTGACTATTTTTGTCTTACTAAAGTTAATTTCAAGGTTATGTTCGTTCATCCAGTGTGTTGTGGTGTCAAGTATAGATGTTAGTGTTTGGTTTAGGTTTTGGTTATTTTTACATGATGTTATAATAGATACGTCATCGGCAAACAATACGCACGTTTCATTTATGTGATTAGGGAGGTCATTTATGTAGACTAAGAACAATAGGCATCCTATAACACTTCCCTGTGGTATGGAGGCGTTTACAGGTATATTTTGTGATCTAATTAGTTCAATGTGTTGTGTTTGTGTATTGTGTTCTATTTCTACGACTTGTTCTCTGTTTTTTAAATAAGATGTAAACCAGTCATGACTTTTCCCTCGGATACCTATGTTGTAAAGTTTATTTAATAGTATATCGAATTGTACTTTATCATACGCTTTGGTCATGTCTAATAACAGTCCAATAGCGTATTTTTTATTATCAGAAGACGTTGCTAGCTCCTATCTGTATAGATGCGACCTAATTAGCAATAAAAAACTATTTAAATTGGGTGTGCTTAACTGCTTACACACCGTCGATTTTAAAGCCTTAGTTTTGTCCGAATCTATTGCAACATGTACCTAATACGCCATCTTTAGACTTAACCATTCCAATAATTGAGTTATTTAATCTGGAATTTCTTAGTATCAGCCCTAGAGTCTGCATCTGTGCCCGATTGATGGCAATAGGCTCGTCCCTTATTTTGTGGGACTTGAACATGACTAGCAAAATGCTGGAGCGCTACAGGTACACCTGTGCCTAAGCTTTTGAATGAAACAGGCGTGATGATATGTAAGACCTAACAATTGATTTGAGGTACTTACGGTATAGTTTTATGTCGAGGAAATTGCATACATTTTAATTGTATAAATCAAATTTGCAGCGGACTATTTTTCTTATAACTTACTCTTAACAATACCGTGGCTTACTTTAACGGGCAAGTCAAGAAAAACGTTACAATCCGTAAAACATTCAATTTCGTCGGGTTCCCTCACTGTTCTCCTCCCAAAAGTAGCATGTGTGTGTTTCCACAACAATACCTGAACATATCACGTTTTCACAATAAAATGCTTCGAAACTTTTGTGAATACAAAGCGCTTACCGTGATATTTGGCGTTACACCTCCGTTTGCACCCTTCAAGGGATTACAAAAGATATGACTACCTTTTTACTTTAGATTCTTTCCTCCCCACTCTATATAACACCCCCATTTACATATTATTCGGGCGAATAATCATTTATAAAGTTTCGGGTATAAATGGGCATGACAGTTGAGACGAGAAAGCAATTTGTCACCATTTCAAAGTTTGTTTTTATCTAGAATGGAATATTGTACAACGTATCTAGTAATTAAGTGAGACAATTTACATTCTTTGAAGACTCGTCAGTATAGTTTGTGTAAACTTAGTAGATGATGAGTATACAGAGTAGAAACACAAAACTATATCTTACTACGGTGTTGTACGTAAATTTTGTTTTGCTAGAAAGGTTAAAAAAGTGTTTTTGTCAGGGTTTTGTTTTTATAAGTTGATTGAGACGAAACGAGCAAATTCTCATTGGATACGCACTTAACCTAATTTGCTTTGTGTAAACTGAGTTAGAGCGATCTTTGTCAAGCAGCACATTTACTACTTGATATTCACTACTGTACTGAGCGGACATGTTCCATCTCAGTATAAAATATTTATTTAAAGGAAGTTTGTTAGTGTCAGTGGCAGAATAGTTGAAAGATATAATCGTTGGTCTTGGCATGGGCATGCGATAAGGATTGTAACACATGTGACTAGAGCCGAAAAGATGGATTGAGAGTAAGAGGAAAGTCAAAATAGAATATGGGTGAATAGTGTGACGAATGATATGAAAGGAGTGAACGATAGCGTCACACGTCGTAAACAGGTGAATGCAGAAGCAGATAATATTTTTCGCTAACTTCAACTGCCATAATATAGTTAAAAGACATGAAGAGTTCTTTTCTTAGTTGAAAGTTATTGTATGTAAGATATCGCTTTTAGCAATTATAAAGCCGACTAATTTAAGAACTGATGTAGCTCTTAGGCCTGTAGCTTACGTCAGCGGGAGCAGGGTAGCGACGCGACGCCAGCAGCGTGTTTGATTTGCTTAGATTTATATAGAACTGCTGTTTCCAGCGCTTACCTTCGAGTTCTTACATACATACATAAACTCACGCCTTTTTTCCACGGATTTAGGCAGTAACAACGGAGCACCATCTGCTACTATTCTTACAAACTTCTTTTGCTTTGTTTACACACATCCATGTTGTCATACACACACGCCGGTTGTGAGTGGGAACTACGCATCTGATCTTTCTGAAGACCCTCACCAAAATAGGATCTATGTATGAATGTCTACTCCTTCAAGTCCAGTTTAAGAATCTACGTATTAGAACGCGCCGCGCCCGCTTCGCATCCACCGCTGCTCCGCTGGCGCCCCGCTACCTGCTGACTTCGTGTCCGTGGCCTTAAAATTACTATTGACAATTTTTGGTGTACAAAAAAAGAAAATTCTATTCTATTTTATGTAGACACGGTAAAGATGATGATTTAATTATTTATTGTTTTTTTTTATTATTTCTCAGTAGCAGTCCGGAGTCTGGAGCCGTGCCCCGTTTGATGGCAATAGGCTCGCCCCCTATTAAATGGGAATTTAACATAACTGGCGAATTGTGGGTGTACCACAGGTACAACTCTGCCTAATAGCCGGATTACAGGCGTGATATTATGTCTTTATAATTAATTTAAGAAAAAATACAGTCATACAAAATCCTCGCTCACAAATGCCCTTGCACAATCGTTAATACTCTAACTGATTCTATTAAGTTATAAGTAAGTTATACAATCTGTAACTCAAATGCATACACAATCACTCGGTACGGCTTCACCTGGGGACCTTGCCTTGTTAGTGATGTTCACAAGTTTTCTTTGAAAAGAAAAAACTAACCGTCGAGACTGAAGGTAAGTAGATCTTTTTTCCAAGTATTTGTCCCAGAAGATTCAGTGAGTTCCGTTTAGCAGTTGGATTTGCAGTTGAATGGTTTAAATGAGGAGTTTACAGTGTTTCTGGTTACTTTTTTTTATTAAGTTAGCCTTTAGAAGAGTAATGAATCTATCTTCTTTCTTTCAGTTCAGGTAAAGGTTGTATAAGACCTTCTACTTCATTTAGTAAATGTTTGTTGGTTGACTATCTCGTTGGTCTAGTGGTCGCAAGAGCTACTGCTGAGTATGAGGTCCCGGGTTCAATCCTCAAAGTGTCATTGAGTTTTTCTATCTGGAATTTCTTTGTAGCAGCCCGGGGTCAATAGGTTCGCCCCCTATTACATGGAACTTAAACATAGAAAATGCAGCGAAATGTGGGTGTATTATCAAGTACACTTCTGCCTAGCCCTTCGGGAATTACAGGCGTGATATGTTATGTTGTTTGTCCAACAATAAATGATTAGTATAATAGACTAATACCTTGTTCTTGATTTCATACTGTCGAATTTCGTATTTTTTCCCTTGGGACAATCGTATTTTTACTATAAATTAATATTATAAATAAAGATATGAATTAAAACATCTTATTCACCTATGTTTGCAAAGGTTTAATGATTTGGTAAATTATGAAATGATAAAAACGAATTGGCCCCTGGGTACTTGAAAAAAGTAAGTCACCTTCAGTAAAGTAAGAGTGTAAGCCAGAGTAAATGAATGTGTCGTAACAGGTGGTGTGCAGAGAATATTATACGAATTTTCCATCGGTCTAAATATCATACTAGAGAAGGCAACGATTACTTGGCCAAGAAGCCATGTTTTATTAATACATTTAATCACAACACGCTCACTGGTGCTCAATTGATCGTAATATCAAGCGAGGACCCTAAAAAGCTAACGACTCGAAAAAAACTGTACTAACATTCACTAAACTATCGCATGCCATTAAATACGCGCAAAATAAATCCTTATGTAAGTTAGAAAATAAAACAAAAAAACTGGAGATTACGCGCGATCCCCAAGCGACAGTAAAAGTGCGACACCACTCGCGAGGAGGGTGACAAAAAATCCTAAAGGGTCGCCCTCTATAAGTTAAGCAGGTGTTTGGTTAGTCGCAGCAAAAATTCGCAAAGTTACCGGACCGACATATTTTTGCGGATAATCTTATAAACGTGCATAGACGTATGTAAAAGGGAAAGAGGGAATTTGTTATATTTTTTGATACTCGACTTTTCCATTCATGGTTAAAGGTAACATTATTAATGTGGAAACGTTTTTGGGGAATCGATTAGCTAACCCACTGGCTTTCGATTATTCGGTTCGATTTGTCTATTGAACAAATATTTGCATGGCGAAATGAGCAATCTTCTGTATTGAATGTTTTGTGTTTGTTAAAGTATTCACTGTGCAGAAGAAATTGCTCTCGGCAGACACAGTCTGCCGAGAGCGATCTTCAAGTGAACGGTATGATTTTCCGGGAAAACATTCGTTCTAACTGGAACGACTCTAGAACATGGTTCAAAACATGCAGTTTTTGACAAGTCTGTTAGGAAAACGGAAAGTTACATTTCAACATTAGTCGTTCAGAGAATGTTATCGAGTTCGCTTCCATCAGCAAATTTATTCAGTAAACTGCTTTCTGCTAACCTAATAAAAACCAACTAAAGTTCGTATTTGTTAACCTTTCGATTGTGAATCTACTTATTTGATTTATTAATCGTTTAGGTTGGCAAATTCAAGGGTCAGAGGGTCGCGTGGGCCCAATATTTTTGCTACTCCGTTTAGATTACACTGGCCAGACCTTAAATTTACTCCAGGGTCCAACTTTAATAGGCTCCCATATTTCACGACGATTTTTTGCGAAGATGCGTTTATATTTCATGGGAGGATTTTGTTTATGTTTTTAATAACACACGGTGCTCGCAAAATACATAAATAACTTCGTGACGTGCGAACATATTATTTAATTTGAGAAGGGTTTGCACAAAAAACGATTTCATTTTGCCTCTGCTCTTTTTTAATATAAATTATTATTTTACGTTTTATGCTTAATTACTAACGTCAAGTATTTAGAAATAAAAGTAAACAGACTGGGTTCACACACAAGAACCGTATTAAAATTGCGCGTTTTTGTTAACATCGTCTGTTGAAAGCAATCTAAAATACTGTGTTTTAAATCTGGACATAAAAAACGCATTTCCGAAATATTTTGGTCGAGATTTTACATTTAGTTTTCTGAAAACACAAATAATATAACTTCTGCGAAAAATCTGTCGCAAAAAATCAGGTTCGTGTCTCGTTCCACGATAATTTAATTACATAACGTGAAATTGCATTTTTTTCAGTACATCATCAGGATTTTCATTATTAAATCCAATTTATTTAATACTGCAGCCTCACGTTTTATGCTTGCTGTAATTAAAACTGCAAACATATCGGTATATACGATGTTATTATAGATCACAGTTCAACGTTCATCAATTACCTACTTAAGAACTCTTTCACACGAACTTGAAGCATGGGCCATTGTGTACAGGCACCGTTATGTATTTTTTCTCCCCATTACGCCATATCACACATTGGGATCTAATATATAGCCGCGCAGGTCCCAACGAGGGTAGTTTACGACTCAAGTCGATACAGATAGCACAGTTTCCGATACCCGGTAGATACTTGCGACTTGCGGAGGTTGATATCATCGGTCACCTACCACCTGATTTATAAGACTTAACGGCTGACTACGACCTGGTGGTCATTTAGTGGGACACGGATAAAGTTTTCGTTAGAGCCTTTGGGAAAGGGTTGGTTGTGCGGTGATTTTGAGGACTAAGGGTAATTTAGTACATTGAACCATCCCAGAATAAACCCGTAGTAAATAAATAAATTTTATCAAAGTAAGTATATCTATACTAATCGAAGATACTAATATAAAGAAGTAAAAAATCCCTATGGATTAAACTCAAAAACTACTAAACTGATTTTTAAAGTTCTTCCGCCACTGGAAAGCTAAATTATCACCTAGTTACAAATTATATAATAATGATACCTAATAAGAATTCTTTGCTAAAATATAACTTGCTATTTGCAATTGTATTTCATGAAGAAAGAATCAGAGGTGAATACACTATATTTATTTATTTATTTATGAATAATTCAACCACATTTCGCCAGTTATGTTAAAGTCCCTTCTTATCGCAGACCTGCCTATGGTCATCAACCGGTAAGGTCCAGGTGAGAAAACCCAATTAAACTTTGCCCGACCCAGAATTGAAGATGTCACGCTATGGAGTAGCAGGAGCAACCACTAGATAAGCAAGACAGTATACTTTTCTCTAATTCAAAAATCTAAAACTGACATTATGATCTACAAACGTTTCGTAAAAAACTGCTCTTGCGCCGCCTTTGATGTATAATCAAGTCCTCAAAAAACCTCCCTCTCCAAACATTTACTACAGTTGTTTATCAGAATTAGGTACAGGTACCGTTCAAGATAAAAAGACTCGATTAAGGTTACCTTCTTTTAGGTTTAGAGGACAAAAAAATAACTTCGCTGAGCTTTCTTTAGTTCAAATCCTTGTCACGTTGGAAGCTACTTGACGTACTAATGATCAAGACAACTAGTTTTCTTTTTTATTCTTGACATAGACAAATAACACCATTGGTTAGTATCATTCTCATGTTATGCTTTTTATTTACATTGACAACACTGAACCTAGGATAATATCCAGTGTCGTGAGGTTAAGTCTCTTTCGCCATACGATTCATTTAGCATAGTTGACAATTTGTGATGTATTGGAGGGCCTATTTAATAGAGTGAGAGGTGTATTAATCAAATAATGTGTGTAGTGTGAGTAAAAAATAAAATAAATAAAATGAAATTGTTTATTTCCAGTAAAACTGATTACATACGTTACAAGTACAGTTTATTACAACAAAAGGTGCATTGGGTATTATCTCCTGGTTCTCAAACTAGGTTTATAGCCTGTGACTTGGGGACCAGTGATTCCATAAGGGTAAACATAGTTGATAAAATGTTATAAGTACAGAAACTGTGTGTAGTGTCAGAAAGAGTATGTGTAGTGTACAATTTCTTTTTTGTTATCCTGTTCTGTCCCACTCTTGAAAGGCCACCCTCCACTCCTTCCACTTTTCGCGATTTCGCGCTTCATCTTTCCAGCATGCGTAGCATGAACACATTAAACACCGAAGAAACGGCCTTTGTCTACAGACGAATCGGCAAAGTGACAGATTATATAGACAGGAACCTCAATCTGTCAAATTTCTTTCAATAAACCTGCCTGCGTAGCATGAACACTTAATTTCTTTTCTTCCGAGACACGACAAAGACCGTTTCTTCGGTGATCATGCTACGCGTGCTGTTTTTTTAGAAATTTGTCTAGTTCGTCCCGTCATCTCTTTCATGGTCTGCCGCAACTTAGCATAATATCGATGCTAAATCTATAATGACAGAGTAGGAGTACCTATGTGTTCGTTTTATCAAATTGTGATAACACTTCCAGGACTCAAGTAATCTAAACCTAATAGCCATTTAGTTTAGTTAGTTATAGACTTAGCTTTTTTTTTCATACTAGCAATGTGGGTTGCATATTACGCGGCTGGATGATATTTTGCGGCTTCATTGTCCGCATGAAGTGCCTCGTAAGTACATGACTTATTAATTTCAATATAATATGTTTAAATTTGTTACTAACACTAGTGTTTAAGCTGTAGTTTCTAAGGTGTGTACTAACAAAAAATGTTTCCTATGTTGTTCCCAATAAAACAAATTTATTATTATTATTATTACTAAATAGTCCTGTTAACCCCTCCAACAAAGCTAAAAGCTTGTGTCTGGATTGGGTTCACGTCAATAGTGCAATGTGCAATGGGGATAAGTATCGCACTTACAACCTCCCGATTGCCGGCCAACACCTTAACTATTAGGCTATTGCTGCTGAAAGCTTTAGAAAATTATAAAATGGAAATCTTTAAAACATCTCCTATCTTTATCTATTGGCCAACCAATAAGCTGGCAAGACTCGCAGCGTATAAACTGGACCTCAGGCCACTCCCTTAAATTCGATGGCACAACTGGCATGCGTCCAGTATCGCAGTGTAGACCACTCGAGGACTGCTTATCTATCCCGACTTACGTGAAATATATCACGGCTTTGTCCAAACTAATGTTTTAAGCTAAGCGTGGTAAACAGTCTTATGTAACTGAGTCCTAATTTGGACTGAAAACAGTACTAAAATTGTGTTAGGTAAAAACTTTTGCAAGCTTCAAAGTTTGGTGTAAGTACATGTCAAAGAGAAAGGTGACTCAACCTTGAATAAAATTAGGAAAACTCATATAAGACTTTCAGATACTTTAGAAAGAAGTTAATATCTGCTTCGACGGACTAAAGACCTCCTTTACAAACACCTAAGTAAGTTAAAAATAGTCCAGTACATTCAGACCTTTTGCCAATCAGTAATTTTGAAGGTTCGTACGAAAAGCTGATCCCAATAAAGATAGCGCTGATGAAATGTTTAAATCTTCATTCATTCGCAGTAACTTTCTTAGAAAATGTTCCTTTGACTAGCTCCGTGTCACTCATGATTACCTAGTACAATTTGTCTGGATGTAAGTACTCTTGTGTTTCGTGGAACGACCCTTTAATTAACGTATACTAGAATAAATAACGATTAAGTAGAATGGCTAGATCTTTATCTTTCTTACATCGGCACAAACTGTGTTACTAATTACTAAAAAGTAATGCTGTAGTTAAAATATTGGCCAGATATCAAGATAGAAGACTGACTGTCTAAGGTGGGTGAAGAAAAAAAACCTAGAATTATTAACAAAAAGTACGCTCGTAGACTCAAGAAGCGTAGCAGTAACAAATATCACGACGTTCTCCAAACTGTTTACCCAACTCCTTTTTGAAGGAGGTATCATTCGAATTCCTTTTCATCGCATCTATCTCAGGATGTTCACGCACGTGCAGCCAAATGATTCGCTCCCGAATTCTCAGTAGCTGCGACGAGCGACGATTTAAACAGCGCCGGATCTGCTCTCAAAGAATTGTTTCCGTAGCCAGCTAGAATTAAACGACGTATCTTAAGTCACCGTAAAACTCCGCGATAAGATTCCGAGCACTTTCGAGCAATGAGTCCAGCCAGCTTTGCAACAGTATTTTTAGTCCATTTTAGGCTAAACCGGAGATAAATTACCGTCATTAGCTTTGCACAAGTATTTCTGGGCTAGGACGTATTTTTATCGCTTAAGCCTCTGTTTTGAACACAAAGCAAGCCGGGTTCGCACGGCTTGTATGTCTCTTTTCATACTTTTTTATTAGGTTTTGGGGTTCCGAGGTTCTAGCCGGATCCGTAGTAAAGCGATTATTGCTGATTTATGGGACTGCCAGCCTCGTTTTATTGTGGTTCATAGCTGACTCGCGGAGTCTACGGGCTTATGGCATTCGCGTGCTAGTTATCTTATACGGTTATATGACATTAGGGTTTGTTTGCTGAACCTTTAGTACCTGAGTAACATACTATATCGTGATTCTATAGCATGCAAGATAATACTATAATCCAGGCACCTCAACTAATTAACTAACAAGCATAAAAAGGTAGGCATAACATTGCTGTATCTTTATTTATTATGAGTTGTAAATACCTAAAGAGTTACAAAATAGTAACATCTTGCTTTAATTGTTTACCGGCACGAGATACTAGTTATGATACTTTAGCCAATATCCAAGTACTAACTATAATAGAAAGAAAGAAAGAAAGATTTATTTGTCAGAATATAGTACAATAGATGTTAACGTTATATTAAGTTTCTTATATTCTACCATTTCTGGTGTACAAATTTTTAATCTTAAATAACTAAATTCTTAAGTAACTAATTATGTTTATACATTCCTTTTTTTACATTTTATTTTATTCTATATATTTCTGTCATCATAATATACTTTATGTTGGCTTTACTTTAAACTGTACAAACTCGTGATTTGACGAAAATGTAAGTCAAGTCATTTATTCAATATAGGCTGAGGATCGGCACTTTTGAAACGTCAAAATTACATAAGACAGTCCCCCAAAAAGCTCGCCCTTCGCCACTTCCTAGTGTTTTTGCTGAGAAGAAGAACAGGCGGAACAATTTCCCATACAGTACAATTAGTTATCATTATAAATCAATCAAACTAAATTATTTGCTATATGTTAGCTAGCACCCTCTAATATACATAATACTAGTAATACATTGGCTCTAACTAAACTCAAGCAAAATAAAAATTAACTAAGAAGAAGCCTCCCGTGTCCCGATAAGAGGGCGTGCCCGCTTACATACTTGTGCAACGTTGGATTATATGCATAGGGCCTGCGACACAATGTCATGAAAATATAAACTAGAACAAAAAAAAACAACAGCTCAAAATGAACTGCTTCTGTCCAAACTATTGAGATCTTACTTCTTACTAATATTATAAACGCGAAAGTTTGTGAGGATGGATGGATGGATGGATGTTTGTTACTCTTTGACGTAAACACTACTGAATGGTTTTTAATGAAACTTTACAATAATATAGCTTATACATCAGAATAACACATAGACAATAATTTATAAAAATATTTTGTTATTTGTTCAAATATAACGATAAGTGTCAAGTAAGTTGGTAAAAGATCTGCTATCTCCGAGCTATCATGGCGACGCTACGTAAACAGTTTACAGTTTCGCAAAGGGTACCTATGCCCCAGTGCCCACAACAGTGGATCCGCACTTGCGTCGCGGCCATCTGTCTGTCTGCCGGTCTGTCTGTATGTTCGTTCGCGATAAACCCAAGAATGACTACGCCGATGCTGTTTTCACTAATGGATTGAATGGTTCTCAAGGAAGCTTTTAGTATTTATAATTGGTCAAGTTTTTGTGTACATTGGCTTGCTTGACACCGAGTTGGGCGGGATAACCAACATCTATGTGGGCGAAGCCGCAGGCATCAGCTAGGAGTGCCTAACCTTCTACGCTAAGGAGTTCAGAACATTTAAAACATTTCTATACACCTTAGCGTACGTAGATATTATTTAAACATATTTTTACTTTCTACGTAAACGAAGTCGCGAATTAAAGTTAGCTTTAGCCCAAAGTATCTATTCCACGCGGACGAAGTCGCGGGCAATTGCTAGTATTAAATGAAAGATCTAAGCTATTTAGTTTTGTGTCATGTCCTTTACACCGTGTATCCGCTCTCAAAGCGAACCTTTTTGCCCTAAACATCACAGTATCACGTTTAAATCTAGGATAACGAACGTGTGTTGTGGTTCGAGATATTCAACATTCGAGGTAACAAGGTAATGCAGTTTCCTAGTATCGTCGGCTAAGATATTTCAAACGAACATTGTGGAGGCAACAACCGTGGATCAAAGTGTCGTTCTGCATCTTTGTCAAATTTCAGGAGGCTGTTAAGTATTAAGTAAACAAATAGTACTTATATAAATATTATATAACAACAGGAATCATTTGCTTTCTCGTTTGTTTGTTTAACTTCGAAACTACGCATTCCATTTCAAATATTCTCTAACCAAAGACATAATTGCCGCATTGCATTGCGTAATTGGCATTTTAATGAGTATGAAAAACGACATATTAATATATCATAGTCAACGGGAAGATAATGATAGAAGAGGCATCGAAAGTATTATTTATTTCTAAATCAAAAATCATTTATTCAAATTAGGCAGAGAGTTCCCCAAAACTCCCGCCCTCCACTACTTATTTGTGTTTTTGCTGGGAAAAGAAGTGGCGGAACAAACTTCATAGCAATTTAATACTTTATGGATATAAACGAAATCCTTCTCTGTTTAAGAAAAGGCCTTTACTATGCAGTGAGACCAAAACCATTTATTCTTGCTCCATTAGCAATTAGCTAAGTTCTACGTTATTATACTTTCTAATAAAAACAAGGTAGCCACCGTGTGTTACTTACTTGCATTGTCCCGTTATCACCAATCTGTATTCAAGCGTTGTATTGTAAGCTAAGTTACTAAGTATGACAGCATTCACGGAGCTTGTTTCATAGAAAATGTACAAAACCAGGGCACACTGGTGGGTTGTATGACGCATCGTGCTTTAGAGAGAGACATACCTAATATTATTGTATGAGTGACAGAGACGGCAATACAAAACAGAACCTTTTTTTTAAATGAATGTAACACCTCATGTAGCCCTTAAAGTTATAATTTGTAGTGGATTTTATTGTGTACAATGAGGAGAATTATTAATCCTACTAATATTATAAAAGCGAAAATTTGTGAGGATGTAGGTATGGATGGATGGATGTTTGTTATTCGTTCACGTAAAAACTACAGAATGGATTTTAATAATATTTGGTATGGAGTTAGCTGACACCCTGGATTAACACATAGGCTACTTTTTATTCCTGTATTCTCACGGGAACGGGACCTATGCGGGTGAAACCGCGGGATGTCTGCTAGTGTGCCATATTTTCGAGCATAATCATAGTAAATTTCTAAAATTATTATCTACTATTATAAAAAAAGCTGCATCGAACAGTTTTTTTCTTGTTTCGTTATTCAGTCTTGGGTGCGTTTATAAAATGCTTTTGTCTGAGTGTCTAACACCAAATTTCCAAGTTTCCACTTAAACTAACGATTTTTACCATACTGTTCCTCTTGAACTGCAAATTATGTATTTTGATACTGTATTGATTTTGCGCCATTATGATTCATGTTGCTAAAGGTCTCTCAAGTATGGAAAATAAAAAAAAAACGTAAAGGTATTCACAGTCATATCTTATTACAATTAGGCTAAGTATCAGCTCTTTTACTGAAATAAAAAAAAATTGTAATTTAATTTTTTTTTTGTTCCAATTTATGTATTATGTTGCCGTGCCCTAACCGGGTTTCATGTTTGAACTTATATTTAATGTAACAACAAATGTACACATGAATGCAATAAAGATTTTGAGTTTGAGTTTGAGTTTGAGTTTTTTGACCGAGTAAAATAATATAGGATAGACCCCAAAACATGCGCCACAAACTCCCCAGGAATTATATAAATTGACTTCTTCATACCTCAGAAAAAACGCGAACACCTTTGTCAGTCTTGTCATAAGGTCTTACGTCAGAAGTCCAATAGACTGACTTCTAGTCTTACCATGGTTATGTATTGTGTTACTTACTTACGGGGTGAAAACTAGTATTCAGCTGCATATGGTTGTCAGAAAGCTGACCCCAAATGAATTGGGAAAACGCTACAGAAATATCGTTTTTAACTTGTTTTCTAAAGTCACAGCCTTGTTGGTCTAGTGGTTGCAAACTCTATTGCTGATCAATGAGGTCTCGGGTTTGATCCCCGGATCAGGCAAAGTTCTATTAGGTTCGATTGATGGCATTAAGATCGCCCCCTATAACATGGGACTTAATAAGACAACTGGCGAAATGTGGGTGTACCAGGTACACCTCTGCCTAACCCTTCGCGGATTACAGGCGTGATGTTGTTTATGTTTGCTTTGTTCTAAAGCTACTATTTATTAATAATCTTGGTTATCAGTTATGAACATAGCCTTTACCTACTAAGTCTCGTATCTGAATCAAAATCCGAATAAAGTATAAAACTTAGATTTAGTGCTTTCATTACAACGAATAAGGTCACAAAATAGCCTTATTATAAATAATCTTTCGTGTCGAATCGCACCCATTATTCTAAAGTTTCACGTGGATTTCAACCAATTATTGGCCATTACAAACCTACTATATTATGTACAGCCTATGTAAAACAGAAGTATAACGGCCCATTATTCGATAGTGTATCTAAACGTGAGGTCATAGAGTCCATTATGTAATCCACTGCAATCATCAGTAAAGTCAAATTGGTGGAGGATATAATCGGTGAAAATAGAGCCTACTTTCGATCCACATTGATAAATGGTCACCTTAACTATTTAAGTGTTTCATTTATTAACCTTTACGCGATTTCAGTCCTTGTTACTTCTTGGATAAGTCTTACAACTCTGTGGGTAAACTGACGAAGGTTGATATAGTATCACGTGATTGCAAGTGAAACGGGGTTAATCAGTTTAAACCCTGTCATGGCTGTTTGTTGCTTGTTTGTTTAAATAAAACACCGGTCGTATCGTAGAACTAATAATGAATGGAATAAGCATTTAAAGTGGGCGCTTATTGCAAGGTTACAGATATATCGTGCGATGTGGAATGAATACTAATGGTACTTTTGTCTGCAGTAGGTACCTGTTCTAAAGATTATTTCAGCTTGCGATACATTCAAGCGTTTTTGTATGTCTCTAATTATTTTACTCGCTTTCCAGGGTTCTTGTTAGTAAAGGTAAAGTGTAGGGAAAGAAAATAATACCTAGCTGTCCAAAAGGTATGAAGTTCGTGAATATTATTTTTTATTTATTTATAGTTTAAAAGATACGTATTCAGAACGGTGTCTACAAACGGTATCTATAAAGATCTATCAAAGAACCATTAACATTCCCTAGATAGGTATTTTTTATAGATTGAAAATTCGGCCTTTAGTCTTGAACGAGTTACTAAGAAATAAATGATCAAGCTTGTTCTTCATAAGGTATGACTTTGGATATTACATTGTTTTTAAAAGGCGATGATTATTTTCCCTTGTTCAAGTGTCAATAGATTAATGATGTCGGACGTTTGAATATTTACTTTTTAATGAAAGTATCTTGCCTGCTGCGGTCTTCCCGTCCGATTATAATTTAGGAGTCTTCAAGGCAAGAGTGAATAGGCTCTTAATAAACTAGTACGCTTCACCATCACTGATTGAATCACTGCTGACAATCAAGTGGGATTGCAGTCAAGCACTGGTTTATAACATTAAAGAAAAAAACTTGCACGGAGCTTGTTGTTAAATAACTATAGCCGCACAAAAATATTAAGGTTGCGCTAGAAAAAGAAATTTACTCAACATAACATCAAGACCATTTTACCAAAAAAAAAAAGAGAAGAATTCTAAGCACAGCAAATATTACAAAATATACTTAAGGAAATGAAACCAGAACGTAGAATAGCAAATAACTTCAACAACAAGTTCTAAGTAAAAAGGAATCGACTGTTCTGAGAACCATCAACGTATGATCTATCAGAGTATACGAAACAGCTGTTATATTTTCACGAATACACATTCCCTTTATGTCAAAAGTTCTCAGTTGATATTCAAGGGTATTCTTACCAACTAAAATATCACAATGGTTCTGTTCAGTACGGTCTTTACCAAGTATGTTCTTATCTCTGTACTAAGTTACCCATCTCAAGTACAGTTATTGAAATTCATTACTATAATTTGGACTGCAATTAAAGTCTAGAAGGCTTAACTAGAGCTGGAACTGAATCGATTAGGGTCCTCGTTTTCGAAATAATGTGGTTAATAGAGCCGACTAATCGTCGAATAAAAATCGATTTGCCAGTGGAGCTTGCGATACGAAGAAACTTGGCACGGATTCGTAACCAGCTCTTATGCAGGGTTCATTGGGTAAATATCCAGTATTTAAAATGATTCAGGTACTTATGAGTATTGGTTTAACAAAAACATTGGGCCTGTGTGCTCCAACGGGTTAGGCAGAGAAACCACATTTTGTAGGCTATGTTTTAGTCTCATCTAAGGGGTGAGCATATAGCACAAATCTTAGATTCTGGACTAAGAAATTCCAGAGTGGAAACTTAAGCTCAACAGTTGTGACCACCAGACCAGTGAGGCAGTCAAAGTTGAATGATCATCTGCCTAGCCCTTATCAGGTTGTAATAAAAAGTTAATACGAATATTTAATACCTATCATTACCAACTGCCTATCCGGTCCAGCCAAGCAGTTACTGGCTAATCATTGCAATATGAAGAATTCATCAGTTATCTTTTTTATTGTTAAAAAATGCCCCGAGTAGCAAATCAGCGATTTGCATTTTTTTCGAGTCGTCTTATTAACCGCTTCATTTGAACTAAAATGTTTGTGTCTAGAGAGTGAGTTCACGTCAACAGTGCTATGAGTAAGGATCAAGTCCACGACCTCTCGATCCATTGGTCTATTGCCGCTTTATACATATTTATAAATATATCTTACCGAAAGTATTCTTGGATCTACAGTAAAGATTACGGGAGTATCATCTGTTCATCGTTAAGACATGGAGATGTAATCTAACGATCCTAGTAGCGCGGTGGCTCGACGGTGTTGTTTGAAACATAGCGCGGAGCACCACACAGGCTATAAAGAACAACTGTTGGGCTCGCTCGTGTATCACAAAAAACGAGCGATGAACAAAACCGCGGCAGAATAGGATACTCTTTATTTGTTTTAATAAAATAATAATAATAGTAGCTTCTTGCTGTCCCACTGCAGGGCGAAGGCTTCTCATACAGAAAAGACACGAGCATTGATCACCACGCTTACTCAGGATTAACGATTTCAAACTAACCTGAGTTAGAAATCGCCAACCTTAACCATGTTTTCCTTCACCAATGTGATGATTAAGACAGTACCTACAGTCCTACACATTTTGTATTGAGTAGAAGTCGCATTGGTATTATTATAAAATAGTAGTCCGATAGCAGTCCATTACAGTCTAAGACATTTAGATAGGTAGTTTTAGCCATTTATTTTACACTATTGTTTGTCTAAGCTCACCCAAAAATAAGCCTTACCATATTTAATTTAAACGCTTTGTTTAGTTTAAGACTTCATGTAGGTAGATATTATCACAAAGAATCGAGTATGATCAAACGTTTTTTTTTTGTATTAAACGACGAATATCTATCAATGACGTACCTTTGGCTTTCCTCGAGGCTATTTGAGATTAAACTGATGCGGAAGCATGTGGTATCCGATACATGTGTACACATAATACATACCTATATAGATATTATTTACTTAGTATCCTCATTAACTGGAAGCAATAACACACGTTTACTATGAATTGAATCGCATCTCACGATGTCATTTACAGCAGATTAATTAAACATAATATCATAACATCACGCTTGAGTTCCTGGAAGGACTAGACAGAGGTGAAAATTTGATATAATGCATATATTTGCCGATGATGAGATTATTGCTTTCAATCGGGCACAAATTCAGAATTCAAGCCGCTTAAGAAATTTTTGATGGACACATACACACATAAACTTTTTCTTATGGGGGTATGCAGAAACTACAAAGCGCCATAAGCTACTAGTCTTACATACTTCTTTTGCTTCGTTTACATTCATACATGTTGTCATACACACACGCCGGATGCCATTCTTGATGGAGTAACCCGATATCGGTTTTTTCGATCCATGAAACGCGAACCTTAGGACCCCATGCTCGAGAGTCCAGCTTGCAAGTTTGAGATCTAAGAAGCAGACTAAATCTCAAAATTAAAAGGGTACCTAATGAATTTGTTTTTAATGGCGCATGGATAATAATAATAATAATTTATTCTTGAAAAACATTTACAAAACTATAAATTTAGGAAACAATAGTAGGTAGGTATATCTATTCGGTAATAATATAGTCTCTAATTATAAACTAGACCAAAGAGGATAAGCATTGCCATAAAACGTGGCAATGCTGCCAGTCTTTTGGGTACACTTCCAGTGGACAGCGAGGCGGATGAGATTTTTGACGCCATTTAGTTTTTAGATTTTAATTTAATTTCTAGTGTTTAAAGTTAAGTATTGTGAATAAAAGTAACGTTAAGCTAAAATAATTTGCTACAGATGCAAGTAAAGAGTTTGGCTTATTTGTTAATTAGCCACCCACTAGATTTAGGTTTATTTAAACCTAATGATTAATAACACAAATGGTATCCCATTCCATAGTAAAATCAATAAAATTAATGTCATCAAGTAAACTTTTGGTTTCCCGTTCTTATTGTGTATCCGACAAGATGTTACGGATGAAAATGATAGTTAGATGAGTTAACATAAGTGCTATCTATGCGGAGAATCGGGGCATTTATATGACATCAACTTCACGCTTGTATCCCAAAGAGTAGAGCAGCTTTAAGCCACCAGTTACATTTAAGTCCCATGTAATAGGGGTTACCTAGTTGCCTTCAAACGAGCTCGAATCTGGACTCCAGGCTACTACACTACCAGGAAACATCCAATGACACTTGGACCGACCCGGAAATCGAACCCGAATCTCATGTTCATCGGTAGCGTGTAAGACCACAAGACGAACGGAGCAGTCAAATACTTTCATAAGACACATTGTTTCGAAAGATTATTGTGCCGAGGCTATATTCCAACATTACTGATAATTATGTATAGGTACTTCTATTATGAAATTATTAAGAGGTATTTTTTGTATGTAATCTCCGGAAGTAATGATCCAAGTATTTAAAAAATCACGAGTAGTAATCTGGATGATCCCTAAGTGCTCCAGGCTTTCAATCATTAAAATACACCGTTTCTTAAGAATAGGTCACGGGACCGTGTAATAAAGCTAGTTTTTCATATACTCAACGTGCCTTTGTTACTGCCGCATACTGTATGTGTACATGAACAAATGTTTGTTCAGTGTGTGTGTACACATACATAAACATTTGTATTGCCAGTTCAGTGCAGCAGTCCATTCTATTCGCTACAAGAGTAGATTTTCAGATACATTACCGCCACGTGTGACTTCAAACGGTATGTACGAATGCATTTGTAGTTGGGAGTTTTTTGACTAGGAATGTATTTGTTTTAAGCAAGATGTGATTTTGTTTTTAATTCTGAATTATCATTTGGAAATATCCGTGATGTCACAGTTATAGACAACAATACACTTACAAACTACGTTAGTAACATACAAAGACAAAAAAAAACAATAAACAGAAATCGACATCATTGCTGCTAGATAACCGACGCAGCCGAAACCTTGTAGCTATGGTTCACAAACAAACAAGCTTCTATTTTTTCTAGGATCAGTGCTTAACCTTAATGCTTATTTAACCTTTGTTAGGTGGCAAGTTCAGCTCTGCCTAACCCTTCACAGACTACAGACACAATGTTATATCTATGTGGGATTTGCCCAAATTTTTCGGCAATCAATAAGTTACCAGTTCAAAGATGATGCACCAAAAAAAAATGAAAAATGGATGCACCATTGCACTTTACTCACGTGTTCGACTATAAAATGCTCCACTAGTACGAATTTGAGTAAAATTCAGATATTTTCCCGCGTCTAGTTTTACTGGTAAAGAACCGACAAAGGCCAGGAAGTTATTTGCGTTATATGAACATTATCTGCATACCAAACGCAATCCTATGTAAGACATTGCATGTACTCGTAAGTCTTGACTCATAGGAAAATATTTTTCATTATATTTTGCGGCCACGTTTAAAACAAGTAAATTTATGTATTCACAAACTCTTAATCGTCCGTCGTTAGCAACTTATTTGTATAAAATCTGTGCTAGGTAAAGGCATCGTTTTTTTCCTGTAATCTATACTAACATTTTAAAAAGGAAAGATTTGATCGTTTGTTTGTTTGCATTCAACAGGCTCCGAAACTACTAGATCGGTTTCACTATTGGGAAGCTTCATTATCCCCGGGTCACATAGGCTACTTTTTATCCCAGTATTCCTAAGACCGGGAACCACGCAGGTGACGTCTGATAGTAATTATGTACAATCCTGGCAAGTTTCAATACAGTAACATACATAAAAAACCATGGCAACGCATTGTTACATACCACTTAACCCGCCATTGGTGACCTGTATATCTGTGAGACCAGGTGGTTAAGAAAAATAAAATATTGTTATCACCTATCATCAAATTACACTGTAGTTCCGAATCCTGTTACCACGTCCTCTACCGCCAGTCTACCCCATGTCAGTGACGCAGGCGCACGCCACATGATACGTTTTGCCCCATAGCCCCAACCCGGTGCGTGAAACCCGCATCATCCTGACGTTAGCAGTTAGTCTTTTTATGCAAGTATAACCATTTATGCTACTTTATTTATATTCCAATGTCATAAGACAGACTTAAACTGATTTTATTGTTAAATAATTTTAAAAAAAAATCTCTCGTTTTAAAATAATTGTTAAAATACCTAATTTTAAGGCATTAAAACATAATTGTTTAATACTTGTAAAAGAGATTTGATCTAAGAAATACTTATGTTTTATTGACAGTTAAAGGTTTTTTTTATTATATCCAACTAAAAATAGTACCTATAAACCATAAAATAACAGAAAAACTCGTAGTCGAGACCCCGGTGCGTGGGACCGGGGTCACCAACAATGTAAGTCAAATGTAAGTCACCATAGCGGGTTAAAAGAGCTTTAATTTATATTAAAATAAAAACGAGCATCATCTTGCATAAAATCTACTTTTCCACTGCAAAGGAAAACGCGTAGCAATTTGCTACGAGACTCGTAGCCTCGTAGCCGCGTAGCAAATCTGGAACCGCTCTTTTATAGAACCTTTACTTTTTTAAAGTTCCGCTGTTATTTATTATTGTTGAAGGATCGATAGTCGCAGTGGCTCTGCGATAAACTTTGGTGCTAAGGGTAGTGGATTGCAATCCCACATGAAACGAATTATTTAATTTCCCTTGTAAAAACGTTTAAATATAGTCATTTGGCTAAAATTTGTATAAAAAAATAGAATATACATTTAGAAACTTTATAGATATTTCAAGTGCCTGTTTTGCAATAATGCCCACGGAATGACTAAGCGAGACTCACCGACTCCACCACAGTCAAACCACTATTACGGTTTTGTGGGGCTTAGTTATACTTACCTTAAGTAACATCTATTATCTATAGAAATGAAACAAAGTCGTGTTAGTTACACCATTTATAACTCAAGAACGGTTGGGCCTATTTTTATAATTTTTGTGTTTTTGGATTTGTCCGGAATAAGATAAGAATCAATAAAAAACATGAAAAGTCCTCAAAAAAATAAATGTCAAGAATATTCGTTTTCTTACATTTTTCCATCGCAGCGCCATCTTGGATGAGATGATAGGAGACAAACTTCCCAGTATGATCAAGTGACAATTTGAAAAGTTTTAGAAATTTATTTTGTTACTAAACTTAGAAAAAGGTTTTATATTTGAGAAATCAATTAACGTAATTAATAATGACGACAGAGACGAACTTCAATAATTGAAAAAGATAAAAATATTAATTAAATAGATATTACAATTCTTATACTGTTTGAACTTTAAAGTAGACCGGGAAAACTAAATGAATTGTATTCAACATAGAAGCACGCAGTTCAGTTTAAAATTATTAATTTAGTTTTTGTTTTAATTCCATGCATTTCAGTAAGGTAGTTAGGTTAGGTAGTTAGGTTAGCTATAGGATAGGTATAGGAAGTTAGGTTAGGTTATATATATGTTGTAATTTAAATTCTATTGAACACAACATGTTTAAATAAGATCACAGTGGAGACTCGCTGAATAAAAAGTAGCTAATAGTTGGTTGGGTTGTATCTATTTGTTGTCATCTTATTAAACGTATGTAGGTATATCTAATATATAAAATTGTGTGTATATTCAGTAGGTATGAGAATAGGATGTAAACTAATAAAAACTAAATAAGACTAATAAATTGATTGTAAGGCGAAACGAAGTTTGCCGAGGCAGCTCGTAAAAAATAAATAATAATTATAATCCAAAAAGTCATAGTTGCGTGTCTTGGGTTCGAACCCGAGATCTTTGACTTGAAAGTACGCCGGTCACACCACCACGCTATTAATCACTGCTGTTCTCACAACTGCCTTGTGTATGGCTAGATGTATGAACATCAAAAAATTAAAAGGAGTATGCAAATATCGTAGCAGGAAGCTTTCGTTAATACATGTATAATATGTCGGAGTCAACGATGGCTGAGCGATGAGCTGACACCGATGGGGTTTCGTGGTACCGTATTCAAAACGTAGAAAAACAATATTCGGTCAATGGTTCGTCTTAGGTGCGGAGTAATAACCTCACATAACAATTGTGATCACAAAACATAACTCTAATATGGTAACCGACAGTTTTGTACTGGACATGTGTCTTCGTCGGTGCCTCAAGTCAACCTGAGCTCTGCCCAGCTCCCACACACCAGCACGACTCTGTCCACGTGACATTACCAAAAACACATTCGCGCCATTTTCAAATGACAAGTAACGTCACGCTGGTCACCATAGACTCCGTACTAAGTTAATCAACTTCACAACTTATTATTCAAGAATATTGCTTTCCACGACATATGTATACGAGTACATGTAAGTTTTATTTAAAAAAAAATCTTTTCTTCTAAAATTACCAACCAAAGCTTGCTCGGTATTTTATTACACCTATGTCAGAAAGTAGCAAGAAGTCGCAAAATGAGCGAGGTTACGCCTCCAGTACTCCCGGGAGCAGGTAATACCCACTCACTCCAATATATCATGCTTGAGTAGCTAACAACGTATTAATGTATCATTGCTAAGAGGCTCTCAAGTTAAATTTGCTTGAGCTGCTTAATTAAGAGCGTCACATGTTGCGTGAGATATTTCGTACATTTTTAATTGTGTTCGGTTTCAAATTTCATTATTTTTGTAAAGTATGGTCGGAATTTAAATGAAGGAATCTTTGTGGAGAACTTTGAAAGTGGTCTGGGAATGAAAACATGGTAATGTAATTTGGTTTTATATTAGGTACATTTATTTTTGTGAAAATATGAGCAAACTTCATTTGAAATTAAAATATTGCTGCTTTTTCAAGGTTTTATACTCAAAAGGGCTGTCCACGGTACCATATTACTAAGTCTCCACTGTCTGTCTATCAGCGGGCTGAATCTTATAAAATGTGAAAGTATGGTTACATTTTCACGGAGTGCATTAAGCATATATATATATATATATATATATATCTCTCTCTGACGTGTACAGTTTCAAACACCGCAGTGAAAGAAAACATCTTGATATTTTTCGACGATATGTGAAGCCAGCTCAGAGGCACAAGGGCGGCGCACAAAATAAAATTGTGATCTTATTTATAGCTGATAGAACACAATCAATGAATATGAAACTACATACACAACACAACTACTACATGAAACTCTGTTTAGACGGTATCTTAACTAGAATAGAATAAAATAGAATAGAATAGGATACTCTTCCCCTAGATTGCTTGATGCAACTGTGGTTGCAAAAAAAACCGCGTAAATTGCTTTGTGCAACTGCGGTTGCACAGCGATAAAAACTTACAATTTATAACTATTTTTTTAAATAAATAAATAAATATTCCACAACTTTTCACACAACGCAATTTAGTCCCAAGTTAAGCTTGAGAGCTTGTGTTTTGGGTTCTAAACAGCTGATACACATGCTTATATATTTCTAAATACATACATATTCTAGATAAATTACTTCCAGACACAACATAAATGATCGTGCTTATCACACAAACATTTGTCTTGGGTGGGAATCGAACCCACGATCTCCGGCATAGCAGTCAGGGTCACTAACTACTAGACCAACCAGGCCAGTCTACTTTAAGGGCTACATAGGCTACGTACAAACTAGATACTATTTAAGGGTTCTTTTTCTACTGTACACCAACAGCTGTATTAAATTATTCCTAATTATAGCACTTCGCCTTTGTCCGCGTGAATTTGTACTTTTACCTACAGACTTGAACATCCCCCCACCGCCCTTGTAGTTTGGAATATTAAATATCGTCAATATACTCGTAACACTCACGTGAAATGTGGCTTTCTTTAGTAAAATATTTTTTTAAATCAGTTTAGTATATCAAATGATTATCACCTACAAACTTTGGTCCACTATAATGTTAGCATAGATTTGTGTTGCTCTCATTAACATAGATGTTCATAGTTATAGCGGTCTAATTGAAATTAATCGAAGGTTCTGATATTCAACAATACCTACCTGTATCTTGGAGCTGAAAATCCTCCTATGCTATGTAAAATTTATTTTGAATATGACACGAAGTGGAAGCCTTAAAACCAATAACAAAGTCCGGTTTATTTTCAGCAATAACGCCATTAAATTTAATACCAAATTCCTACAGGAATTTCTGCTTCCCAAAGAGAATATTCAATTTCTTACACAATTAATTTTGCCTTGTTAATCTGGGAATATATCCCATGGAAACTGAGGCCGAATACCATCAATCCCGCTGCCAACTTTTACGAAATTAAAATAAATAATCAAACGAAACGTTTTGTAAATATTTGAAGTACCTACGAGTATTCGTGCTCGCTCCAACTTATTGGGAAATAAAATATTTACTGATATGAGAAGGCTTCAAAAAATAAATAGAAATTCTTCACAATAAAGGTGATGGTTCCAATCGGCTTTTATATTCTTCCTTATTAAAAAAGATTGAAAAAAGTTGTAACCATGACTTGGCTCATAGGAACGGACAGGAAATCACTTTCAAAGTAATATTAATGTCGATATTTTTTTAATCCTTTGTCACTCAAAGTTGGTCAAAGATCCCATCACCCGCTTGGCGACAAAGATCTCATTAATAGTTACGATAACGGAGGTAATCGCGTTTTGTAGTTACATGAGCCCGACACTATAAAACCAAGGGACAATGGTTATGTCCAGCAGTGGTATGTGATGTAATTACAAGTAACTGTTAAAAATAATTAGAAATATAATATTACGATTACAAAATTTACCCGTAGGTATAGACGCCAGCACATCAAGTTACCCCAATGTGTCAAATTTTAGCAATTCAATTAGAAGATTATTCTGTTTATCATAAAGTTGAAAAACGATCAAGTAAATTTGACACATTGAGGTAACTTAAAGTGTAGCTGGCGTCTGTACGTTAAAACTGAAAAATATACATATTCAGTTAGTACAAAATTAAGCTTAAATAGTGCACCCGCTAAAACTCATTAACATCAAACTATCTGAACTAAACAATATTAGTTTCAATGTTTCGTAAATTTGTTGGGTTTCAAATTACTTTCGTTTTCATAGGAGTGAGAAGAACAAAATTGGGTAAAACATAAATTGGGTAATGAAAAAAAACTTATATAATTTAAATCAGTAAAGTAATCACTTACTTGGCTTATCCAGGTCGCTGATGAACTCCTCAGTTTCTACATATCCTTGGATCCTGTCAGCAAGCACTATGAGTACCAGCCACAACACTCGTCCCACACACACTGACATACTAACACAAGTGGACCCCATCGTCAATATAACCACACTAAACAAAAACGAATTTAATTTCCAACAACATTTTCTTCTCAAGTCTGTTTTAATTTAAATTCAAATAAAGTACAACGTTTAATCCTTGGAAAACTTGTTGATCTTCTTTTTAATTAAAACACACTTTTCTTTCGTAAATAAAACGAATAAATTGCTTTCTTTTATTTCTAGTGAATAAATATTTGTGATAAGTGAAACACAACGACTGGACACGTGTTTTACAACTGTAAACAAATCGCGCTTTGACAGGCGAGCTCGCGACGCGTGGAGCAACGTGCGTGCGTCTCGACGCCACGGGCAACACTGATCGAAAACCGATAGGGCAGCGGGTACAATCGCAGAAAAAAAAAAACATTCGAATTTTGAAAATGTATACAATTTTGGTTGTCATTCAAAATGGTGATTCGCAAGAGAACACTACGATCGTTCAGCCAGTAATACGAGTACTACGAAACGTCACTAGCGAAGGTAGACGTTTAAAGACAAAATCTGTTACCTCTTAGTGTGAACTTAGCCGTGTATGTCATTTTATGTGGATTTCTTAATAGCAGCCTGGATTTTGGATCTGTGTCCTGTTGATGTCAATAGACTTGTAACAGGGAGGTGACAAGGTATTTAGGTAAGGTACTGCCACTAATAGGGGATTACTGGTTTTATGCTGAGTTATTTAAATATGCCTTTTGTTGAAAATGTATGTGTATGAATATTAGTGCTATTTATTGAGCATTTCATTGTATAGATTCTTTGAATACCTAGTTCTTCAAACGAATCAGACAGATGTGTTGCTGGGGAATTTGTTCCGCTACTTCTTCTTCCCAGCAAAAACACTAGGAAGTGGCGAAGGGTGGGCCGTTTTGGGGGGACTGTCTTGATGTATTTTTTGACGTTCAAAAAGTGCTGATACTCAGCCTAGTTTGACTAAAGACTTTTGATTTTTGATTTTGTATACAGCCTATAATAATTGTTAATTTATGACGAGTTATATTTTTAGTAAGTACCCACTAAGATAATGATTAGTGGTTCTGTAGTTTATGAAGTACTCAACTACATAAATATAGGGTTTATGGTAATATAATTCAAGAGTAATGTAACGGACAATAAAGTGTTGAAAGTTTTGGGAATATAATAAAACACTTGGTTGGAAGTTTCGTCAAAATTGGGTCACAAATATCAGAGGTTAGCTGTCACCAGCAAAACGTCTTTATAAGTTTGTGAGTTAGTGAACATTTTAGTTTAGTTTAGTACCTGTGTGTAAGGTACAGTCGGTGGGAAAAGTAAGACAATTTGATAAATATTTATGTAAATACTTTATTTTTTTATTTATTTCAGTTCCATAATAACCCATGAAGATCTACATTGAGTTCAACTGTTTCAAATTGACTTGCCAGTTGGGCTAATGGTTAGTGGCCTTCACTGCTATGACGGTGTTCCTGGGTTCGATTCCTACCCAAGACAAATGTTTGTGTGATGTCCACTATTATTTTTGTTCTGTGTCTGGATGAAATGTATGTATAACTTGCAGACATCCCGCGGTATCACCCGCGTAGGTCCCGTTTCCGTGGAAAAAAAAAGTAACCTATGTCACCCGGGGATAGTGTAGCTTCCCAACGGTCCAGTAGTTTCGGAGTTTATTCAATGCAAACAAATAATCAAACATTTCCTCTTTATAATATTAGTATAGATAAGTGAGTATTTAGCAAAATACGAGTATAAGTAGGTTTATCAGTTGTCTATTACTCAAAGTACAAGCTCGGCTCAGTAGTGCTCAGTTTGGAACTAAACTACTAAACCTCGTTCTGATACGTTTTTTATTTTCCTAAACTGTATTATTATACAGGATGTTTTTGAAATCGTGGGCAACATTTTCACAGGTTGTTTTACCCATGAATATAATCAACTTTCATTATGGGACCAACGCGGAAATAGCGAAAAAAAAATCAGCTGTTTCATACATTTTAGTCGATTAGGTATTGAGCTGTTGTATGCAAAAGCTGATTTTTTTTTGCAATTTCCGAGTTGGTCCCATAATGAAAGTTGATCATATTCATGGGTAGAACATCCTGTGAAAATGATGCCCACGATTTCAAAAACACCCTGTATATGGGGAAATTAAAATCATTTTCGTATCTTTTTAATTAAATCTTAAACATGGCGTTAATAGGCTTTGAAATTGTGTATGTACAGACGCTAGCACATCAACCTACCCCAAACTGTCAAATTTTCCCAATAACATGAACTTTATTGCGTTTAGAATAGAATAAAGTTGAAAAACTATCAAAGAAATTTGACACATTGGGCTAGGTTGATGTGCTGGCGTCTGTACATTATTAGAATAAATGATTTAATTTTGACACACTGATATTTTCGGACGGAATGTGCGTTATCAGGTTTGAATGTTTTTACTGAAAGTTCAAAGTTTGAAACCTCAAACTATAGGTATACAATGAATCCTAATTTGCGGTATGTTCTATTTATAACCTCCTATCCCAGCGGTTTATTGATTCATTTATTAAACTTTACACTTGCGTACAATATTTCAGCAGATTGTGGCTTAATACCTTAATATCGACTGGCCTGTTGGTCTAGTAGTTAGTGACCCTGACTGCTATGCCGGAGGACGTGGGTTAGATTCCCACCCAGGACAAATGTTTGTGTGATAAGCACGATCATTTGTTCTGTGTCTGGGTGTCATTTATCTATAATATGTATGTATTTAGAAATAGATAAGTATGTTTATCAGCTGTTTAGTACCCATAACACAAGCTCTCAAGCTTAACTTGGGACTAAATGGCGTTGTGTGAAAAGTTGTGGAATATTTATTATGTATTTATTAATATTTATAGTTATAATAGCTCGATAGAAGGTTAAACAGCTATGCTTGCCAAGGTCTGTCTGTAGATGGATGACCATTATTTTAATAACAAAACCCTTCTGAGCCTCGGAAAGGACTTTTAGCCGTTGGTACCGGTTGTCTTTTGTGTATCATTATCAGACGACGAGGTAGTCTAAAACCCAAGAGTCTGATAGTTAGTTTAACCAAAAGCTATCGTTTTACTCAGTCTGGTTTGTAGAGATCAGAGGCAGACACTGCATGTTAAACACTAGTATAGCCTGGTATAGCTTGGTCTGGAAACCGACTGCAACGTAGGAAAAAGGCTAAGCAGATGATGACTTATGTTCAATATTCTAGTCTAGATTTGTGCCTGGCAATAGGCTCGCCCCTTAAAACATACATACATACATACTCACCACGCGTCATGTGCTACGATTCCTACATACTTCTTTTGCTTCGTTTACATTCATACATGTTGTCATACACACACGCCCGTTGCGAGTACCACGCACCTGACCTTTCCGAAGAACCTCAACGATATGGTCTACGTATGTCCTTCTAGGGCGTCCCCTCCCGGCGTTCCCACTTAGATCTGCCTTGTAAATACCTTTCGTTAGTCGCCTTTCATCCATCGTTTCCTTTCTTTTCCCCTTATAACGTGGGACTTAAATACGGGCCCTATCAGAATTACAGTGCTGTGATTTTTATATTTTTAAATGTCGCAGCTAATCCTGAGGTAGGGGCTTTTTTGGTCTCGCACAGCTCTTTTTGCTATTTTATTTTTTATTTACGTTTTTAATTTTTTAAATATATTCTTGTATTTTTATTTAATTATCTGTATTGTTGTTCTTTAAGTTCTGTGCGTCCAAATAAAGTATTTTCTTTCTTTATTTCTTAAGGTATAACTGGTGAAATGTGGGTTTTATATATGTACACCTCGATGTAGCCCTTTGGGCAATAGAGGCGTAGAAAGACTATTGTATGTGAGTTTGTAATAATTTTTCACAATACCTGGAACGTGTATCGAACGTAGGTCTATTGACTAGATAATTCAATAAAAAATTATATGTCAGGTAAATTTACCTGGAGGTTATCTAGAGGTAATAATAATAATAATATAATATTACACAACTTTCACACAACGCAATCTAGTCCCAAGCTAAGTTAAGAGCTTGTGTTATGGGTACTAAACAGCTGATATACATACTTATATATTTCTAAATACATACATATTATAGATAAATTTACACCCAGACACAGAACAAATGATCGTGCTCAACACACAAACATTTGTCCTGGGTGGAAATCGAACCCACGACCTCCGGCATAGCAGTCAGGGGCTCTAACTACTAGACCAACAGGCTAGTCAAAACTGAGAAAAAAGAGGTGGCGATTATAGAAAGTAGAAACTACCAACACAGTGTTACATGAAGTTATCATTCTTGAATTTTTCGTCAGTAAACTGAAAATCTATAAATAAATACCTAAATTCGTTGTAATATTCGTCTGTATCGTTCTAAATATGACTTAGGGAGGACTTACAAGGGTATCCTGTTATTTTATTACGGAGTTCCCGAGCAAATCGTCGGCCCGCCGCCGCCGCCGGGTAAAGGGATTGTACGTATCTCGGTTATTTTATTCAGTAAGGAAAACATACGTTTTGTCTATAAAAATGACTGTCGCGTTACAAACTGTGTCAATGAAGGTCAAAGGTCAGTTACGTTAGAAGCTTCAAAGTAGGCAAAAGTAGTGAGAATTAAATAGATATTCAATTTTACAACACACATACACAAGGATGGATAAAAGGCGACTAACGAAAGGTATTTACAAGGCAGATGTAATTGGGAACGCCGGGAGAGGATGCCCTAGAAGGACATACAAAGACCTTATTGGTGAGGTTCTTCAGAAAGGTCATGTACGTAGTACTCGCAACTGGCGTGTGTATGACAACATGTATGAATGTAAACGAAGCAAAAGAAGTATGTAAGAATCGTGGCATAAGGCGCTCTGTAGTTTCTGCCTACCCCCATGGGAAAAAAGCTTGAATTTATGTATGTGTAAGACATACACAATGGTACGTTTACTAATCTAGAATTCATTAAAATTTATTTTGACTACGGTTTGTTTATGATTGTTTAGACGTACGAAATAAGCTCTGTGATTGGTATGCCCCATCCACTGCCTTTTGAGTTAAGCAATACGAAGAGCTATGTAAGAACTTTGGTACTCCAGCAGATCTGCCAGAACCAACCTGCTGGCCAAAGCACCTCTCTCGCGAGCAATTCGTACTGTTAACGAAATTCAGAATAGGTTGGACATTTTTTCGTGTTACTTTAGTGAACTTGCAAAAGTAACTCTGTATATAATATGTTACGAAAGCACTAATTTGTAATTTTATGTCTATTGTTTCTTTATTGTTTTATTTTTTATTTTTTGGAGACATTGTTATTATAAAAATGTATCGTTTTAATTTTATGTAATTTTGTTTTATTGTATTGTGTAAATAGATGTTATTTAAAATAGTCAATATTATAAGTAGTCTTAGCTTTCGCATTAGGTTTCAAAACCTGTAATGATAGTTTAAGAGTTTTAAATAAATAAATAAATAAAAAATGTCCTCATTTCTGGTGAGATACTCCAAACATAAGTCTCTCTCTACTGCACTTTGACGGTCGATAGGGCCGCAAAATCCTGGTGTGGCGACCTCGAACCGGAGGAGTTGGCCTCTTACTAGGTGAACTGACGATCTGGTAAAGATCACTGGATACTGTATAGGATGCAGGAAGCATAAATACGGTTGTCGCGTCGAGGAGATGGCAATTCTTAGGTGAGGTTTTTGTTAAGCCGTGCCAGTCTTACGACTGATTTTAGTATGATGATGATAAAACAAGCTTAATACAGTTGTAGGAGTCAGGCATACCACATCGAGTATTATCGACTGACCCGCAGAGCGCGCGGACCAACACTGAATGCTGCTAGTCCTCGCGGCGCTATTTACGTGAGAGTCCTCCGCCGCGTCTCTGTCTGACGTACTCCTGCGTCGTTCGCCTTCATACCACTAAAGCGGCTCATTCGCCTCCACTAGTTTTTATCAAGCGTGCTGAACGCTGATTGGTTGCTCGCATTTTAATGTTGAATTTTAAAGTAGAATAGAAATTTTGTTGAATGTTAAAATCATAAGGTAGTTTGTAAATATTGTTTAAGAATTTTTGTATATGTATATAGTAGTTGCAAAATATAATTAGCATTCATTACCCAATTGAGTGTTTCACTATACAGTCCAACAGGTCCCCCATACAGTAAAGAAGTTAGCTTCAATCACATTAGTTACCATAAGTAGAATGTCTTTAGATGAGTGTTAATCACAGAATCAGGTGCAAAAAAGTTCTTTTGAATTCGTATTCAAAAAATTATGATTAACTTACTTATTTATTTTACATCTGTTTTATTGAAATAACAGAAAATTTTGCCAACTCCGAAGTTAAGTTCCGAAACACTTTTACTGTTCCTTGAATTATTCTCTTTTGTCTTCCTACTTTGAGTTGTTATTGCTTGAACAAAAACTCTTTATTATTGTTATAAAGTATTTTCTTACCGCTTGTGTTGCTCTATGGTCAGAGGTTTATGAACGTGGTTACAATCACAGGATCGAGCAAAGTTTGTTTATTTATTTAATACCTTAAACACACAAATGTACATAGGCGGAAGATTTTTTTACTTATTCCTACCTATTTAAAGTAGGTTAAAAGACCTTTATGATCAAATAATTATTATGGTGTTTCATCTGAGTGAAGTATAGACCTACATTAACGTAGCTCTATTATAAATTCACTTTTAAATTCCCTCAAAAGTTTAGGCAGTCTTTGTAGTCTTTGTTTACAATCATTAAGTAAGTCATAAGTCATTTATTTCGAAATAATATATAATGTGCTGAAAATTTGTAAAATAAAATAAAACCGATAAATTCAAGTTCATTCACAATAATTTAAAACAATCAATAAAATAACATCTAATTTTCTGTAAATAGTATAAGCAATAAATAAACAAAAAAAAAATATGCCAAAAATAATAATTATGTCATCTCATTGTACAAAAAATACAAAATAAAAATTAACTTCTACTCTAGAAAATGACTACGACATTACTAGTATACCCCAGTAAAACGCAAATTCAGCTGTCAAATTGACGGGCTTAATAAATGTGATGACAACTGCACCGCATGCTGCACAACAGTCATTTGTTTTTAACTTTTGATCCCTCACACCCACAGTAGCAGCGCTGAGATAAAGTAGATTTCCAATAGGTACGTCAATGTCATCGGCAGGAGCCGTACCTTGTCACTAACTAACAAAGCCGATAAACTGCAAAATGGAAGATCGAAACGCAAATTCAAGCCAAAATACGCCTAATACGCCTTGATGGCCGGTAAAGCCACGGGAGCGAGAGATTTTGCTTTACGGCTGTAAAGCAAACGACTCGTGCAGGTACCCTTGCACGAGTATAGTAAAATGATGAAGCTATTGTAATGGACGTAAGTGTTTTCTGTCGGCTATTTCCATGCACTTGTTAAGTTTATTCTATTACAATCAGTGGAAATTATCTAGTTATTAAACTGGAAAATCAGATTAGATTGCAACAAATTTAAATCCTTACACCAATATATAATTTCACTGACTAGTACTTAGTACTTTTTCATCTTTACTGACCTAAACTTTAGCATCCTCTCAAGCCATTTGTGGTTTTGAAAATAAAATATAGCCGGATTTTTTAAATCAGTATTTAATCAGTAGTTTTCGTGTAAATCTCTTGCAGAAAAAACATTTTGATAATATATTTTAACATCATATTTATTTAAACAAAAAATATTAGGTAGAGAAATCATATTTTTAAATATTATTCTAAGAAGTGGAATTAAATAAAAATGTACTTTACTCCAAAATATACGGAAGAGGAAGAGCGCTGAAATTTTAAATGATTTTTTCTTCATTTTCTTGTCCTTATATGAAATTGATTTGCTCTTTGAAAGTTTTTTGGGCAAACTGAAAGCAAACTTTTTTAAGCGTCTTGCTAAATAGTATGTTTATCTTCTAACTCGTATTTAAGTAATTATTTAAAACTAGATTAATATTGTAACTGTACAACTCTACGCATGCGGAGTTATTTTATAAGTGATTGTTGCACTTGCAGTTTTTCATGATGTTTTTAGCATAATATAGTCTGTGGTAACAATTACTGTTGGTGAATTATACCCGTTTATTTAAGGTTAGCGCGTTCTTTTTACCCGACTGCGCCAGAAGGAGGTGTTTTTATATAAGCCATTTATATTTCCCGTCATCCCAAAAGTCACCTTCTTGATATCCTTATAATCGTTCACACAACCTCAACCTCTTAGGAGTTAAATAGGGTAAAAAATATTGGATAAAGGTTCGTCATTTTTGCCGATGGAAAATTTAGTCGAGCACACAGTTTGTGGAGATGTAAAAATTGTCGATCTACGGTCGGTCATGTTTGAGCGGTTAACAGCCGCGAATACCGGGTGCCGGTGCTGTCGGTCAGTTTAGCTTTGCTAACACGCCTAGTGGCCTAGTTTGTCACCTCTGTCAGTGATTTAAGCAATAAGATTTTTATTTTTATGATATGGCAAGAGATTAAGGCGTCTACCTCTTATGCACGAGGTTGTGATTCAAATCCGGGCAAGTAACAATGTTACTTTTTCAAATCGCAAAATGGATCTGTTTCCTCTACATTTTGTGGAATTATGCGCACTTAAACGTTTTGCTTGAGTTTATGTCATAGTAATATTTGTTCATATTCAAGTTGACTTTCATGTAGATACTTTAAGGCTGCGTTCAAACGACACGCGCCCGTAAAGCGCACGCTAGGCGCGCCAACACGCGCTTCTAAGTTCGAAAGTTTTTGTATGTAATTTGAGTCTTAGGACACATTAATAGATTTCAAATTGCATTTATCAAAGCCCAACTACACACGCCGCGCGCCCGCCTCGAGTCTGCCTCGTGCCAATCCCGTGCTCATTCGCGTTGCACCCACCGTGCAGGATGTATGCATATTCGGCGAGCGTCACCTGAACACGGCCTGATTCACCTTTTTGCCAATAAATTTAAAGTCACCCAGTATAAACCCCCTACTAATAATGCATGACAAATCAATTCCCCACCCCTTATTACTTCTCGAAGCCTATCAAACAGCCATCAGTCAATAATGTTTTATTTAAGTACGTCTAAACATGCCTCGCTCGCTAACAGAGGCCGCCTGGAGGATCAATTGAATTTATCACAATGGAAAAACACAATTGTGTACTGAAAAATCACGGAGGGATCCGCGGGCCAGAATAATAGCGTTAAATAAATAATATAAGGGCGTCTCAACTTAATTTGGCAGCCCTGTTATGTATTATATGGTGGAGTGGCCTTTAAAGGCAGCGGTGGCGGCAGCGGGCACGGGTTTCACTTTCTTAAACAGCGACGAAAATTCGTTCATAGTACATATAATAAAAAAGACTTCATTGTACAACATAAAAACTTAAAGAGCTACATACTCGTATGGTGAAATAATGGGCGGCTGTATTGCTAAAAACGATCGCAACAGAGAATTATCCAAAGAAAAATAAGAGAGGAGATAAGAAGTTTCGTTTCCGTACAATTTTTTTTTGTTTTATTGTACTTCCATGCAAGCAGACCTACATATAATTCATAGTAAATACGTTATACTTACGTTTGGAATTACCATCATAAATTTTTAAATTACTCCAATACTCTTAATCATACTTAGTTGTTCATGTTCAAAAGAGAATAGCACACTCATAAGATAATTGCGAAGAGTCTTTCACAAAATAATAATGTATTAACAGTGATTTATAATTATCCAAGTAATAACACAACTTCGTGCAGTCCAAGTATTCTGCAAAGCCACTGCAAAGAGGTACCGCTGGTTTAGAGGCCACCGATTGAAAGAAAAGGAACTCGAATACCTGTACCATGAAGTATTACGATACACGTTTTATAGATGAGTAACATTGCCAATGCCGGCTGAATTTGTGGACATGAATAAAGCTTTCGATACAAAACCAGCAATGTATTAAAAATGTTATAGAATTTTCAGTTGTTTGTTTATTTTTGTTGGTTTCTAGTGGATGTTGATAAAAGTACCGGCAATATATGAAAGGTTTGAATTATGGGTACAGCAGAGTTGATGGCTGGCGACTGGAAGAGCAACAATGATGTAACAAGATTAAAATTCCACACAAGATGGATCGAATTTGATAAGATCCTCTTTGTAAACAGCGTTTCCCTTTTACGATGTTTATTAAGTATAGGTTTAGCGAGCTTTGGTGTGGCATCATTCGCCTATTTTGAATATTTTGATAACCAAGGTTATATCAGTGAAAATCGATAATAGGAACCTACTTGCTTTTTAGGGCTTCGTGACCGAATTCATAAAATAAAAACACTTCGTGTAATACAGGTCTTTTCTCAAGGGTTAAACAAAGGTGTACCTAAAATAGTACACCCACATAATTTCTCCAGCTATGTTAAAATTGTAAGTAATATGGGACAAGCCTATTCCCACTAACTGGGTACAAGACTATTGGCTTCTTCTGAAAAAATCCTGATGGAAAATCCTATAACACTTGCCTAAATCGAGAATCGATCACTGAAAAGCTTTGAGTGTTTCCTACAGTTGTTTTTAACCGCATTACTGCAGGGCTAGCATGGCCGGAGATATTCTTTCCACGGGGAGAGGATAAAATACTATTCCCCTCTGTCATTTTTATCCATCCTCCGAGCATGGCGACATGGGTGGATAAACTATTCACGGGGATAAACCAGGGGAAACGCTTGTCCTCGAAATTATTGCCATTATAAGAAAACTTTTATGAAATTACACAATAGTCGAGAATGTCATGTAAACCAAAGTACTTTCATCGTTTTATTACATCTGTACTGGATATTTATTTTGTTTTTTTGTCAATTGGGATTGCTCGAATCGCGAAATCTTTCACTAGTCGCCATGCTATAAGCCGTGGATGAGTATCCACGTCTAATGTCAAAAAGTGATATATTTCCCCCTGTTGCCGTGCTTTGGCAGGTGGATAAGATAATTGTATCCCTTGTCAGTGGAAATAACCGGTGGATAAAAGTTATATCCCCAGCCCATGCTAGCCCTGCTGCTTGAGCTGTTCAACTTTTAGCCTGGAACTAGCCTTCTTATCTTCGCGTAGTCAGTGACCTGGTGTGAGAGTTTTTATGCCGCTCAAGAGCCTCTGACTGGCTTCACATGCTCTCGAAAAATATCTCTCAGGCATGCCCGTTTCCTCACGACGTTTTCCTTCGCGCTTTTTTGAACGCATTAAAACGGAACAGAACTAGTATCAGTCTTTCAATTAAGATATTTTTACACGTGTCCAACTGACATTGTCCTACTTCGGAAAACTATTTTCGTTGTAAAAGGTTGTTCGTATAGTTTAGCTATTTCTGTCCACCTATTAAGTAACTATGTATGTCCATTTTATCTCAATCCTTGGACCACCTTTGAAAACAGTTTGGCCTAGTTTAAGTAGTTAGTTAATTTCTTCGATTATTGTGTAACTATGTGGTGCAGAAATCTGTTGTATTGGTATGGGCATGTGCTGGTAGGAAAAGAGTATCATGTTGTGTTTCAGAACTGAAACAACTTGCCAGCTGCGGTCTTCCTGTCCGATTATAATTTAGGTGTCTTCAAGGGTGGAAAGAATGAGCTCCTTTCTACCATCGGACAACCCGGCGCACGGCGAGTGTCCACCCTATCATCGTTGGGACTTCCACGATTCGGACAAAGCGTTTCGCTTTGTCGTTTATACCGCGTACATCAAAGGACTAGAACAAGTTGCCTGATGCGGTCTTCCCGTCCGATTATAATTTAGGTGTCTTCAAGGCTAAAGTGAATTGGCTCTTATTAAACTAGTGCGCTTCACTATCACTGGTAGCATCACTACTTGCCATCAGGTGGGATAGCAGTCAAGCACTGGTTACAGTAAAAAAAAAATAAACAAACTATTGACTAAAACTATTAAAAAACAAATTAAGTACGTATTATCAGTCAGACGACTTTAGAACATCATAAATATTAATTTCGAACGAACACTTAGACTGAGTGCCGAAACAAATCTCGTTAGTCTAAAGATGGGTGACAAAATAATAATAGTTTCTAAACAATTTATACAAAATAACTACGAAAGTAAAAAATATATAAAAAGTGTAATTTAATTCAATGACAAAAGCGAAACGTTTCACAAAGCACCGACTTTCAAAACAAAAATAAAAGGATTATCACAGTTTGTGTTCACAAAAATATTCTAGCCTTTACAGGTATTTTTGTAATCTAGAATATAACGAAACGGCACATTAGGCAGAAAATTAAACGGTCTTATTCAGCGAAGAAGCAGACGTCTTAAGGCTGACTTGGGCATTTTTTTAATGTTATTGGTATCAAACCTGGGTTTGTTCTGATAAGCTAAGGACGAAAATAAAAATATAAAATTAGATTAGTTGTCGCAAGCTCTACTGCTGGGCATGAGGTCCCAGGTTCGATCCCCGGGTCGGGCAAAGTGTCATTGAGTTTTACTATCTGGAATTTGTCAGTAGCAGCCGGGAGTCTGGATATGTGCTCGATTGATGGCAATAGGCTCGCCCCCCATTAAATGGGACTTTAACATAACTGGCGAAACATGTGTTTTAACCAGGTACACCTCTGCCTAACCCTTCGGGGATTACAGGCGTGATGTTATGTAATGTTATGTTAACGGACGTAAAATTAAACAAAAACCAAACAAACAAAGAACAACAAACAACAAACAAAATCAAATAGCTCATTTAAAATCACAAACCAAGTAAATAAATATTCTACCTAAATAAAATAATGAATTATCATTTTAATTTTCACAAAACCACTAAATGATTATTTGCATGAATGTTTTTGTCGTAGTAATCAGTGAAATCAGAATCCACATATTATTAAATAATCCAATGACAATTCGACAGTATTGTGATGTCATCGAACTGTGTTCCAGAAATCGATACATAGCAATAAATAAGTATATTTTATTTCAAATATATTTGTACTAGCATTCCAGGGTGTAGGTTACACATGAAATCTGTATAATAATTCAGAATTTAATCAATGCAACACCAATTATCATAATAGCACGGACTTTTTAATATCTTGCAAATATTTAAAAGAGTGGTACTTGCCACGAATTTAATCCTGCTGCCGTTTCCCTGTACCATAACTATTTTGAACAAATACATAAATAATAGTAAACTTTCTCAAATATCTACCATAACACATTGTAAGTTAGAGTTTTCTTGTATGTATAGTAAGATAGATAGTTAATTAATAAACATACATCAGTGATTTTTAATAAATTAATAAAAAAAATTAAATTAAAAATTTTAAAAACCCCCATCGCAAAAAGGTAAAACATTTAAAAAGTTAAAAATAACACTTTAGCCATGAAATTTTACTCCACGTCGGGGTACCGCTTGTAAGGAATGTTCCTAGTACTTGTAGGTATGTAGGTACTTATTTTAACGGTACCCCGACGTTACATAAAATTTCATGGCTAAAGTGTTATTTTTAACTTTTTAAATGTTTTACCTTTTTGCGATGGGGGTTTTTAAATTTTTTAATTTAATTTTTATTTTAAAGTTTTTAAACGCACCGTAAAGGGTTTACCTACTAGTGTGCTGGATAGCCTGGCTGCAGCATCAGCTCATCCAGTTGCCATCAGTGCATTGTGTTAAGAATCAAATGCTGGTTGAAATGAATCCAAACACGACATATCTGCTATTATTTTGTCACGAGTGTACCTACTGGTGTGTTGGATAGCCTGGCTGCAGCATCAGCTCATCCTGTTGCCATCAAGAAACTGTGTGCAGAATCAAATGCTGGTTGAAATGAGTCCAAACACGACATATCTGCTATTATTTTGTCAAGAGTCTACCTACTGGTGTGCTGGATAGCCTGGCTGCAGCATCAGCTCATCCAATTGCCATCAGTGCATTGTGTGCAGAATCAAATGCAGGTTAAAATGAATCCAAACACGACATAGCTGCTGTTATTTTTCCAAGAGTGTAATAGTCTGCTAGATATCCTGGCTGCATCAGACCAAATACACCACAATGTTGCTTATTAATATTACACACACGGGTGTTTAAAATTTTAAAATACACATATGTTTGTAAGTAAAGTTAATACCCATAGACGTCTAAAATAGCAACGGTAGCTAACACAAAAGAGCTGATAACCTTGAAACGGCTGAACCGATTTTGATAAAATATGTCTAAGAACCATCGCAAGAAACCCTGCTTTCAAATAAAAAAAACCGCATCTAAATCGGTTCACCCGTTTGGGCGCTACGGTGCCACAGACAGACAGACAGACAGACAGACAGACAGACAGACAGACAGACACACACACATAGCGGTGAAACTTATAACACCCCTCTTTTTGCGTCGGGGGTTAAAAAATACGTGTCGAGAGCCTCCTCCGTTTTATCTTCGGTTAAAAATAAATTATAAGACTTTCGTTAGTCGAAAAAATGTTAACACTAGCACTTCTCTAGCGACTTCGTTCGCGTGCATTTCGTATACTTTAAAATCCCCCCAACTTCTCCTGTGGACTTACAAAAATATGGTGGTTTTCTGTTGGCAAACGAATTTTTAAAATCCCATTCATTGATTCCCCCAATAAGGCGTAACGTCACAATCTCACAAACTTCACTTCATCACTTATTAATATTGGGTTGGAATAATAGATTATAATAAGTAAGTATTGGTACACATTAATGAGTCTTGTAAAAAAACAGAAAAGCTGCAATGCAGCTATCAGTCCCCAGAAAGTTTTAAATTTTAACGAAACCCAACAACAATCAATCCCAAAGTAATATTTCTTCTGTCCCACAATAATTCAAACTTGATTGTTGACATTCAACGGAGTCGGACGTGCACATCAAATGCATTATAAAATAAATAAATTAACGTTTGCATAAACAGTGACCCAGTTTTTCAGTACATTAGCGTGTTTGACAAAATTACCTAAGTGTTTTTTTTTATGCAACATAATGGTCTGACTAGATTATTAACAATTTTATTATAATCTGAAATATGGATAACGCCAGCCCCTTTAATCGGAGTGGGATGACGCCACGCAGCCCTCCGCCAACACCAACACCAAGACCATCTCAACCAACGCAGCAAGTACAAGAAGAGGTTGTTGAACCTATATCCACTCCGGAAATTCAAGGCTGGTTGAGATCCATTGAACTGTGCTTGAATGAGGTATGTGTTATTACTTCTGAGGGAAAACTGAATACGGAACAGAAGCTAAAAATAAGTACTCTCTGCCGAAAAGTTACAAATGGAGTTTCACATTTGGCTATTCAATACCAGGCGCTGAAATCAAGAGCTATACAAACCCATACCGCCCTTAATACCATGACTGAAGCTCGAGACCTAGCGGACTGTCTAACACAGATGAACCGCACAATTCAAGAGTCTTGTACGAAGCAGGAAGCTAGTGCCACCTCATTTGCCGATATGGTGAAAAAAGGATCCAGTAATTTTGTTCGTCCGAATAAAGTGAGCTCCGTGGCGATTTTCCCGTGTGACAACTCAAAGACCAGTGACGAAACTAAGAACATGGTCCAAAACATCATATGCCCTGGTGATATGAAGCTTAAAGTTCGAAGCGTTCGCAAAATTGGGAAAGGAGGACTTATAATCAGCACTGAGACCAAAGATGACTTAGAAAAACTTAAACAAACAGTCCAAACTGCCTCGTCAGGGCTTACTGTTGACGAACCCCGAAAGCGCAAGCCTCGCATTATAGTAATTGGAGTGCCCGCATCAATGGCTGAAAATGAGGTTTATAAATGTATTTATGAACAAAATTTAGCCGATAAACTTCCGAGTATGTCCCGAGATACATTTATGACCTCAATAAAACTAAGCCATAAATCTGGGAGGAAAGATGCTGAAAATTGCAACTTCATAATAGAAGTCCCAGCCGTCGTTCGCAAGGCTCTCATCACCCAGGACAGGTTATTCATAAATTGGACATCCTGTCCGGTACGAGACTTCACACTTGTAACAAGATGCTACAACTGCCAGCAGTACGGTCACGCAGCCAAGACATGCAAGATCACGGCCCCTACGTGTGGACATTGCGGTGAAGAAAGCCACTCAAGCCAAGTATGCACAAAAAAAACCGCTGATCCAAAATGTGCCACCTGTTTACGGTTTAAAAAACCCGCAAATCACAAGACGGGAGACGCAGTTTGTCCAGCTAAAATAGCTGCCGAATACAGGTACATAAACTCTATAGACTATGAAGGCGCCTAAGAGCGCTACTCTTTAGTTATTATCTTAGACTTCATTTTATTGTTAATCTTTAATCAAATTTTTATTCATTATCTATTGTTAATAACTGCCTATAGAATGGATAATAATATTTTTACCGATATTGATAACTCATTTCTAAGTGAATCAAAGACATGCGAGGTTGAGGACTGCAGACAATATCTTTCTCAGTACCCAAAGTCACTAACCATACTAACTCAAAACATCCGTAGTGTTTATAAGAACATAGATAGCTTCAACATTTTCCTTCATAGACTTAACTTTGACTGTGATATTATGGTTCTAACAGAGTGCTGGTTATCAATCCGTTACGATAACTTACCGGTAATTCCAGGATATAACTTGTTCTACACTAAAATGAATCACAGCCAGAATGACGGGGTCATTGTCTTTGCAAAGGAGTCACTAAAGGTTAATGTCGAAGAAGTTTCTTTACAAAATTGTATGAGTAATTGTCTGATCATCAAAATTGGTACGACTACAGCAATAATTGCTATGTATAGATCTCCTTCCGCTAGAAACTTGAGTTCCTTTCACACTTCCATAAATCAAATACTCCAAACTCTGAAGCTTTATCAAAATGTAATTCTAACAGGTGACATTAACATTAACATTGGCTCTGAAAACTGCGATGCAGGGACTCAAGAATACCTTAATATCTGCACATTCCATGGTTTTCTCCCCGCTCACTCATTGCCTACTCATCAGAGTGGCTCCTGTCTTGATCATATGATGATCAAAACCTGTTACTCATATATTACGCTTGTAACTAACGCAACAATAACCGATCATCATGCTGTCCTACTAAACTTAAATTTAACGCTGCCTAAGCTAAATCGTTTAAAAACAAAGACTAAATTAAATATTAATAAACTCGAATATGACTTGCACAACATTGATTATAGCCCAGTTTATAAAACTGCTGACGCTAATAGCGCTTTATCGTACTTGATAAAAAATGTCCAACAAGCTATTTTGCGTAACACAACAAAAGTGACGATTAATAATCGTCATCACAATATTAAACCCTGGATTACGCCGGGGTTAATTCGCTGCATAAGACACAGGGATAAACTTCATCAGAGAACAAAAAAATACCCTGATAATTTAATAATTCTAACTTCATATAAAAGATACAGAAATTTCTGCAACAATCTCCTAAAAAAGCTGAAAAATAACTTTGAAAAGAGTGAATTAAAAAAAGCAGGTAACAATAGCAAGAAAGTTTGGAAACAAATTAAGAACGTCACCTACTTGACCAAACAACGTGAGTCAAATTCAAGTTTACTGCTTACTAATCGTTCACCTTTGCTGTCTGCAAATAATGTAAATAACTATTTCGTTAATATTGGGAAAACTTTGGCCCAACAGGTTCCAAAACATTGCACTCAAACATCATTCCAGATAAATAATAACAGCTGTAGCCAGAAATCATTTGCTATGTTGGATACGGATGAAAACGAAATAACACGTATCATTTCTGGCCTAAAAGATGACTGTGCAGTTGGATGGGATAATATAAGTAATAGGATCCTCAAGGTCTTTAAGCATTTATTTGTAGCTCCCTTAACGCATGTGTTTCGAATCTGTCTTTCCCAGGGAATCTTCCCTAGCTGTCTAAAAAAAGCGGTTGTCATCCCTATTTTTAAATCTGGTAACAGAGACTTGATAACAAACTACAGGCCAATATCTATACTCCCCTCAATCTCAAAAGTACTTGAGAAAATAATAAATAACAGACTAGTCAGCTACTTAGAAAAAAACAACCTCTTGTCTCCTACGCAGTTTGGTTTTAGAGCCAAATTGTCTACAGCCGATGCAGTTCATAGTCTAACAGATCATGTCTCAAAAGAGCTAGACAAAGGGAATCAGGTCCTTGGAGTCTTCCTTGATTTAGCGAAAGCTTTTGACACAGTCTCCGTTTCTATGCTTCTTGACAAATTAGAGGCCATAGGAATAAGGGGAACGCCGCTGTCGCTGCTTGCTGACTACTTAAACGACCGTTGTCAATGTGTTAAGATTGATAATGTTACGAGCGATGAGCAAAAAAACACTGTTTTTGGGGTCCCCCAGGGAAGTATTTTGGGTCCTACGCTTTTCCTGATTTATATTAACGGCCTGTGTAATTTAAATATTAAGCACTGCAAAATAGTATCATACGCTGACGACACGGCATTAATATTTACAGCCAAAACCGGAAGCGAACTGCACGAAAACGCTCAACTAGGTTTTAATACTGTGACTAATTGGCTTCAAAGTAATTTACTAACATTAAATGCAGACAAGACAAAATATATACTCTTCTCCATGCGCAAGCCTAGACTTGACACTACTAACTTTCATCTATACGCCCATCAGTGTGATAACCTTCCTGTCAACATGTGTCATTGTCCTCTTATCCTCAAAACCAGTACCATCAAATACCTCGGTGTAATCATTGACGACACTCTCACTTTTAGACATCATATTGAAAGTCTGGTTAAAAGAGTGCGCAAGCTAATATTTGTATTTAAAAAAATCCGGACTATAACAGATTCAAAACTAATCACACAAATTTATCAGACCCTATGTCAGTCTATAATTCAATACTGTATCACTTCATGGGGTGGTGCCTCAAAAACTCTCTTGCTCCCTCTTGAAAGAGCTCAGAGAGCAATCTTAAAAGTAGCAAACTTCCATACCTTTTTCTTTCCTACAGAAGAGTTATATAAATCCTGTAATGTACTGACTGTTCGCCAGCTTTTCATTTTGCAGTTAGTGTTAAAACAACATACCATGCTTTTGTACAATGCTGACAGTACTAACAAGAGACGAAAAGATATAGTGTGCATTTCTAATGAAACCTTTAAATATGTCTTTGCAGAAAGATTCTTTGCATTTCTTGGCCCATTTTTGTACAATCGATTAAATAGAAAACTAAGTATCTATAAGTTAAACTATTTTAATTGTAAAATAGCTGTAATTAATTTTCTAAGAAATACTTCGTACGCACAAACAGAAGATTTACTTTGTGTCAGCAAATAATTCTCACACTTAATGTTTTTTGTTTACTACCATACATCTTTTTAGGTACGTTTCACTGTTAATTTATTTATAATTTCTAATTAAAGTATTTATGAACTGTCTAGCCTGAAACACAGGTTCAACCTAGTTCAGGCAAATATGCAACTGTGTTCAAATCCAAATTGTTAAAGATATTTTTATTGTATTTGTGTCTCTTATTATAAATAAACGATTATTATTATTAAAACAAAAAAAAAAAAAAAAAAAAAAAAAAATTCAATATATCACAGACCAAAGCAGACAAAACAAAAAATCAACTTCGCCGCACATGAAAAATTCATAACCGTTCAACTCCATTTATCCGGAGATAACTAAATATGATCAAAAAGCATAGAGAGTAGACATGAAAACAAATTAGGGTTCACTCCATCACACGGTTTAACGTTGTTATTAGGTACAACACAATATATCAAGCGTGCAGCAGCCCTGAAGGCTCTTCGGGGAACGCATCGTGGGATGGGTAAACGCTCTAATAAGAATATGTACCGTTAAATGTTCAATTATATTGGATACTAGCGGACGTCACAAGGTGTCACCCGCATAGTTCCCGTTCCCGTGGGAATATATGGATAACAAGATGAAAGATTTATTTTAAATCGGTTCAATATTTTTTTAAGTTTATTCGTAACAAACATAACTACAAAAAGCTAGCTAGCTTATAGGTTTATGTAATTAAGTAGTACTAATAACACTAACATAGTATATAAGCTAATTCTACTACTAATTCAATAACAATGTAGATATGGACACTGGGTCTGAAACAAAGTTTTTTTTTTTAATCTTTATAGCACCGTAAATTATGCTATAATTATGATTCTGACATGCTTATATTGCTTCGTTTACATTCATACATGCTTTCATACAAACACGCTGGTTACGAGTACTACTCACCTGACCTTTTTGAAGAACTTCACCACTAAGGTCTAAACAGTACCTATTATAAAAAATCTTCGACCATTAGAAAGCTAAATTATCACCGAGTAACATAGGCTATTATTTCATTTTTAGAACACCGAAGGAATCGAGGGAATGCCCCAGTTTAGGGGGAAAAGTACGAAATTCCCGCGGACGGAGTCGCGAGCAAATTGCTTCCTTATAATATTCCTGATTTTGCGTGAGAGAATACAGATGTCTTTGATATCTAAAAAAGTTCATAATTATGTAAGGAATCAAAAAGTGCCCTCGTACATGGCAAGCGAAAAATTTATAACAGATTGCGTTAAAATTAAAAGAAATGTAAGTAATTAAAAACACGCCTAACATTAACGCGGCATATTATTCTTGGGTGTCGTCATTATTAGTTTAGAAGTTTAAACTTAATTTTCCCGTTCTAATTATTGTTGATCGCTTTCTTGTTTAGTTTATTATGTGCTCAAAAAGATAGAGCTCAATGTTGATTAAACAGGTGGCGGAAGTCTCTAAGCACTCTCTCTCGACTCCGGAGACAGGTACTGTTGGTGGAAGAAGCAAAAACCTGATCAGCAGTGCGATCAGGCGTAGTGAAGGCGAATTGAGCTGTCATTCCATACTAATGCTAGGCATTGACAGTTCACTTCACTTCAGATTTCACGGCGTGACTTTTACTGAATCGACCGGCTGGTGAAGATTAAAAAAGAAAGAAAGAAAATAATGTTTATTTTTCAACACGCACGTGAAAGATAAAAAAAGAATAAACAAAAAATATGTAACTTTATAAATTACGCCAAAGCAAGAGAAATGTACTTTAATTTTGCTTTAATTTAATAAAAAGGACAAGGTCCAATTTGTTAGTTAACTTATCGTAACCTAACGCCTGTAATCCTTGAAGAGTTAAGTATAGGTGTACCTGGTAGTAAAGAAAAAAAAAAGAAAAGAAAATATGTTTATTTGGGACACGCACAGGAATGTAGGTAGTATATTGCCACTGAGAAAAAGGTCAAAAAAATCCTTATAAAAATAGCTGGTGGCTGGAGCAGGATGTGCAGAGTACAATAGAGCAAGGAATATGCTACCGACCATTTTCCCCACATAGTACTTCAGAAAAGGCGAGTAAAGGCCTCCACCACAGTTTTCAGGATGCTATTGTCTGCGACCAGCGTTCTACGAATCAGTGATGCGACTTTTAACTTTTACGTTGAGTCAGATTTATTTTAGTTTTAATCTTACATAACTCTGAGATCACCTGAAATATTGAATCCTAGGTTATTAACATCATAAAGGAATTTCTACAATGAAAAATATTATGGGTAAAGACCTTCTGTATACAAAGTATTGGCAAAATGGATACCTTCGTAAATAAAAGTGTTAGTTTAAAAAATAGAAGATAGCCGGCTTGGGCAATTTTCTGAACCATTAAATATATCTCCCTTCTTAAGGCTATCTAACAAATTGCTCAAAAGGATAATACTCCATATTATTTTCTTTTGCACTTACTGTCCTTTATTTGGAAATCGGAGTTAAGGCTGCTGATGGCCGATTGATATTCCAATTTTAGGTAATTTCTTACTGGTCTTCGAATATACAGACGCCTGCACATCAAGTTACCCCAATGTGTCAAATTTCTTTGATCGTTTTTCAACTTTATGTCAAACAGAATAAAGTTTTTCAATTGGGAAAATTTGACACATTGGGGTAACTTGATGTGCTGGCGTCTGAACGTATATTATTTTTAAATGACTAACTTTACTGTTGTAATGATGAACAACTTATTATTATTATTATTAATTCTATTGGATATTTACTTTGACTTTTACTTAACATAACTTTACGACATTTGTATGCATGTAATTTTAATATTGACATTATGTCCTCTGCCAAGCTTTTTGCAAACTTTGTTGGGGTCGGCTTCCAGATTACTAGGATGCATCGCCTGCCCATCTGACCTTTACAATCCAGTTAATTGGGTAACACGATACCCCTTACTTGAACTGGTTGTCAGAATTTTTAGGCTTCTGACCGTAACGGTAACGACTATCAAAGATCTACAAATAACAGCCGGGACCAATACCTTTACGTCTTGATATTTGTGTGATAAATGCTTATCCATCCTTGAACCAACCTAGTCAAGCGGTGTATGCTCAACGGCAGAACATAGATAGTTTCTGAACGTTATTTATTTCACCACCTATTTTTTCTTATGTTCACAAAAAAAAAGAATTTTAATTTGAATAGTTTTTGGTACATAATTGTCATTTATGGTGGATGGTCTGCTGCTTCTCCATAGAAATGGCTGGAGTGCAAGTAGTAAGGATTAGTACATGCGGTATAATGTTCATATAATGCCTAGCAACAGCAATTAGCGTGTAACGTAAAAATCGTGAAACCAGTATTTTTGAGAGATATTTTCAATGACTGGTGCAGCCATGACAGAAGCCTATGGGCTGCATTAAACTATGACACAAGGCTATTCAGTAACCTTACACGAAAGCTATTTAGTTTTAGTTTCAAACTGTTAAATTCCTGTGCGTGTCCCAAATAAACATATTTCCTTTCTTTCTTTCAAAAGAAGAAGAAGTGATGTGACTGGCGGACTGCCAAGACCTCGACTTCATTCAAACCCAAGGCACGTACGCACCACTGACTTTGAATTCATGTGTGAAATGTATAATTATCACTTCCTTCAAAAACGGCGAAGGAAATATCGAGTGGAACCCGACATGCCAGAGAGATATATCAATATTTATGCTCGGCGCACGCTTCGAATCTTCGGTCTACCAATAATCGTCTTCTACGATGTCCTTCTCAGTGCGCTGGTTTTTTTCACTCCTCCTTCTTCGTCCAGTCGGTTTTCCTTTGGAATGCGGTCCCTCTGAACATCGAGATTACAACCAGTCGGTTGACATTTCAAATAAAAGTTCGTGAATACATGCATGAGATGTTGGCAGGTTCATCGCTGAGTTGATTGTTACTCAGAACAGTTGTTCTTTGTAAACGTATTTTTATCTCTCATGGCTATTTATTTTGTTTACGTTTGTATGTATCTATGTATTTATTTTTATTTTGTCCTTATGTTTTACCTACTGTGTTGCACCTACCTTGTTCCATCTTCCACCACCTTAAGGTAGACTGGTAGAAAATGCCTAAGGCATTAAGTCCGCCTTTGTACAGCTGTTTTTACTTGTGCATAAAGTTTTAATAAAAAAATGAAATAAAATAAATATTTCTCGATGGCGGCATGTGAAATTAACGTAAAGGAAAATGACAGCACCACTCTGACACCAGGATAGACTTCTCACTACACTACACAAAGAAAAGAGACAAGTTCCTATAATTACGTTGCAAGTAATACCAAAGAGTGAATGCAGTATTTCTTTGTTAGATCGACAAACGAGAGTTCAATATCTTCTAGCCATAGAATAGTGATCAATTCTCCCAGCTAGAACAAAAGATCATGAAAATGCAATTAAGTTAAATCGTTGGTACGAACTGAGTCCTACTTTTATTTTCTTTGAGAATTACATAATTTTCTTGGTTAGTCAAAAACCAGTTCCATGAAAATAAGAAGGAATTATAAAACTAATTACTAAAAATTTAAAAAACCCCCATCGCAAAAATGTAAAACATTTAAAAAGTTAAAAATAACACTTTAGCCATGAAATTTTACTTCACGTCGGGGTACCGCTTAAGTAAGGTATGTTCCTAGTACTTGTAGGTATGTAGGTACTTATTTTAACGGTACCCCGACGTTACGTAAAATTTAATGGCTAAAGTGTTATTTTTAACTTTTTAAATGTTTTACATTTTTGCGATGGGGGTTTTTTAAATTTTTAATTTAATTTTTATTTTAAATTTTTTAAACGCATTAATTTTGTTTTGTAGAGTTTACAGTTATGAGTATTTTTCAGTGTATTGTATGTAGAGTCAAATGCTGGTTAAAACGAATCCAAACACGACATATCTGCTATTATTTTGTCAAAGGTCTACCTACTGATGTGCTGGATAGCCTGGCTGCAGCATCAGCTCATCCTGTTGCCATCAGTGCATTGTTTTTAGAGTCAAATGCTGGTTGAAATGAATCTAAACACGACATATCTGCTATTATTTTGTCAAGAGTCTACCTACTGGTGTGTTGGATAGCCTGGCTGCAGCATCAGCTCATCCTGTTGCCATCAAGGCATTGTGTGAAGAATCAAATGCTGGTTGAAATGAATCCAAACACGACATATCTGCTATTAGGTATTTTGTCAAGAGTCTACCTACTGGTGTGCTGGATAGCCTGGCTGCAGCATCAGCTCATCCAGTTGCCATCAGTGCATTGTGTGCAGAATCAAATGCAGGTTAAAATGAATCCAAACACGACATATCTGCTGTTATTTTTCCAAGAGTGTATTAGTCTGCTAGATATCCTGGCTGCATCAGACCAAATACACCACAATGTTGCTTATTAATATTACACACATGGGTGTTTGAAATTCTAAGACACACATATGTTTGTAAGTAAAGTTAATACCCATAGACGTCTAAAATAGCAACGGTAGCTAACACAAAAGAGCTGATAACCTTGAAACGGCTGAACCGATTTTGATGAAATATGTCTAAGAACCATCGCAAGAAACCCTGCTTTCAAATAAAAAAAACCGCATCTAAATTGGTTCACCCGTTTGGGCGCTACGGTGCCACAGACAGACAGACAGACAGACAGACAGACAGACAGACACACACACATAGCGGTGAAACTTATAACACCCCTCTTTTTGCGTCGGGGGTTAAAAATATTGTGATTTGTAACAAATGTAATTTTAAGAGCTTAAATGATTATAATATTACAGTTTTATCAGAATTTATAAAAACCTAATCTCATACAACATACAAATAGTAAAACAGAGAAACTAACCTCAAATTCTCAAAGTCTAATTGAGATAATTAATTTGTCCAAACATAAGAAGTTTGTATTGTGTATTAATTAAACTAAGTAAGTACCTACCTAAACTAAAAACTTGAAAGTAACGAAGCATTTAAAAACACCATTAAGAGAGCGTACTAAAACGAAAAAAAATCCCCGTCGACGCTTCCTGCATATTCCCGATTTGTCTTAGATAAATCTATTTATTTATTGTTATTTTTCTATTGTTTTTTTAATTACCTATTTTTTTTTAACTATTTTTTTCTTTTTATTATATCTATTTTTTTTATCATTTTTTTTTTCATTTTATTTTATGTACATTGTGGAACGCAATAAATATTGAGTATTGAGTATTTGATTTTTTGAAAGCTACTGACGACGCGGCGACGGTGCCAAACTCTTAGGCCTCATTTACGGAGACGCGGGGCGTCTCGCGTCGCGTGTGGCGTGACGTCTCGCGGCGCGTCGGACGTTTTTTCTGTTTACGGTGGGGCGGCGCGTGAAGCGGCACGCATCATCGCACGCGTAAACACAAACTTATAGCAATATATGACCATGTTCATAGAGAAGCGAGACGGGAAGCCTGGCGGTGCCCGCCGCGGTGCCCGCGGCGAATCCTCTAGCGTGTAGCGAAGCACGCGGCGGTCATCGCGGCGGCGCAAAAAAAGTCGATTATATCATACTCCATTGCGACGGTGACTATGTCCGTGTTGCGCGATTTCTAAATAAGACTGACAGAAGATTCCGCCTCGGACATAGCTTCATCGAGAATTGCCGCTACGTGCGCCGCCGCGATAAACGCCGCGTGGGACGCGTCGGTGCCATCCGCGGGCTCGGCCGCAAAAAACGCCCTAATTCAAACAAACGCGTCTAAAATCGCTTCTCCGTAAACGCACGAATTCAGTGCGGGCCGCGCCGCTCAACGCAACGCGCGACGCCCCGCGTCTCCGTAAATGAGGCCTTAGCCAAGTTCTCGGCCAACTATATAATGATTCACCGCGCTCAGAAAATTCAGCTTGTAGCTCTTACAATATGCGAATGCTAAGGATTTAATAACCTTGTTGTACAAATAAATTGAAAATTATTTAAAATCTACCCGTAACTCATGAAGGTAAGATAATGAAAACACTCAAAAGTATCAAAGAGTTAAGTACTCATATTATTTGAATTATCGACATAGGTAGGTTCTGTCTATTTCATTTTAACGATATCAATTTAGATTTACACCCCCTCTTAAATACTTACAAGAATTATTCGAAGTTTCTAGTCAGGTAACTTTGATTGCTCAGCTATTAAAATAGAAGAACCATTATTAAACTTTAATTTACAAACTAAAGTAAACTTTACTTTAATGGTTATGTCCTCGCGGTTAAGGACATCATTTCAAAAAACGTTATTCGTAACTCGTGTGGACAGACGCCAGCACATCAACTTACCCCAATGTGACAAGTTGCTTTCATAGGTTTTTAACTTTATTCTCAACACAATAAGGTTCATGTTCAATTGGGAAAATTTGACAGTTTGGGGTAAGTTGATGTGTTGGCGTCTGTACAATAACGAGAGACTACAAAAAATTACGTTTTGTTCATATTTCATACTGCAAAATTTCCATATCAGGTGACGGTTTCTACAATAATTATTTTAAATTAATTATAAAAAGTACTCCCCGCTGTTATGTAGTCCATATTATTATGTCTCCATAGTAAAACGTACAGCTTTAATTAAATTTTCTTTAAAAGCAAAAAGACTACTTAAAAATATGGAAAGCTTAAGGACAGATCTATTGGTGAAGTTGGAAAGCGGTTTGCTCGAAGGACCTTGGCGGGAAAATAACTTATGCTGAACTGAACCTAATGTTGTCAACACTTATTGAGAATGTGGATAGGCAAGAGGGACTTACTTGGAAGGTGGATGATCGCCTGAACAGGTGATCAATGCGACTGTAGGGCGCCGTGCAGAGGTCTTGCTCGAGGTTTGTCGTGCACTGCACTTGTTTTAATTGTCCCACTGGTGTTGGCCAACACGTTTGACGATTCAGCTTGTCTTGGATGCTGTAGTGGTTATTTCTTGCGGCGTGTTATCGCTTTCGCGAAAAGTAACGAACAGGACGTTTAACGTGGCTTGATTTCTGTCAAAACCACGGCGGATACGTGCCTTGATTGGTCACGCGCAACGGTGCTCCTTCTCTTTCTGTCGCATGGGAGCGTAATAGGAAGGAAGGAGATGGATGATTCAAATTAGTAGTTGACAACATTAGAGAAAAAATATACTTAGAGACGAGTTTTGGATACATGGTCCAAACAATATATCACGTTCGGATAATTTATAGAAACTTGCGTAAGCATTCTGCCCGGCTTTGAGGATATGTAGTATTCTCAAAAAGGGGAAGAAAAAGAGAAATAGAAAGAAGTTAATATGGTAATTACAGCTAAGTTATGTTAATAGTTATGCGGTGATATTATTGAGAAGGTAAAGGACATAATTTGACAACGGGTCTCTTGAAAGAGCCACTGCATGTCTTCACCATAGCGACGCGAATTGCCCCATCCCTGCCGTGGAAAACCTCTGTGATTATGCCCATTGGCCAACGTAAAGGAGGGACATTATCCTGATGCATGAGAACCACTGTACCAATTCTAATATTGTCTGTGGCATTAAACCATTTTTGCCTAACTTGTAAGTTATGTAGATATTCTATACGCCATCTTCTCCAACAGCTGCAAACCATTTGGTCAAGCAGTTTTTTGCGGCAAGTTAGAGAACTCGTTGTTTCGGGAACGTTCACGACAGGCAACGAGGTCAACGGAGAAGCCATTATAAAGTGCGCGGGAGTAAGCGGTTCTGGGTACGGATCCTCATTCAGGACACAGAGCGGTCTGGAATTTAGAACTGCCTCAATTTCAATGAGAACAGTCGAAAGCTCCTCATACGTAAGAAGTTGAGAACCGATAACACGGTATAAATAAGTTTTAATAGATTTGATATTAGATTCCCACAACCCTCCAAAGTGGGGAGCGTGGGGTGGAATCGTTTTCCACTCTATGCGGTAGCGGTTAGCAAGTAGTTCTTGCAATTGAGCCTTGGCTCCAACGATCTTTGTTCCGTTGTCGGAATATAAGTAAGAGACAGGTTCTCTGCGGGAAATTAATCTTTTAAAAGCGAAAATAAAAGTGACATGAACTAATTTAATTAAGTTAGACAAAGGAACAGCGGCGTAAAGCTCTAGACGAGCTTGAGATGCGACCTTAAAAGGTGCAACTTTGGATTTAGCACACACCAAATTTACGTGAGTGTTACCATTTGTGTCAGTGACATGTAAATATATGACGCAGCCATACGCATTCATGCTGGCGTCAGCAAAACCTACTATATTTGTCATGCAACCCATAGTAACGGCTACATGACGCGGCAATTTTAAAGAAGAAAGTAGAGGCAGTTGCTCTTTAAATTTTTGAAAGAGAAGTACAATAGAATCGGGTGGAGTTTCATCCCAATCTATGTTCAATTTCCATAATTCCTTTATGAGTAATTTCGCGAATAAAACTACAGGAGCTACCAGACCGAGAACATCCCACAGACGGGCAATAGTGGAAAGTATGGAGCGTTTAGTACAACTCTTATCCAAGTTTGTTGTAGTAAAAGTGAAACAATCCTCGGAAGGAATCCATTTTAGCCCTAGAATTTTTAAATTATCCCCATCAGAGAAGTTAATAGAAGAGCGATTGGAGTGTGGAATAGACTCTAGTAGTTCCGAGGAATTACTTGCCCACTTGGTAAGGTCGAAGCCAGTAGTTTCAGTTAAATAATTTTGATCAATATATTCTTGGATTATTTCGTTATAACTAGCGCGCAAAACAGGGTCACGAAGCTTAGTTCTTTCCAAATTAATTAAGCGTCGATAAGCGACAGCATATGAATTTCCGAGTGAATCTGGATTCTTACAGAATGGTAACGCAGTACAATACCTACCACTGGAGTCACGTGACACAGTAGAAGCATACAGCTGTTCACATTCCCGTTCAGCGGGGCTCATAAAAGATTTTGAAGGTATTTCTTCAATATTCCAAAATTTATGTAAAGATTCGTCTAACGATATAAAACAATGACAATTATCTATATTTAACGAGGTAGTAAAATATGAAGCGGTATTTAAATCAGCGGGACTGTTGTTGTTATTGGATAAATTAGCGGGTACCTCACCCATAAGAATATAACCAAACACGGTTTCGATTGCGGAAGGTGCGGTAGGTGATATAATTTTATTGTTAAGTAATAAATATGGGAACAGCTTTGCCCCTAGAAGCAATTCGACCTCACCGGGTACGTGCCACAGGGGGTCCGCTAGCGGCAATTCAAATAAATGTTGCACTGCAGAGGTGTCAACAAAGTGGGTTGGTAACTTATCCGTTATACAATCAACAACAAGAGCGGTTATTTTAAAAGAATTAGTTTTATTTTTAGCAGTAACTGTTATCTCAACGTAACCTATGATAGGCCGTGAAGAGGATCCTACACCCTTTATAAATGAATTTGAAAGCGGTATAATATTTAATTGCAGTTTTTTACAACAAGCTGAGGTAATTATATTGTTTTGTGAAGCGTTATCTATTAAGCATCTCACAGAAACGTATTTATTATGTTTGTTATCAACGTAGACCTGTGCTGTCGACAAAAGTACAGTAGTGCGCGGTATGTTTGCGCCTAATCGCAAACATGCGCACAGTGCCACTTGTTGTGAATGCGTGGAGCTAGGTACAGCGTCAGTCGATATCGATCGCGGCGACTGCGACTGCGACTGCGACGAGCTCTGTTCAAGATGTAAAAGAGAATGGTGTTTTTTATTACATGCCCTGCAAGTATGTATCGATTTACACTGTGATGCAGTGTGCGTCGCACTAAGACAATTCACACATCCACGCTTGTTCTTAATAAAGTCCAAACGCGCATTGGCTGAGAGTGACTTAAATGTTGGGCATAAATAAAGCTTCCAATGATCATTTTTATTGCAATGTAAACAAGTTTGATTATCATCACAAGCAACAAAGGTATGTACTGTACTATCACGTGACTGATTACGGTATGAGTTATTTTTGTTTGGATTTACAGGCGAAGTCCGAGAAGAAACAGTTCTGTCTAATATTTTGACTTGAGATTTTATGAACTCAACGAAATCCGTATAAGTAGGAATCTCCTCGTCTCTCATATGCATTTCAAATAAATGTGTTGTAGCGGAATCTATTTTTTTCAAAGCTAAATTTAATAATATGAAATCCTTTAAGTCGTTAATTTTTAATTGTTCTAATGCCGAAACAGACGCGTGAAAACTTTCAATGAAGCTATTTAAAGAAGCGGAATTATTAGTTGCGGGTTTAATATTCAATATGTTGGACATGTAATGTGAGCCTAGTGCTCGTTTATCTTGATACTTTTGAACCAAACTGTTCCAAATGGATGCATAATTTTCTCCGGACGGAATAATTCCGGCCGTAATTTGCAATGCGTTTCCTTTTAAGTTGCCTATTAAATACTGCACACGCTGAGAATCTGTAAGATTTATATTACTATGGATATTTGATTTAAATGATTCATAGAAAACAGGCCAGTTTTCAATCCTACCATCAAAGAACGGAATCTGAATTGGTGGTAGTTTGATCGAGCCTTTAAAATGTTTCGCGTTGTCCTGTGACATTGTGTCATCTAATGACCTTGATGACTTCGCGGAGACAAGGGAACGTATTCTCTCGACACGAGTGTAAATGCCGTCAAATGATATTTGACTGTTATAATCGATTCTATAATCAGGATTTAATTGTAAAGAATATGTATTTATTTTATCTAGGTTGTCACTAAATTCCTGACGAGTAACTGAGAGTATTTGTGTGTCTGCCATGAACGTTTCCGCCGAACGCAGTTCAATACTAGTCGTATTTATTTTCTTTGAAATGTCATACAACGACGATAGACGCTCAAAGATTGCTTGATTCTTAGCGTGAAGTAATTTAATTTTCATTTTAAGATCTTCCATAATGGAATATTTTTAGGATAAGTACAATGGATAAAATAATTTAGGTATAGCGGGTAGACGTAGAATAATTATTTTTAATCTAAGTGGGTATAAGTAAAGAATGCGGTTGAGTTTGTGCTATAGGCAAGTTTGCCGAACTAACTCACGATAATTAGCGGTTTTAATATTTACCTATGCTATTTCAATGCAACTGGTGAAATATTACGTTGGTACAATGGTTCTCAATGAATAAGTATGTACCTAGCGGGATGTACGAACGTTAGTACACGTTCAATATGGCGATTTTACGTATTTAGGTATTTGACCTAAATCCTAGGTATGAGACCTATAGGCTGGTTTTATGGATCCGACTCGAATGGACCAAAAACTTATGGTGAAGTTGGAAAGCGGTTTGCTCGAAGGACCTTGGCGGGAAAATAACTTATGCTGAACTGAACCTAATGTTGTCAACACTTATTGAGAATGTGGATAGGCAAGAGGGACTTACTTGGAAGGTGGATGATCGCCTGAACAGGTGATCAATGCGACTGTAGGGCGCCGTGCAGAGGTCTTGCTCGAGGTTTGTCGTGCACTGCACTTGTTTTAATTGTCCCACTGGTGTTGGCCAACACGTTTGACGATTCAGCTTGTCTTGGATGCTGTAGTGGTTATTTCTTGCGGCGTGTTATCGCTTTCGCGAAAAGTAACGAACAGGACGTTTAACGTGGCTTGATTTCTGTCAAAACCACGGCGGATACGTGCCTTGATTGGTCACGCGCAACGGTGCTCCTTCTCTTTCTGTCGCATGGGAGCGTAATAGGAAGGAAGGAGATGGATGATTCAAATTAGTAGTTGACAACATTAGAGAAAAAATATACTTAGAGACGAGTTTTGGATACATGGTCCAAACAATATATCACGTTCGGATAATTTATAGAAACTTGCGTAAGCATCTATGAACTCATTAATATAACGGAAACAGGAAACTGGGCGCACAAGAACACCTTGTTTATTGCAGCTTATTACATATTTATGAACATTGCTCTTAATTTACCCAAATAATTCTATTTATCTTAAAGCTGGACACACAAGGTCAGATGACGTGATCAGTTGAACTGACTTAAATTCAAACACTAAACGTGAGCCGTGAAATCTGCGAATGTGATCAAAAGTCCAATCATTTGTTTCAATTAGACCATTATGAAATCGGTTAAAAATGAGAAAATTATTCTGGTTACCTATTTCAAAAGCAGATTTCGTACGGAGAAGAATGGGTAAGCAACTCCATACTTAACAACTTACTCTTTTGAAATGTATACTTTAATACCTTCGTATTATTAGTCAGATTATGTGAAGACGACGTAATCCACTGGCTTCGGTCTGTGAACAGCTTCCATCCATAATAGTGTTACGAGAGTTCTTGTTATTGTTGATTTCAATGATTAAATACGCCAGGTATGGATTATAGCTGTTAAAGTATTCAATTAAGTATTTAAATACCATACAACCTTAAACCTCAAACGGCGAAAATATAACAACCTTATCGGAAGTTATATATGTATATTTGAACCGTTTGGGGTTGAAACACTCGGGCCGTGGGGTCCGAATGCCCATATAGTTTTCCGTGACATCGCCAAGCGGTTGATCGACTCTTCGCGTGACCAGAAGGCTGGCCTTTATTTAGGTCAGAGAATCAGCATTGCCATTCAACGTGGCAATGCGGCCAGTCTTTTGGGCACGTTTCCCGTTGAGAGCGATGCGGATGAATTTTTTGATGCCTTATAATTTTCTTTTCTTCTAGTTTTTATTAAGTATGTAATAAATGTATTATTTTTAGTTAGTTAGTTTTAATAAATAAACAATTTAATGAACCTTATATTCAGATGAAATTTGTCTGTTATTTAATGTCACATTTTGTTGACATGTTTAAAAAGACAAAAATGATTTTGACGTTCATTTACACGATTCTACATTGACAAGTCAGATACTGTGCACAACCCCGTTGAGCTAGAAATACCAGTCCAGCAGGCCTAGCCTAGCCATATTACAAATTCTATTTCTAATATCGTAATCGATAAGGCGACAATAGAAAGAAAATGGCGTATAAGGATCATCTGTTTGTCAACTGTCAAGTGTTAACGAGTATAATTTGTAACATGGCTGAAAATGAAATAAACTTGACTGTTGACAAACAGCTGATTCCATATACAGGGTGTAACGGAAAGGGTATATACATACGAAGGGCACGCATTCTCTTGGTGGTGATAAGAAACGACATGGCAAAGTTTTTATACATATACATACATAATTGTAAAGTTGAGCCCGCCCGCGCCGTCGCGCCTTCGTCGGTTAGGCAGAGCCCGATAGGTCTGTACTAGGCGCGCAGAACCCGAGATAGATATACTTGAACCTTGCCGGACAGGATTATGACCCTCATAGTGCGGTGACACGTTTGTTATGATTTTGCATTAAATAAAGTGTCGATATTAAGAATATCGTGAAGTTTCAAAGTTATTAGTTGGGAGCTGAAATTTTGAGGAAAGACTCGTTATTAAATACTCTATCCACCCTGTTTGTATGTATATACCCTTTCCGTTACACCCTGTATATTCCATTTTCTTTCTACAATGGAAATAGAATAGAAATAGAATTTGTCATATGGCTAGGTCTGCTGTTTAAAGCTAATGAGTGGGAAAGTCGTTTTACTAACTGATCACTTTCATTGACCGTGTATGTCCAGCTTAATAACAAAGGTTTACAAACAACGTTGTACAAAACTAACTATTTGTTCTAATTTCATGACACTTCACCCGAAGCGACCCTAAGTCGCATATAGGAGACAAAATTATAGGGTTGTAATAAGAGAATTGCTCCCGGCTATATTTTTGCGGTGTGGGAGGTCAGCAGTAAAATGAATCAATAAAGTACCGCGGACAGATCCGGATGCTGTTACGAAGAATAAGGATTCAATTTGGGATAGGGGTGGGCAATTTTTCGTTTTTTTTATGAGGTTATTTTCGTAAAATAATGTAAAAGCTTTGATTGTTCAGATGAAGTGCTGCCATTATTGTTAAATTATGAATTTGAGGACTTAGTAGGCTATTATTCTAATACTTAGTTAGTGTTCATGAATAAATAAATAAATATTTCACAACTTTTCACACAACGCCATTTAGTCCCAAGTTAAGCTTGAGAGCTCGTGTTATGGGTACTAAACAGCTGATAAACATAATTATATATTTCTAAATTCATACATATTAAAGATAAATTACACCCGAACACAGAACAAATAATCGTGCTCGTCACACGAACATTTGTCCTGGGTGGGAATCGAACCCACGACCTCCGGCATAGCAGTCAGGGTCACTAACTACTAGACCAACAGGCCAGTCAAATCATTCAACCTCTTAATAATAATGTATTAGTATAATTATATACAGCTTATTCAAATGTTTTATTTTTCAGATGGTTCGTCGAGTCGATGAGTTGGTGTGTTCTGAGGTGAGTAACACGATTACTGACAAATCTATTTATGGACCATACACATAGTTGTATGGGGATCAATCCAGTTACAACAGGTGTATGGTCCCATTTCTTTAAAAGTCAATCTCAGACACTTATTTGCACGGGTCTCATTATGGCCTGACAAAATTAGAGTGTAGACTTAAAAAAACACATAAATTGAACGTGTTTAAGAAACATTGTTGCACACAAATTCTTTTAAAACCATAAAAGAATTCAGGTTAATAAAACCTTCCTGGTTGTAAAACTGGTTTATTGCATTTTTGGTAGACTTTCACAATTTCTCACGAGATTGCTACCTGAAACATGAAACAATTTTCATTTGAACCCGGCATAAAGAAACAGAAATAATTATTTTAACACAGAAAAATGCACGCTAAAACGTTCTGAAAAGCGACCAGAGCACGTTCAATTTGTTTCGGTTGGTCCCGGCATTTTGCATAGGCCGCAGGTGCCCATGTATATTGCAAATTCGCCGCCATATACGTTGCAGCCTATCGAAGTATCGAGTGAATATCGGTTAACAGTATTTGGGTACCTATAATATGTACCTGTCGAGTTAAATGATTGAGCGATTTTTTATGCAGGCTATGTTTTTTTATGACCGCCGATTAATAGCGCAGTTACGATGCTTTTAAACAATGAGTATTTATTTTCGATTGCAGTTTAAATTAAATGATTTGCTTTCTTTATTCCTTGTTTTTTTCTTCTTTCTTATGCCCCTTTTGCCCCATCGCTGAGTATATCATGCTTTCTCAAACAGTACCAGCTATCAACCACCACTGGTTCTCAAGGTAAATTGTTCTTTAGTCAAACTATTTATAGTATTTATAAATGAATTCCAAGTTTCATCACGATCTTTTTCTTCACCGATTATATTTAAGAAGAACTTAAAAAGTACATTTACTTAAATCATATAAAATATACAAATACAAATATTAAACAAAGAAAAGATTTGATTGTTTATTTTTTTTTGCAAAACTAAAAAACATCCCCTCGTAGGATGTTAAAGTTTATAGAGCAAAGAGTAAAGTACAAAATTCACTCAGGCAAAGTCGCGAGCGAAGTATAGTGCAGTGTATTTTATAAATTGAAAAAGTCATATTGGTTCTTGCTCGAATCTAAACCTACAGACTCGCGCCTGATGATTAAAAACGACACAATACAAGATTTCTTGAAACAAACAACTAATTCACAAAAAAAAAAAACTTGCAAATACTTTTTTTATGTGGACAATTTCCGGCTTTATTAACATCTCTGCGTACAGTTTAAGTGTTTACCTGCCTACCTATAACGAAGTAAGCAACTTTATGCCCCCTTAAGGGGTGTCTCGCGTTTCCACGAACAACTTTAATATTACGAACGTCCGTCAAAAGTAGACGCTCAGTCAACAGTATCCATTACAAAGATACGACAGATGTAAATGCCAGTTTAATTTCAACATGCATTGCGTCTTTTGTTGCGACGCCATTCGTTAGTTCCAGTTGAAAAGGGGCAGTGGATTTAAAAATTAGCCCGATTAACGTGTTTAGTTGCATAGTAAGGGAGTAGACCCAAGCTAACTTTTAATCATTGTTGAAATATCTATTCCCGAATTCGCTCCAAGTGTACAACTTCACTGGCTGGTCGTTCCAGTTTGTTATAAAAGTTAAAGACATTTGAATTTGTAACGGTAGCTGTTCTACCAGTTGTAATGGTAATCATTGAATTATAACAAAAGGAATGTAGTTTTTATGCTAATTTATTAATGAGCCAAGAATTTAGAGAATCCTGTCTATCTTTGGTAGAGCGAAGAATGAACGCGACCAAATCGATACCTCTAGATTCTTGATACTTAATTTTACGCTACTCATTTAACTATTTATCACCCAGTGGTCTAAATTCTACCATATTATATTAAGTTGGCTGCGAGCGTGTGCCAAATCATCATTAATTTGAGTTGTTTAGCCCATATTCCTACAATAGGTACCTACTTATAAAAAGATTATGTATGAAAAATTTAACAAAGCACAATACAGTTTTAATTTCCTATGCAACATGACGTACTTCTAACAGAACATGTCGCCTGCATTCCTGAAGGGTTAGGTAGAAGTGCACTGATAATACAACAACATTTGGCTAGTTATGTTTAATTCTAAGGACTTTCCTTATGACCGAATCGGTGGTTGTTTTAATTTAGTCCAATGTAATGCGCTAGCTCTGAACGTCAGGATGGCAACCAGTTTGTTCACATTTAAAGTGAACTTACGTGAGCACATTCACAAGGAGTTGGCAAACTTATCTTGAAGTTAAGTTAGCAGATTAGTATTTCTCCAGTAATATATCTGTTGGCGTTAGCGATGGCTGAGCGATGAGCTGACACCGATGGGGGTTTCTTGGTACCGAGTCCATTAGGTACAATAACAATCTTCATTGCAGTAATAACCTCACTTAATAATCGTAATCACAAAACACACTCAACGCAAATAGGTAACTAACAGTTTCGTACTGGATATGTGTCTTCGTTGGTGCCTCAAATCAACTTGAAATCTGCCACATACCAGCAGGACTCTGTCCACGTGACATTACCAAAACACATACGCGCCATTTCAAATGAGAAGCAACGTCACGCTGGTCACCAAAGACTCTATACTAAGTTAATCATTTTCACAACTTATTATTCAAGAATATCGCTTTCCACGACATATCTTTTTTTTCTTGACATCGCTTGTATTTGGATTTTATATATTTATTCTAAATTATTATTGATTTAATTTTCTAGTTTTTGTTATATTCTTGCGCCTACCACGTTCTGTCTCTGCATCACTTTAAGGTAGCCTTGTAAGAAAATGCCTAAGGCATTAAGTACGCCTTTGTACAGTGCCTTTTACTAGTGCTAAAAGTTTTAATAAATAAAAAATAAGTAAGGGGCGAGTCTAGTACCATAAAAACAATCTACATTCAGGATCTAGGCTGCTTCATAGTAAGCCTAAATGGGAAAATCTTATAACACTTTTTTTGACCCGGTGCACGGTGCTCCAATCTTGGTCGAGATTTCGATTACTAAACGAACGACACAGACAATCAAAAATACAAAATACAAAATAATTTATTTGGGTTTAAAGATTACATATCATTACATATAAACGTATTTGGATCCTCCTTTTAGGCAAACAATGCCTGTATTAGAAGGATCCGCTCTTTTACATCATTAACGTACAAGTTTCATTTAAGTAATACAAATATTTACTAAAAAAAAAAAAGTATAATTATAAAGTAAAGTTTAAGTTTAAGTTATTGGAAAGTTAAAAGAAAACATATATTACTATTTTCTAGTGACAATATAATGTGGTAACACAATATATTGTCACTAGAAATGGTAAAACAATCAGTAACTGTAACACCTTCAAAACGCTCACCTTCCCTAATAATGGGAATTTACTGACAACAGTGTAACAATGACTAAAATGAATAGTTTTAACTAACTAAACCAACCTGTTTTTAGTACCCTTTGCAATGCTTGTTAATCCTGCTAATCCTACTTAAGTTCTAAATGTGAAAGTTGGTGAGGTTTTGTGCATTTTCACACAAACACTACTAAACGGCTTTTGGTGAAACTTTGATGAGCTTATGTAAGTACTTGAAAAACATAACATAGGTTCATCATCGCTCGCCTAACCTTATCCCAACCATATTGGAGTCGGCTACTAGTTTAACTAAATACAGCTCAATTCTAGTGTTTTACATCGAGCGTCTGCCTACCTGGTCTTCATAACTCAGTGACTGACACACACACACACGCACGCACGCACGTACACGCACGCACGCACACAGAGGTACATACACAAAGATACCTTTCTGATGTGTTAATGAAACTGGGTATCTCTCTTTTTCATCTTTTTTTCAAGTACTTAATCATAATTATTTTCTTTTTTTTTTGACATAAATTTTATTATTACTGTTTACGAGCGAAGTAGCTGGTCTCTATATTACAGTTTACACTAGTTTAGGGGCCAGAGGGTTCAAACTAAATGAACCATGTTTTTATGTCAATAAATATATTATTTTATTTTATTTATTACTGAGTAACACGATGCCCTTTGATCATTCTGGTTCTCAGATCAGAGTTCTACAGAGATCTACAAATAACAGCCGAGACAAATGGATTACTATGTCATGAATGAACCAATCCACGGATTGACCACGGCAAATGTAGCTTAACCTATGATCAATCAGAGCAGCTATTATTATTAAGGTACAAACAAAAATAGTTCATACTACCACTGAATCTCCTCACAATAAGATAACAATCAACTCTAAAGTTCTCGAAAAACTCAGCACAATGTTTTACCCACAAACATATTGACACTTTGAACCGCAGTCTCCCACAGAACTGGGGGGAACAACACATCACAACGGCATGTCTTTTGCAAATAACAAACGTTCAAGAGAAGCATTCACTTTGAAACACGACTATGTGAGCCATTTTTTGAACTGGAATGTTCACTCAGTGTATCAGATACTTTTGTGAGTATTATCTTAACTTCTATTTGATGTTCAAGGATAATAAACTAGTACAACATTTTTAAATCAGAATGTTAACAGTGTCTATGTGACAGTATTGCAGACATCACAGAGAGATGAAGTTAATTGTTATTATTCCAGACTATTTAACTTTTTGGAACGAATCTTCTTTTCGCGCGTTTCGAAAGGGGGCTAGACAGAAAAATTGAGACAAAAAGTTGTAACGACACTTTTTGTTGTAGTTGTGGGCCGTGCGGCGTGCGCGTGTTTCTCTGTTGTGTGTGCGCCAGTTGTTTAGAGGGAGGGGGAAGGAGGGGGAGAAAGGGAGGGAAAGGGAGGGAGAGGAGAGGGGAGAGAAGGTGAGGGGGAGAAGGAGGGGAGGGAGGATTAAGACCGGGAGTTGTAACGGAGACACCCGGATGGAACGAAGTTCCTTTCAATTTATCTTAAAGGAATTTTACCATTCCTTCACTAATCAATCGAAATCGGGGTGTCCCAGAACACCTCTCAATTTTTTTTTTAATCTAATGGTCTGTTCACCAGCCATAGTCTAACATGTTGTGCCAAACAATATACTGTAACACTTATAATAAGCATCATACCATCACAACATGTTTTTACGAAAAATGATTTTATTTTAAGTTTTTTTGGTCCGTAGTGGTTGAATCCACGATTATTTAACCGTAGTTAGCACCTAGCTCAAATAAACAGTATGTAGCGAAATCTACCTCGCCACATACAAACTATCCTACATCACGCTATTAAAGTTATCTGCGCAGTTTGAACGTATGCAAGTTCCCGACAACAACCGTCGGGCAGTAGTTAGCCCACCAGACACAACACCCGTCTGGTCGGAGGATCCTCCCTTTTCAATGGTGGATGAGAAACTTTTCCCCCTGTTTCTCATACTTCCAAACTGGTGACCCCGATCATGAACGTCAGCGCAGCCTTCGTGCAACATCATCGTGACGTCATCATCAATTCCTCAAGCTTTCGAACAGCGAGTCAAACAGCCAGCCAGCATCTACGGCTTCTACGGGTGATAGCATGCAGCAGACGCGCATACATGGTCATCACCTATACAGGGTGTAACGGAAAGGGTATATACATCCGAAGGGCACGGATTCTCTTGGTGATAAGAAACGACATGGCAACGTTTTTATACATATACATACATAATTGTAAAGTTGAGCCCGCCCGCGCCGTCGCGCCTTCGTCGGTTAGGCAGAGCCCGATAGGTCTTTACTAGGCGCGCAGAACCCGAGATAGATATACTTGAACCTTGCCGGACAGGATTATGACCCTCATAGTGCGGTGACAAGTTTGTTAAGATTTTGCATTTATTAAACTGTCGATATTAAATAATATCGTGAAGTTTCAAAGTTATTAGTTGGGAGCTGAAATTTTGAGGAAAGACTCGTTATTAAATACTCTATTCACCCTGTTTGTATGTATATACCCTTTCCGTTACACCCTGTATAATATAGTATAAGTAAAATACTTGTTTTAAATACATTTTTAAGCCATCTTTGCCAGAAAACATGAAACTAGCTGTTTGACAGAATCCCTGAACACTTAGCTGCTCAGTGAATATCATTACGAACTGTCAACGGAGTTATGCAATAGCGCTGCAGGTAAGAAAGGGTTAGGTACACAACTCTTTGTCACATTTCATTATGTTGTATTGTATATAGGTAGCGTTTTGTTTCCCATTGTTTTCAGCGTTTTGTAAAGCAGCGCTTTGCTTTGTATTGTAACTACAACGGTGGCTTGCATTTTCTTTACATTACAGCCACCGTTCTATTATAATAAAAATAAAAAATATGCCAGCCTATTACTGTCCCACTGCAGGGTAAAGGCTTGAGCATTGATCACCACGCTTGCTCAAGGTGGATTGGCGATTTCAAACTTATATTAACTACAAGCAGACGTCAAGCGGTTCCACCCGCATATTTCCTGTTTCCGTGGAATTCCAGGGATAAAAAGTAGCTTATGTCATCCGGGAATAGTGTAGCTTTCCACCAGTGTATTTTTTTTTTAATTGGATCATTAGTTCCGAAGATTACCCCCTACATACAAACTTACAAACTTACCAACAAACAAACAAATTTCACCTCTTTATAATATTAGTATAGATAAGTCCAGGTTTCCTCCCGATGTTTAAAATACTGTAATAATATGTGTATTAAAAAACACTTATATTAAATTCAAATTGCATTACTGAAGTAAGGCGATTATCACACTGCCCCGCATCACGCTGCTTGTTGCGTGTCTCTGAACTGAATTGAACGCGCGTGGATGCATTTTCTGTGTGTTGGACTGTGCGTGTTTTCTATACAAACTGAGGTACTTACAAGCAACGTTAAAACACGCATTCACGCGCTACGCGTGATGCGTGGCAGTGTGTTAATCGCCTAAGTTCTGCAAACAGAACCCAAAACGGGCAGTTATGAAACAGAAGCTGCTCAGTTCCAATTGGACGTTTTCTACAAAAAAGAAACTCCCCGATTAGTCTTTTAAAAATAATTGCTTGATATATTTTAGTTTTACTGTGCGAAGATGTGTCTATGGGTATTACCTAGATTATAAAAAAATGTGTGTTACAGACGCCAGCATATCAAGTTACCCTAATGTGTCGAATTTTCCCAATCGAATATGAAACTTATTTTGTTTAGCATAAAATTGAAAAACGATCAAAGAAATTTGACTTTGGGGTAACTTGATGTGCTGGCGTCTGTACACGCGTTAGAAGGTATACTTCTTTGGCGTAACAAGATAAAAACCTTATTAAAAAATATATTTCGTGTTACAACTCTTTTCACTAAACCTCTGTATGTATTATAGAAAATTACAACTTTGCTTTGCATTTGAGTGTAAATGCCAACTCACGTACAATTTGTATCTTAGACTATATACCTATATATTAGGTATATTATCTAAGTTGTGTATGTTGGTTTTTCGTGACGGAGTGCGCGCGCATCGTTAAATTTACTCTTTAAAGATTTTGATTACAAGCCATATCATGATTGTATATTAAAAAGTTGTGACGATGTTACATGATGTTGTGGTATATAATATGATAGTCGGTGTCTCCTGTCAAAGTTAAAGTATGTTAGGAAACTATTAACTCACAATTTTTATGATGGCACTTTTGTTTGCCAGACTTTGACGACTAAATCACAAATAATAACTGTCATAATCCCCGTTGACGTGAAATAGAACAGAATACCAAAAGATATTTCAGGCAAAAATAAGGCTTCAAGAGCCGAATAATAATTCTCTACCTACGCAAGTGAGTTTCCTAATATTTCGTCGTATAAATCAGACCAGAAATAGGTATACCTTTTCTCCGAGAGAAAAAACCTTAGAACATCGCGTAATAAAACAACATTTTAACTCGTATTCCCAACTCCGGTCTCAGTTACTTCGAATACTCCCAGTTCTAACATTCACGTGATTATAATAAAATAAAAATAAAAAGTACACACGCGGTTTGGGGAGAGTGCGTAATAGCCGAGCGTTTCGGGTAATACCGGCAGGCGTCAAGGTCTCTTGTATTATGGTAATGACAGGCATATGGTGTTATTGCGGCGTGTGAAGACAGACGGGCTATTTCGCGTACTGCCTAACACATGACGTTGTAAGTCTGTAAGATTGAACGTTTATGTAGATAGATCGCACGGTGTATTTGTCTAGGGAAATTTCCATATGGTTGTGGTGGAAAAACTTGCGAGTTTATTTATCTTTTAGAGTCTCCAAGTAGGACACTAGTGTCTTCAGTTGTCAGATTACTAAGTTAGAAAGTTCTCTTTGTTCGTAAGAGCGGAGGTGAAACATTGAAGTGATTGTTTTACAACTTTTTAACGATTTAGAAGGTTAGAATCATTAGGTTTATTGTGCCTTATACGCGCCACGCGTGTTAATGGACTATTATTATACGAGTTTATATCATAATTTATAAGTAACAAAACAAAATTTTAAAATAATCAGTAAGATTTTATGCTGGGCCCCTATTACATAAGGCTTAAACATAACTGGCAAAATTTACATGCACTATACATAGGTATACCTACGTCTATCCCTTCCTGGTATGTCTTACTCTTCAGAGATACATATTATACGTGATATTGTAATGAGAATCCGAATTTATAGAAACTAGCAGACGTCACGCGTTTTCATCGGTGTAGTTCCCGTTCCCGTAGGAATACGGAGATAAAAAGCTTATGTCACTTACAGTGAAAGTCGCTTTCTAATGGTGAAAGATTTTTTTTAATCGGCATAGAAGTTTTTGAGCTTAATCATTACAAACATACACAAAAATACATTTTTTTTCTCTTTATAAAATTACTAGCAGACGTCACGTGGTTTTACCCGCTTTTTTTTAGTTCCCGTTCCGGTTGGAAGACGGGGATAACAACACCCCTCTTTTTGCGTCGGGGGTTAAAAAGTAGCTTATGTTACTCAGGGTGAATGTAGTTTTCCAATGGTGAAAGGCAAATCGGCATAGACATTTTTGAGTTTATTCATTACAAACATATACACACAAATGTTTCCTCTTTATAATATTAGTGTAGATAAGATTAGTGAAACAATGAAATGAAATTCGCATTTACAAGTAAGAAAACCAATCAGTATTAGCTGCGCATGATTAACATGTTTCAAACAATAACTCCATAGGAAGACTTGACAAATTATGCCTAGTCTTTCCCCAACTAAGTTGATGTCGACTTCTAGTCAAAGTAGGCACTGTTAGTTATTGATGGTTCGACCTCCTATCTTACCATCACCACTCAGTAACTGGGCATTACGATAACCGATAAACCTTAGAATCGAGTCATTTATTTTTGTTTTGGTAACTAACGGGATTATGACAATAAATTGTATTGTTCCATGAATCAAGAAATTCGACCTTTTATTGCAATGACGTATAAAATCATTGTGATGACAAAAACATAAACATATAAATTAACACCAAATTATGGGTGTTTGTGTGATCAAAATGAAACATTTCACCTGAACCGATAATTTCGTCGTTTTCAATTAATGTAGTTCGTTGAGCGCTGGCTACTAATAACACGACTGATGCAAAGATAACATTACCTACATGTTCAACGAACACCACTTCAGTTGATTGCTTCTGTGCTCTTCAACCAATGTTGGACTTTTTGTTTTAAATAATTTTCGGGTGTGATAGTTTTACTGCTGTTGATATACTTTTGAACTAAAAAGGGCTATGCTTTGAGTTTTTTGCAAGAGAACCAAACTTTTACGCCCTCACACGCATGTCTTCGATATTTTATGCAATTTTGTTAGTTTTAATTGTTTTGTTTCTTTTTTATTTGCTGTTTTTTTGCCTGTCATACAGATTTTACTCCCAAAATTTACTTAAGTCACCATTTTCATACCAAAGTGAAATAATAATAGTGTTTAGCCTACATTTTCAGACCACTTGTTGTAAGGATAGAACAAATTTTAATGATGAATTATATTATTAAAGTATAAACATATTTAGGCGCGTCGGGCATTTTTGAGACGAGAAAAAACTATTGAACTCGAGACGACTCAGTTATGGTAATGGTAACAGTGACTTTTACTATAACTGACTCGTCTGTACAAAGAAATAAAAATTTAAACCTTCTTGATCTTACATTGCACCGTAAGAATACAGATACTGGGTACTATAAAACCTTTTGCCTCGACTAGAGATAGCGACTGCCTATCTGATAGGAGTCAAGACAAGAAGCAAGAGGTTTCAGAGTTAAATACTTGCTTCTGCCCACGACTTTGTTCGCATTGGATACTAATTGTTTTATTACAAAAAAACCCGATTTTGAAATATTATTCACTGGTGCTCCGCTCCTATTGGTCATAGCGTAATAATATATAGCCTTCATCAATAAATTGGCTATCTAACACTTTTCTAATCGGACCAGTTCTTCCTGAGATTAGCGTGTTCAAGCAAACAAAGTCTTCAGCTTTAATTTGGCCGAAAGATATGCAAATAAACATTTAAACTACTTACATAAATTTTTCACTTTATAAAATGCAAAATGGATAAACATGAGATTACCATAACATCTTCCATACATCATCACAACGTCACCAGTAGATAAACAGTTTTACTTAGTAAGCACACATCGTTAGTCTGCTTGCATAATATACATATTTATATGCACACGTCTAAGGCACTCTCGCAAACTTGCTAGACTAGACTGCACTTAGATGTATAATACTATGTACACCGATAAAAAGAAAAACTTTTTTACAAAAAAAAAACAACTGACTTCTTAAAGAAAAACTAACAGGTGAAAAATAACTCCAGTTTCGGAAGTCTGTGGCTTTGGTGGTTTTGTTTTGTTCATTATTGGCCACCGACTTCCGAAACTGGAGTTATTTTTCACCTGTTAGTTTTTTATTAAGCAGTTGGTTGTTTTTTTTTTTTGTAAAAAAGTTTTTATTGTGTAATATACCCTATTAAACAAAAAAAGAATATTGAAAATCGGTCCATAAATGACGGAGTACTGAGTTAACAAACCCTAAAAAAAAAAATATACAACCGAATTGAGAATCTCCTCCTTTTTTGAAGTCGGTTAAAAATATCAAACAAATTGGTACCTATACCTACACAGTTACCAACTTTTTTTAATTAGTCGAATAAGGGTATAAAATATCCGTCACAACATGGATTAACAGACAGAGACCCACATGGATCGATCGGAGACCAATCATTACATCCTAATTATCCTACTAATATTATAAACGCGAAAGTTTATGAGGACGTTAGTTACTCTTTCACGTAAAAAACTACTGAATGGATTTTAATAAAATTTAGTATGGAGTTAACCGAGAACCTGGATTAACACATAGGCTACTTTTTATGCCTGTATTCTCACAGGAACGGGTGAAACCGCGGGACGTCTGCTAGTTTTGACATAAATGTAATGATTTTGGTCCCCTCTGTCATTTGTTCTTGGCGTTGACAGTCGTTTTGAGTTGTCAGGGCTCTGAAAGTGTGATAATTAGTTAAAGGGATATCGTGTTATCCCGTTACTGGGTATGGAGGTCAGGCAGGCAGTCACTCTATGTGGAAGAACAACAATAATCTGCTGGATCCAATTAGTCTGGAGACTGACCCTAACATAGTTGGGAAAATGTTTGGTAGTTGCTGAACATGCGTTTAAAGACAAATTGAGCATCATACAACCGCCATTTGCCAGAACCAATTTTAAAGAGTTTTCCCCTATAAATTGATTGTCAAAAGCTTAAAATTCTCTTTGCGGTGAAGTGGATGTGTTCGGCGAATAGCTATATGCATTCAAAAAATGACTAAAACAAGGTCGGTAATTTTTTCATTATTATTTTTTTCTTTTTCTGATTCTATTTCTTGTTACTTATTTAATTGTTATTTCTAAATAATTAGTTTATAATTATATTTAACATAATACATCCAGTGTTACCTAATCAATCATGCTGTGACATGATCTTAAAATGTTGTGCATTTAATTATTATTTTAGAATAGCTCTAAGTTTTTTTTTTATAGGTATTTAATGGGTCTACTCTTGACCTCAATCTTGTCCTGCGGTCAGAGATGAGGTCGACGATGGAACGAGCTTACCCATAAGAAAACTATTCACTCGCGACTTAAACAGATTGGAAGTAAAGAAGAATACTTAAATATAACAACTACTGATTGTCCAAATCCAACTAATACGAGTAGGTATTATATACGCGAAAGTTTGTGAGGATGGATGGATGGATGGATGTCTGTTACTCTTTCACGTAAAAAACTACTAAATGGATTTTAATAAAATTTGGTACGGAGTTAGCTGACACCCTGGATTAACACATAGGCTACTTATCATCCCTATATTGCTACGGGAACGGGACCTACGCGGTTGAAACCGCGGGACGTAAATAAATAAATAAATGAGCATCATTTTAAAATAATTTGAATTTGTTTATTGTGTTTACTGTGTGTTTAGTCGGCAAAATAATAAGCCTCATGCACTGTGCAAGTACTTACTACTGCCCTAATAATAGCCGTACTTGAAACAAACTGTGTCTACCTAAGTGTTGACGTCGTGAATTCTATGTACGAGAGCAGGCCTTTGCCCTGCAGTAACAGGTTGGATTTATTAATATTTGTATGTGTTGTCTGTAATTAAATTGCATTTGTCATTACAATATTTCAATTATCTAATGCGAGACTATTTCTATCTCGTGAGAGAAGATCAAATTAAATTGATTGTTAACTGTAAGTGTATGTTATAAGCAATTTTAAAATTATACTTAAATTAAAATGGAACTTAATTGCATGTTAACATGAAACATTAATTCGAGAATCTTGCTACAACATCTGATAGACAACTCTCATTAGTCACCACGAGTGACGTGGATCATTTGTATATAGGCATACCTTATTGTACATGTATACAGAAATCATTAAAAAGTATTTGTGAGAATCGGTAAAAAAATAACTTATTTAATTGACAAAAAAAAAATCCGAGTAGGACAAAAATCAAATTAATGAAGGATTGGTTCCGTGATCAAATCTGAACTTATAAATAAAGTCAGAAATAGCCTTATAGCAGTGATAGCCTAGTGGTGTGTCCGGTGGATTGCCAAATCATAGGTCTCGAGTTCGAACCCAAGGCAAGCACCTCTGACTTTTTGGATTCATGTGCGAATTGTAGAATTATCACTTGCTTCAAAATCGGTGGAGGAAAACATCGTGAGGAAACCGGTATGCCTGAGAGATATATGTCTCGACGGCATGTGATGCCAAGTCAGAGGCCCATGGGCGACATTAAAACTCTGACACGAGGTTAGTTACTAACCACGCGATAAGAAGAAGAAATAGCCTTGCTAAAATAACTTTATAACAATGTTATCAGCTAGGTGGCGTTCTATATTTTCTGCGTACCTCTACGAGAAAATTAAGTTAGTTTATGTATAAAACGTTGCATAAAATAAGTTAAACCACTAATAAGCATAATAACGTATAATCCGTGCATGTCCCAGTAAATCAGCCCCTTGTTAGCGAAACTTCACGAATAACAGACTAACTCTCGGCGCTCAACCAAAAATGTTTTCCTGCAAAGTAGCACTGCATTCTGTCTGAATATTTAACTACGATTTGACAACGACTCCGACCTGCCTAGAATAGAAAATTTGAATCTATAGCTTAATGTTTAGGACAGTAGGAACTGGAGAAAAGCTGTGTTTTGAATCGTTGGTTGGAATTGATTTAAAAGTAATAAATAAACAAATATTCCACAACTTTTCACACAACGCCATTTAGTCCCAAGTTAAGCTTGAGAGCTTGTGTTTTGGGTACTAAATAGCTGATAAACATACTTATATGTTTCTAAATACATACATATTCAAGATGAATTACACCCAGACACAGAACAAATATCTAATCGTGCACAACACACAAACATTTGTCCTGGGTGGGAATTGAATCCACGACGTCCGGCATAGCAGTCAGGGTCACTAATTACTAGACAAACAGGCCAGTCAAATTGAAAGAATCAAACGAGATGTAGGTATATAAATCTTTAGTTAGGCTTTAGTCTTATATTGAACCAAACCAATGTGGCGCAGTGGTTGAGCGATTGACTGCCGCGCTGCGTGTCGCTAGTGTGTTTGTCAATACACAATATAAATGAAAGGAATTTTTAAAATTTCTATTTACCATGCATGATGCAAAACCAGAAGCGAAATAAATTAGATTCTTTCCTACCTTTTATTAACCGGGCATAAACCCAACTCCTGACTTTTACTGAGAAATTCCATGAAAATTTTATTAAATTTGTGTCCAACCCGGGCATTGAGCCGGTGACGTCAAATTCAGCTCTTGCAACCACTAGAACAACGCGGTTTAATAGCGACTTTCATTATCTTAGTAAACGATATTACAGACTCGGTCCTTACTTTGTCAAGCTTCCAGTCATAACAGCTATCTTTATACAAATATTAAGTTCAAAGTAGGTATCAAGACCGCAAGCCTTTTCAGACGAAACTTTCAGCCACTACTCATTGAGATGGCCAAGTTTACTACCCCTAAGTTTGTAGCAATAACCACATCCTTAACGAAGCAAACTGTTTACCTGCAAAGAAACTGAGTTTTAGTTACCAACAAACCATAAAACATAATCTTAAGTGACTTAGAAACTTCATAAATAAGTGGCTAGCTGCTACTCGCTATGAATCTTGCAAACCTCAGGGCAGTTAATTTAATCAGGGAAGAATAACGGCCCCAGGTACACACTGGGGGCCCGGGGGCCCGCACTAACACCCAAGTGATGGAAAAATGTGGCTTCTTAAGACAATGGGGTGATGGATGGGACAATGGTGGTACGTTGATGTGTTCGGTTGTAATAGAGACCATGTAAGACGGCCAGCGTCAGGTTGAATGACCCTTTGTTTTGTTCTGTACGTAATTATTTTGTTCCTTGTTATAAATTATTGAAGGGGTTGAGACAAACTCTGGGAAATTTCGCTCATTCTGTTGCTGAAAACAACACCTCCGCCTGTTTGTTTGTGGTGCTTAGAATAATCCTTCAAAATGCGGGATTGTATCTTTTATAGCGCGATTATACATTAATCAATGACTCGTGACGTACATACATTAAAGATTTTTGTTTTTGTTTTGACAAGATTGCCTCTAAGTACCTACTATAGGGTTCTAAGTTTAATTTAAGAGAATTTAACCTTTCAATCGTGTCAAAGAGACATAATAGAAAGACCATGACAGCGCGGACACCGGTGCCCTCTCGGGGTTTAACGAATTAACACATACATAACGCGGTGTCCTGCGTGAGCGACGAACACGACGCGAGGCGACGCAACACGACGCGACGTAATGCGACGCTATGATATACGCGACAAATGTCCTACGTGATTTTGGTCATTACTTCTCGAATCATGGAGACATACAGTACAATTTTGCTTGAAAGTTCATATTTAATGTGGTGCATCTGGTCGCTCTCAAAACAAGTCCGCGTTACGTCGCGTCTCGCCGCAGACTGTCATATAGGCCGCAAGTAGGGTATGCCGTTGAGTTGATAGCGTTCGTCACGTTCCCAGCGTTGCATCGCGCCGCGTTCGTCGCTAACGCAGGACCGCGTAGGAATTTATTTAAGAGATAACATCGTAAGAAAATCTGATTCATCCAGCAAAAATCACACAGAAAAAAGTGTGGTCAAATAAGCTGTCATGCCAAACTGTCGTTGCAAGGGAATAGCACTGCTAGGACTTAAATATACCTAAGTCTTATATCTCCAACCTAGTTTGATTTTGTTTTTTTTTTTTTTATTATACACGACAGTGGCAAACAAGCTTACAGCCCGCCTGATGGTAAGCGGTTACCGTAGCATATGGACACTTGCGACACCAGGGGCGCCACACGCGCGTTGGCGACCCTTAAAAAACCTATTTACTTATTATTGATTAAGCAGCTTGGTTATCACTATTTGAGAAAACGCCTGTGTCCTGCATTGGGACAATAATGTGCTCTTTTTATCTCCATTTTTTATAGAAAAATGCTAAAAGAAAACGCACAGATTTCATGTGGCCGCTGTGGATAAAAGGTGTACCTATATCAAAGAAATTAATGGTTTCGCAGACCGGCAGAGCGCTGCGTGGGCAAATTGGACCAAACACATTCTTGTATTGAATATTCAATTCTTTTGCCCTCTTCAATTTGCTATAGTAGACGTGCATTTGAATTTGGGCAGTATAAGTTGGCACATACCACATTGATTTATTATTCTTACGAATAGTCCAGATGTAAGCTAAAACGTATACTTAAGTTTTCGTGTGGTTTCCGTTAAAAATAAACCATACATCGACCGAACATTTATCTTGAAACTAACCTAGTAGATTTATTTCACACACATTAAGTGATAGGGCGTTCCATTTTCTCCGCAACACAGCTAAAGTAGAAAGTAAATATCCTACACCCTTTCGGCCACAATTTACAATCTTTGTGAACTAACAGGGAACTCCATTTTTCCTTTACATGCAAGATAACTTAGTGGCTCATCGTGAGCTTTGCACCTTCTCTTGACCCTTACAACTTACACAAAATAAGCAACCTCCATTTTTTCCCCAAACCAACTTGACAGTTCATTTCAGTGGGGAAAAAACAAAATGCGTACGTGTTTTGTTTCCAGTAGATTAATTTGAAAATGGAACACAAGTGACTGGCCTGTTAGTCTACAGGTTAGTGTCCTTGACTGCTATGCCGGAGGCTGGGGTTTCGATTCTCACCCACGACCGTTCTGTGTCTGGTTGTAATTTGAATGTATAGAAATATAAGAATGTTTATCAGTTGTCAATAGTTTGTTCGCGTTAAGAATGCAATAAAAATGCAGTGCAACTGCAAGATAAAGGTGTATTCCACAGTGATGTTAAATTCAAACAAATTATATTTTAAAAGGTTAAGTTTATAGAATTTATAAAAATGAATTTGAAAAGATTTGATTGGTAAGGGGGCGGGCTAGGCCGACGGATAAGGATGACTTTACTGCATTCTTAACGCGAACGTACTATAGTGTCTAGTACTCATAGCAGAAGCTCTGCTTTGTTTGGGAGTAGATAGCGCTGTGTGAAAGTTACGGAATACCTATTTATTCACTTATTTTTATTTGACATTAAATTGTCGCTGAGAGGTGATTGCAACTAGATTTAAACGTTTAATAATTCGCCTTCTGTTTTTCAGTATCTGACACTTTTAACGGTAATGTAATAATTATGTGTACCTAATTCTGAATGATAGCTTTGCTTCTAACTAACATTATTAATACTTTGAAATCAACTTCCAATCCAACCAGATTCAGCTGAGTTTCACTAGTTTACACTGAACGCCTGCCATTTGACCTTTGTAATACGAAAGCCAGTTCGCTCGGCGAAACCGGCAACCAAAAGTTAGTTTGGTATTCAAAACTTTCGGCCTTTTGACCACCTTTACAGTCTATCAAATGTATTCATATGACGACTGGCATGGCTCGTTGCTCACTGAGGTACTTGATATGACATCTGTGAGTGGTTGACCTATTTCCTGCAACCTTTTACATGTACGGTTTAATTTGTGTGAATGCACACTCGCGTATAGACTGACCACGGAAAAAAAATGTGTTTTTATCCGTAGTGATAGTCAACTGGATTATTTAACCCAGTTTTATTCTATACAGCCCCCCTAGCCAAGTAACAACCGATTCGTATGTAATAATCGAGAACGCCTCAAATCCCTTTGTTTTGACCACGTGACTTAGCGAAAGGTGATAAGTCACGTGGTCAAAACAAAGGGATTTGAGGCGTTCTCGATTGTAGAAAGAGAATAGATACGAATCGTTTGTAACTTGGCTAGGGGGGCTGGGTTTTTGCGAATCCACGTTGCCTGGGCAAACTGTTCAACGATCAAGTTTAGTTCAGCTAGTTTCGTATTGACTATCATCAGTGTGTATCCAGAATGACAGGAATTCGTAGAAGATTATTAGCCTAAAAAATTATTGCAGGCGACGCAGGCCCAGAGATTATTTTTTTCCCAAAAAAAAACTTTTACCTAAAATACATAATTATATTAATACATTATTTCTTAGCTAACACTTGTGGATTTTGCTCTTTAAGTGGAATGCTAGTTACGGTGACTATCAAAAGGGGTACTGTGCGCTCCGTCACATCTCTGCTAATGCGCCTTGACTGGCCTGTTGGTCTAGTAGTTAGTGACCCTGACTGCTATGCCGGAGGTCGTGGGTTCGATTCCCACACAGGACAAATGTTTGTGCGTTGTGCTTGATCATTTGTTCTGTGTCTGGGTGTAATTTATCTATAATATGTATGTATTTAGAAATATATAAGTATGTTTATCAGCTGTTTAGTACCCATAACACAAGCTCTCAAGCTTAACTTGGGACTAAATGGTGTTGTGTGAAAAGTTGTGGAATATTTATTTATTTATTTATTATTTAATGCGCATGAGGTCATCCTAGATAGATATATATATGTATATATTTAGGGTGACTGGTAATTAGTGACCGATACTTAAACACGTGATTGTACTCATGAATACGAACAACTTTCCCAAAGAGACTTTTTTTTACACACAATTACTTATAACACAATAAAATAACAAAAACGCTGTTTAAAATTCCCTCCCGCGCTTGTGATCGATCACAGTAGGCACGAGTCGGCATAGTCTGACCTCGGGAAGGGCAAAATCTACTAGTAGTATTGTCACACGCTCCCATTGTGCAGTACTGTCGTAATTGAATTAATTAAAAGATAAGTTTCTTTGGCAAAGAAACTTTTTTTTATACTCAGTATCTTTCAATTAATTCAATTACGACAGTACTGCACAACGGGAGCGGTCGGGGTAGCGGGGGAGCGTGTGACGCTACTACTAGTAGATTTTGCCCTTCCCGAGGTCAGACTATGCCGACTCGTGCCTACTGTGATCGATCACGTGTTTAAGTATCGGTCACTAATTACCAGTCACCCTATAAATAGATATCATCATACTGATGATAGCCAATACGAAACTAGCTGTTTGACAGATAATCGTTGAACAATTTGTCCAGTGATCATCACGATGAACAGTCAATGGAGATACGCAATGGCCCTGCAGGAACTACTATGTGTAATTAAGTGTTCCGTGCGGGAATCGATCATCCAGTATGCTCAACAACTGCACCAACAGTGCCGTCTGTCTCCTGCATTTGGAGAGAAGTGGATTTTTTATTATAGTTTTTTGAACTCCTTTGCCGTTCGTTTCTAATTATTCTCGTTGCGGGATCTCAGAGAGTTGAATGGTTTTTCCGGGACTAGTCGAGTTTCCTTATTTTGGCGTTATTTTGGTGATCGACACAGTTAATTATGGTTTTCAGGACTTGGGAATAGCGTGTGGAAATGTTTTGACTGTGGCAAAAAACTAAAGATATAAAAGATATTTAATTAAAAATAATTGAGTTTAAATCCTTATTGTTTGTCAGTAGACTTCGGTCTGACTCGTATTTTTTTTTCCCTTTCCACTTTGAGTACGTATTCCCGTTCCCTCATTTTGTAAATTATTTATAGCTTATGTTACTCCGTGATAATATATAGCTTTCTAATGGTGGAAGTATTTTCAAAATCGTTTTAGTAGTTTTTGAATAAAATCCTTACAAACAAACAAGCAAGATTATTGTTTTGACAAATCAAACAAATAACGTACATAATATCAAATCAAGGCCTTTATTAACAACATAATTCAACCCAATCTATGTAAATGATGATGTCGATATCCTCCAAAAATTCTTGACAGCGGTGTAATGAACGAAAGGCAATGAACTTCGACGTTGCGTACTTGATCCCCAGTGTGGATGTACGTACACAGTGTACGGGCGATTTAGCAAAGTACATAAAGTACTAAGAGCGGTAGAGTGGTACTCATCATCGTTTGTGCTCGATGACGATAGAGATGTCTCTATCCGGTTCAAGACGACTATGCTAATGAATTCGAGTACAGACGCGTACGTAAGTTGTTTTTTGTTTTTTTTGTTGTGGGCAGTCGGACGCATATCCATTAATAAACGCAATAAATTAATAACAACGAGATTATTTATATGGTACAAATAAATAAACCGAATTATAATGAACATAAATAAAATTAAATTAAAAAAAATACATGAGATGAAACAATATATAAATATAAATACAAACAAAGTGATACACGTTAAGTTAGTTTATTCATGATCTCCAAATTTTGATTATTCTTTTAAATGTACATATTTTGTTTCTTTTGAAACAAGGCTGTCTTTCTCCTCAAATTCCCTTTTGCTTTGCCCTACAGGGTCCATAATGATCTCTTTTATAAAATCACCCACTAAGAATACATATAAAAGCATTAAAGATATTGAGTATCCTACAGAAGCTACTTAATGTATCTGTTACCGGATAATCCTAGTTTTTATTATATTAAAGTGTACTCAGTCCCTAGGGATTTAACTATATAAAGAAACCCGCGTTAAATAACAGGTATCGTACACAGTTTATTTATTATGGCGAATTTTCTACATGGAAATCGGTCCTGCAACTTATTAGGGCCTCTCCACCAAATGTAAGATTACGTTAGACCAATGAAGCGCGAGCTGAGCGAGCAAAGCGAGTGGTGCCGCGAAAGCGATTGGTGAGTGCTACAGAAAAGACTGGAACGGCATCCCAACGAACGCTTTTAAGGAAAGACATTAAGCTAGTACACGATATAAATTGATTGCTAGAGTCACCAATATTTATTTCAAATTCATTCCGTAATTCATTTGTAGATTGAAACAAAACTACTTAATAAATAAAAATATCCAGTCTGTCGTGATTGAGGAGCAAACATCTAGACAAAGTTTTCCTTATTTTAGTAAAGATGAAGAACAAAAATGTTAAAAGCATTGTGTAATGTCGCCGGGTTATCTATTAAGATTGCTTCGCATGAGCGCGTTTTTAAGTGGCGTTAAGACGAACGACGATTAGTCGCGTTAAAAACATTTTATACAGCCCGCCATGTTTGTTTTATTAAAAGACTAGCTGCCCCGGCAAACTTCGTTGCGCCTTAGAGTCAATTTATTACTCTTATCATTTTTTTGTATTAGATATACATACGTTGAATAAGACGACAACAAATAAATCCAAACCAATAATAACTACTACCACTTTTAAATTACAACATGTATATATACCCTAACCTAACTGACCATACCTATCGTATAGCTAACCCAACTATCTAACCTAACTACCTTACTAAAAAATACTAAATTCATAATTTTAATCTGAACTATTGCCTCTATGTTACATACAATAATTTATGCCTATAGTTTTCCCGGTCTACTTTAATTAAAGTCCTAACAGTAAAATAAGTTCTATTTGCAAAGAATTATTAAAGTTCGTCTCTGTCATCATTGCTAGTTACGTAAATTGATTTCTGAAATATAAGACTTTTTTATGCTACATAAAACCTCTAAGTTTAGTAACAAAATAAATTTCAGAACGTAGGTGCGTATTATAAATTGACAACCTTACCTTCTTGGGTTTAGCTTAAGACTTGTCAATTTCAAATTGTCACCTGATAATGAACTGGGAAGTTTGACTCCTGTCATGTCATCCAAGATGGCGCTGCGTTTGAAAAATGTTTGAGACAACCGATATTCTTGATATATTTATTTTTATGATGTCGAACGGGATAAAAAGTATCCTATGTCCTTCTCCTGGCTCTAAACTACCTCCCTGCCAATTTTCAGCTAAATCGGTTCAGCCGTTCTTGAGTTATAAGCGAAGTAACTAACACGACTTTCTTTTATATATATAGATTTTAAATAAAAAAGCGCTAGTGCGAGTGAACCTGCTTGAATTTAACACAATAGGAATTAAACTTAGCGCTTAAAAGGCTCACTTTACACATTATTGAGTGTTCTCAATACATAGTGACAGTTATTTGTTTAATTTCAAAATATATATGTTGTAGGTACATGTTGTATCAAAGTGTCCGCAATGTTAATCAACGTTCGCGTTTCGAAAACAGTAAAATAAACAATGGAACGGATACTTGTGTTGTTATTTATTTAGTTCTGAACATAATTAGTATGAAGTTGTATTATTGTTTTAATTGTTTATTGATACAGCTTCATGTGGATTGAAGTGTCTGAACCTTATTTCTCAAACAACTTCTTAATAATCAGTTTATGGAAACAAATAACTGAGATAACCGTTTTACTCACCGCACCGCACCTCTGACTTTTCGGATTCATGTGCGTATTGTATAATTATCACTTGCTTCAAAAAACGGTGAAGGTAAACATCGTGAGGAAACCGGCATGCCTGAGAGATATTTCTCGAGGGCATGTGATGCCAAGTCAGAGGCCCATGGGCGGCATTAAAACTCTGACACCAGGTTAGTTACTAACCACACGATAAGAAGAAGACCGTTTTACTTTTTTAACTTTCATACATTGAATTAGAAAAGCTATTTCTAATTCAATGCTTTCATATAAATTGCATTCTGCCTTTTCATCCCCCAAAGCGTTTGATTGTTTTAAGTGTTTTAGAACAAAACTGTTTATTAATCAATACAAGCAGTAGGTATATTATCCCTCCCATAAAAAAACAATCACCCTTTTTGGGCCGTTGGGAGATTTTAGGATTTCGCAATATGCAATAATTCGCTAGGCAAAAATACTATTCTTTTCAGTCTAACGAACGAGTCTAACGAGTCTATCGAATTACTAATAAAATTTGTACTGCACTTTAAGATTCGGCGTGTCATTTGTAAATGCCAGTTTAAAAAACTCATAATTATGACGTTCATTAATGTTTTTAAAAGCAACTCTCGACACAGTAGGTCTAACTCCTAGTTTGGGGTAAAATTCACGTTAAAAAAGTTTAATTTAAATGTTACGTTTCAAGTTTAACAAACTTTTATTTATAAGACTGGACTATTTATTATTCATACCTTTATTTTGTAATAGTTTAATGACACTAAGAATTTCTCCCACACACACAGCCATGTATAAGTAGAGCCATCGTAACATTTATGTATTTATGTAAGGCAGGAAAATAAACAACAAAAATAGCAATCGCTTATAATTCCGGGCGGGTAGTGCGGGGTCAAACCTACCCTTAGTTAACGAGCGGCACAGAACGCGTTTAACAAACGAGGCGATATTCCTACCTACACTGCCGATTGTACTACACGACTGTATTGCTGCTAAAGGGGTGAGCAGAATTATAAAGAGCATCGTTATAGCATACATAACATAGCAGCATAACGTAGCAGCCAACCCAGGTCTGACCGTAATCTAAATGTGTTTGCTCTGTGTACATCTCGAACGAACCTTGGCAGATCAGCACCACTGAACCGCCTAATGAAGTAATGAAGGCTTACAATGATTTACACTCTCCTACCAATGGCATTGACATTTTTTCGAACTCTCTAGCTCAACTTCGTAAAATTCTTTTAGCACAACTTTTAAATTGTGAACAAATTGTTTAAATTTTTTATTTCTGAACTGTAATTAATTAATTTTATTTGTCTTGCATTTTTTTGTTTTCTATCTCATATTTTGTTGACATTTTTGACATTCCAAACGTGTCGATTCACAGCCTTATCTAAATAATTACTTTTAATAAAAAAATAAAAAAAAATAACAAAATAATAAATTAAAAATAATAAAATAAAAAACAAAAAATAAATAAAAAAAATAATAATACTAATAATAAAATAATAATTTTAATAATAATATTATAATTATTATTTTTTAAATTCTGGAAACAGTAATTCAGAAACACCTGTAAGTATCTCTTTAAAAATTAGAATACTATTAGCAATACAATTTTAATAACAACAGTCAAAACTGTATTGGACCATGCACTATAAATAGTACATACATAGTTCAACTCTAAAATGATACACCTTAATCATTTTCAAATCAATTATGTATCGTTATTAAAATCGTAACTGAAAAGAAATTAAGGTCTAAGATGTCCATCATACAGTAAGCAACCAAGGAACAATGCTTTTTCCATCTCTGTTCAACAAAAACTTTTTACCCAAAATCGGAGCAGTTACAGCCTGGTATTATATTGTTAATTGATGACAACATCGCCCTGGGCACAATTCCAAAATAACTTCTGTTCCTCTGAATTTTCTTTTTGCCCAACTGGGGACTTTGAGCCCCCCTTAAAGGCCCCCTTTTACAATCTTTACAAACTCATAAACCTTACACTTGATGACCTCTCCGAGTTGTATCAGTATGACTGTATTTATGTCCAATATTTGCATAATATTCATCTGCATATTTTATAGTCATTTTGCTATAAAACTGAGACAAAGCAAAGATTATGTCCCTGTCTCGTCTCGAAGAGCAGTTCAGTTAGTTTAATGATAGACTACTCAAGCACTCAAGTTTGTATTAGCAACGCGTTCTTGTTTTGTTGAGACATAAAATATTATATAGTTTGAAAGCTGTACTAGTTAAATCAGAGCTAAAAGGTCTGTGAACACTGATTACATTCCATGAGTGCTACTATCTCAAATGGTTCCTACAAATAAATGTAATTCAATTCAGTGATCAAAGGACCTTGTAAAATGTTCATGATCTAATAACTAGACCCTACTCAGGGTCAGGACAAATAGGACCTATAGTTTACGTGGCCGTTCCCCCATGTTCTTTGTGCCAAATTTGAAGCGGTTTCCCATCGGGCGGAGCATATTCCGTTACATTTTATATCGTTCCGGTCGGGCGGGCCAGCCCGGAGGTCATTACCCATCGGCTTTTCCGCTTTACTGTTGCGGTTGTTGTTTTGCCGAAAATTTTCGGCCATCATCAGGCCGAAGTTGGCATACTTAGCAACTTCCGACTCCAAACCATTTTTATGACATACAAGACGACGGAACCCGAGGCGTTAGCTGCAATTTGGGGTTTGTTGTCCTATATTTATTCTGGTTTAATTCCTTTTGGAACTCCGTTTTGTGTCCCGAATCTTTTTTGTTACTGCTCATAAAGTCTTTAAGAGTTCGATACGCGGCCTTTCTTAAGATTTAAGGATCAACGTATATAAGATGTTTGATCTTCCCTATTGAATTGCTTGCCTTCATTCGTGATTACAATGCCCTTAATCTGTAGAATCGATTTTGGAGTATTAAAGGAATAATGTCTATCGTTTGGTCTCAATATTAAATGTGCCGAGATTATTTTTTTCCTTAACTTGCTTAAATATTAATCTTTACTTAAAGATTTATATACTTGTACCTACTTGAAAATAAGACGAAGAAGTTGTTATGTTCTAGTGGTTTGGCACCTACCTCTAATGGTGGGACTTTTTTAATTCTGGGGAGATAGTTCCGCTACTTCTACTTCCCAGCAAAAACACTAAGAAGAGACGAATAGTGGGCGATTTGGGGATTGTCTTAAGTAATTTGAAAAGTTCAAAAGTGGTGATTTTCAGCCTTTTATTATATGAGTTTTGGTACAAAAACAAGAATTATTTTTGCCAACTAGATATTTCATATTTTCAAGAGACCAGCGTGTGATAAGGATTTCGCAATTGTTTTTTTTTAACATTTCACATTTAGTCAATGAGATGGCACCAACAGACGCTGTTAAACTAAGTCAGTAGGTACTAAATTACACCTACTTTCAAGCAGGGTGAAAAGTTAATAGTCACCTACTCTATTCAAGAATACGTTATCCCAGGTAATAATATGAATACATGGGCAGCACTTGTGCGCTCGATCACACCGGGAACAAGTGCCCGTCGCGCACATTATAATAATCGATGGCATCACTTACCAGCTTATGAATATTTTACATCCCTCATAAGACTCATATGTCCCCCTTCACCCCTCTTGCACACCCTGCCGGGTAATGTCCGCCCGTAAATTGTGTTTTGCGGGTAATACGGCGTAACTCGTAACGGCCTTTTTGCGCGAAATTATCAAGTTGCAGTTAGTCAAATTACTGCGAAGGATTTTTGATGAAGAGCTTGTGGCTCAATGATGATAGCCTAAGGTTGAGCTACGCATTACGAGGTTGTTCCGTCGATGTTCGATCATTAATTACGTATCAAGACTCCTCCGTACATTGGAGAGCCCATTAAGCCGTTGGTCCCGGCTTTCATTTGTATATCTATGCCAGACGTTAGGTACAACCATGGTTTAACCATGAGGTATCGTGTAACACAGTAACTACGGTACGGTACGGTACGTTACGTTACGGTATTGTGGAGGTCGTATAGGCAGTCGCTTCATGTAAGCACTGTTATTCAAGCGCATCTGGTTAAACTGGAAGCTGACCCCAACATTTTTGAGTTAAAGCTAGGCAGATGAGTGAGTCCAATTATGCGTGATTATTTAGATATAATGGGTAACATTGTTCTCCCCTTAACGTAGACGTATATTCATTATGGATTTGGAAAACCACCGGTGCGACTGAAATAATTCTGATGGAAATCAGAATTATTTCACTCGCATCGGTGTGTAGAATAGCTGTTATAAAGGTGCTATAGAGGCACATTGAAGATTATTGCTACTCAATTCAGATTCAAATTAAAAAAGTGGCTTATTGACAATTGTTTTTATTCGGTTCCAGATAATTTGATAACATGTAATAAATTTAATAATTTGTAATATTGCTTAAAAATTTATTTATTATTATTATGTAGGTTGTGTATGTAATAATGTTTGAAATAGTAACTAAACTAATGTTTTAAATTAATATAAAGAAACATGAATATGCTTTTAATGAATGTGCTTTTAATGAATGACTGCCTCGTTGGTCTAGTGGTCGCTAGCGCTACTGCTGTTCATGAGGTCCCGGGTTTGATCCCCGGGTCGGGCAAAGTGTCATTGAGTTTTTCAATCTGGGATTTCTCAGTAACAGCCCGGAGTCTAGATGTGTGCCCGATGGATGGCAATAGGCTCGCCCCCTATTACATGGGACTTAAACATAATGGCGAAATGTGGGTGTACTACCAGGTACACCTCTGCTTAGCCCTTCGGGGATTACAGGCGTGACGATATGTATGAATATGCTTTTAATGATTATGATTATTTAAGTACTTAATTTTAATTTTTCGTACCGTTTAAACGGTGAGACATGTCTGTAATAGCACTATTTAACATTGTGACCACCTATGTATTTATAGCATGTTTCTGGCAAATAAATACCTATTGTATTCTATTCTATTGTAAAAAAGAATAAAATGAACATGTCATTTAATGGATACTTAACATCAGAATAGACTGAGCATAAGAATTCGTTTTAGTAAATAATTGCAATAAATTCCTTGGAAGCACTTTATACATTTTACATGAGTCACAATCTGAGACGTTGCCGAGTTATTACGGAATATTTTTCCACCGTAAACATAAGAAAATATATTTGTAATACGCTACATCAAAGAGAGTGTATTTTTTATGTCAATAATATTATATTGAAGTTCAAATATAAGTCCGGAGTAAGCGAACCAGAGTATTTTATCTGCGGATGGATGGTTCTCGAATACTAATCTCATGTGCGGCCAAATTTGCTACAACTTACTTCCCGTGTTTCTGAGGTCTATTTTATTAATGGTGCCAAGCGAAGTGATTTTGTGTTGTCGTGCGTGAATAATCTTGCTTGCTTGCGACGACTTCCGTATTTTTTTGTTTTGGATCAGTTCAAATTTTTGGCACGACTCGTCAAATTATTTTTGTAATTTTCAGCCCAAACTATTCCACTGCTGGGAAAAAGCGTTCACGTTCTTTACACCTGTCGGAATTATGCACTACCTTTTTCCTATTTTTAAGGATGACATCTAGGTTGTCTTGCCATCTCCTTCGTGGTCTAAGATTTCGTGACATGTCCTACCCAGTTCGATTCATGTTGGGCCGGCTTACAAGCGCAGTCAAAATTTTAAGTTCTTTGTAAGGATCGTTGCAGATAATTTGGTGTTTCTGCCTACTAACATGGAGAAAGGCGTAAGTTGTATGTAAAAATAACTAGGTATTTCATAACAAGGTCGGTGTTAGACTTCTTAACAAACGCCACAGAATAGAATAAAACGTTTTTATGATCTGTGACATATGAAATAATGTAATATTACTGTTACCCTATTAAGCACCCCTTCGTCGAAATCCACAAATCATAAATTGAAAACGATCGCAGTGCATTAGATTTTATCATTTGTAACTTTCCGGGAAGGTAAGGAGTGAGTTCAATATTCCATCTTGCAGACTCGCAAATCTATTGTTGATATGCCCCTAGTAACGACTAGTCAAAGATATCTGTCGTCAAAAGGCTCTTCCAAAGCCCGACCTTACCCTCACCTTTCAAACTTCAAGGTAGTCAAAGAGGTTCGAGAAGTAGTTTACAGGAATAATCAAGTTTCAAATCTCTCAGATTTAGAACTAAAGCCGGCTTGATTTGTCAATACTGTTTGATTTTGCGATAGCATAATTCTACCTTATATTTCAAATGTGAAAACATGTTAGTTTGTCACGCCTAAAACACTACATCAATCTAAAATAAAAGTTTATTTAGTAACAAAAACACAAATGTTCAAAGTTCAAAGTTGCAAAAGTATAAACTGCAGCATAGCTACCGACGCCGTTCTCCAGATACAGAATGGAAGAAGTTCCATATGAAAGTTATAAACGAAATTCATTTTAGCCTATTGTTAATAAAAAGAAAATAAGTACTACGTAAATAATAATTATTACCTCCTACTGCTTCTACTTCAAATACTACTACCTAATCTAGTATTGTGTGTAACATAGAGACACGCAGTGCAGTAGTTCAGTTTAAAATTTTGTGTTTTGTATCTTTCAAAATCAATGCATTTCAGTAAGGTAGTTAGGTTCGGTAGTTAGGTTCGCTATAGGCTAGGTATGGTAAGTTAGGTTAGGTTATATGTATGTATATATTTTGTCATTCTTATTCTGTCTAGCACTAAAGGTTTAATGAACGCATTAGATACTCATTTAATTAAAAGTAGTTGTACTTATTATTATTATTGCTTTGAAAAAAAACTAAATGCATTAGATTCACTTTACCAAATGTTAAAAGTAGCGAATGTGACATCATGTTAAATGGAGGAAAACTGAAATTTATTCATCAGACAGTTTTCTTAGGTATTACTCTAGATGAAAAATTACAATGGGGACCCCATTTAACATCTCTTGCGGGGCGGCTAAGCTCAGCCGCTTATGCGGTTAGAAAAATAAGACAGTTAACAGATGTAGAAACCGCGCGTTTGGTCTATTTTAGCTACTTTCACAGCATAATGTCTTATGGCATTTTGCTGTGGGGCCGGGCTGCTGACATTGAATCCATTTTCATTTTACAAAAGAGAGCTGTCAGAGCCATTTATAATTTACCGCGCCGCGAATCTCTTAGAGAGCTATTTAAGAGAATAAATATAATGACAGTACCTTGTCAATATATCTATGAAAATATAATGTATGTAAGAAAAAATCCTCAACTCTTTAGTAAAACAAGCGATAGACATCAGTTTAATACAAGAAATAAAGATAAAATAGCTCAACCTTCCTTTAGATTAGCAAAAGTACAAACATCTTTTATGGGGTATTGTGTTAAATGTTATAATAAAATACCATGTGATATATTAAAACTAAATGAAAGAAAATTTAAAACATACATTAAAAGTACACTTTGTAAACTGGCATATTATAAATTAGAAGATTATATTCAGGATAGGAATGCTTGGAAACATGCTGGTCCTGCTCCATAGGACAATCATTGGAATCTTGACAAAATCAACCTGGTTGCTAATATAATAATGTACCTCTGTATTGTTTTCTATTATTTTTTATTTCTTCACTTGTTTTTAAATTAATGTTATTACATTTGTAAATATGTGAGCACAATGTATCTAGCTGTACCACATGCAATTATCAACTCCATTGCTTTTTTTTTTGTTTGCTTAATTCTATCTTAGTATAGTACTTTTATTCTAGGTGCATCGTCCTCACATACAAATCTTATTGATGTATACAAAGTATTGTAAAATCGATTTTAAAAGAGTAAGTATGGAGTTTCTTGCCCATTCTTCTCCATACAAATCTACTTTTTGGAAGGGGCAACTAGAATCATTTTTTAAAGTTAATTTTTGTTCGACGTTCAAAAGTGCCTTATAGGGGCCTAATTGAAATAAATGGTTTGACTTTGACTTTGACTTTGAATATAATTGTAGTCATCTTATTAACAGTACATAGGGTACATTTCATATCAGCCAGCAAAAAATATTGTTCCACAGGAAAATAACAATAACTTTCTTATAATGGCGCCACGTGTTTTTTGAATCGAGATAAAATTGTATTATTATAAGCAAAGTACAACCTTAGATTGTCAAATTCTAAATTAACGCAAGCGAAGCCACGGACAAAAGCTAGTGCACCATATTTTCGAAGAAAGACCCTCTAATTAACTCAACCTTGGTCTCTATCCGTTTTAGATCTATCAACGAATTAACTCTAATTTGTGATTCCTTTAAAACTGCCAATTTATATTCAAAACCATATTTCAATACTTGGATAAACTCACGCCTTTTTCTCATGAGAGTAGACAGAAAATAATATATTAAACCATATTTAAAATTGCTGCTATTTTCAAACAAGTTTTAACCTTACGCTGGTTGAAATTAAGTAGATTATAGATTACGCTTACTATGGTTTCTATATCTAGGAAGTCATATAAATTGTTGAACTTGTAATGCAAAACGAACTTAATGTACGGGTTGATAACATAACATAAAGCCTGTATTCCAGGAAAAGTGGAGCAGAGGTACCACTATTAGTACACACGTTTCGCCACATAAGTTTAAGTTCCATGTAGCGATGTGCGTAGGGCGCGCTTATTACCATCAATCGAGCACAAATTCAGATTCCGGGTTGCTGTTGTTGTGAAAAATCCTAATGGAAACCCACAATAGCCATTTGCCTGACCTGGGAATAACCCAAAATCGGCAGACGCGCATATGACCGCTTATGCCGTGAGACATGCCATTTTTTTGGTTTTTATTTTTATTCACGTGATTTTACGGTGCATCTTTCAATCTGTTGCCAATAAATGTTTTAAATTTTTTCTTACTTTCTTTTTTTCTTTCTTTCTTTTTTCTGTCTGCCTGTCTTTCTTTCTTTTTTTCTTTCTGTCTTACTTTCTTTCTTTTTTTTTCTTTCTGTCTTTCTTTCTTTTCTGCTTTCCTGTTTTCTTCTTTCTTTCACTAGACCAACAAGGCAGTAATGTATTTGTTTATATTTTTGGAAATAAGGTATACTGCTAACAGAGGATAGTAAAACGTCGTTTCGTGCATCGCAGTTTGAACAATAAACAGATATCTTAGTTCGAGAGTAACATTACAGCCACATGGTGTTGCGAAACTAGCTAAATATTCATAACACTGCAAACTCATATGAGTTATATTCAATTAAATTCAAGTTCTTTGTTGTTAATACCTTTGTTAATAATGATTTACGAATCATTATTCACATTAGCATTAACAACTATTTAAGGCTTCTAATCTCACCTAGTTTTTTTTAACTTAACAGACAGGTGTAATGCTGGGGAGTTTGTTCCGCCACTTCTTCTTCCCAGCAGAAACACTAGGAAATGGGGAATGGTGAGCGTTTTGGCGGGGTGCGACGGAGCGGTTTGTAACCCTATAAATTCTACAGAAGTTTGTGCTTCTAAAATTAAATAAAGATGATGAAATGAAATGAAATTTATTTCTCTAAGTAGATTTTTGTGATTATGTTTTAAAACTAAATGGCGCCCCATTTCCAAAATTACTTATCGCTGTGAACCAATGCAAAAAAAAAAACAGAAACTCGGTTCTAAGCGAACTGGAACAATCTATTTTAGCTCACGCAAGTGTACTGAATGGGACTCTAAGTGCGGACAATAGATACCACCTACAATACAATACAACTATTATAATAATATCATCGATTTTAGTATTTAAGTAAGTTACATACATACATACATAAACTCACGCCTTTTTCCCATGGGGGTAGGCAGAAACTACAGAGCGCCATATGCTACGATTCTTACATACTTCTTTTGCTTCGTTTACATATTGTCATACACACACGCCGGTTGCGAGTACTACGCACCTGACCTTTCGTTCCAAAGTTACTAATTTAAGGCTATAACATTTAATATTCTCCATCGCCTTCTCATATGAAGACGAACTGTCAAAAATCCATGAGTTATTCAAAATAAAACAAAGTTTGTTTTACTTAACGAGATTAATAGGCCGCAGTCAGCGCCAACACTCAGAACCTAACCTGACCAAGCATTACACGGGGTTGTAATGGAATAAGAGGTCAACTTATTGTGGTTTGTTACCACAGACGTGTTCGTCACTGTACAAAATATTATATACTATATTAAATAAACATGTCTACCTGGGAATACTTCAAGTGTGCTGTAGAAGAAAGTTTGTAACTTTTAATGTATGTAACGAATGGTTTTACAGCAGTTATTATGTTTCCGCTTGAGTAGGTTTGAACCTCGTGTGGGGAAAGTTTTCGATAAGTTCTGCTTGAGGTTCTAGTAATTAATAACTAGGTATTATTTTATAATTATAGTCTGGAGTATATATAATTGAGGTTGTTAGGATTTAGTTTGAATAACGACTTTTATAGTTTTCGACAGACATTGTTTTGTTTTATGTTTTGAGAGGGCTAGAGTTTTTACAATAATATATGTAAAATTTTCCCAATTAAACATGAACCTTATGCTACTTGTAATAAAGTTGAAAAACTAACTAAGAAATTTGACACATTCCAAGTCACCCATCCACGGATCGACCTTGGCCAACATTTCTAGCATTTTTATCGAGTCTATAAAACCATAATCAATAAAATAAAAATATTTTTGTCTCTTACCACGCCAGTCGCACTTCATTCGACAGGGATCACAAACATTTCTCCCACCTCCATAACTGAACACAACGCAAACAAGTTTTCCTCCGAACAGTAGATAAAGCACTTCCTTTGTTTTTGTTTGTCTATCATAATGGCGCTGATAGGCCTTCGTCTGCTATCATCAGGGGTCGTAAACTGCGGCGTTAGAGTAAAGACGTCGGTAATGTAAGTCGTTTACTGCGGGAACATGGACATCAGGCCGTTTATTTCTGAAAGGTTTATTTGATTTGTGAAGAAATTATTTTCCTTTTGGTAATATACGTTTATTTACTTTTTGCTTGTGAATTTTTTTGAAAATTCAGATTTTGACGACGAACTGCTAATTGGCATTTCAGCGATTTTGAGTTTGTTTTTAGTTGATGTACTGACGCCAGCACATCAAGTTACCCCAATATGTCAAATTTTCCCAATTAAATATGAACTTTATTCTGTTTGATATACAGTTGAAAGACGATCAAAGAAATTTGACACATTGGGGTAACTTGATGTGCTGGCGACTGTACATATTCAGCTCCTTTTTATTTACTAACGCGTTAGCGAACTGACATTTTCTTAACTTATACATATCATGTTAACAATTTTATTAATAACACGTGTTACCGCTTTTAGTAAAATTCCATGTTCGGACATAGGAGTTCTTGTCACTTAGTTTTCGATTAGTAATTTCATAAAGTAATAAATTATGAAATTGATGAAAGGTTGGTTACCGCTGTTACTATTTGTAAACAGACAACAAAGACAATAAAACCACCACTATAGCTGGTTTCTATTGGTATTATTTATTGACTGGATACTTATATAAATAAACCGTGGAACCGTCTAAAGAAGCTTTTGGAAAAATAATGACAGCTGCATGTCGGGTATATCAAAGGTCAAGCTGCGCTTGGCAAGACCGGTCTGTGGATCGGTGACCATCATTACATAAAACTGAGATATCTCTCTGTGTCTCGTAAAGCAAGTTTCGGTCCTAACTGATACATGTCGATCTAGAGAGCCTGACTTACCAAAAGTTACCGTAATACTTAGGTATCTAGACCTTGATTGCGTATTGAAGGTATGATAGTTAGTTGCTTAATGTATAATACTGATATTCATTAAGGTGCAGCCGTGTAGACAGAAAGCTGACCTGGGAAAAGGCTAGGGATATAATGCTGTACATAACATACATACGTATTGTAAGTATTTTGGGGCCCACCCTCTTCCTTATCTATATTAACGACCTGTGTAATCTAAATATTAAAGACGGCAAAATAATATCATATGCCGACGACACAGCGTTAATTTTTAGCGCCGGAACCAGTACCGAACTATTCGATAGCGCTCAAGTAGGCTTAAGAACTGTGACTAATTGGCTTCAAAGCAATTTACTGACATTAAATGCCGACAAGACAAAATATATTCATTTCTCCATGCGCAAGCCTCCACTTAATATTACTAACCCTTATCTGTATGCCCATCATTGTGGAAGCCGTACCACCATGTGTAATTGTCCTGTTATCCACAAAACGAGCAACATAAAATACCTGGGGGTAATTATAGACGACACACTCTCTTTTAAAAAACACATTAATAGTCTAGTTAAAAGAGTGCGCAAACTAATATATGTCTTTAAAAAATTGCGAACTATAGCAGATTCAAAATTAATCAAACAAATTTATTTGGCCCTAGGTCAATCTATAGTACAATATTGCATCACTTCTTGGGGCGGCGCGTCAAAAACTAATTTACTTCCACTTGAAAGGGCTCAGAGAGCAATTTTAAAAGTTGCAAACTTCCATCCCTTCTTTTTTCCCACTGACCTGCTATATAAATCCTGCAATGTACTAACTGTTCGCCAGATTTTCATCATGCACCTAGTATTAAAACAACACACCATGCTTGCATACAATGCCGAGAACACTAAAAAGAGGCGTTATGATTTAGTATGTATGTCTAATGCATCCTCAAAACATGTCTTTGTAGAAAGATTTTTTTCTTTCTTAGGCCCATTCCTATATAATAGATTAAATAGAGAACTAAGTATCTATAAACTAAATTACTACAGCTGTAAAAAAAATATACTGAAGTACTTACTAACAATAGACTATGCACAGACAGAAGATCTACTTGTTGTCTCCAAATAGAAATCCTAACACCTCTCATGTTATTTCACTTTGTGTAACTTTATTTACTTAAGTTTTAATTTTAGTTTTTGTACGTTTAAGTGTAGTCATTGTTAATTTATTACATTATGCATTTATGCACTTATTAGCCTGAAACACAGGTTCAACCTAGTTCAGGCAAATTTGCAACTGTGCACTATTTTTTAATTTAAGGTATAAAATGTACATGTGTCTCTTTTATAAATAAACAATTATTATTATTATTATTATTATTATTATTATGTATACATTGTTTGTTTCTCGGCTTACCGGGTAACCGGATAACCGGAATTGCTGATTGAGTGAGAATGTTGCTGGTGTGGGTCGTCTGATTCACATTGCAGGAACTTCTTAACCAGTCTGCATGTGTTTAAAATCACTGCTTTCTGCAGCAGTTGGTAGGTGGTTGAGGGCAGGTTCAGGGAAATAAGGGACTGGTGAAGTTGTTTTGGAATTACTCCTGTTGTGGACAATACTATAGGAATTATCGTTACTTTTTCCAGGTGCCAGAGTCGGGTAATTTCATCTTTTAATTCAGTATACTTGGATATCTTTTCTGCTATTGTACTTTGTAAATTGTGTGTATTAGGTATGGCTATGTCAATGAGATATCCAGTTTTATTTGTTTTGTTTATAAGCGTGATGTCCGGTCTATTGAAATGGATGGTTCGGTCGGTAAAAATAGCTCTGTCAAAATATAATTTAGTTGAAGCGTTTTCTAGAACAGTTTCGGGATTGTATTTGTAGTAAGGTACTATGGAGTCTATTAGTTTGTACTGGTGAGCTAGTTTTTGATGAATAACGTTAGCGACTTGATCGTGTCTATGCTTGTAATCTGTCTGGGCTATTGATTTGCACGCTCCTGTAATATGCTGAATGGTTTCGGGTGAACTTTTACATTTTCTACAAGTGTCTGTGCTCAAGTTTTTAATTATATATTTCCTATAGTTTTTAGTTTCAATAACTTGGTCCTGTATTGCTAGCATGAAGCCTTCAGTCTCTGGGAAGAGCTCACCTCGTTTAAGCCATGCGTGCGACGCCTCTTTGTCGACATTAGTTTGGCTTAAATCCTTGTGATGCCTTCCGTGTAAGGACTTCTGACTCCATTCAAGTAGTTTGGTTTTGTAGTCTATTACTTTTTCGTTTTTCTGTTCCAATTTGTCTTTTAAATTGAGAGGGGTAAAGTGGTGATCGTTGTTTGCTATGTTTTTATGAAGTGAAGAAGATTCTGCCTTGGTAAAGAAATATTGCCTAAGGGTGGTTATCTGTTTGTTGTGTAAGTTTTGAATATCGATAAGTCCCCTACCTCCTTCTTTTCTGGGCAGTGTTAGCCTTTGCAGACACGCTCTTGGATGATGCTTTCGAAATTTAGTCATGGTGGTATTTATTTTGCGTTGTAAGTTTTTTAGGTCTGTTTTAGTCCAGTTGATAATGCCGAAAGAATAGGTAAGTATGGGTATTGCAAAAGTGTTAAGTGCTTTTATAGTGTTCCTTGAATAAAGTTGTGTTTTCAGAATAGTATTTAATCGGTGTTGAAATTGCTGTTTTAATTTTAGTTTTGTTTCTTTATGGTTTATCTGTCGTGATTGGTTGTACCCTAAATATTTATATGTATCGTGTTCATCTAATGGATCTATGTGTTCTCCTGTTTCTAATGTATACTGGTGTTGATAGTATTGACCTGCTCTAACCGAATTTATTTTGCATTTATCCATACCAAACTCCATTTTAACATCGTGTGTAAATTGTTCTGTAAGATTCGCTAGTTCATTTAATTGGGTTTCAGTTCTTGCGTATAGCTTAATATCATCCATGTAGAGTAGATGGTTTAAAGTGTTATTTTGTACTCCACGGTGCTCTTCGCTTCCGATATCTAATGGGAATCCTGCGCTGGTTAAATTTAACATGTTTGATAGAGGGTTTAGAGCGAGGCAGAACCACAGCGGGCTCAGTGCATCTCCCTGAAAGATTCCTCGTAGTATTTTTATTGGGCGGGTATCCGCTGCACCGGTTGATGTATTGAATCTAAGGGCAGTGGACCAAGTTGTCATTGAAGTTTGTAGGAATAAAATTATTGTTGGGTGTATTTTGTAAATTTCTAAAATTTTTATAAGCCATGAATGGGGAACAGAGTCATATGCCTTTTTGTAATCAATGTACATACTGTAGAGGTCAGTTTTAGATTTTTGAGCCTTTTTAAGAACGACGGAATCTATGATTAGTTGTTCCTTGCAGCCTTGACTAAACTTTCGACACCCTTTCTGTTGTTCGGCCAATATGTTATTAGTCTCAGTGTGTTGATATATTAGTGAGGATATACAGGATGTCATAATTTTATACAAGGTCTGCAGGCATGTGATAGGTCTATACTTAGCAGGGTTAGAAAGGTCATTGTGGTCTTTTGGTATCATATATGTTGTACCGGATGTTAAGTAAGACGGAATAGTTTTGGGGTCCTGGATGAAATTATTTATGTAATTATAAAGAAAGCTATGAACAGCTGTGAACTTTTTGTACCAGTAACTATGAATTTGATCTGATCCGGGTGCTTTCCAGTTATGTAGTCATTATTATTATTATTATTATTATTATTATTATTATTATATTGGCCTGTTTGTCTAGTAGTTAGTGACTCTGACTGCTGAGCAGGAGGTCGTGGGTTCGATTCCCACCCAAGACAAAATATGTTTCAGTGATGAGCACGATCATTTGTTGTGTGTCTGGGTGTAATTTATTTATAATTTGTATGTATATAGGAATATATAAGTATGTTTATCAGCTGTTTAGTATACATAACACAAGCTCTTAGCTTAGCTTGGGACTAAATAACGCTGTGTGAAAAGTTGTGGAATATTTATTTATTTAAAAACGTTTATATTAAGACCTTTAAATAATGAGAATAAATTCTATTATCTATTTACTTATTATGTTATAAAGTGGACGTGTGACGTGAGTGGAGTTCGTGTATTTGTGACGTTTTAGGGGTAATCTCTTGATGTACTGGACTGATTTTGAAAATTCTTTTGTCCCCAATGTGTCAAATTTTTTTGATCGTTTACAACTTTATGTTAAACAAGATAAGGTGTATATTCAATTGGGAAAAGTTTTACACATTGGGGTAACTTGATGTGCTGGCGTCTGTTCATACATAAACTCACGCTTTTTCCAATAAGGGTAGGCATAAACTACAGAACGCCATCTGCTACGATTCTTACTTCTTTTACTTCGTTTACATTCATACATATTGTCATACACAAACGCCCGTTGCGAGTACTACGCACCTGACCTTTCTTAAGAACCTCACCAATCTAGGGCATCCTTATAGTGATGTGTCTTTAATAATTCTTGGTATTGGTATTAAACTGTTTTAATGAAACATAAATTACTGAAAAAGTCACCGCAGTTATGTATTCGTTTCATTTTGTATTTTAGTTTGTGTGTGTTTTGTATTTGCTTTTTCTTTTAGTGATGGTTGCACTTACATTATTAACATGTTATTTTTAGCATACAATCTGTGTTAAACGTAGTTAGTGAACCAATAAAAAAATAAAAATAACATTAAAGTCACTACCTGCACAAATGTGCAAGTCTGAACTAAATCTGCTCCAGCTGTTACACACTAAACTAAAGAACCGGGATATAAAACCACATTGTATCGAACCTTTGTACCTACGTACAATACGTACATATTATTTTATTGTATAATAAAATCGTTTCAGCCCCTCCTCCATCCATAATTCATTCATTTTTGTATTTATTTGAGCACGTATTTACAATTTTTACGAGCCTAATACACGTCAGATGCACGTGGTCGAACGTTTTTCACAAGTTCTATTTATTAATATGACAACACATTATCGTATATATTGAGTATCGACAAAACATTTCGACAGACTTCGATTTTACTTCTTCGGTTTTACGAGTTTATATATAATATATTATAGCCTAGGTACCTAGCGGAATGTCAATCAGTCTATTCTTTAATTTTTATTTATGAATTTAGACATTGTTTTTTTTTGAAATTATAAGTGAAACTATAGGTACGACGTTAATTGTACATTAACAATATAATATATTATTTATTATAAATGCGAAAGTAACTCTGTTAGTGTCTCAGTCTGTTACATTTTTACGCCGAAACCACTGAATCAATTTTGATGATTTTGGTGTAGATACTGATAGATTGTATTTAAGAGAACAAGGAAGAGGAACCTATTCGATAAAATTTGTCAAGTACGTTGATTCAACCACTTATCAAGTATAGTATGAGATCCCACTGCAAATTAGTGCAAGTATTGGAATGTGCGTTTATTCCAACCCTTTATTTCTTTTTTTTATTATTTTGTTTTAAAGCGATAAATAGTAAAATTCATGCGGCAGTTACACTTTGACACTTTGGGAGTCCATACATAAGGCTCGTAAACTCTTGGACTGTATCAATTATGACTTAATTAAAGATGACAGTAGGATTCGTCAAAGACGTAAAAACTTGTTGAATTTGTGCGTGAACTCTAGCATTCGACGCATGCGCAATGGCTTAAAAGCATCGCACAGCTGGCAATCGCTATCCTCATCAGACAAATGATGTAACGCGCTAAGTCTCTCTAACTCTACTTTAAAAATTTACCATTTTCAACAGGCAGCCACCCTTATTTGCGGCCGAATTTAATTAGGCAACCGTATATAATAATCAATAGAAAAGTAAAGAGCTTTAATAACACATATAATTTGATATATAAATCATAAGTGTACGTTATGAACGTATAAATGTATCGAAATCATACCTGTTTACCTGGTTTTGTGTGTTTGTCCATGAATTTTGTGTGTGCTAAATAAATGTTTAATATATCTATTTATCTATCTGCAAGGGATGTAAAACTTAAATCAAATGAAAAAAAAAACAACAAACAATGCATAAAACTTGTAAAATAATTCATCGTTTATTGATAGTTCTTATATGTTTTTGTTTTTCCTGGTTTTCAGTGTTGATGAAATTATCAACCTTTCTATGAAATGTTTTAAATGTTAATGAAATTTTAGGGGCTCAGGATAATTCTAAAGATACTGTCCTTAACATCAAAAAGTTATTTAACATAATTTATGAAATCAATGTATTTTAACATAATATAAAAAAAAATACCGATCGAATTGAGAACCTCCTCCTGAAGTCGGTTAAAAATCAGAAAATGATCGAGTCCCACTCTAACATTATATGTACCGTTCCTTGTAGGAAAAGCGTACAGGTATTTTTTTTGTCATTTTTTATAGTACCTAAGTCAAGAACTCTGCGACAGAAAATAAAATTAGATTACAATGTATCATGTTTAAAATAAGTTGTTTCTAAGTATATTTAAACCTAAGTTTGTTTGAGATTTAGGTTTATTTATTCTTTATTCTTAATTAAAACATAATTATAATGCCAGTTGTCATTTACTTGAGAACATTACCTACTATATACCTTGCCTTGACCTACTTACCTTGATTTAAAATGGCTACCCTACATATAAACCTTTCTTAGCTTTTACCATTCTATCACTTCCTAAGTGTGTAGCATAATAATAATATTTTACAACTTGCACACTACGCTTTGTAATCACAACTGATAAACATACCTATATATTTCTAAATACATACATACATACATATAGACACATTATATCTAGACACAGAACAAATGATCGTGCTCATCACATAAGTATTTATCTAGGGTGGGATTCGAACCCACTACCTCCGGAATGAAAAAAGAATATTCCACAACTTTTTACACAACGCCATTTAGTCCCAAGTTAAGCTTGAGAGCTTGTGTTATGGGAACTAAACAGCTGATAAACATACTTATATATTTCTAAATACATACATATTATATATAAATTACAGAAAAAATGATCGTGCTCATCACACAAACATTTGTCCTGGGTGGGAATCGAACCCACGACCTCCGGCATAGCACTTAAGGTCACTAACTACTAGACCAACAGGCCAGTCAAAGAAGAGAGAGAATAAAGAGATAGATAGACAAAGTATCACAACAAGGGTTTTTTTTTCATCATTTTGATAAATGATATTTATTTCTGTAAATAGGTTCATAAAAAAACTTTTACATGTAATTTTTTTGAATAAGAAGATGAGGTCGGTATTTCACTATATGACTACTCTGGGAAAAAACTCCGAAAGAAACTCAGAGGTAACAGTCTCTTTTAAAGTCCAGACATATTTGTGTCTGATAATGGTCTTTTGAGGAAAGAATGAGTGGATCAGATCAGTCAGTGCAAGCATTTGTCAGTTATCGTGAGCTCAACTCGGAACTCGAGGGTTCTTTGATAAACGTACAGCACGTTTATCAAAGAACCCTAAAACGTCAAAGTACGTACGCACTCTAAGTTTCGCCTGTAACATCGTAATGCCTTTCACAATTTCTATGTCTTTGCCTTTCTTATTTGTAAACACCTTCGTTCCTTTGACAAATTATGAGATACATATTTACAATTGGATTGCCAAAGTTGTATGAGATGTAACACGTGGCAAGGAATCGTATTCACGGCACGTAACCGCTCCGGTCCCTAATAAACTGATAAACGGCGCTGAGATTGCGAAATTTTTATCGGAAATACGATTTTAAATTAATATTGTTTTATCTAATATTAGCATCGATGAAACGCCGTGCGGAATAACAGCGCTTTGATTTGCGATAGATTGTTTACTTTTGTCGTTTTAATATTTAATGGCAGTCGTGGCTGCCCGGAGATTCACCGGATCTACAAAATTTTATTAATTTGATTTTCTATGTCTTGGCAAGTTTTTTAAGTTTCTTTTTAAGACTCGTGATGTTACTGTACTACCACCACAGTAATACCGTTAAAGTGTGTGGTTTCATTGTTAAGACTGAAAAAGAGCCACATTAATTGCTTACATGCAACGAGTTCTCGTTCTTAATCTGTATAAGAAAAAACTTTACCTTTTAGTCAGACAGTAAATTTTAGGTTATAAAACAAACACATATTATAACATCACACCTGTATTTCCTGAAGTGTTAGGCAGAGGTGCATCTATAGTACATACACTTACATTTTACCAGTTATTCTTAAGTGCCGTCAAGGCCGTGTAGGTCGCGCTTTTTGGGGGACTGTCTGACGTTGTAAAGTGCTGATCCTCAGGCTAATTGGAATAGAAGACTTCTGTTTTGATTTGATCAACCGAGCCTGAATCCAGACAACGTGTTGCTGCTTAACGATTCTAGATGGAAAAAACTTAAAAATAATAACCTATGAGTCCTAAGAAGAATCAGAATGTAAATAGCTGGTCACTATCCTCAGAGATACAGCCACCTCATTATAACCAACACGGAAAAAAAAACTGCAATTACCTAGTAAATTTGTAGTTATGAATTACAATTATACAATATGTAGCGACATCTATCTCGCCACATACGAACTAATGACCGATATCCTACATCGCGGTATCAGAGTTATCCGCGCAATTTTGAACGTACCTATACAAAATCCCGACTACAACCGTCGGGCAGTAGTTAGCCCACCAGACACAACACCCGTCTGGTCGGAAGATCCTCCCTTTTCAATAGTGGATGAGCAACTTTACTCGCTGTTCCTCACACCTCCAAAAATGGTAATTTACTTATTTAAAATTGGCCCACACTGGAATCTAACTTCGCGTATGCTCTTCGATAGCGTTTGTGACCACTAAAACAACAGAGCTATAGAGTTTTAGGTCCTGAATAAACAACAATTATTTCCAACACAACCAAAACAATGCTTTATATATTCCCCATCTACAAACAACAATAACCACAACTAACCAACAGTAACCATACAAATGAACACACGTATTTTGGAGGGAAGCTCCAAAATCAACACAGAAATCACCAATCTATTTATTAATCTAAGCGTAAGCCAAAACACAATCAAAATCTGGGAATAGTGCAAACCACATATCGCAAGTTGCGCCGTCAAGCTCGTCACACTAAGTTAGAACCGAATGGCCCAAGTTGTGTGACGAACGTGAGAATGGTACACAAATGGTACACAATCGGGAACAAGTTATGACACCCGTAAGTGATCCCAATTAAGTTGAACTGTGTGCACACGGGTTTAAGTGGCGACGTGAGGTGCCTGTGCACTGTGGCGGTTACCGGCAGACGCGCGATTTAGCGGTTGAAGTTTGGAGATTGTTGATGTCATAAAGATGATAGTGGTACCACTAATTTGTTTAGTTTATTTCAATGTTCGTCTGCCTCGCAGCTCTAGTAGTCTTGTCGCTTGAGTTTGATTCCCTGGTTGTGCAAACTTGTTCACTTGATAACTTACTCATCTTTGTTAAAAGCGCCTTTGAACGATCGTATTGAAATAAATTATTTGATTTTGATTTTGACTTTGTTGCTTGGAGTCCCACCCATAAAATTGTTTTTAGGTAACTACTATATTGTATGCATATTTTTATATCCATGCCTTTTATATAATTGCATTGTTTTAATTTACATAAACATAGGCACTAAATAAAGCACAGTTACAATTGGTTGTTTTCTATGATCTGGCGACACCATAATAATGACACTGAAGAAAATACGTGATGCAGTTAAGAATAAGTATAAATAGTATGGTCATTGTAAATATACGCCTCAACAGCAAAACTGATCAAGTAAGGTAAATGTTTTAAAGCAAAAGCTAGGTTATCATAAAACAATGACTATGAATACATAAAAGTGTTAAATAATAAATTTCATAACGCACCTAGTTAAACCCTATCAACTCCGACCTTACATACAACATAATTATATTATAACTCTATCAAGCTTCCAATTAAGGTATGAGTGCACCGACTCAGGGCACGCACGCGCGATTAAGCGATTAACATAACAATTTCATGTTTATAGGCTTGTTGGAACGGCACCTCCATGCATTTTCCTCAATAAACAAATAAAACTCGAAGTGAAGTAAAACAAAGTGCAGTAAAGCTATTTGAAAATCGTAAAGAATAATGTGTTGGCTTTAAGGTTCTGCCGCACGGATACAATTTGCATAAACACAGCCAATGCTCGTCGAAAGCGCTACCATAGCGCATTAACATCAAAATGTGGGACGTTTGAAAAAGTCCCGTGCTAAGCTTGCTCAAATGTAACTTTTTTTTAAACGTATAAATTAAGTGGCTGTTACTTAAGTGTTTGTACTAGTAAATCGTGCTTAATATATCTACCAGCACACGTTTACATGATTGCATAAAATCCCCTACAAACGAAATAAAAATAAAACAAAAATAGCTGTTTATATTACTAAACCCGAATGTCACATAAACCATTGCTCATTCAAAACGACAAACCACTGTTTTCGCGTAAATGTCACATTTATAACCCACGAAATCGGCTTGTAAAATATTGTGGACTATTAAAGTTGTTGTTATATATGTTCGGCGTTTCCTCGCGATCGCTCGCTAAATTGTGTTTATTTATTTATTTATTTATTTAGGTTAACCAACAATTGTTTACACTATGTACATTTCTGACTTAATGACTAGAGTAACATTTACAGGTGCAACAATTAATTACAGGTTAACACAGCATGCACAAAAACGGTTTAACATAACATAATATTTACTTATTTAAGTTATTGACATTAGGACTTATACCTACTTGCAATAGACAATTAAAACAATAGTAAAGAAAACTATCAAAATTATTAATTCAAGGCTGTCTACAATTATACCTACTGATTAAATTGTGATTAATTGATTTGATTATGGAATACTTAAAGAAAAAAGAAACAAAAAAACGCAGTTGAAAACAGGTTCAAAAAATGAGTTTAGAATCAAAATTAACATCAACATTAAAATCAAAATCAAAGTAAAAAAACAAAATAAAAATTAACATTAAAATTAAAATCACAATCAAAAACAAAATTGCAAATAAAATTAAAATTAGAATCAAATTTAAACTTAGAATTTAATCAAAATAAACATAAAAATTAAATTAAAATTAAAATCAAAATTAAAATTTAGAGCATCATTACATTAAATCGCCATTGGAATTATTTACGAAAGCTCGTAGAAATTTATTTATACCGTCGTGGTGTACATCCAACAAGTCACTGCGGTCATTAATGATTTTGCACATTCTAGGTATTGGAGAATTAGCACCAAGCACAGACTTTCGAAATGGCGGGCACAGGGGTGTTATCTTATTCCTAGGATATCTAGAAGGCGCACGGAAACGAATTAGCTTCAGTAAACCGGGACAGTCGATTTTATTGCGCAACAGTTTGTAAAGAAACAAAACATCTGTTATATCTCTACGCATAGACAACGAATGCATCTTAAAATGGCACAGACGGACTTTATAAGAGGGCAGACGCTTAGATTTCCCGTCACTGAAAGCCAAATGCCACACAAAACGTTTCTGAACCCTTTCCAGACGCAACATGTGAGTGGCATAGTGAGGTCTCCACACAACACTACAATATTCCATAACACTGCGTACATAACTGTTATATAACATTATCTTGGTGCTACTTTTACGAAAGCCTTTGGTATTACGAAGTAGGAACCCAAGCATTTTGGATGACTTTTTAATAATGTAATCAATATGAGGCACAAAAGTGATTTTCCTATCAAAATATACTCCAAGATCCCTTATTGATTCGACTTCTTGGATTCGCTCTTGGTCTATGAAGTACTCTGTGTCAATACAACTAATCTTACGCGTATATGTAACGTGGTAACATTTCTTCGGATTTAGTTGCATTTTGTTATTGCGACACCATTTTATAACTTGGTTAAGATCGTGCTGCAGAAGTTCGCAGTCTCTTTTTGACTCTATTACTCTAGCAAACTTTAAGTCATCAGCATATAGAAAAGGTTCGGAGGAACGAAAACACTCAGGAAGGTCATTAATGAACGCAATAAAAAGTATTGGAGCCAAGTGAGATCCTTGGGGGGCGCCTGATGTTATTTTATGTGCAGCCGATCGAAAACCGTTTACAACGACAAAGAATTCGCGTTCAGTAAGATAGGACTTGAACCAACTTAATAAAGGCCCAGTTATACCATATGCTGCGAGTTTATATATCAGAATAGAGTGAGGCATTTTATCAAATGCCTTACTGAAGTCGGTGTACACTACGTCAAATTGTTTGCCTCCATCTACAGCCTGTATTAGGGACTCCGTGAATGACACCAAATTTGTGGCTGTAGATCTAGATGGTACAAAACCGTGTTGGTTATCATTTAGATACAAACCTAAATGTTGCTGAAGGTTTGGACATATAATAGATTCAAAAATCTTTGCGAATGTGGATAAAATTGAAATTGGCCTGTAGTTGCTTATGGTATCCTTTTCATCTGACTTATGCACTGGGACTACCTTGGCTATTTTCCATTTTGACGGAAAAGTTCCAGTAGCCAGCGATTTATTATATATTATTAGTAAAGGAGACACTAGAGCTGTGGCACAGTTATAAATAAAAACAGGTGGAATGCCATCCGGGCCAGGTCCTTTACTAATGTTTACTGTTTTTAGTTTTTTTAGTAAACAGTCGCGATCAATCAGTGGAGTACTCAAGCCCTGACTATTATTATGCAATGCTTGGAGGTACTTTGTATGGCAGTTGATTTCTGTATCTTTGTCAAGCGTGTACACGGTTGCAAAATGGTTAGCAAAAAGGTCGCAGATTTCAGAACAGTTAGATGTAACAACCTGTCCATTAGTAATTGCCAAAGGGTAGCCACTAGAGCCACCGCGTTTCGCTTTTATGTAACTCCAGAGAAGTTTGGGATTATTTTTTATATCCTTCTCAATTCTATCAATATAGTCATTATATAGATTCATAGCTAGTTTTTCACACCGCTTGGAAACCAGTTTCAGTTCAATTTGATCTAAAGGATTCTTGTATTTCCTGTAACGCAACCTCAACCTGTTTTTATCCTTTAATAATTTTATTAATGTTAGGTCAAACCACGGCGGATAGCGATTATTGTTTGGTTTCCGATCAGGCACAAAATTCCCAATCGCATCGAGGAGACACTTGTAAAAAATTTCCACCATGCCATTCACATCACGAGTATTTAGAAAAAGTTCATTCCAATTTAGCTTATTTAGGTAATTATTAATTTCAGGGTAATTAGCCTTATGAAAGTTAGGTCTTGCGTTCGTACTATATGGTAAATTACAATTCTTTAGCAAAGACATAGTTAGTTCAAGCGGGGGATGCAATTTATCGACAGCTACCAGAGAACAGCTAGACTCACTCACCAAACAAGTTTGCTCTGTTGATAAGACCAGATCCAGTATTCGGCCCGAAAAGTTTTTTACATGATTATATTGTGACAGTTGATTTACATTCATAAAATCCAAGAGGTTTTGACAAGCCTTAGGTAAGGAATCTTTTACGGTGGTTTTATCCCAATTTAATTTACTTAGGTTAAAATCACCAATTATGTAACAGGGGATGTCCGTTGAGTCGAGCACTCTGTTGCAGCTATCCACAAAATGATCCAACGTTGCGAGACACACTGGTGGTGGCAGATAGACGGCACAAAGAGCAACTTGGCGTGACTTGTGAGATGTCGACATGTCAAGTGTAACCCAGAGGTCTTCACAATTACTTTGAAAAGTGTTCCGTTGTTTGTGTTCCGTGTTCTATATCGCTTGTTCGCGGACGATAACACGATAAACGACAAGCGGCCCATGTGTGATATCGCGCGGTCGCGTGTCGCGAGATGCCGCCGTAGTGGTTACATGGCTTTATTTTCGAGAATTTTATGGAAGCCTAAGTTAATTTCTTTAAAGGTTTTTGAGGAATTTCCAATCGGGTATCGGAATTAAGGGGAATGGTTGGGTTGAACGAAGAATGAAAGTATTTGACCTCGTAACATCGAGCGGCGATTGGTGTTTAAGATGGCCTCGTTGGTTTAATGTTTGCAACAATCGCAAGCTAAACGTAAACTCTAGAGTTCGATTCCTGTTTGCCAGTTGATAGCAGAAGGATTTATCCCAATAACTGTCTAATACATAACTGGTAAAATATGTGAACATTTCTGCCGGGTCCTTAAAAATCAAATGCGTTACGTATATGTTCCAAAGTTATGAAATCGTTCGGTAGGTAGTCTAGTTGATATTATAAATGGAAACTACAGAGATAAGCATATGGTTCAGTTATACTCAATATGATATAACACTCAGATCATTCTCGGAATCGGCTTTAGAATCCTAGAAAGCATCCAAGCATGCAGGAAATAATAATTTTTGATAGGTTATAGATATTTAAATTTTTTGGTATACGTCAGACAAGCTGGTTTTTTTTTAAACTTAGATGTGGTCGAAGTTTCCTATCTGACTACTCTGAGAAGAAAAACCGAAACAATATCAGGTCACACTTTAATAAATAACATTATCTTAATCAAATCAATCGATCAATCAATCAATCCCTCTCCCTCTCCCTTCGAACATGCGACGCCGCACAGCTTACAATAGCTTACTATAGCAAAAAGTGTCGTGACAACTTTTCGTAAGAATTTTTTCCGTCTAGCCCCCTTTCACAACGCGCGATAAGGAACTTCGTTCCAAAAATATTAAATAAACAAAAGCACTACGCACTTCTAAAGAAATCGGCATTCAGCCGAGTGCGTGCTGAGTTGGTTTTGGTGACAAATGGGTCCAATGAGAACTCGTTACAGAGAATATTAAAGTCTCTACTCGCTCGCACCAAGTTTGAGTTATGTCTGTAATTTTTTGAGGAAATTGGAACGGAGATAAGTGGATTAAAACTAACTGACCTCTGCGGGACATTGAAATGCAGTTTCTGCAGTAAGTCAGGACAGTCAAGCTCATTATTTAGAATCTTTAAAAGAAAAGTGCAATCACCTAAACGACGACGGTCCTTCAGTAAATGAAATTACTTGCAAATACTTAGGTAGTTATCAGAATGGTATGGAGTAGGTACGCAGCCTAAAACAGAAAAAACGAATAAATCGTTTTTGTCTATACAATATTATAAAGAGCCTCTACTTCCCATATGTATCCACAAGAAATTAATATCCATTATCCATATAAGTAAGAGTCCATAAGCCTTATTTTAACTACTATGTCTAGCAGACTAATTAGTGTGAAATGTAGTAAAAAAAAAAACTATAAAATATCCAAATGACTATGACAATGATTAATGAACAAAAAAACCGGTATATTCAAGAAATCTCCACTTTTTCGAACAATTCCATACACAAAACTGAATTCGCGCGCAAAGTGTCGGTCTGCCACTTAACAGCGCAAACACTAGACGGTAGCGCAGTCTAGCGCAGCCGATAGACTGCGCTGTGCTAAATACTGAGCAAACATTTACTGAACACACCTCGCCTTCTTTGCTATTGTTCTAATAGTTAGAATGCAAATGTAGGGGGAATAAACTTTGCTGTTTAAACACTGTATTTCGATAGAGGGATGTTTGAACTGGCAGTTTTTTAGGGTTCTGTACGTAGAGAGTGCCAATGGGACCATATCACCAAATCTTCGCTATTATGTATGTCTATAAATGGGCTGTATCCCATGAACTATTACAGGAAGGCATTTCTGTGGCTTCTAATTTGTACAAGACTTAAGGTTAAACAATAACAACCGCACAATCCGTCTACGGATGGTTGACAATTTATCACATAATAATACCCCTCCGTGCCTCGGCACCACACTTAAGCTGTTGGTCATGGCCTTGATTAGTGATTTTTTTCGCTCGACTGAGTACTGAACCCTTTGTCCTCTCCCTTTGTCTCACCTGGCAGGTTTTATTTATAAACTCGAAGTTTAAGGTGTTCACTAGTAACACCATTTTTATTTTTGTCCATTAATATTTTTTACTATTTCTTTATTTTTATGGTATGTTTCAGTTTGACGGACTCACGTCGCGTACCTATTAGATGGATGCTAGTCGATTCGATGCTGCGCTGCATGTCGCCGGCTCCATTCTCGCAAGGAACAAATATTGTGTATATAATATAGTTTCAATGTTTGTATATGCACCCACGATGCTGAAGAACTTCCTATAAACAGTCTATAAATGTGTTTATATACAAGACAAAAAAAAGATAAGTTTGCTATATATTTCAATATTAAGTCAAAATCATTTATTTCAATTAGAACCATAAAAGGAACTTTTGAACGTTAGACTTAGAATTTAAATAAATTAAGAGAATGATTCTAGTTGTACTGTACATATTAGTTTTATATAGAGATAAATGTGCAAGAAACTCTATAGGTATGAGGACGTTCCCATAAACAAACAAGGGCTCATGTGGTCCTATCAAAAGATTTAACGACATCTTATAGGTGTCAAAAAAAAACCCTAACCCTAAAAAAATAGTATCGCCATTATTTTTTGAGGATTATATTCAAGATAATAATGCTTGGCAACATGCTGGTCCAGCTCCATAGGGCAATCAAGGAACTTGACAAAAACAAATTTGTTACATTTCTAATGATATAATTTGCTTTATTTTGCTTTCAACACTCACGCTATTCTGCTGTGTATTTTTTTTTGTTATTATTTATTTAAAATTTTCTTGATTTGTTAAATATTAATCCGTGATTTTAATATTTGTAAATGTGAGAGTACCATGTATCTATCCACATAATTATGTACTTATTTACTAAAATGCTTAATCTATCTTAGCATAGTATGTTATTTTTTATTTATTTTTTTATTTTACTTTGTTTATTCTAGGTACATCGTATTCACATATAATGTATTTTTTATTGTATACAAATATTGTAAAAACTATTTTAAAAGAGTAAGTATGGAGTTTCTTGCCCATTCTTCTCCATACAAAACTACCTTTTGGAAGGGGCAACTAGAATCATTAAATTATATTTAACTTGTAAGTTTAACGTTCAAAAGTGCCTTTTAAATGGCCTAATTGAAATAAATGATTTGACTTTGACTTTGATTACGTGAAAAAATATAAAGTATGTGTCGAATACTTTCTTATAATCTAGATGAGGGACTAAAATCTAAAATGTTGTCAAATAGCTCATTGCATATTTTTCTATGAGTCACCAGTTTGCGTTACTTATAATAAAAAATTACCTCGTTTCGTTTGTTCTAATCTACAGTATTAAATATCTCAATTAATCTGTCTCATGTTAAACCATTTTTCAATATGATTGATGTCTAAATTAGGTAGATTTAGAAGTACTCACGCTTTTTATTAGCATTTTAAATTATAGTGCGCTATCAGTATGCCTTGCCAACTCAATTGTTTTATTTGTGAGCTCAAGTTTTCCCGAAGTTATCACATAAATCTTCTTCTATTTTTCTTATCAAAAGTGGAATAATGGAATTGAATAATTCAATGGATAAGTTAGTTCCATACTGCGGTTTTGTCTGCATTTTTATTTATATTGTTCGTATTTACGCAACGATATTTCAAAAGATAGATTTTCTTATGAAAAACATTTTCGGGCTTAGGAACTGGACCAAGTAAGTAAAATAACTGACTTATTTATTTATTTTCCCGGTTATACAAATAGGTACATCCTACACTGGTGTACGGTCGAAAATTGTTTCTTAATATCTTTTTTCATTATGTATAAGTTCATTCACGTAAAGAGATTTTAGTCCAATGCAAATTCATACAGTTTCTGGATACCAACCCATCCTTGTGCAGACAGAAGTGTTAAAACAAATACGTTTCAGAAATGTTAAATACTATTAAATATTTTAATTTATCGTTTTTTTTAAGTACCTAGTTATTTTTTAGTAAATACCTACCTCTGCCTAGCCTTTTAATGATGACGGTGGCGTGATGTAATAAGCTTTTAATTACTTATTATTAACTTGATTTCTATGTATAAAAAATTATCTTCGTCTTTTTATTATATTAACATACCTAAATGTACTGTTTAAAATTATGTTGGTACTAAATTGTACACCGTAGGTACCAACTTTCTTGATTGGCTCATTTCGCACCACCAAATGAGCTACTCGTGTTTCTCGTGCCAACACGAGATACGAAGGGTAACGTAAATATTTCCTTTAAGTGTGCCGGAGTGCTGGAACAAGCTAGTGCTGCAAGTTGTGGCCGCGTTAGATGCGCAGTTTACAGCTCACAACTTGGAAGCTCAACTTGAAATTGTATGCAGTTCATTAGTTCATTTAAGAGACACTGTTTTGACCCTGTTATTAGTTATCTTGGTGTATATTTCTGAGTTTACGTCTCGCCATTGCCTCTCTCGACTTTGTGGTTACTAGCGAAACAAAGTTAACCCATCGCTGCTTAACTTCAAAAGGGCCATATGTCAAAAAGTCATTTTTCGTATGTATTATAAACGATACGTTTACAATCTGATAATTACAATCTGGAAAAATATAAAGAGTAGTGATACCATTTTTGCAATAAAAAAATACCGATCGAATTGAGAACCTCCTCCTGAAGTCGGTTAAAAATGTATTTGATTATTTTAATTTGTGGCCCCTTTAAATTTAGGCAGCGCCATTTTCTATCCTAAGTTTTGATTTTGTTTCTGAGACTATATGTATATGTCATAATCTTATTCACAAACAAACATAGTTCTTTACAGAAAAATACCAAACCACATCGAAACACACCTACATCGACAAAATAAACAAACATTGCTGTAAGTTTTCAATATTCGCTTACATATTTTCGAGAGAAAAAGGTGTAGAAATGAGAAACAGGTAAAGAATTTGATTATAATATTGTGAGTATTTTTTATTAATTATCTATTATTATCAAAATATCAACTACAATACATTATGCAGTTATGAATATAAAAATATTTTTTACCTTATATAATACGTCTTATAGTACTATATAAACTAACAGACCATCACGAAACAGCACACCTATTACTAAAAGTTCAGAAACTGAAAACACTAAGTTTTGCACGAAAGTAAAACAGTCTTCTACGAATAATATCCAAATAGCGTATGCATTTAGCGTTATGCACAAACAAATAAAAAGATTTTAAAAGTTTATCACATTGAAAACAAAATATTATAATACCTATCTTCAAAACTAAAACACGTCCATAAGTTAACTTTTCTCATTGTCTGATTGGAACATCACTATACCCGTCTAATATACCTACGGGTACCAACACAATACGGAGCCAAATACAGTTACTTAGCTGTAGAACAATGTCAGCTCATCAACATCACCATACATTGTAACAATTTATCACCGCAGCACTTAAATTGGTAAATGAAACCAGTAGGAGCGCTGAGTACGCCATACCAACGCCGCGTAGTATACGAGTACGTACCTGCGTAGTACGCCGTTGAAACAATACCAACGCCGGTGTGCGGTAATGTACCTGACGCCTCGTTACCGCGCGGTCGCTGTGAGGGCGGGTAGCGGGTAATCCAAGTCAAAGTTAAAGGCTCACTCCATTTAGCAGAAAACTAAAAACCTTCCTTTTGAAAAACTGTTTCTATTCAATTGATGAATTTTTAAACCCTAAATAATAACAACCACACATACATCTACGTACACAGGCATTACATACACTGTCACCTCTACATAGTCTATTACTTATTTTTGTTGCAAATTTTAAATTAAATTTAAATTAATATGGCGATCTCGACCTCGATCTCTACTACTGTATAATAAAAACAAATAATAATAATAAGGTAGGTTTTCCTTGGATGCACTTGTGTAGTGCATACAGTGAAAATCTGCGGTTGGTGCCGCATTTCATTAAAGGCGACAATGGGCTTCTGCGAGTTGGCTTCGGCCCCTCGTACGCCTTCCAAAGGTCCGGAACCCAAGGGTTCCGAGAAATAAAAGCAAATGATAATAATAAGAATAGAATAATGTTTAATTATATTATAATGTTAATGCTTATTATTGAATTTATTATTGTAAAATTGACTAAATAACTATTCAACTATTTTAAGAAAGTGACTAACCCTCAAATTTGCTATGCCCGAAAAAGGCTGCTAAGTTGTAAGTTCCTACATTAAAATAACACCAAACTGTACACTTAGTCAGCCAATAAATATTTGACTTTGACTTTGACTAAATCATTTATTTCATTAGATCACCAAAAGGCACTTTTGAACTTCATACTTAAAAGTTAAAAAAATAATAAAATGATTCTGGTCGCCCCTTCGAAAATATAGTTTTGTATGGAGAAGAATGGGCAAGAAATTTCATACTTACTCATATGCACAATCCGCATACGGTAACGGTGGCTCGCATCGCATTGGAACGCATTTTATTTATTCAATACTTCAAGCACACTAATGTATTAAGGCGGACTTAATGCCATAGGCATTTTCTACCAGTCAACCTTCAGGTGATGCAGAGAAAAGTAGTGGTAGGTGCAATTTAAAATAAAAAAAAAAATAAAAAAAGCAAGCAATACTCTGGCTGCGATAAAATTTGTCTCTCCTTCTTCTAATTCAACAGCCTGCAAACAATACTGCGTCAACTTCAACCATTTTCAAAAATCAGTACACGTCTTCGCGGTAGGATTGAAACTATTAGACTAGCCGTAGAAACGGATCCTACTTTCACAAGCGACGGAGAAGTACCTACGGAGCCGATCGTATGCATCGACATCCTGCCAGACGTGATCGGCTGTCGAAGCATCCAATCGTATCCTTTCTAATCCGATACGATGCGTTTGGTGGAGATCATCCTTTAATCAAACGTTTTATCGTCGTGTGTTTAGGATGCGATGTGGATGCGTTTGCAGTACACTGAGTTGGACGACGACGCTAACTTTATTTTAACACTGTGTCTACAAATTATAATAATTTACTTGCACAAAGATAACGTGCAAATTCCTCAAGGGGTTAGGCAGAGATGTATTTATAGTACACCTCCATAGCCTCAGTTATGTTTAGGTTCCATCCCATGTAATAGGGGGTGAGCCTATTGCAATCTTCAGGCTACTACTGAGAATTTCTAGATCGAAAAACCTCATAACAATTTTCCCGAACTGTAATGGAACCTGGAACATCCACTAGAACGACAAATTAGCTATTTACGTACAGTCACGAGCAATAATTTCTAAAACATCTTAACTTCTACCATTCTAAATTTTGTGTACGATATTTTCTTCTAAATTATCTGAGATATATATTATGATAATTTAGAAGAAAATATCGTACACATATTTTTGAATGGTTTAAGTTAAGCTATTTTAGTAAATGTGACAATGTATACATATTATTACTCGTGACTTTACATAACTTTTTAAAATAGAAACTATCAAGAAATACCCTGTGAGCGAACATTAATATTTATTTACATTCTGTAACATCCTCTGAACCTGTGTTATGCAATAAATGATTTGATTTGATTTGATTTGATTTAAGACAATTTCAAAGACCAACTGATCATTGAAAGATGGTCAGAATGTCAAATAGTAGAAAGGCCGTATAAAACAAGCTACGAAAGTATGTCCTCCAGATGTATCGCATTTTTTGGAGGATTAAGCTTGGTATACCTTTATAAGGGGATAAATTATCTATAAAAAATAATCGTAAGACTGACCGTTGATTAACCACTGTCAGACTGGCAGCTACTCGTATTATAGTGCAACTGGTAGGTTGTGATGCTCGTGGGAGGGGTGGTTGTGAGGGGGACCCCCCACAGCGCATACGTCCGCGTCGTGTCCCCTGGAAACTGCCCAGTTCTGACCACCGTAACGGAGTGGCAGACTGGGTAGGCCAAAGTGCGCTGTGCATCGTAGATCATATCTGCCTGAGAGTCTACGAACGAGTTTTGCGATCGCCATGTCGACCCCTAGACGGGACGCCTCCGGGCGATTTTTAAAGAAGAGAGGCGCTCAAGCGCCTGAGGCTAGCCGCGCGCCTTCTGCGGCCAGCTCTCTGGAGAGGAGTGAGTCGTTTGGGTCTCTGGACTCAGACGACTCATTCAGTCTGTCGGACGTCGAGGGCTCCCGGTCGCGCAAGCGAGTCCACCAGAGCGGTGGGTCCGGGGGCTCCTCGGTCTCCACTTCGACGGGGCTGCCGAAGGCGAAGAAGCCGACGGTGGCACCAGCGACTCATGTCGTTGGGCTCGCTGATGCCCAACGCAAGCTGGACCTTGCCCGGCGCGCTCAGCTCCAGGAGGAGCAGGAGGAGCGCGTCGCGGCACAGGAAAAGCGAGCTCAGTCCGCCCGGGGCGGGTCCGGGTACGGCGCGTCTCGCGTGCTGTACGCGGACCACTCTCTGGCGGAGCTTGAGAGGATGGCGGTGGAGGATGAGGAGGGATCGTGGAGGTCGCCTCCAAGTCCTTCAACCTAAAGGGGACCTTTCAGAAGGCCCTCAAGTGCCGGGCCGCGAGCCTGCGCGGTGTCGTCGCTGAACTCCTTCAGCGGACGGCCACCGACGAGACGCGGCAACTGCAGGCGAAGGTCGATCGCCTGCAGTCGGAGGTTAGCCAGCTGCACCAGAAGCTGGCTGAAGCCACGGCCCGGCCACAACAGGCCGCGACGAGCCCTGCCGCAGAGGCCCCCCCCTCCAGCCGCAACCTTGAGGATGTCATCCGCAAGGTTGTGGTGGAGGAGCGGGCCTTCACGCGAGCCTGCCTGGCGGGGATCGAGGACCGGCTCTTTCCGGAGACGCGCCTCCGACCGCCGCTTGCGGCGGACAAGAGGCGGGACCGGGAGGAGCCGGTGCCTCCTACCCCACAGGCCGAGGGCGCCCCTCTGGAGGTCCCCCAACAGGAGGGGGACGCCCTTCTCCCTGCGACCACACTGTCCAACGAGTGGACGGAGGTGAAGCGCAGGAAGAAGGGTAAGGGAAAAAAGTCGGCGGCGGCCGTTCCCGCTGCTGCCGCCACTGCCGCTTCTGCCAGCCAGTCGCCTGCGACCGGCAAGGGCAAGAAGCAGAAGGGAAAAGGGAAGGCGAAGGTGCGACTCGTCCCCCCTAAATCCGCAGCAGTCGTGGTGACCCTCACCGCGGAGGCTGCGGGGCGAGGGGAGACGTACATGTCCGTGCTGGTGCGGGCACGTGCCAACGCCAACCCTGCCCAACTGGGCATCGGCAGTGTGACCTGCCGGCGGACCCAAGCCGGGGCTCGTATTTTTGAGTTCCCGGGAGCCGAGGGGGGTGCCCGCGCGGACCTCTTTGCAGCAAAGCTGCAGGAGGTCATCGCGGACACCGCCACGGTGGTCCGCCCGGTAAAGTCAGCGGCCTTGGAGGTGGCGGAGTTGGACGACTCCGTCACCAAGGAGGAGGTGGTGGCTGCGGTGGCGGCGATTGGGGGCTGTGACGTCGCCGCGGTGCAGGGCCGGAATATCCGGCCCGGCCGCGGCGGCTTGGGCGCGATTCGCCTGCAGTGCCCAATCGTCGCTGCCAAAGCCGTTCTTGCTGGGGGCCGGCTTTCAGTCGGCTTCAGCGCAGGTGCGGTCCGGGCTCTCGCCAACCAGCCATTGCGGTGTTTCCGGTGCTTCGGCACCGGACACACGCGGCCGCTTTGTCCATCTCCGGTCGACAGATCGGACACGTGCCTGCGCTGCGGCAAGGACGGCCACAAAGCCGCCTCCTGCGGGGCCGCCACACCGCGCTGCGCGGTGTGTGCCGCCAGTGGCAGCCCAGCTGACCACGTCATGAGGGGGCGGAAATGTCTTCCTCCCCCCAGACGGGGCAAGGCTGTCGCTGCCGCTGGCGCCGCCGCTCCTGCGGCGGCTGCGGAGAGCGGTGCGATGTCCGACTGATTTCGGTCGGACGTCGTATCGCGCCGGCGTCGCGGTCCTCCGCGGACTCTCCTCTCCTCTCGCTCTTAGAGAGGGGAACGGGATACGTGGCCGCCGCGCCGCCGGTGGATCTTGAGGATCTTCCTCAAGGTGGCGACGGGCGGGCGTTAGGCGCGGGGGCGCCTACGCCCGCATTGCACCCGTCACCGCCTCCGCCGGGCAATCGTCGGCGGGGACTGGACGAAAAGGCTCTGCCGGATTCCCAGTCCCCGCCATCCAAGACGAAGCGGGAACAACGCTGAAAAAAAAAGGGGTGGTTGTGAAACAGCCAACTTGATTTTAGTGCACAATTACTAGAGCTGGTACACAAGCTCTTTAATTATTGTCATATGGTTTATATACTTAACATTACGCCCTTAAGTTGTGTACTAAGTACTAGCGACCTATAGCTACATACTTCCTTAATATGCTACGTGACTATCTTAATCTACATCTATTCAACTATGGGATGTGATGTATGTGAACGCCACACTACAAAGTAGAGAAAAAACCTTCTTGAATTAGTTACCGCTACATTGTTTGTGGATGACAAACCAAATGTGCCCAGGACGCCACGTGTCACGACAACATGACAACTTCAAGGGATTTATTCGTAGTTTGGCACTGAGGGCATTTTATATGCTTCTAGAATGTGGTGACAAGAAAAAAACACAGTGCTTTTCTGTAAGAACACGATTAGCAATTCATACACCATAATTGACACAATCCACGGCTCGTTACTCTCCCATCCTTATGCGGGTCAGCGCCAGTAAGTATACTCACGACAAATATCTTCGCCATAGTACCGTCGTCCCAGCTCATTACGGCCGAGCCACTATGCGGGCGACGAGCGAGCGCAGCCGGCTGGACTCTTTGAATTAAACATTTAATACTTTTGAGCTAGAGAGGACTAGAAAAATGTAGAAACTCTTTTATTTTAAAACGTCCTGTTCCTTTTGTTCTTTTTAAAACAGTCTTAAGTTTTGTTTGTGCAGATAAGTTTTGATCAAAGCAATGGAGTTGTGAATTGAAGAAGTATTTTAAGGTATATTGAGTTCGCCTTATTACAATAACACTAGAGGTCTACTTAACTAAGTTATTGTTCTCTATACTATATTAAAAGGCCATTAGGAACATTTTGACCCGCTTTTCGGAAAGTCGCGAATACCTACCCGCAGGGTTCAATCCAGACTCCAGATCGCTTCGGCAATTTTCGTTTTTAAATAATTATATTGTATTCGTTATATTATAGTATTATTTGGGCCTGGTCGGAATAACAAAACAAAAGAACAGTTATGCTTGTTTGTAAGTTTGTATGTTGGGGTTATTTCCAGAACTACTCTCCCTATTTTAAATAAAACTTTTACGAATATAAAGCTACAGTATTGCGGAATACTATACGATAAGTAAGGTCTCCTTTACGCAATTAAAGACAGGCTAGTGTATTACTAAAAGTTAAACAAAAACAGTGCGCATTTATGATAGAATTTTAAAAATATTCAAGTTTGCTAGTACTACAAATGGGTAGAAGAAACAGGTTTCTTAATCCATTTTCTAACTAACTAAAAATAGTTAGTAAGAAAATGGATTATCAGCTAGATTTACTACTGTTACCTATTCTAGATTTCAAAAACTTCAATCAAGTCTGTAAAAGTAAAACCGTTGGTAAAATTTGGTATTCTGAAAATCATTTAAATATTAAAACTTAAGTTAGAACAAAAAGCAAACTATTGTTGTGAATTAATTATTACTTTCGACCCCTAACTTGTTTAATTGTAAAATTATTCTTCAACAACTCTTGAATAATGAAAACTTTACTGCAAAAACTTCCGTTAATTCCATTGTTTATTCAATTCCGCTCCCCGCCCACACTCTCACCGCGGGTTCACGCTAAAAATAATTAAGTTGAATGAGATTGCAATACATAAAACAATAATTATATTTCATTCGCGATAATAATGGGCTCTTAATAAATTCTTGAAGATTCCATTACTGTTGAGTGCTTCGTGTAAATTTGTAGGAGGTAGGCAGATATAGTGCTCGCTACTTCATTGTGCGTAATTGCTGTGAAATGTTGTATCTTCATCTTCGTGCCTTTTAGATGTGGGAGTGATTGTTTTGTAAGGAGCATGGTATAATCAGCTTGAGAGCTTGCGGCTTAACAATTATAGCCACACTGGTAAATCTAAGGTTAAGCAACGCTTGACGAGGTTGGTACGCGGCTGGGTGACCATTAATTACGTATCAAGACTCCTTTGTGCCTCGAAAAGCACGTTAAGTTGTTGGTCCTGGCTGTCATTTTTAGATCTGTCATAATAATAACTCACTTGTGAAACACTACTTAGTTAATGCAGTAAATAGGTGCTTAATCGTTTACGGGACGAGCAACCAAAAGACTTGGTCTTAAGGTATGGACACATTTTTGTTAGGTATTCTTTTAAAATTATGTAAGTATCTACTAAGATTTATAAAACGATGAACCATTCTGATTAAAATTTGTGCGAGTGGTTGAGTTGAAATTCGTTAATTTAACTACCGTTACAAACAATTTAATTACCTAAAGATGATAAAGATGATTGTTTGTAACACACTATCAATGTATTATTTTTTGTTTGTAACATTTAAATTACCTTTTTAAATACGCTAATATTAGAAATAAGAATCTTCATTTACACACATAATTATGTTTCCCGATTAATTAGACGAAAAACAAACTGAATAGGTACATAATTTTAACAAATAAATAATTATATGGACTGTTAACTGAACCGAAAAAGTAGGTGAATATTTTAAAACACACAACTTATTAAAGACATTTTGCACTTAGCTTGCAAAATAAAACAGCAATTCATAAGACAACTTGCACCAATTGTAGTTTTGTGTAGTAATGTCATTTTGAAGTGACCATAAACCATGGGAGGTTGTGTCTGCGTCATAATGTTCGTGATTGTCGAGGTTTCTGGCTCCAAACAGTTCCCAAAGGCGACATAAATTAGTACTGTGCGACTTGTTCCGTGATACATGACGTGGGGAATAGAAGTAGCTTTACACCTGTGTACTGTAAAATTTAGAACTGTCATCATTCAAGGCTTATAACTAGAATAAATGGTAGTTGTGTTTTAGAAAAACAGTTAGTGACAAAAAAATGAAAAGACTTTAACAAAAGTGAGATGAAAGTAAAAATGATGGAAGGGGGGATACGTGATCGAAGAACATGTACTGCCCAAAACACAATTCTGTAAAAATCTGCTCTTGATAATATAGGTGAAATGAAGGCGAACTGAGCTGTCTTTGCATACTAATACCTACTAGAAATTGGCAGCAAACTTCACTCAAGATGAGACGTGGTAAATTTTTACTAAATCGACCGTAACCGAATCAAAAGGAGTATGTTGATCCCAATCAAAGTCAGCGACGACTTTCCGTACTTTCTTTCTTTTCCATATTAAGCCAAAACTTTAAGCTCTGGTGAAAATTCATCCAACCATCCAAACTCTGCTTGTAAATGAACGATACTTAAATTCCTTTCATTTAAATTGAGATGCATTTTATTAAACGACTGCTGGAGTATTAAAATAATAAAACATTGGTGATTGGATTTGTTAATAATAATAAAATAATAATAATAATACTTCACTACTTTCACACAACGCCATCTAGTCTCAAGCTGAGCAGAGCTTGTGTCATGGGTGCTAAACAACCGATAAACTTACTTATACATATACATGAATTACACCCAGACACAGAACAAATGATCGTGCTCATCAGACAAACATTTTTCCTGGGTGGGAAACGAACCCACGACCTCTGGCTAAGCAGTCAGGAGTTCTATAACTACTAGACCAACAAGCCACTCGCCGGCGACTTTTGTAGAGGAAACACAAATGAAAAGCGAATTAATATAGGGTCAGAGTGTGTGTATGTGTAAAGTATTATGCGTTTCACATTGTCTCTATCTGTCAAATGTCGCTTGAAAAGTACGGACTGCAACGAAACCTTAAAAGCGTATCAATTATTTTCTTTTTTTTTTGTTTTATCAAGTCGAAGTTATTCAAAATGAAAAAAACATCTTAAATTAATTAGTCTTGTGGAGTGCTTACGTTTTATATATTAATTCTGCTTGTTTTTGTTTTCATCTCCCTGACTGCTCGAAAATGTGTGAACGAGGCGCTGTTTTACATGGGAGGGCTCGAGAGATTCCATCGAATGTAAACAAATACTTTGAGAGTACAATTTAGAAAATGATTCGTTCGTAATTCGTATATAAATTAAATTTAGTTAAAACCTTGTTTTGCTGATCTTACCCAATTTATTCGAATTGACAGCTATGACGTCACAACATGGCGCTAAGTCATTCCTATTCTCATTTGAAACGCATAGTAAGTGTCGAGTGTGTGTGGTGTATGTATGTCTAAAATATCCATAATCAAATTGAACCAATACGTTATAGTAAAGGACATGCACAGGAATTCCGTGGGGCTCTGAATCAACCCGAACACGGCGAGGGACAAGCTATAAATTAAATCTAAATCCGGATCAAAACCAATTTGATACGTGACTATATTTGAAATGTCATGTAGATGTATAACTATAGCCGTGAAGGTTTACTGTTTTACAGTCAATGGTCGAATGGGAAATGAGTATAACCACTACGAATAGCTGATGTACATATTTTTACTAGGAGTTTGTTATTATAAGAGACTGAGATACACATATTACCTTTTCATAATTATTTCCAACTCGGCTGGGCAGCGTTCGGAAAATTGCGTAATGTCTTCTCGTCCGACATACCTCAGTGTCTCAAGTCGAAGGTTTTCGACCAGTGTGTGTTGCCAGAGATGACTTATGGCACTGAAACGTGGTCCCTCACTATGGGCCAAATGAGTAAGCTCAAAGTAGCCCAACGACCAACGAGCTATGGAGAGGGCTATGCTCGGAGTCTCTCAGCGGAATCGAATCAGAAATGAGGAGATCCATAGAAAAACCAAGGTTACTGACATAGCCCAGCGGATTAGCAGGTTGAAGTGGCAGTGGGCAGGGCACATAGCACGGAGGACTGATGACCGATGGGGTCGAAAGGTTCTCGAGTGGAGGCCACGTATCGGCAAGCGCAGCGTAGGACGTCCACCCACAAGGTGGACAGATGACCTCATTAAGGCCGCGGGAACGCGCTGGATGCGAGCCGCTTTCAACCGGTCTTATTGGAGATCTATAGGGGAGGCCTATGTCCAGCAGTGGACTTCCTATGGCTGAAATGATGATGATGAATCATTTCATTTTATTTCAACAAAACAAACTAGCAAAACGTTGGTACATCTCTGCCTTCCCTTTAGATGATTACAGGCGTTGTGTTATTCCTTGTGGAAGTCACAATTAGGTACTGACAAAATGCACTCATATTATATGTGTGGTGTATGTATCTCACACTATTCTTAATGGTTCTCATATAATCTGACATACATAATGTCTAGACTTTAAAAAAAATAGCGATGATTAGAATATTTAGTCAGATCTCACAAAACATAACTGATTTAACTTGTAAAAAAAGTCAAATAATCTATTTCAATTAAACCGTACGAAGGCACAACATCATCCTACAAAGAAAATGATTCTAGTTGCCCCTTCCAAAAAGTAGTTTTTTATGGAGTAGAACGGGCAAGAAACTCTATACTAACTCTTTTAATATAGGTTTACAATACGTTGTAAACATTGATCACACATTAATCATTGCAAAGTGTTTGTTTAGCCTTATGTACTAACATAAATATCATTGCGTCATTTTTAACCGACTTTCAAAAAAGGAGGAGGTTCTATGTTCGTGTGTATGTATTTTTTTTTTTTTTTTTTTTTATGTATGTTACCTGATTTCTCCCCCATTTGTGGACCGATTTTCAAAATTCTTTTTTTGTTTGAAAGAGTATACTCCTGAGGTGGTCCCATTTCTTTTAATTTGGTGAAGATCTGGTGCTGATCTTCGGAGATATACAACGGAACTCTTCAAAAATAGACGGCAAATCTGTCGTGATTGCTGGAATCGCTTGGATGTTTATTGTTTATACAACATCATGACGTATTATCACGCCTGCATGCTCTGAGGGGTAAGCAGGTGGGTACAATTTACCTAGATTTCGTCAGTTAGGTATGTTAATTTTAATTTATTAGGAATTAGTGGAAAACCTTATTATCATGACATGTATTGTTAACAATTAAGAATATAAAATAAATTCATGGCAAATATTTTTATGGCAACAACTAAAAATGGAAAAATAAAAAACTTTTTTGCAAAAAATAAAACCGACTTCGAAAAAAACACTAAACGGTGTAAAATAACTCTAAATTCGGAAGTCGGTGGCCCATCATGAGTAAGACAAACCCACCAAAGCCACAGTCTTCCGAATTTAGAGTTATTTTACACCGTTTAGTGTTTTTTTCGAAGTCGGTTTTATTTTTTGCAAAAAAGTTTTTTTTATCAATTTGTTACAATAGTAAAACAAACTAAAGATTATGGCCATAAAGACAGTAATTTTTGACTCTGAATTTTGAATTACTTATCCCCAACCAATACATCTGTAATTTTTCATACACGTTTTGTTTGGATGACAATGCCAGTTAAAGCTCATAAATAAAAACCTAAATAATCCCCTTTTACAAAGTATTGAAAACGCCTTCTCATTTAAAAGCATAAAATAACTTACCCAAATATCTAACAAGGTTTAAAGCGCCCTCTAAGGAACTTGAAGCAAGTAGGTGATTAAACAAGAATATAATTACGCCATTAAACATAATTACGATGTCATTATCAAGTTCCAGGGCTCTTATAATTAACTTCAATTATAGATTAGCACCGGCCCCTTCAAACAGTCAAGTCCTTAGAAACCAAAAATTGTAAGCGCCATGTGCGCACTTACTGGGAAATTCGGGTTTCTTAATTTTTAAACTGTGATTAATATAATTATTATTTAGTACTTTAATTAAGGGCACATGTATTTATGTAGACGTTATATATACTAAAGGTGTTTTTGGCAGACACTCTTCCTAGGCTACGAAGTGAACTATCAATGCCTAACATTAGTATGCAGAAAGCAAGATTAAAAATAACCTTATAATGGTTTAAGAACCGGTGAATGAATTTAAAAAAATATTAAATAGAGTTTAAATAACCGAAAACAACTCTATTAAAGAAGAGGGAAAGATGAGAGAGATGAATTATGAGTATAAATAAGAAAAAAAAATATTTACATAATTACAATATATTTTAAAATCTTTAATATGCCATTTGGCTTGACAGATCAATTCATAAATACGGTTCTGCAGATTAATTAAAGCATCTAATTTCCCATTATTATTTATTATCATGTCATGTAAATAAGAAAATATGTAAATCTTTGTTTCTGTAAGCAGACATTTCCAAAGTATCATACTTGTACTAATGTACGTTACATCATATTAGAAAAAGACAAGGGCACAGCCCCTTTCTATCTAACTTAAACCAGACAAAAAAAATCAGGACAAACTCAGAGGTCATTATCTCTTTTAAAGATCAAACTAACTATAACCCACAATAATATTAGAGTTAACCATACACGATACAACTGCTTCGCCGGTCTAGTGGTCACAAGCACTATTGTTGATCATGAGGTCTCAGGTTTAATACCCGGGTCGGGTAAAGCGTTCTTAAGTTTTTCTATCTAGGATTTTTTAGTGCTTAGTAGCTGTCCAGAAGCCCGGATGTGTTGCAATAGACTTGCTCCCTATTACACGGGACTAAATACAAACTGGCAAAATATGGGTGTACTACAGGTAAACCTCTGCCTAACCGTTCAAGGATTACAGGCGCGATGATTTTGTTATGTCAAACTAAAAAGACAGATCTACAAGGTGGTCTTTTTGATATCCCATAACTCTAGGGTTACATTCTATAGGTAAAAATAATACCAAAACTCTTAGAATAGAGGGTCCAAAAATGCATAGTTTCGGAGATATCATCAATCATAATAAAATTATCAGTTGTTTAGTACCCGTAACACAAGCTCTGCTTAGCTTGGGACTAGATGACGTTGTGTGAATAGCCGTGGAATATTATTATTAAGAATTATTCATATTCGTTTTATTACCTAATTAGTTCAAAAATTGTCACCAGTACGACGAATCTTCTTTCTAACGTCACTTTTCTTTCACGTAAGGGTGTTTTACATTAATCATCGTGACTTTGTCGAATTATTTTGTATGTTAATAAAAAAAAAAAGGATGATTGAAACATAATTCATATGACAGTTGATTCTTTGATTATGGTCTCAATCATACCCTAGAGTTATGGGACATAAAAAAAAACACGTTGTATAACAAATCGTAAAATTGCCTTAACCATTACGGATTGTAGTATAAAACTTATTGACCTTAGCGACAAAGACACTGTCTTCCAACATTATTTAACTATCAAGCAAGGGCAAACCAGCAAAAATTAATTTAAGACTCAAGAAACAGCTTTATTCCCTTTCAAAGAACATACAAAACACAAACTTCATCAATATAAAAGTAAGCTAATAAACCCTCTCTTACATCATACGCTATGATATTAAACAGCCGTAGCAATAAACCCGACAAACTGTAAGAAGAGAGAGTGTAATCGGCCATAAACAATACTAACGGCTATGTAGTACCTGAACGTATGTATGTAAGGGCGAAGTATGAAATTTAAATGTAAAATACGTCATACATCGCACTGCCAACTCACTTTCGAGGCTTTGAAGCCGGCGGGAATGTTATGAATAAATGCAAAAGTGTTCAGCAAACTTGTGGAATTTCTATCAACCAATTATTTTACACTATTATTATCATATTCGCTTTTCGTGTCTATGTAGTCGCGTTGTTTTTGTTAAGCTTGGTTTTAAGTTTAGGAAATAACAACGTATCCAAAGTCGATAATGCGGTTTCACTGAAATATAAGTGGAAACTTGTAATTGGCCTTATCCTGTACATTACTGCTGAATAATTGAATGTATTATTACCTGTAAGTTTTCCTAAAAGTATTAAAATAAAATTTAAAAAAGTAGCGGTCGTCGCGCGGACCCACGTAGTTTCTATTTCCGTAAGAATACATTAATAGAAGGTAGCCTATCTCCTTATCTTGTGGTTATTGACTAATCTGTTACCCGGTAAAGTGGTGAGTAGCTTCGGGAATAGAGAAATTTCCCAACTCCGCCTGATAAAATGGTGAGTAGCTCCGGGAATAGAGTAGTTTCCCAACTCTGCCTCATAAAATGGTGAGTAGCTCCGGGAATAGAGTAGTTTCCCAACTCTGCCTGATAAAGTGGTGAGAGGCTCCGGGAATAGAGTAGTTTCCCAACTCTGCCTGAAAGAGTGGTGAGTAGCTCCGGGAATAGAGTAGTTTCCCAACTCTGCCTGATAAAGTGGTGAGTAGCACCGGGAATAGAGTAGTTTCCCAACTGGGCCTCATAAAATGGTGAGTAGCTCCGGGAATAGAGTAGTTTTCCAACTCTGCCTGATAAAGGGGTGAGAGGCTCCGGGAATAGAGTAGTTTCCCAACTCTGCCTGAAAGAGTGGTGAGTAGCTCCGGGAATAGAGTAGTTTCCCAACTCTGCCTGACAAAGTGGTGAGTAGCTCCGGGAATAGAGTAGTTTACATACTCGTACTAAAACACTAAATATTCCTCTTTATATTAATTATAGATCACAAGTAAAGTTTAGTTAATTTAGACATGTTGCTACAGAATATTATTGTATCTTAATATATACATTTATTATTCATAATCTTCTGCAAACTAGTTTCACAGCCATGCCCCTGACATGTGTAGTGACAGATCTCATCATGCACATGTCCAGTAACGTGTCCATGTCCACAATATTAAGTTAATCCTCAAGGTATTCCCAAGACAGGCTGGGTTTAGGCATTGTCTATTAGCATCAACTGCTAACAGCCTTAAGAGGATTCTGTTGTCAGTGTCGTTAACGGAATCCTCTACGAAATGCGATATACTAAGTGAGACATCGGCGCTCTCTGTGATGCCGCGAATTTAATCGAATCATGATTTTGAATCGTCTATTCATTCAAATTTTTCACATGTAAACTCACATTTTTTTCACATAGGGGTAGGCAGAAACTACAGAGCGCCATCTGCTACGGTTCTAAAAAAAACAACTCCATACAAAACTCGATCAACTGTTCGGATATAATGTATGTATGGAGAGTTGATTTTTTTTGTCTGTTTTCGAAAAAGTCGTAGAACAAATGTTGCTGTTTAAGATGTAAGTCATCTACTCCTGCGAAGTTGTTGGTGTTTTACAAATAACCCTGTGTAATTTAAATTTATATGTAACTCAATGGGATTTTTAATGAAACTGTACTTTCAAATAAAATGTAACTAATGTAAAAAGAAATGGTGTTTTTTTCATGATTTTAAATATATTGCAGTCCCGCACCGCAAACAAAATAAAACGTTCTTATGTTTAATTTTTGTTTAGAATGCCTCCTCTAAGAATGAAATGTTTGTCAGATTTTTCAATGCTCTGATAATTTTTATGTAATGAATTAATATGACGATTTGCAATCGTTCAGGTTAAGTTTGCTCAAGTTAGGTTCGCTCTAGTTAGGTTCGCTCCAGTTATATTTGCTCAGGTATGGGGTTTGCTCCTTTTTTGGGTTTCGTACCTCAAAAGGTAAAACAGGGAATCCTTACAAGATACTCTCGTGTCCGTCGGCAAACAGCAAAGTCTTTCAGCACAAATAAAGGAAAAAAATCCAAAAAATTAAAAAGCGGTAATTTAAGGTAAATTTTGGGACTGACAAGTTTTCTTATTACGTGCAGCACGTGTAATGTGGGGTCCAAATTTTCAACTGAAATGATCTTGTGGATTCATGAGCACAATCTATGACTGATTTTTGATTATTTTTTTACGATAAACAATTGTATTTAATAAAAAGAAGTACCATTGACATACCTGTTTTGTACGGAACCCTCGGTACGTGAGTCCGGCTTGCTTTGGCCCATTTTTCCACTTTTGATTATTTTAGTACAGTGTGACAATTACCAGGAGCCCATGAGACGACTTTATCTAAGGTGATGAAATATTAGTATTTATTTATTCATTTATTTTTTTAGGAATAATACGTGTATACAAAGACAAATGTGTGTATGTAGTAGCTATTATATAATTTTAATTAAGAATTTTAGTGTTCCGTACCTAAAAAGGAAAAAACGGAACTCTCATAACATCATTTTGTTTACCGTCTGTCTGTCAGTCAAGACCCTTTCTTTTGAGAAAGCGTAGAAGTATCTAGTTCTTATTTAAACTGTACACTCAAGTCTACGGTCCCATGAAGTTGTATAAAAAAACAAACATAAAAAATCAAACTTGATTATAAGTACGGAACCCTCAGTGGGCGAGTACGACTCGCACTTGTCCGGTTTTTTTTAATAATATATTTTCTATCGTGTTTCAACGTTAAGGGGTCCAAAATCATGTCCTAAGCTCATAGTCTTAAGGGATGTGCGTAGAAGTCTCTTCCACCCTGCCTTTAGGTATATCTTCGCTAAAACCGAAGCTCCACAAATAACGTCACCAGAATACAAACACATACATATATAATTATATATGTAGGACGTTCTTTGTCGTCGTCATAAATAATGTAATTTATTGCTAAACTGTTTCTCCTAGATAGACATGAATAACTTAGCCGAAAGGATGAACAAGCCGAATTCAATATCATAATGTTATTGTTGGTTCTTCATTCTTCGCCATATTTTATGGGATTTTGCCAAGCGTGATACTATATCCGATTTAGGAGTGATATATGGTTCTAATCTGAACATTATCTTTTTAGTAACATTGTTGGGGTAACAAAGGTAGGAAGTTGGAGAGTTTTTTGGATTTGTTTTGGCCATCTGGTTAGACTGGGTGGGACATCAACTACGTCCGTCGCCCCCCGCGTACATGGACCCGAGGTGGCGGCGCGTCGTATTTCCGCGCGCCCCTCACGTCACGAGCGGATTTTAACACCTCACTTCCCTCGCTGACTTGGCGAGGCCCTCGGGGGGTCGCGGAAGTATTTTCTGAACTATGGCCCCTGCCCTACCAATGTTTTATTTTTATTACTAACCCGATGTCAGAGCTATTCGTCGCCCGTGGGCCTCTGACTAGGCTTCACATTATGTCGTTGAGAGACATCTCTCAGGTATGCCAGTTTCGTCACGGGTTTTTTCATCTCTAACTAATTACTATTAATAACTCATTTTCATCACGCCATTCTCCATTTCTCATTGGTTACCGATTTATTTGATACCAGCAGACGTCCCGTGGCATCACCCGCGTTGGTCCAGTTCCCGTGAGAATACAGGGACAAAAAGTAGCCTTTGTGTTAATCCAGGGTGTCAGCTAACTCCACACCAAATTTTATTAAAATCCACTCAGTAGTTTTTACATGAAAGACTAACAAACATCCATTCACCCAACTCTTTTGTCAATTTCGTATAACCCGACTGAGACTGGTCTTGTTACTATTGTATTAAAGTGTGTATAAAAATGTTAAATTAAATATATTTTAATGTAATATATAGCGCTATTTTTTGAGAGGACAAAAGGGTCTCAATTAAGTTGTCCTTTTATGAGTTTGTAATATTTGGACTACAATATTCTATGCTTGAACTGAAAATATTTTTTTTGAATTTCAAAATTATTATTCTTTTTCTATATATATAAAAGAAAGTCGTGTTAGTTACACCATTTATAAATCAAGATCGGCTGGATCAACTTGAATGATTTTGGTCTTTTTGGATTTGTCTTTGTCCGGAAAAGCATAATAATTAATAAAAAACATGAAAAGTCCTCGAAAAAATAAATATCAAGAATATAACGCAGCGCCATCTTGGATGACATGACAGGAGTCAAACTTCCCAGTTCATTATCAGGTGACAATTTGACATTGACAAATCTTAAGCTAAACCTAAGAAGGTAAGGTTGTCAATTTATACGTACCTACGTTCTGAAATTTATTTGGTTACTAAACTTTTTGGTGGTTTCATGTTTGAGGTTTTATGTTTGAGGTTTTATGTAGCATAAAAAAGTCTTATACTTCAGAAATCAATTTACGTAATTAACAATGACGACAGAGACGAACTTTAATAATTATTTGCAAATAGAACTCATTTTACTGTTAGGACTTTAATTAAAGTAGACCGGGAAAACTATAGGTATACATAGTATGTAACATAGAGGCAATAGTTCAGTTTAAAATTATGTTTTTTTTTTTTAAATCAATGCATTTTAGTAAGGTAGTTAGGTTAGGTAGTTAGGTTAGCTATAGAATAGGTATGGTCAGTTAGGTTAGGTTATATATACATGTTGTAATTTTAATTCTATTAAACACAAAATGTTTAAATAAGATCACAGTAGAGACTCGCTACATAAAAAAAAGTAGTAGTTATTATTGGTTTAGATCTATTTGTTGTCGTCTTATTAAACGTATGTATATCTAATATATAAAAATGACAAGAGCAATAAATTGACTCTAAGGCACAACAAAGTTTACCGGGGCAGCTAGTATTATGTAAAATGTGTCTTTATTATGCTATAAATATTGTTTTCTACTTAAAACGCCTCATTGTGATGTTTTTATTCAGCTGTATTTTTTCATGGTATAGTATCAGCTCATGTTAGGACAAAACATCCATCCATCCATCCATACATCTATCCATACTCACAAACTGTCGCGTTTATAATATTAGAAATAAAACGAAATCTAAAGATCAATATAATGCAAGTCTGAGGCACATGTGTGGCAGACTGGCCTGCTGGTCTAGTAGTTAGTGACCCTGACTGCTATGCCGGAGGTCGTGGGTTCGATTCCCACCCAGGACAAATGTTTGTGTGATGAGCACGATCATTTGTTCTGTGTCTGGGTGTAATTTATCTATAATATGTATGTATTTAGAAGTATTTAAGTATGTTTATCAGCTGTTTAGTACCCATAACACAAGCTCTTAGCTTAGCTTGGGACTAGATGGCGTTGTGTGAAAAGTTGTGGAATATTTATTTATTTATTTATTTATTAAAACTTTGTCTCCAGATAAGTCACTGACGACATGAAAAGAAGAATTAGTTATTCATTTTCCCTACACTTAAAAGATACACGTTATGTGTATCGATCCTTTAAAAAAAAAAAACAGGTAATAAGGACAACTCTGTACAAAGAAACAATAAATATTTTACGTAACCAAGCTAATTCAATATCCGTTACATTAACGTCTCTGGGGACACGTGTTTGAATCACGGTTACCTGGACTATAAATATTAGTTTGTAACTGACACAATGTAAGGCAAAGGTCTATTCTCAAACAGAGAAGGCACGAGTATTGATCACCACGCTTACTCGATGCGGATAAGTGATTTCAAACTTATGTTAACTGTAAGTCCAGTTTTCCTTGTGATGTTTACCTAAACAGATGTCAATAATGTCTAAAACGAACTTAAAAAGTACATATGTATTGAAAAAGTTATATAGGTACTTGCTACTGGTATTGGCCTTATGCATGACAGGTAGGTTTGTTAACTTCGGGGCCATCATGATATTGACCTTATTATATACGTATTAAAGTTAAAAAATTAAAATGTTCAAACAGTAACCAAATTAGCATGGCACACTCCGTCCGCTCGTTTCATGGCTCTACTCCATTTACTCAGTAAAATATAGCACCTGCAATGCCATTCCGCGTCCCTCTGTTGAATATTGATGTATCTCGCAACGCCTTGCCTGGAATCGACACCGTATACCTGCGATGAGGATATATTGCCTAGGCTTTAAGATTGTGGTCTGCTCCTTGTCTATTAAATCATAGGCATTGATTTTAACGTAGGAAAATTCCTAGAGAACATTTTTAAATTACGTTCATAGCATAGCCAGCAACGGTTAGTATTCTGTCGTTTCGGCTTGAACAATACGAGTATAAGTCAACCTTAACTACCTGTCGTAGCACGGCGTAGTACTTCGTAGCACGTAGCGCGTAGCTCCGTAGCGCGAAGTTCCGTAACGCGTAGCTACGTAGCGCGTAGCTCCGTAGCGCGTAGCACGAATCGGATAATGTTTTACAACTTATACCTAACTGCCCAGTTGGCGGGACGAATATAGGCCGGTGTAGGATCCAGAACTTTTTTAATAATAATGTTATACTATTTCAAAGACCTGATAAACAAAATAAGATGTGTAAAAAAAAATGAATGTAGTATTAATTATACAGGCTGGCTATATTGTGTTAAATATGCATCTTTGTATACTTTCCATCCTTACTGTCAAAGACAAACCCGCTCCACTATTTCCAAACCACTGTAATTCCTGAAAGTCGATACCAGAAAAGCGTCGAGTCAATGAAACTTGACGATTCCCGGACAAACGATTCAACTTTATTGAACCCAGAAACGCATTTAATCAGAAAAAAACAGAGGAGTTTTAGCTTTAAATAATAATGAATAAATATTCCACAACTTTTCACAACAACGGGTACTAAACAGCTGATAAACATACTTATATATTTCTAAATACATACATATTATAGATAAATTTCACGCAGACACAGAACAAATGATCGTGCTCATCACACAAACATTTGTCCTGGGTGGGAATCGAACCCACGATCTCCGGCATAGTAGTCAGGGTCACTAACTACTAGACCAACAGGCCAGTCGTGGAGCTTTATCAAGCAGGAGGCACTACAGACCTAAGTCAATAGTCACAAAAAAATAAGACCAATGGGTCTCATTCCTTTGTCACTATTAACATATTTAAGTAACTAAAATAGTAAAGTCGTGATGGCCCAGAGGTTAAGGCACCTACCTCTCATGCACGAGGTTGTGGTTCAAATCCAGGCAAGTACCAATGTGACTTTTTCAATTTATATATTATATGTACTTTTAAGTTTATCAAAATCAAAATCAAAATCAAAAGTCATTTATTCAAACTAGGCTGAGAATCAGCACTTTTTGAACGTCAAAAATTACATAAGACAGTCCCCCAAAACGCCCGCCCTTCGCCACTTCCTAGTGTTTTTGCTGGGAAGAAGAAGTGGCGGAACAAACTCCCCAGCAACACGTCTGTCTGATATGTTAGAAGAACAGTTTAAACACCATTGGTAATTAATACACTTAATCATTGAAATTAAATAATTTGCTACTTGCTAGCTAGCACACACCAATATACAAAACAGTAGTAATAAGAATAGTAAGTACCGACGTTGACAACTAAACTCATGCAAAAAAATAAAATATAACTAACTGAATAAATATAAGCCGTCAAGTTAAAAGGGCGTGCCCGCTTACATGTACAAAACTGGAATACATGACTAGGTCTACGACATTACATCAAAAATAAATAAAAAAGGATACAATAAAAAAAAATGATACACTAGGACCATCGAAGCTAAATAAAGAAATCAGTTACTAATTAAACAATAACAAAACCAAGGTCAGCAAGACGACCAGTCACCACAAGCAGCACCCGTTCACGAGCATAACGCAAAGATCAGCCATTACCCCCCTCGCCATATTAGAGGGAAGGTGGTAACCCGACCCTCGACGCTACCGCAAGCAGTAACATCTAAGGGAGCATGACGAACTTGCTTCCGGTTATTTATGCAAAAAATAATCTATTAACAGGCTGGGTATCTTAGAAATCATTGACATCGGTGAAGGAAAATATCGTGAGGAAACCTGGACTTATATAGTTAATATAAGTATGAAATCGCCAATCCGCCTTGACCAAGCGTGGTGATGAATGCTCGAGCCTTCTCTGTATGAGAAGAAGCCTTTGCCCTGCAGTGGGCCAGTAACAGGCTGGTATTATTTTTATAAAACAGTACATTGTTAGTATTTATTACAAAGATGTGAAAAATATGGCCAGATATGGACATAACCCTTTCTCCCGTTCCTCAAAAAGACAAATTCTCTCGACGGTCGAACTCAAAACCTCAAACAACGCTCGTTTCTCAATAAAACAGTGGTTTTGTAAACTGTTGACAAAATAAATTATTTGTGTGACGGAACCGAGCCAATTATTGTTGTAGGTAACAACCAATTACACTAATGAAAGATTTACCGGAAAACTGAGGCCGAGCCGACTTCGATGCTTTCAAAATGCATTTCCATTCATTTGTAATGGTTTAAACTTCTACGTAATATATTCTTTCTCAGTACTTCTTATTTATTTATTTTTTTAAGTACATGAAGAACTTACAGCTAATAAAAACAAACAAAAAAAAAAGAAACCATTATAGCCACCAGAAGGCCAATTACAAGTCCTCACGTATAGAATTATTGTTAAAGTAGCAGACGTCCCGCGGTTTCACCCGCGTAGGTACCGTTTGTACCGTAGCCTATGTGTTCTATTCTATTCTATTTTTTTTTATGGCAAACAGAGCCGATGTCGACTATTCTGCCAATGTCTAAAGTGTATTGGACAGCAAGTAGCCTATGTGTTAATCCAGGGTGTCAGCTAACTCCAAATCAATTTTATTCAAATCCATTCAGTAGTTTTTACGTGAAAGAGTAACAAACATCCATCCATCCATCCATACTTATAAACTTTCGCGTTTATAATATTAGTAGGATTTTGTATGGTGTGAGCACAAAACAAAAACACCTTCTCGACAGTAAGTCCAATATTTCACCAGTTATTTTCAAGTTCCATGTAAAAGAAGATAAGTCTATTGCCATCAACTTGTCACGACTCAACTCACAGGCTGCTTCTAAGAAATTTATAGTGTAAATTCCAAAAACACAATCCCTTCACCAGACAATTTTACGGGCAGTAGTAGTACTATTTATGTGTTATTATCTTAATGCCAGTTTGACAACGGGCTGTATCTCATAAACAGTCATAGGTAGACAGTCAAAATGATCGAAGGGTGGGCCGTTTTTGGGGGACTGTCTCTATGTATTTTTTTGACGTTCAAAAAGTGCTGATTCTCAGCCTAGTTTGAATAAAGACGTTTGATTTTGATTTAAATCACAATGTGAGTATTTCTATTGCATCATCAACAAAAAAAAATAAAAAAAAATTAAGAGTGCACAAAAAGTGACATAACTTAGATGTACATAAACTCGCGTCTTTTTCTTATTAGCAGAAACTACAAAGCGCCATCTGCTACAACTTATAGATACTTGTTTAACTTCATTATCATTCATACATGTTGTCATACACGCATGCCGCTCGATGTTTTACAAATCTTGTACGAAACCCTTCGCGTGCGAGTTCAACTCACACTTGGCCTGGTTTTCAGTCCAGACTTGACATGTGTTGTATAATATTAAACGAGTCTAACGATGCACGACTTAGTTTGAAAATGCCCTTTGTAGAAAAAGAGCCGTAACAGTTTTGAGTTGACCTCTCCCGACAGACAGCATGTATGTATCAAATCATCGTGTAGCTCAATCAAGAGAGCTGAACAACCCTTAAAGAAGTCCATCCTACCTTTGCGTGCGAGTTTAACTCACACTTGTCCTGGTTGTTTAGTCCAGACGTGACATGTGTTGTAATTAGATATTAAGCGAGTATAACGATGCACGACTAAGGTTGGAAATGCCCTTCATAGAAAAAGAGCCGTAACAGTTTTGATTTGACCTCTCCCGACAGACAGCATGCATGCATCAAATCATCGTGTAGCTCAACCTAGAGAGCTGATCAACCCTTAAAGAAGTCCATCCTACGTTTGCCTTTATAATCCTTGAGAAATATTACTATTATAATTCATAGTAATACAATTTATTAACATGAACTTGGCTTCATATTTATGCAGAGCATAGCTTAAAGTTCCAAGTAGTTTTGACGCTAATTATAAATTTACTTAACCCTAACTTAACCTGTCGGCAATCGTGAAAGCGTTTCAAAGAAATATCGGATCTTGAGAATTAAGTTTGTTTTAATTCAATGGTTGAACTCTGGGAACATAATTAAGGACTCGTTTGGAAGAATTACTCGTGTTAAAGATTACTTGTTTATTGAAATTATTTCTGAACATTATAAAGATGAATTATAGGGCGTTGAGTTTGAATTAAAGAAATGGTTTTTATGGATATTTTTAGATTTATTGGCAATTCTTACTGAAAAGGCTCAATCAAAATAATTTTAACCGCGAACTGTGCCAACGTATTTTCCAAAATAGGTGATGTATAAATAAATTTACCACAGATCTGATGTATGGAAAGGTGGTTTTATATATTCAGTTCAGAGAACTAAGAATTACAGTAAAAGAAAATCCGTTTTAAAATAGAACTTTTGGTTTTAGCACTAAAAATTTCTTTTTATTTTCTTTTAAGATAAACTATCCCTTCTAACTTTAAGCCACAGTCCACCAAATTGCCTCACCATGCGATGGGTATAACCCGCCAAGATTATTCAGTGCCTACCTTGTATATAAGCCCTATATTATTCACCGCACATGACGAACGGCCATCGATTGCATTGCGTTTACATTACACAATGCAAAAAAAAACAAAAGGTCTACTTCTAATTTACAAACACACTCTGTTATGTCCTTCATACACAATATTAATTATGTTAAGAAAATATGTTATGTAATATATGTGCCCATGAGGGCAAAGGCGAGAGTTTATGTGTGTTTGTATGTAAAATAATTATGTGCCCTTCAGAAATATTTGCAGAATGTCTAAAATTTGTCGGTATTGTTGGTGCAGTTAGCTAAGCGCCTGGCTCTCGTGAAGAGTGCAATCCGAAAATTTTCCGTTGTGGCAAGGAAATTTAGGGATAGTCTGCCCGAAGCTATTTAAGTGCACAAGTCACTATTACCAACCGTTTTTGCCTTGTCTTATTCATCCAGTGATAGGAACCAAAGCCGGATGGAACGAACTATGGTGAAATAATATAGGAACAACGTCGTATAGTTTGGAGTCAAGCTTCTGCACACGTATTTGTCTCACGTAAGTACATGTAAGATACATAGTTACGTCCATGAGTACACAGTACGGTATCGGAGCTTCCTGCGTCCAATCGCAATCGTATAATTGACGTCACGTGTCCGAGTATTGAGATTCGGAGGTGAGCCGCTTAAACCAGATGGAGTGTCTACAGTTGTGATTTAACACTAGAATATGACGACCCGGTGCTAATATTCTGTTGCTATATTGGTACACCGTTAGCCCATCACCTGTCGCAAAACATTTTGAAGGTTAGTATCTGTAATTAGTGGATAAAATGCCAGTTAAGGGCGCCTTCAAATTTGCCGCCAGGTGCCGCGCGGCGCCAGCGCGGCTACTACCGTCGCGCTGCTTTATTATTCCATATAAATAAAAAACGCGCGACTGCAGCGCTGCAGCCGCGCTGCCGCCGCGCATCAGTTCATCAATCGACTAGTGATGATGCGTACGTGTTTTTATTTAGACATGAACGAAAATCAGCTTGAACGATTTATCAATGAGGTTGAAACTAAATGGACAACACTATGATGTTCGAACCTAGCGGTTGTAGCGCGGCGGCAGCGCTGTAGCCGCGCTGCCACCGCGCGGCTCTTTGCGGCTAATTTGAAGGCGCCCTAAACTAATTATAAGGTCACCAAAAAGTAAATAAATTAAAAAAAACATATTTTTATTAATCCACCACACCGTTAATCAAAATAGTACACACACCGCAACTACTCACCCTATTTCTAAAATAATTCCAATATTAGAATCAGATCTGATCAGATTTCATTGAAAGCTACATCTTTGCCGAGTTCCATATAGGAATAAAACATATTAGGTTTGTTTCTCGCAAACCAGCTCGAGGGCCGAAGCTGGTGTGTTATGAAAAATTAATTAACATTTGGTACTTATTTACTCTTTGAAGATGTCGCATACTCACAGAGTAAATATCCCGAAAAAATAAGTTTTAAAATACGTAGCCACAGAGCCACAATAACACAGTCTTTGGTATAGTCATACTAAATTGCTGAATGTGTCTTCAACAAAGATTGTTTTCCCCAAAGAGACACCATTGTATTTTCTAGTGAAGACTTGAGGTCTCTCCTGGGACATTAGGCTGACCCTTTTCCAATTGATCTCGGAATCAAAGTACCACCTGCATGGGATACTGATCGAAAAGGACGGAAGAATAGTCGATGAAGTGAACCATGACAATTATGTGGAAGTTTCTGATTGTTTTATTCTCCTGCAACCACATCCTAGGGACTGGGACTTATTTCTTTTTTTCCGAAACACTTATGGCCTGTACACACCACGTTTTATATACGCGCCGTCGACGCGCTTTTATTCTACAGAGCCTGTTTGTAACAATTCAAACGCGTGGCACCGTCGCGTCTGTATCGATACACACGTGCGTTTTCATCGCATCCGTATCACTGTACACACGCCTTTACATTGCGTCTGTATCGCTACAGACGCATCAACATCAACGGCGCGTTTTAAAAGCGTGCTGTGCACAGGCCTTTAGTGTACCTAATTAATACACATTTGGTTTAAGCCATACAGCTAAAACCTCTGTGTACTGGCAAGCTTTTTATTTAAATTTGACTATAACGTTTTTTGCTACAATATACAGGTCAGATGGCTTTTCATCTGACATTATACTAAGCTAAGGCCCTTTCTGCATCGTAGGTAATACTTGTTTTTTTTCTGTTATTGTCTTTAGGTTTAAAGATGTTTGTAATAAAACTTTGGGAGATACCAACTTTAACATTCCTTAGATGGTCAAAGCACCGGGGTCACTTACGTCGTCTTTTTCTTAGAATTTTTGCAATTTACAATTTAAATTAGTTGCAGTCGGCACGGGTCTAGTGGACGCTAAGCCTAGCTTGCCTAAGTCAGTCCTTGCATGGGTAACAATTCATTACACATCAAGAGCTCTCCGTGCTTCGTATAGCCCAGCTGTCAGTAGAAGATCTTTGACAGTCATTAAAAGTGTTTAGAGCCCTAACAGGCTGACAACCAGTGTAACCATGGGGTATCGTGTTATCGTATCGTGGACGTGGTTGAAGAGGTCATATAGGTAGGAAACCGCTCTTGGTGAAATGCTGGTATTCAAGTGCATCCCGGTAAACTGGAAGCTTACCTCGAAATAGTCAGGACAAGGCTAGGCAGAATAAATATTTTTTTTAAAGTGTTATCATTAAAATCATGCATGACTTCAATGAATACTTTAATGAAACATAATAAATGAATACTACCTACCAAACAGTGAATACTTTTGGTCAACAAAACGAACATTTACAATCAGTTAACACTAAACAAGGCCTCTCTAAACCAACGCAATTAAATCCGAATCGCTTTAATTATGAACACCAGTAAATTTCACTAGTACGGTGCTTTACGGGCGTTAGCACAGGATATTGGTAGCCTGCATTTGCCGCTATTATTGGATTTAATTGATAGCTAGAGTAGTTAGGAAAGAGACTGCTAATCAACATACTTATCTGCGACCTAATTTCATTGGTGGTGAATTTGAAATTCACGCATAAATAAACAGAACGACGGAAACTCACTCACACTGGTTTCATATAATATGGTGAATTTGCTGTGTGGTATTAAACATAACGTCACCGTCTGGAGGATACGCTGACAGCGTATTCCATTTGGGAGGAGCCGCGCCGTGCCCTCGTCTCTGGAGTAGGCAGTGACTTGTCGATGCCAGCTGTAGTCGAGGCGATGATCGGCATATATAAGTCCTGGATGCGGTTGAACGGAAAGGGAGAGGGAGATTACATCCACTCACCCGGCCCGCAACAGATGCACCGGACGCAGGCGGAAGGCGGGCCACACCCTCTTCCAGCCCCCTAAATCGGTTCAGGTGACGGACGTTCCTAAGTCCGTTGCTCCACACGAATATTTGGACCCGAGGTGGCAACGTGACGTGTTTCACGCGAGCGTTGCGCTCCTCTTTGTCGTCGCCGCTCGCAGGAAACATTACGGTACAGTATCTTCTATTCCTGTAACCCCCGGCGCAGAACACCGGGGTTATTATTAGTCAGTAAGAGTTTGACTGACTCGCTTTCCTCGGGGTAGAGGACATCCATGAGGATATTCCATAACGCACCAAAAAAAAAGACTGTTTTTGTATACCTGATGCGATGAATGCGATGCTGTCCTGGTCGCTGCTGGTCGTGCCGGTTGCCAGGACCAACCTTGTCGCCAAAAAACCATCGAACCTCGCAATTCGGGTCATTAATGATTTTCACAAACGAAAATATATAATTATTTACGCTGCTGAGAACCTCAAGCGGCGTAAATATAGCAACCTTGTTAGTAGTTATACTTTTGAGCCGTTTGGGGTTGAAACTCGTGAGCCGTGGGGTCCGAGTGCTCGTCTTCTTTTCAAAGACATCTGCAAACGTTTGGTTGACGCTTCCCGTGACCCAAGGGCTGGCCTCTACTTTGGCCAGAGGCTAAGCATTGCCATTCAACGTGGCAATGCCGCCAGTCTTTTGGGCACTTTACCAGCTGGCAGCGATGCAGAGGATTTTTTTGACGCTTTGTAGTTATTTTTTGTTAGGTTTAGTTATTGTTTTTTCATATTTTTGTGGTCTTTTCACAAGAAGAACTAAGTCTTAACATGTCATTTGGGTAGATTCGCTAAAATACTGTTGTTTGATTATGTTATAGTGAATTAAATTACAGTAGGCTACATGTTGTTGTTTTTATATTTTGTGTAAGTACTGTGCTTTTTATTGTAGATAAGTGAATTTTAAGGCCAAGCTATTGTATTAAAGTTACTGATATGATCTGCATCTCTTCTCTAACCAAACTTTATATGCAACTCAAAACTTTTTAAGAACATTATAATTGTGGTGCGGGATACCATAATATACTTAAAAGTTTTCGAAATATTTGTTCATTTATAATGTGCGTATTTAATATGATAAGTAAAATTTGTGAAATACTATCTGGTGCTCGTACTTCTGGTACTTTGTTTGCGCAGGATTAGCAGGCCCGAATAGGTCACAGATGACAGAATTTTGTACTACTAACTCTACACTTATTGTTATAATTTGGACAATTAATTCAATAGGGATCTTTATATGTTATGTGTTATTCTGATGTAAGATATATTATTGTAAAGTTTAATTATTCAATCCATTCAGTGGTTTTTGCGCGAAACAGTAACAAACATCGATACAAACATTCGGATATTTAACATAAGTGGGATTCAACCTAAATCAGTAAAAATGGAAGGAGAAAATATGAGTTATGTTCAGCAATGTAACGTTAAGAACATTACAACTAATAAACCGAGACTATACTTACATCTACTATTATACACCAAATAATTATTTATGAATGTTCGTATTAGTAAACAGTACATTTACAAGTACATGTAGCTGCGTTAATGAAGATCAAATTAACGCATGGTATTCTGGTCCTCATTATGTTAAGTAATTTGACCAATTAAGCTTCCAGTTCTACGACTTAATGTGTACATTATGTAGGTACACGTACGTAATATAATATGTATTTATGCTGGATACGTAAAGCAATATGATTTTACCAGTGTTAACAAAGTTGATTCTATTTTTTTTAACGATGTACTTATTAGTTTTTCTTTATTTAATAAATTGACGTCTTCTTACTTGTATTACTTGGCATAGTTTATTGTAGATAGATATTTTAGCTGTCGCAAACGCCACAGACTGCTGAGTACGATCCCTGGGTCAGGCAAAGTGTTATTGAGTTTTTCCACCTGGAATTTCTCAGTAGCTGACCGGAGTCTGGATTTGTGCCCAATTGATGGCAATAGGCTCGCCCCCCATTACGTGGGACTTGAATATAATCGGGAATTGCAACCGTCTTCCTACTACGGTCCATAAGATACAGCCCTCTGTCTTATAGGGTTTTGTATGTACTTGAAACTTAACACTTAATACTTTTATATCATTCCACATGTAAAATTCTTTGGAGGTAAACTTATAACTAGATCATAATATGGACTCTGTCGGGCACAGCAAGATAAGTGAGTTAGGAGAGAGGAAGCCTTATCAATTATTATATATTATGTGAAACAATGTTTTGCCTACTATTGAAGATATTAAAACCCTAAAAGCATTATCAAAGGCCTTGACAACAAGACGTTTACCTAGCCAACACTCGAAACTTTCGCTGTTCCTGAAATTTCAGGATTATATTCTTTAATTCGTTATCAAAAGATGGCACGTCCTGATTAGCGCGAACTTTTCCCATTTTATCCTCGGCGAACAAACCTACGATAGGAAATCTAATCTATAATTTCTTAATAATAGGCGGGGGGTCTGCTCAGCGGCGTCAGAGCGGAAAATTAGCTCCAGCGATCAACATAACAGAGATAAGTAGAGAAGGTCAACAATGAACAAACACGCTCGCACACTTAGACAAAGAAAGCAGAAAATAAAAAATATATCGGAAACGGAATGAAACACACATTTATACATTATGTGAAAATTAAATGATCTTTGTTAGTCTCACCTAAACTCGAAAATGACGGGGCTGATTTGGCTAATTTAGCTCTTGAAATATATGTGGAAGTCTAAGGAAGGTTTAAACGGTGAGAAAAATATAGAAAAAAATGTGAAGAAAGTACCAAAAATGTCAATTTCAGTACCAATACAATCTGTTGCTACTCATATCTAGCCAACATTTGATGTTTGATCCCGTCGTCAGTACAGTATACTCCTCTCAAATTAAAGAACGTATTTACAGTTCAGTTTAAAATGATGGAATTTGTAACTTTCGAAACCAATGCATTTCAGTAAGGTAGTTAGGTTAGGTAGTTAGGTTAGCTATAGGATAGGTATAGTAAGTTAGGTTCGGTTATATACATATATGTTTTCATTCTAGTTCTCTCTAACACTAAATTTATAAATAAAAGCACATTAGAGACTCGCTAAAAAGTAGTAGCAGTTATCTAAAATTAAAAAAAAAAACGTGTCACAGTGTTTGTAGTAAAACTCCCCCAAAACGGTTTGGCCGATTATTATGAAATTTTCGTGAGTATTCAATAGGTCTCAGAATAGGATGTAAACAAATAAATTGATTCTAAGGCGCAATAAAGTTTGCAGCAGCAGCTAGTACATTTTATAAAAAAGGATTTCCCCGAATCGGTCCAGTCGTCTTCAAGTAATCGAGTAACATACATAAAAAAAAAGCAAAAATGACTAATCCTTTCTTTTTTTAAAGTTTTTTTGTTGTTCGTTTCGTGGTAAACCCTAATAAGTCAAATAAATTTAATGGCATAACTGATTTCTATGCCTTAAGTCCATTTCTGAAACGGGTTTAAATACAGCGAGTGAAATACAATCGGGAGAGGCATTCGTTGAAGACTGACAAACGAGCGCGTATGCTACTATTTAGACTCGTCTGGAATCAACCTTCTGTACTGGTTTTGTTTAACATCGCGCGTTATGCTTGAGTAGTGACGTTCAAACTCCAAGCGAATGATAATAGAAGTTGCAATGCACTGAGTTTTTGTGTCAGTACTCGGGAGACAGTCTTCTACTTGCATATTATTAGTATTGAACTGATTGTGAAACTATAAATCAGAAGAAGTGTTCTTATAGAACAGTTTTGATTCTCCTATGTGGTCTTGTAGTTAGTGGCCCTGACTGCTATGCCGGAGGTTGTAGGCTCGATTTTCACCCAGGACAAATGTTTGTGTGATGAGCACGATCATTTGTTCTGTGTCTGGGTGTTTTGTATCTATAATATGTTTGCATTTACAAATATATAAGTATGTCTGTTTGGAACCCATAGCACAAGCTCTGTTTATTATTATTATCGTTCGTTATGTTTGAGTCCAATGTTATAAGGGGCAGGCTAATCTCACCAACCAGGTCCAATTCCTAGTGTTGCTTCTGGGAAATTCCCCATTGAAAACCCCTTTAATTCATTTAGTTTATTCCACTGATAAAAGATGTCTGACGTTGGAAAAATCAGCCCTTAATCTATGAAACTCGTTAATAAATTTACCATAACTGTGACGTCACTAAGTGCCTCGTGCTACGAAATTCTTCCATGGAAAAAATATTGAAAAGAAAAAAATAAAGAATTATTTAAGAAGCTTCGTGAGTCATTGAATAAAATATTAATTTGAACATCAAAGTAATACGTAGATACGACAGACAATTTATTTATTTGATGTTATGTTCGAGACTTTAATTACAACTGTACAAGTTGAAATAAATTACAGTAATCACTTATTTTTTTGATACACGTGTATTGTATTAAAATGTAATAAATTGAAGGACAAATAATTTATAACATTAAGGCATTACTTATGTAGTGCCTGGCCTATATTGGTTTTAATATGTAGTAACAAAACTATATCTACGAGTATACTTTAAAACAATTAATCTATACATACGTAGATATATTAAGTTGAATTATCTGTAATGGGAAAATAATAGTTGTTTTATTTGATGCATATGAAAGTGAATCTATATCATAGTGCGTCAAAAAAAATACCTAATAGTAATAATAGTAATACCAAAAATACATTTGTCTACTTGTGTGAGGTAATCTAGGAAATTTCAGGACCAATATTGATGGGACTTGATAGTCCCATCAATATTGGTCCCATTATATTATTAATTTAAAATTAGCGTTCTCCTAGTGATCTAGGAGAACGCTAATTTTATATTATTAAGAATAAATTAATTTTAGATTAGATAAATGATTGGGGTTCCGTATTACACGAAATGCCCAAACAACTTCTCAGTTACTGAAACCATTCTTACTTCACCGAATTTAGTGTTCGTTTTCTGACACTGCTTTACTCACATGTCGTCGAGAAATATCCCTTAGGTGTTTGATCAAGATGTTTTCCTTCGCCGTTTTTCAAGTAACTTATTAAACAATACGCACATGAGTTGAAGCGTTTTGATTTTAGCCATTTTTGAAAATATTTATTTTTAAACACCAACACCCGTTCTAAAGAAGACTGAGGAAGTCGTTAAATAGTAGAGAACCCAATATAATATGTTAAATTTTTATAAAACATTCTAAAAATTTGTCTAACAAGCGACTCTTAACAAGTTTGGATCAGATTTTCTTCATTCTAAACTTTCTTTACGTGGAAAAATAAAATCCTTGCATAAGATTCAAAATTGGGAAGAGGGGTCCAAGGTTTATCGGTATCTGCAGAGACAAGTTACAAATTTTAATCATCAAATTATTGTTCGACATTATAATAATAACACCTTTTATTCCGAAACTATACAGCATAATTTACAATGATACAGTATAATCACAATATGTCTCGAATTTCGGTGTGCCTCATGGCATAGGCCTCCTCTTACAATTTCCATTGTAGTCTGTCACAAGATAGGTACTCTCCTCCAGTTGGGTCCCGCTGTCAGCTTATTTTCGTCCTCCTTTCGGATATGTCTTCCCCGTTTCCTTTTGCCGTCTCTCGGATACCATTCAGTCACTACCTTGCTCCACTTCTCTCTAGTGTCTCGCATCATGTGACCGGTCCACCTCCACTTTTGTTGGTCCATTTTCGTTAGAATGTCGATCACTTTTGTTTTGGACCTGAGATCTGTGTTTCTTATTCTATCCTGTCTCCTGGAGCCTGCCATGCTTCTCTCCATTGCTCTTCGGTACTTAACAAGCTTTTCTCTGAGTGATTTGGTAAGAGCCCACGTCTCTCACACATACGTTAAGCATGATAGTATACATGAGTCAAAAGTCTTCCTTTTCAATGTCATACCTAGATCTTTGGACTTCTTTATCTCCTTGCGGACCAGTATTTTTTCCATCCGATTACAATCCTTCTGACTAAAAGAAATGTGTAACATCGTAGCGCTCTATAGTTTCTGTCTACCCCCAGGTGATAAATACGTGAGTTATGTATGTAAGTCTGTAGTTTTCCTGTAGAACAAATACATTTAAGCGCATATACGAAGGTAAAGTGCAAGATTTTTTTTTAAATAAAATCGTATTGTCCACAAACTAAACTAAACTTAAAGTCTCAAACACACTTCAAACAAAAGTGAATTCCCGGAGCAAAGCAACAGTCACCAAGAAACCCGATCAGTTCCCTCTCGTCGTACACAATCTCTCTAGCGCTGGCACATGTCGCCAGATAGTCCATTTGAATTCATAATGGCGCCGCCCGCCAATCCAACAGATTACAGCGCACAATAACACGGGACTTGGGACAGATCCCACGATACCACCAACACTGATAAGATAGGTACAGAAGGTCAGCTACATGCACAAGCGAATACGTACAGTCAAGCACGTTACGCCTGGTTAAAAACTATGCATATTTATAACATAGAAAAACATGCTATTTTAAAATACATTCGTAATACGATAAAGGTTCTGTCCATAATTTTGGAGAAAATTGCAACGAGTCTTGTGTAAATAAAAAAAAGGAGAAAATGTTCATAAGCAGCAAAGGACGTGGATGTGGATACTATAAGAAAACAGACAACAATTTAATAAAAAAGAGTAAACTAAATAAAATAATATAAAATAATAAATCTATTGATAGTGTAAGTAAACGGTTAGGTGTCTCACTATTAATAAACGTGAAGTTAAGATATGCCACATTTTAACCTCACGTTTACACACACACAGCTTTTACCAGTATGAACTCCGGCAGTTTTTCCTCAAAAATGTATGACATTTTTGAGGAAAAACTGCCGGAGTTCATACTGGTTATAACTTTACTCTGAGTTTATATTATTATAATTAAAGGTGTTATTGTATGTATTTATGTTCGACACCATACGAACACCTTAAAATTTCTTATTCAACCAAATGCCAGAAGTGACTTTGTAGGCCACTCACTGTACGAAAAGCGTGTCTATTAAATGCGTGCGTTTACCCTGGTCGATTGGAGTTGACCTTTTGTTTCCATCTGGTTTGTGCCGGGCGACTTGTGCGTTCACATTGTCGGGACAATTGAGACATTGAGGGAAACTTGGGCCTTTTAATGCTTGGATTCACAGAATCTGTGGCGTTAAAATGGTGATTCTCAGAATATTTTTTTTAAAAGCGTCTACATTTGAAAGATTTAACAAAAAAAAATAAGGCACAATACATTAGTCCACAGCGTTCCATAGGATTAGTTCTACCACACATTTGTTTATGTTGTTGAAAAGTATAATTTTTATATTGTTTTCATTTAATTTTTAAAGGTTAGTGACCAGGTGTCAGAGTTTTCTGCCGCCCATTGAGCCTCTGACTTGTCTTCACATGCTGTCAAGAAATATCTTTCAGGCATGCCGGTTTCCTTACGAAGTTTTCCTTTGCTGTATTTGGAGCTGGCTATTTATAGCTTCATGATTTTATCTTACCAAATGAGAAGTTTATTGAAAAGGTTAATTATTAACTTTGGAATTCGGTTCGATAGAAATAATAATTGTTTACAGTTTTCAATAAAATAGATTTAGGTAGATAATAGAAAAAATCCTACAAATAATTTTAATGTTTAGGGGTCCATACTACTCACAGTATCTAGTTGTATGTAGATGTGATGAGTTCGTCTCATAGTATGTACAGACGCCAGCACATCAAGTTACCCCAATGTGTCAAATTTTCCTAGTTGAATATGAACCTTATTCTGTTTGACATAAAGTTGAAAAACGATCAAAGAAATTTGACACATTGGGGTAACTTGACGTGCTGGCGTCTGTACATTGTACATGTCACATCCACCTTATGTAATTAATTTATTATTGTTAATATAAACCTATTATGTACTTATTAAAAACCTAGAAAGAAGATTAGCTAGTCAGAAACAACAATATTCGAAACGTAACTATGTCATAGTTTTTTTTTTTGTTTTTATATAACATTTTCTAAGTTTGTTTTCCTACGTTATAACGTAAAAAAAAACATTCAAATAAATAAAGCGGTAGACTGTTACCAAAATTCTAAATAGGTAATATTTTCTTCACTCATTTCTTCTTTGAAGTTATTGCAGATAATTCTCAATCTCATTTTGGTTTTCTTCAATACTGTCTACTTACATACATTATCCAACATATTATGTATATTATTACTGGGTAGACACAATGGTGTATTTATATTATAACTAACTCATATAGTATGATGGCCGAGACCTTAAGACGCTTACCTACCTCTCCTGCTAGAGGTTGTGGATTAAATCCGGGCAAGTACCAACTTGACTTTTTCAAATTCATAAATGTACTTTCTAAGTTTATCTTAGACATTATTGACATCGGTGAAGGAAAACATCGTAAGGAAACCCGGATTTATAGTTAATACATACATACATACATACATAAACTCACGCCTTTTTCCCATGGGGGTAGGCAGAAACTACAGAGCGCCATATGCTACGATTCTTACATACTTCTTTTGCTTCGTTTACATTCATACATGTTGTCATACACACACGCCGGTTGCGAGTACTACGCACCTGACCTTTCTGAAGGACCTCACCAATAAGGTCTATGTATGTCCTTCTAGGGCGTCCCCTCCCGGCGTTCCCACTTACATCTGCCTTGTAAATACCTTTCGTTAGTCGCCTTTCATCCATTCTTTCAACGTGACCAAACCATCTAAGCATACTCTTTTAAATTTTTGTTACTACAAAAGTAAGTATATAAGTTAATATTAGTTTGAAATCACCAATCCGCCTTGAGCAAGCGTAGTGATCAAAGCTCGTCCCTTCTCTGTATGTGAAGAGGCATTTGCCTTGCAGTATCATTCTATTGATAAAAGAATTTTCATATCGGTCCAGCAAATCCAGAAATCACCCTCCAAAACCTCATAAACACACAAAATTTACCATTTTATAATATAAGTATAGATAATACAATTTATTCTTATTATTTAAAGGTCTTAATAATAATATAAACAATTTTTAAATAAATAAATAAAGATTCCACACAACGCCATTTCGTCTCAAGTTAAGCTTGAGAGCTTGTGTTATGGGAACTAAACAGCTGATAAACATATTTATATATTCCTAATTACATAAATATTATACCAGACACAGAACAAATGATCGTGCTCATCACACAAACATTTGTCCTGGGTGGGTATCGAACCCAAGACCTCCGGCATGGCAGTCAGGATCACTAACTACTATACCAACAGGCCAGTCTGGCCAGGTTTTAGTTCTCTAGATTTTTCATGGACCTCAATGGGTGAAAGTAAGAAGAAACAATTTCAGCAGCCACATATATAAACTCACGCCTTTTCATGGGGGTAGGCAGAAACGACAGAGCGCCATCTGCTACGACATTTACATACTGCTTTTGCTTCGTTTGAGCAGTCAGTATCCAAAAATAACATAATAGGTAATATAATAAATAAATAATATAAAAAATAATAACTAACGGTAGGGGGTAGGTACAGTCAGCCTCATAAGTCGATGAACATATTCATATTTCCTAAACTCATGAACACCTTAGCTTACACAAATTGCTAAACAAGACTAGTGCATTTTGAACCTTTAAGACGTTAATTAAATCCCGGCACTAGTCTTGTTTAGCAATTTGTGTAAGCTAAGGTGTTCATGAGTTTACGAAATATGAATATGTTTATCGACTTATGAGGCTGACTGTACTATAGGTAGGTATAACTTAGGCATAATAGCAACCCCCAATACCTGCTTTAAATTTTACCACAGCGATCCCAACAAGTTGGTATACCATCGGGATCCAACTTCAGCGTAACTGAGGCTAACTTTAACAGACTGCCTTCAAATTCATGCGCCATATGGGGTGAACACTTTGGGCTTGTTGATATTTGATACTTACCTTTATTTTGTGGTGAAACTGGTGAGTAAAAATACTGTATTATTATAAGTAACTTTTTACCGTTCAATGTTAGATTAAAAAAAAAGATTAAAGATACCGGGCTGGTATCCGCAACTCCACGTCAAAGCGCGTATTTTGCGTATGGGCTATAATCTACCACGCGGGCCCAGTGCGAATTGGTAGATGTCACATGTCTTCGAGTTTTTGGTTCTAGGACATGCCGGTTTCCTCACGATGTTTTCCTTCACCGCTTTTGAGAGCAGTGGTGATGAAATAAATTACACAAAGTAATGCGCCTGCCTGGGTTCGAACCCACAACTTACAGTTCGTAAGTCGGGGCCGCCACCACTGGCCCACCGCTGCTCTCAATTAAATCTCTCTCTCTCTCTCTGCTGTTCAATGTTAGTTAATAATCTTAATTGAAACTAAGAAAACCGACCAGATATCCTAAGGGGGCCCTTTGCTATTCTCGTTAGACCGAGTCATTACTAATGGCTTCATATTATATTAAACATGTCACGAATAACCCTGATAGTGGACAGTTTGATTTGATGGTTCCAAGTTTCTAGTTCCACCAACCATGTATCTAGTTACCTTAAATACTGCCTATTTTGGTGTAGTAGTTTTTATTCAGGTACATCCTCTTCGCATAATATCTACTTATCTGATCTTGTCAAAATACTATTAGATTAGAGTCAGTAATTATAAGTTTCTTACCCATTCTTCTTCTAATAGAACTATCTAATGGCAGTGGAAAACTGGAAAGATTTTTGCATTTTATGTTACCGCTAAACTGCATTTTATGTTACCGTTGAAGTTGAAAATTGCCTTTTCGACTTTGACTTTCACATCGACCAAGATTAATGCTAAAGACAAACATGCCTATTAACCCTCCATTCCTATACCTAATAACGTTACAAAAATAACTCAACATGTTTCCATAGACGCCACACATCCTCCTCTATTGTTACAAAACTGACCGGCCGTTAGTGCCCTTTTGCAGGACATCTCAATGGAATGAATGGGGCAGGTGACAGGGTGTTTCTATGCCGTCCGCAGCCCATTACAATGAATTGTTAATGGCGCCCCCGGTTAACCTTGACCTTTGTAAATTGAATTGTTTGAGCACAGACTGCAGAGGGTTGTATAGAGGTTATTACGCCTATCATGGTGACTTTGCACAACAGTAAGAGTATCTTAGAGTGCTTTTGCTAAATTACAAGTTTTTTTTTTAGAACGCCTACGGGTTTATGTAAGTGACACACAGGTTGGTTTAAATTGCACGTATCTTTGACAGTCGCTATGGCAGCCTTCTTTATTATTAATAGGCTCGCGTTAGATCATAATGTTACCTGATGGTAAGCGTTTAATAATAATAATAATAAATCATTTATTTGCTGACCAAGGGTGTAAACATTACAGTGATTTATAATTTTCTCCTTGATCTACCTTACTGGCATGCAAATTTTACATTGTATGTTTTTATTTTCAATTCTGGAACTTTGTGCTCAGCAGGTACTTAACAAGCAGGAACATGCCCCAACATAAAATACTCACTTTTATAAAAAACAGGTACGGTAGTCAAAATTAAGAGCAATAGTTCCTATGGTTAGATTAAAATAATTAAGATTAAGGATTGTCAGTACAATTTTATAATACATAAGTACAAGACAATTGAACAATCAACAATTACAGAAACAATTAAAATTAAGGCAATGTCAGTACAATTTAATAACATAACAATTTCGGATTATAAGTAAAATAATTAAATTAATATCAATGTCAATACAGAGTTAAGAGTCAATTTTAGTCATATTATTTATCTTCGAGAAAGTCGGTAATAGTATAGTAAGTTTTACTGACTAAAAACTCATGTAAACGTTTTTTAAAAAGATTACTATTCAGGCTTCTTAATTCATCTAAAAAGCACAAGGCACGCACCTCTGACTTTTCGGATTCATGTGCGGATTGTATAATTATCACTTGCTTCAAAAACGGTGAAGGAAAACATCGTGAGGAAACCGGCATGCCTTAGAGATATTTCTCGAGGGCATGTGATGCCAAGTCAGAGGCCTATTGGGCGGCATTAAAACTCTGACACCAGGTTAGTCTCTAACCACACGATAAGAAGAGAATTCATCTGGCAACCTGTAATATACTGATGGTGCCATAAATTGGTCTACAATAAAGAACGCTTTAAACCTAAATGCTTGACAATCAGTCTCGTCAAAGGAAATCCAGTTGCACCGTGTACACTAATTAAGGAATCAATAAAGATGCGCTCGGTAAGATTGGAAACCGACCCTTCCTAAGTTGAGGAACGTCTAAGGCAGAAAGGTTTTTCGCCTACTATAACCCCTGTTAGTCACGCTAATCGTCAATAGGCCGAAAAATATCTACTGTTTGACGACAATAAAATACATCTAAAAAGAATTTTGAGTGCTGAGAAATCCAGAATCTTCTACGAACCTCATGGTATCCTCTTGTGTGTCAATTTCCACTATTTCACTGTGTGTAGTAAGTAGGTGCCTTCACCTACATTTAGTCAATTATGTTTAAGTCCCATGTAATAGGGTCGTTTTCTATACCATGGGAATTTAACATAATTGGCGCATAATTGGACCGGTTGGACCAATCCAGTCTGTAACTGAGAAGTTCTAGAGGGCAAGACCAGTGCTACTTCGGAGAATCATCGAACCCAAAACCTGATGCTCCACACCTACCAGGCAGTCAGTAGTCATTATGTGTCAGTGGAAGCAATTTATTTTCATTCAAAACTGATAATTTTATCATCGTTACAGGCGCAACGTGAAGTGCAGTGTTTAATCCTTGACATATCTTCCACACAATGCGAGCGCGACAGTCGGTCCATGATAACGGAGGCGAGGCACGGGCGCTGGACGCACGTCCCGCGTCCCGAGGCATTGTGTCGCCTTGTCGCGCGGTGCCACGGTACCGTCACCGCATTGTTCCGACGCAACTCCGCGGTCTTTTGTTGTTCTGTCGCTTACGTACATGGCGAAAGCAACAATCGATTTGAAACTTTATCCCGATAAAAATAAGGTAGAGTTTTGTTTGTGGGAGTATGCCCGAGTGCTGTGTTATAGAGAGGCTCTCTACAGAAAAATAATGGCAAACGAAAACAATGATTTCTTCTTTTGTAACCAACGGTTTTAGTTTCCCAATGGATCATGATAGGGAATGAAAGACGTTGAATAGTAAATGGTACGTTTTGTTCCAGTTGACTGTGACAAAGTTCGTTAATTGGCGGTCGAGTGGTTTTACCGAACTGCGATCAATTGAATTAATGTTTGAAATCATATTTCTGCGTATTGAGTTACGTTTGTAACTCGGTTTGGTTTAATTGTTACAGTAACCTGTAGTTCTATTGAATAAAATTTTATTTTCGTTCAAAGAAATGTATTAATACTCGTTATTGATCGCAGTACGGTGAAGTACGTAAAGAAGCGCCATGTACTCGTAGGTTTTAAAATATATCTAAATTGCCGTGCTAAAATATACTTTAAAAAACGTAGGTACTAGCTAACCCGGTCACATATTTCTGTAGTTTGTATGTACCTCGTTCTAATATTTAACTTGCATTGCCATCTGTTATAAGTTATAGACCTTATGAACTGCATATAACCTATCATATTATCTCTTAATTTGGACCCAACTACGAACAGCAAGATAATTTAAAAGAAAAATGGTTAAGTAGTTCCGGAGTTTATTGACGACAAACATCGTGACACGAGATTTATACATACATATATATGTATAAAAAGATATTACTATATATAAAACCTCGAGGTGGATTAGCAATTTTAAACTGACTTTAAGCAAAGTTAAGTAAGCGTGGTAGTCAATACTTCTGCCTTTTCTGTATGAGAAGAGAACTTTGTCCTGCAGTGGAAATAATGCAACTATATGCATTAACAAACAATCGCACGTTTCTCCTGACATTTTTGTCTCACTGCGCAGTGAGACAAAAATGTTCTAATACACTGTCTAAAACGTAGTCGAGTCATAGAGACAATTCGCCCTTTACAATGTAATTAACTAATTGTATTCGGATCTCTTGTGCGCAGATAAGGTTAGGGTTACCCTATCTGGACAAACTGGACAATGAAATTAAATTGAAACGTTTACCGATAAACCGCCCTTTTGCTGTCCTTTTAACGTTGGGTTGTGCCCAAATTGTGGGCCAAAGTTAATCCGTATTTGGAGTTATGATAGTTTCATGCCTGAAGATCGTATCTGATTTTCTTGTATTTTATTTTTTGCGAGATGCTAGTGACGCTACTTATAATATATTTTACCTGTATTAGATTGGGATTTACAGGTTATACCACATTAAACTGTTTTATTTTATCACTATTTTAATCTATACATATAATAAAACCGTAACGAAAGAAAAACTGTACATTGCGAATTTTCGAGAAAAATTGCTAATTTAAATATAATACTGGCAAAATATAACAGTATTTATTGGAGGTAAAAAATTTGCCTTATGGGAGCTGGGTGTGATAACCGACATCCATGCGGGCAAAGCCGCGGGCATCAGCTAGTAAGAAATATTATCTGTTCTTAAACCTGCAGGAAGATGAAACCTTCATTTCAAGAGTTCCGTAAGGAAACAGTGCCAACAGGACCCTATTTACGACTCCGTTGTTTGTCAGATCATCCGTCCGACCAAAGGTATAAAGAAAACAATGTCTTTTGTCTGGCCTGTTGGTCTAGTGGTTAGTGACTGACTGCTATGCCGGAGGTCGTGGATTCGATCCCCACGCAACGCAAATGTTTATGTGATGAGCACGATCATTTGTTCTGTGTCGGGCTGTAATTTATCTATAATCTGTGTGTGTTTAGAAATATATATATAAGTATGTTTATCAGTTGTTTGGCACTCTCTGCTCTCAGCTCTGCTCGGTTTGGGACTAGGTGGTGTGTGAAAGTTGTGGAACATTTATTGATTTATTTTTAATAAAATAACAATTTTTACTTTATTCTCAATAGTACAAATTGACTTAATTATCACTTTTTAGTTTAATAATCAACATAATAATTGAAAAAATTGGTTTGAATATGGAATATTTTTATAAAACAAGTCGTGGTTGCGGTCGAACCTCTAACCTTAAATAAATAAATGTTATTTGGCAATAACAACTATTTATTGTTTGTTTTAGGAAGTGGATTCTAAGAACGCCACCGAATAATGAGCTTGAATAAATATGATCCATTTGACGTTATTCATTGAAGGTCTAAGAAAATAAGGAAACGTTCCTCAAAAACAATACTACGCGTGTTTACAAAGAAATTCAAATAACATGACGTAACAACAGCGAGGAGACGCTCTAGAAGGACATAAACATATAATATAAAGACCTGATTTGTGATGTTTTTCATAAAGGCCGGACTTTAACATAGTACACGCAAACGGCGTGCGTGTATGACTACATGTATGAATGAATGTAAACGTAGCAAAAGACGCATGTGAGAATGTCTCAGATGGCGCCTAGTAGTTTCTGCCTACAGCAATCTCCAACAATCCCGAACCCCACACAAAAATTTCCATTTAGAATGTCACTGGCACGCATGGGTGAGGGCCATTTGGAGCCAAACAATTACTCGCTGCTGCCAGCTACACCTCGCGTTTAACCAGACCATACGTCACAAACTTTTGCGGGGTCGAATGGGCCCCAACTTCGCTAGACTGACCTGGATTACAGTCTGGGGTGGCTAACTAGAGTATTTAGTTAAACAATTGAAAATTAATAGTATAAAAACTAGCATAGACGAGTTAATTGATAGACAAATTTAACCCTCAAAAAGTGTCTTGTTGATTCACATTATTTATTTTTTCACAATTCTGCTGTGGGTGCGTTTAGTTCCATACAAGAATAAAACACGCGACACGAACAACACACATCAAAAGTGTCTAGGGATCAACATACAAAAAAACAAAAAAAGACTGAAATAACAGTTTTCTTTAAAATTTTATTGGGTAACTTAAACAATTAATAATCCGTGTTTCTACCGCGAACACTAACAACACAAGAACATCGGTTTGGCATAATCAAAATGAGTTCATCCAAATCACGCTGTGGAATGGCCGCCCATGTTCGTTGCAACAACAAAAAAAGGTCTTCTTGCGACTGGATACCCTCCATATTCGGCAGAGCTCTTCTCTGTAGCATATCCCATGCATGCTCAATCGGGTTCAAGTCTGGCGACTGAGTAGGCCAGGGCAGGACATTGATGTTAGCTGCGGCGAGAGTCTGTCTTACAACTCTTGCGGTGTGCGGTCGTGCATTATCATGCATTAGCTGAAATAAGGGACCGATTTGCACTTGTAGAGGAACGATGACGTCTGATACAATCGTCTCAGCATAAATTTGAGCGTTGAGGTTGCCTCTGGTCCAAATCAACTCAGTTCTTCCGCCGATCCAAATACCCGCCCATACCATGATGGTTCCACCACTATAAGGATGGACTTCCTGGCAGGATTTTAATCGCTGTTGGCGTCCAGGGGTTCTCCAGTGTCGTATACGTCTTGTATCCGGTCTCATACCAAAACGAGACTCATCAGAAAAGCACACGAAACGCCATTGTTCTTCTGCCCAATTTCTGTGTTCAAGAGCCCATTGATATCGAATCCTACGATTGTGCATTGCTATAGGTGGTACCCGTAGCGGTCTTCGGGAATGAAGGTTCACTTCATGCAAGCGGTTTCTGACTGTTTGGTCGCTAATTAATTTCCCTGAAGAGTGATGAAGCCTCACGGCTAACATCATGGCGGTTATTGTTGGAGCTCTTCGAGTTAAGATTTGAATGTATCGGTCTTGTCTCCGTGTGGTGCAGCGATACCGTCTTCCATGGCGCTCAGCCACGGTACCAGTGCTTCGGTAACGTGTCCAAAGTCGACTGATAACAGTCTGACTTGTATTCAGAGCTAAAGCCATAGTACGTTGCCGGGAACCAGCTTCTATCATTCCCACGGCTCTGAGCATTTCTTCCCTGCTTAAATGACGTCGCCGCTCCACAATAACGTTGGTTTTAATCAGTAGTAGGGAAACAGTAGCACTAATAATGTCTTCAATGCGTTGTATGTTTTTATAGGGAAAATATTGACAGCTGATTTTCATCTTTTACTCGAATTTGATTCACAGTTCCTGATTCAAATTATGAAATGCACCAAAAAGGATCCATATAAATTTATAAAATCATAAATTTATTACAAAGCCACATCTCAATCTCAAGAAATCCGCATAAAAATGCTTGATCCCTAGACACTTTTGATGTGTGTACATTCAATTGCTCAACCACTGGGCTAACTTTTGGGGTAAATTTTTAGTATCCTAAATATGTCAAAATATAACCTTTACTAGACCACTTTATGTCCGTGTGTCACAGAGGCTTTTCTAGACATCTCTGCAACGTTTGAATTTCATTATAAAAATACTGTTGGATCTACTGACGCACACATGGAAAGAAATAAAAAAATCTAAATACCTATATATATACCTATTTCGATTGTTTATCTTTTATTACACTCAAAAATATATTTTTTTATTAAATTAGGTACAGTCGAGTTCATTAATATATTGACACTGTCAAGGATTCAAAATATTGTGAGCGTTGGAAAGCTCAATATATTCTATAGAACCTATAGATCAAAAATATGTTCTCATGTGAACGGTGCAGTAATGTATGCTGTGCATTGTGCAATAATATGTGATCATGAACAGTTCAATAATATGTGTACATGAACGGTTCAATAATATATGCTGTGCATCAGGCAATAATATGTGATCACCCTTTTCAAAAATATAGTATTGGCTTTTATAATATCTGAGCAGGGTAAGCTTCTTAATTATCTCTACATGCATGGGAAAGTCAATTATTTGCTCGAACAAATAAGATCTAGTTTCCATTGTTACAGAAATGACAGTAGTTTCCATTGTTTTCATCGCGTTTGCGTTTGTTTTTAAAATGAGTGTCTTTCAATACCGTATGTTTTTCGTACAGCATGGCCATTTCATGTGTGCATACATAATTGTGAATCCTACAATGTTCAGATAATGTGATCTTAATGTTATTCATATAATAATGTGCTTTTGGCTGTATACATGTTACTTAGAAAAACCAGTCACATATAAATGAATCTAAATCTTGACTATAATTTAATGATGCTTATAGTTGTCACAATATTATGTTTTTTTTTACGGTCATATATTTTTGAAGCCTGAAAGGGCCAATATATTAATGAACTCGACTGTACAGTCGTAGGACGACAATGGATATTAAGTATGTGTATCTAAATGTTTAGGCGGTGTGCCTCTTTTAATTATAAGATTGATCACTAATTCTTGTCATGATATTAATATTTAGGCTTAAGCTATCAATCTAGGTATTAAGGGCATAGAACCAAAGTGGCACGCACAGTCACCCCATCGCCATTTTTATTTATTTCACTTAAACGTTGCGAACGTTTAGAAATAGTGTAGTTACAGTAAAACTGAAAACAAGTTGACATTAATTGACAAAGGCTTCCAATTAAACAAAATATGTACTGGGATATAGTGAGCTTCATCCGAATTCACCATACACTGTCATTTAAAAAAAAATGTCAACACTGCACTCTCTAAAACTGGTGTACCTGCGTGAACAGAAGACATAATAATAAGCAAAAAACGTCATGGGATAGGTTTCTTTTTCTTTTTGGTAGTCTTTAAACTGTGACTAAGTATCTATCGGTATTTAAATAATAATTTTTATTGTTATGGTAGCATGTTGGGGTAGCATATATTTGCAGACTTCACGCGGCTTCACCCACGTAGTTCCCATTCCCGTGGGAATACTGGGTTATAAGTAACCTATGTCACCTGGGGATAGTGTAGCTTCCCAACGGTGAAAGAATTTTTCAAATCGGTGCAGTAGTTTTGAAGCCTATTCAATGCGAGAAAAGAATCAAATGTTGAATCACGTACTTCATTGACGTTCCACAACCAAAATCAATATTTGCATCCAAATGTGGCTATAGACCAGCTTTCTTCTGAACATTTATTATTTGTTCAAGTGATCTTAGTTATCTTAGAATAGTGGTTAAAAACCACTATTCTAAGATAAACGAGCTTCATTGTGCGTCAAAAATTAAATGCAAGGCAATGGACTATGCTAGCTTTAACCTTTCAAACAATTAGCGACACAATAGAAAGACAATGACAGCGCGGACGCCGGCGTCCGCTTGGAGTTTAATTAATTAATGAAAAAACTAATAACGAAAGAAAGAAAAATATTTATTTGACATCAGTCATCAAAACACACAAACACACAATAATTTATAAAACACTAAAAATATACAAAGTAGGTACATATCATGTGCTGTGTGCCTCACGGCTGCGCCAAAAAGGTCAAAATTAATCAAAATTATCTAATAATCAAAATTCTAACATCCACAACCCAGCTGGTAACACGATACAGAGCTGGTACACGGTCAGACTTTATGGATCTGACGACCAGTAACGACTAGCAAAGATCCCGGCAGCCATTAGTAAAAATGGCTGCCGGGACCAACATGCGCTTCGAGGCCCTTGTCTTTGGTCTTGGTCTTGATAATTATTATTATTATGTAACGAATGTTCACCCATTTATGGACCTCGGCCAAAACAGCTTCACCTTAAATCGTCACATGTGAGTCTTAGTATTTAGTCACAAGGTCCTTCTATTAACTACTCAACTATACATACATAACCATAATGTTGTACTTTCAGCAAATTCGAAGGCAAGAAATGTAAAATATTTATTATTATTACAATTACTGATTACCAACAAAATGTTTCTAAACAAATTACGTAGGGCTGCCGTTGAGGATGCAAAATGAAACCGAAACGAATTTACTTATACGTTTAATTAAGTAACTAGTATTACAATTAATTATTTCTAAGACGCGACAATCTGTTCGATGTCAGAACAAAAAGTGAAGTCCCTCAAGTCTAAATTATAATTAAATTGAATCGAACGATATAACGCAATCGGTGAATCACAGGTTGGTCCCACGGTATGATATTTCTCGGTAGCGCTCGATGTTCGGGAGGTCTTGCGAAACAAAGCATCGATGGTGGTAGCTTCAAGGAACGGATTGCGGTGAATCATACATGGTGTGATTATTTCTTAACAACTCCCTCCGCAGGATCAGCAGCTATTTGGAGACTTTTTGTCGAAAATAGTGCTGATAGAGACATGGGATCTCTGGGGCTGTCCTGGACTTCTCGTCTTCTGGTTGTCTCATCCTCCTTCTGGTTGATAGTCTTCGGAGTCATAAATCTACGACGAATGAGGACGATGCTTATAATGAGTACTGATGCACCGATGAGCAGGTAGACAGGTATAGTCGTGTGATAGATAGTGTCTAAATCTGAAGATTCCAAAGTCACTGGTTCTTGAGAGGCAATCCTGATATTGGTTGAGTGTAAGTGACTCAAATCTATGCTATTCAATTTTAATATGTTCTTCGCTGTCGCTTTGTATGGATTTTCATTACTATATTCTATATTCAACATTCTCAAAACTTGTCCTTTCACCTGATCATGGTGGTTAGTGATGGTAAGAATGGACGTTTGTAGAGCACACCCTTTAGGTATTTCGGCTAGATAACTTCCGTGGAGATTTTTGTATTGATCTTGAGAACAGGTTAAGTGAACTTTCGTTAGGTTGGGAAAGCTCAGAACGTAGTGACGATCATCCAATTGTTCCATGGCTTGAGACGATAATATTACTGGAGTAACTCGACAGGTTTCATGAATATGTTGCTGGAGTATAAGATGTTGAATGCAGCTCGTTTGCTCTCCATAGTGTCGGTTTAAGTTGTCCTCGCAAAGATGACCGTGACTATACTTCGGACATTCTGTCTCTATATACAGTAGATCCTTCTCGTGGATTGCTACGTATGGATAGGTAGGGATTATAATTTTATTATCACTATTAGGGGCTAAGGACAATTTGTAAAGGATGAAGTTATTAGGATTTACGATTGGAAACTTAATTACCAAGATTATATCATTATCTTTATAATAATATCCTAATCTTAATATATCTAAATATTCTCTAAAATTAATATCTAACACTACTTCTGAATTGTATAACCCTTTTAGTTTATTTAGCATAACTATATAAGTATCGTAATCGAGAACAGAATAATGGATGCTTTTAGCTCTTATGAATGCCAATAAATTCTGCAATTTTGACAATTCCTGAGACAAGTTGTCTATGTCATCACCTAGTATTGTAAGTAGCTGAGCTAGATGAAAGTACTTAATTGCATCTTCTTCTTTCCTAGCATCGTTATCTAAGATAGTTTTAATAATGTTCTCTATTTTCCTCTGGTTTTCTACTATCCTATCTGTAACATTTGAACTCTGGGATGCCCACTGCTTGCTTAAACTTATTTGATGGTTTATTTCAATGGCTAAGTTATTTTCGTTATTTTGTAGTATAGCAATAGCATTTTCGTACTTTAATGCGTCTGTATAATCTAAATTTCCGGAGATACTTTTGATTATGGAACCAAGACCGTTAATAAGGCCTCTTTTTGAACGTTTTCCTTGAAAAGTTAACAATTGGTCTGACATGACATCTAATTTCGTAGCAAGATATTTGATATGTGGAGCGTAAAGTAACGACGTTTTATTATTTAAGTCAGGTGCTAGATCGCTTAACTTTTCTCGAACAGATTCTAATCTATTTCGCACATTATTTAAATTTATGATTTGAATAAAGGAATGGAAATGAGAAATGATTCTAGTGGGTCCTAGATTGAAGGGGAGAATACCCGGTCCATTTTTTAGGCTTTCAAGTGTTATCTCGTCCGCTTGTCCCAGCTTCAGGACTTGAGCCAGCATCAACGCGATTAGTGTTTTCTGTATCCTGTAACAAACGAGCACTATTAGGTACCCGTTTCAGGCGCGATTTGGGTACGGGCCCTCTCTTTCTCTTTGTATAAATGTGTATAGGTAAATTTGTTACAACCGTATCAAGCGTATAGCGAGCAGCTAGTTTTTGTCTATTGGCCAAGGGATTTCTGACATGGACTCGTTGATCAGGTGCATATATTTGCTCAGGCTCACGATTTTTATTAATGTTCTCGGTTATTTCGGTACGACGCTGAAGCGCGGTTTCATTAATTATTTCATATACTTTTATCATTCGCTTACGATGATCTACTATATATTCCTGCAATAAGTGCCTTGTTATATCCATGTCTAAAGGATCTCGCGGATCTAAATGACCAGCAATTATATCTATTGGGCGACATTTCGTGAAAGAATGGATTGAACTATTGTAAGCCATTACAGCGTATGTCATAAGATTGCTAACGGATTCATTCCGGTGTTCTAATTTTAAGATACGCAAGTGTTCGAGTATGGTATTATGAAAGCGTTCTATCATTCCATTTTCGTTGGGTGTATTGGGGCACGTTCTATGGTGTTGAATTTTGTGTAATTTAGTAAATTCAGAAAATAGCTGATTTGTAAATTCTGGGCCATTATCCGTAATGTATTTCAGAGCCATACCATGATGGGAAGAGAACTTTAATAGAGCCTGAATTACACTAACAGCTGTAGCATCTCTCAGGGAATATGCTTGTGCATATTTCGAGAATGCATCGATAATTGTTAGGTACTTATTACTATCTACGCTAAATAGATCCAAATGTATGACTTCAAAAGGCCTGGTAGGTGGTGGTACAATTTGATACCGAGGTCTTACAGGATTACGGTCATATTTCGCTTGACCGCAAATAAGACACTCATTAATGAATTTTGTCACTTGGTCTTTCATTTTTGGCCAGTAATAACGTTTAGACAGAGCTAAATAACATTCATTAATGCCTCTATGATTCGTCTTGCCTTCATGATAGTTCTTAATAATTTCTTGTTGCTTTAGGTAATCCTTAACGTCTTCAACTTCTAATTTGGAAAGGACTAGGTTCATTGCTGAATTTTTGAAATATTTCTGTATGACCGGTATAATTTTATACATTTTAAGTGTGGGATAAATTAAGAGTCCTGTTTTTATACGTGGTGTAACGTATTCTTTTATTGCATCTATTACATCTTGTTCCAGGTTTGACTTGGAGATTTGTATGCAAGTTTTTGTATAAGTTTCAAAAGGATGAGTTATGTGAGGTTTACTTTTAATATCGCCAACAACGTTAAATACGATTTGTCTACTAAATCTGTTAAGGGGATCATCAGTGATAGGTACTTCTAGTATAGGGCTTTCTACATCGCTATGAATACTATCGGTTCTTGAATTGATACTTCTGGTTCTTTCTGAATCAGATTTGTCTGAGGTGTTAACGACAATAGAACTAGACTCTTCATTATGAACTTCTATTCGTGATAGAGCGTCGGCGTTGGAATTAATTTTCCCTGGTTTATAAATGACTGTATAATCATATTCACTTAGGCGTAGTCTCCAACGTGTTAAGCGGGAATTGGGTTCTTTCATATTCATTACCCATTGCAAAGGACGATGGTCTGTCATGATTTTAAACTTCCTACCAAAAAGATACGGCCGAAAGTACTTCGTTGCCCACACAATAGCGAGTAATTCTTTTTCTATGGTACTGTAATTTATTTCACTGGTATTAAGTGTTCTCGATGCGTATGCTATTGGTTTATCTGATCCAATGAGACCTTGAGAAAGAACGGCTCCAATTGCTAAATTCGAAGCGTCTGTTGTAAGTATAAATTCTTTTGAAAAGTCCAGATATTGAAGGATTGGATCATTGACAAGTAGAGTTTTGCATTTTTCAAAGCATTGGATATAATTTTGATCTTGAACAATTTTGGAACCTTTCTTCAAGCATTGGGTCAGAGGCTTGGTCATTTTAGCAAAGTCTGGTATGAACTTCCTATAATAACCAAGTAATCCTAGAAAACGTTTTATTTCTGTACGGGTATTAGGCAAGGGGTATTTTTTAATTGCCGATATTTTCTCAGGATTAGGTTTTATACCATCCTTGCTAATAACATGCCCAAGGTACGCCGTTTCTAGTTTTAGGAATTCTGATTTGTCCATTTGTATTTTAAAATTGGACTCGCGTAATTTCTGAAATACTTTTTCTAGGTTAATTATGTGCTCCTGAAGGGATGTACTAAATACTATTATATCATCTAGGTACACTAGACAAATAGTATTCTGAAGTTCTCTCAACACATTGTCCATAACTCTCTGGAAAGTAGATGGACTATTTTTAAGGCCCATAGGCATGCGTAAAAATTCAAAATGTCCATGTTCCACATTAAAAGCTGTTTTCGGTATATCTTGTGGGTTCATTTCTACTTGGTAGAAGCCACTAGCAAGGTCTAAGGTTGTAAAATAATGGCAGTTACCTAATTTATCTAAGACGTCGGCTATGTTGGGAATAGGATACTTATCGTCTACAGTTTTTTCATTAAGCTTTCGAAAGTCAACTACTATACGCCATTTAGCTTTTCCTGACGCGTCTGCTTTCTTAGCTACAACCCAAATAGGGGAGCTCCATGCTGAATTCGAAGGCCTAATGATTCCCTGTTCTAGCATCTTACCTATTTGTTCCTGTACTTCCTGTCTATGGACATACGGATACCGATAACTTTTTGTATAAACTGGAACCTCATCAGTTGTTTTAATCGAATGCTTTAATTTGTTCGTAAAAGTTAAAGGCTCTCCTTCTAAGTAGAAAACATCTGCATACTGGGCACAAAGCAGTTCTAGGTTCGTACGTTCCTCGACATTTAAATGATCAGTGCGTAGACGCGAAATCACTTCCTTTACGCGGTTTTGCTGTATATTTGCAGGTGTACACTGTACATTATACATTTCCGCAGAGATCGCTCGGTCCATCGAGAATATGACGTCGCTTCGACTTGGATTGGTTACTTCAACTATTCCTCTATTGTTTGAAACGGTAGTTAAGCATTCGCCAATAATACAATTAGAAACAGTTTGTTTTTCTATAAATGCACATCCGTCATGAATATTAATCGGAATTTTGAGTAATTTGGAGGTATTTGCCGGTAAAATGTCCTCATACAAATTTGCGTTGCGTGAATCATACACTTTAATAGGATTTGAAGCGGTTTTAGTTTTTAGTAATTTGTTCTTATAATCTATTACAGCCTCCCACTTATCTAACAAGTCTGTACCGATAAGCCCATCGAAATAATCATGGAACTTATAAATTTAAAATGTCGTATTATCGGAATCATTAAATTCTTTAAAGCTAGGTAACGTAATTGAATAGTAATTTCTAGAGGTGGCATGAATATTCTTAACTTCAAAAGGATCGTAATTTACTGGTATGTTACTATAGTATCTTTCCACTACCTTGGGACACAGAAATGACTGATTTGCCCCTGTATCTATTAGGAGTTTCATAGGTGGTGATGCGATTTGAATGTACGGAAGCTGACGTTGTGTTTGAAGATTTATTTCTATCTTGAGGTGTCGGACTTCCGGTCCTTCGAAAAATCCTGTTCGTTTGTTTTTACTATATCGGCTTCCACCTGGGGCGTTTCCGTAGAATTTTCTGAAAGTTCCTGTACAGAATATTCATATGGTTGCTGGTATTCTACGTTAATGTCAATACAATAAGGATCGTAATAATCGGCACATTCATCGTATATAGAATTATCTATGAAACTATTATAATTTACTTCTTTAGATTTAAAGTAGCTCGTAGGGGGTGGGTTCCCGGATTTTGTCCAGTTATGTCCTGGTATTGCTGGTTGTGTAGGTGGCAATTGTCTTGTAACATAATGGCTTACACCACTCATAGGACGTGGTTGGTTAAAAACTTGGTGGTTAGGACGCGAACCTATCTGAAAGTTACTTTGTTGAGGGTTGTAATTTGGCGGTGATGATCTAAAAATTTGTTGCGTACGAGTTGGACCAAATTGGCGGGGTTGATACAGATTCTGTCTCCATTGCGGTGCAGATGATGGAGCGAAATGAGGGCGTGAAGGGCCAGATATATTATAGTTAAAAGGTTTAGGCACGGGCACTGAAAACTGTTGGTTAGGCATTTTATAGGCACTTACAAAATGATTTGGCACGGGCATAGAATTTATAGCTTTTTTGTCAGGTAATCGTTGGTTCCGATTTTGTAGGTACATAGTATTTGTCTCCTCGTGTACGAATTCTAATGCTTTTTCTATGGTTTCCGGGCGCATGCAACGTATCCGCGATCCTAAGGGATCGTTCAAACCTCGCACATACGCTTGAAGCGTTAATTTTCGATAAAGATCTCGTTTAGCATTGATGGTGGTCTCAAGGGTATCATGCAGGCTTACATAGGTCATTATAGTACTATATAAGTTCTGGCAACGCTCATAAAACTCCTGCGCGGTGCTATCACCTTGCGATAAAATTGCTAAATCGTTATATAGAGAGGTCTCATCTCGTTGGTCCGCGAAGTTGTTCACTAAAGCAGTTCGAATGCCTTGCCAATCGGATGGAATCCCATTAGAATTGATTAAGCGAGCAGCAGAGCCTGTTACTTTGTTAAGAATCCCATTGAGAAGGGCACACCTACTTAGTTCACTACTGCTTGCACTACAAAACTGGTCTACTAATTGGTCACATAATTTTAAAAATCTGGTGAGCACATTCGGGTTCCCGTCGAACTCGGGTACCAACCTCAAGGCTTTATAAATGGTATCTAATTCAGACATATCCGTTTCTTCTTCTATACCACTCAAACTAATATCTCTTCTACTATCTATGAAAAGTTGCCTACTACTAGTAACTAACCTAGGGTCCTTTGATTTTCTTAAATGAAAAATCTTGGCAAATTTTATTAACACAGGTTAGTAAGGCTAGGACTGAGCAACCACTAAAAAGAATCTAGTGTACTCACATGAACATGTTTTGGTCCCGTTGCGTTATCGATGTCTAGATAACCCTCTGGTGCAGCACTACTTGTAGATTTGGATGCTCTGGATGCAGCTAGACAAGCTACGGCGGGGCTTCACGCGATTACGGAAATCTTCTACGCGAAACGTTCCGCGAGCATCCTACCGACTGCGCCAATTACGTAGGGCTGCCGTTGAGGATGCAAAATGAAACCGAAACGAATTTACTTATACGTTTAATTAAGTAACTAGTATTACAATTAATTATTTCTAAGACGCGACAATCTGTTCGATGTCAGAACAAAAAGTGAAGTCCCTCAAGTCTAAATTATAATTAAATTGAATCGAACGATATAACGCAATCGGTGAATCACAGGTTGGTCCCACGGTATGATATTTCTCGGTAGCGCTCGATGTTCGGGAGGTCTTGCGAAACAAAGCATCGATGGTGGTAGCTTCAAGGAACGGATTGCGGTGAATCATACATGGTGTGATTATTTCTTAACAAACACAAAAACATTGACATTGAGACAGACAAAGAAAATATCTAAAACAAAAAGAAGAATATAAACAAGTCTCCCGCTGAATCTAAATTTCCAATAACTATGTTTTTGGTAACAAGTGGCCTATTATGATATCTTTGAAAAAAAATATTTTAACAACTACAGTACTGATAAAAATAAAGGCTATCTTTTAGGTACTAAAAGGCGAAGCAACAATAATAAAAGAAAAAAAAAAGAAAAGAAATAAATAAAAGTCATCAAGACTGGGGAGATCAGACAGGTTACGTACGAGTACTGCATGTCAAATACTGTATTCAGAACGATCCGATTAGTTTGCAAGCCGGTTGGGAAAATGCTAGACAGAGATGATGATGACCTTCTACCCATATCAGGGAAAAATGAGATCATGACCATTATCAGCATACAGCAGTCCACTGCTGGATAGAGGTTCCCCTAAAGCGCCCTGTCTAGCAGCTTCCTGCATCTGCTAGCAGTATTTTACAAGGCGTCATCCCACCTAGCCGGAGGGAGGGTGTCCTAAACTACGTTTATCAAGTCGGGATCTTCACTTAAGAACACGTTTACCCAAGCGGTGGTCGGTTCTTCGTGAGATATGGCCAAACATTAAATAATATATACAAAATCTAAAGTATTATTTAGTCCGGATTATTGTTAGCGTAAGAATTAATATTAAAACTTAACGTTAGATTACAACTTCGATAACACTAACATTCTACTAACACCACTTCTATTATATTGTTTACCGAGTCTGAAAGTTACACTAACAAGTACTACAGTTTCTTTGTTCCACAAAATATCGAAAACTACAACGATTTGTATAATTCTTTCGTTTTTCCCACAGAAAGGGAATGGCTATATAATGAGCCAAAACTTTCTGACTCACTTGGCAACTGTGTTCGCTTCGGTTTTTTTGGCTACACGGCGGATATTTTTTGTCTGTATTTATTATAACTTTCTTTAACAAACTGTAAGGAAATCGTCAAGTGTATTCGCCTACTTTTGTGTCAAAATCAGAGCCGTGCAAAGGATATCGGATTCTAAGAATATTGTTTTATGAAGTATTATTGTATTAAGTAGGTACCCTTGAGAGCGTTACTTGTACTTAAGGTACCGAATTATTTAATCGAACCGAAACTAGAACAATAAACCCTCAATTAAATATGCTCATATTCAATTGAGGTTTATTTTTCTAGTGTCTGTTAATCATTAACCAAAATCCACAGGCTGCTCCCTGTTAGACTAAAAGCCAACTCCATCATAGTTGGGAAAAGGCTAAACTAAAATTCGGGAAAATTTCAATAACATACAAGTTGTGAAGTACGTTTATCAGTGTTCAAGTAGTCATAGTTTACAGATAAAATATATTTTAAATAACCAATTATAATTAAATTATTAATTACATTGATTTATTAAACAAACTAGCAGATGTCCTGCGGTTTCACCCGCAAAGGTCCCGTTCTCGTGGGAGTATAGGGATAAAAGTAGCCTATGTGTTAATCCAGGATGTCAGCTAACTCCATACCAAATTTTATTAAAATCCATTCAGTAGTTTTTAGGAATGATGTGATAAAACAACGTTGTGGTTTAAATGATGATGTAGTTACAAAAATTGAAAAGAGTATGCCTAGATGGTTTGGTCACGTTGAGAGGATGGATGAAAGGCGACTAACGAAAGGTATTTACTATGCAGATGTAAGTGGGAACGCCGGGAGAGGATGCCCTAGAAGGACATACATAGACCTTATTGGTGAGGTTCTTCAGGAAGATCAGGTGCGTAGTACTCGCAACCGGCGTGTGTGTATGACAACATGTATGAATGTAAACGAAGCAAAAGAAGTATGTAAGAATCGTAGCATATGGCGCTCTGTAGTTTCGGCCTACCCCAATGGGAAAAAGGCGTGAGTTTATGTATGTATGTAGTTTTTAAGTGAAAGAGTAACAAACATCCATCCATCCATCCATTTATCCATACTCAAAAACTTTCGCGTTTATAATTTTAGTACGAAGTAGGATGTCAAATAGTGCAAGATGCCAAACCAATGAAATAAACAAATAAACTGCTGTCAAATCACTAATCCAGCAAGCATAAGGCGAGCTCGGTTTAGTTCGCCACTAAATGGTGTAGTGTGCAAGTTGTGGAGTACTAAACTGTCTAATATCAGTCTTGATTCGCATTGTGCAGGACGACGCTCTTAAATACCTTGTGTTCCTTTAATACATAGAATTCACTAAAAGTATTATTAGTTTATTAATACTGTATTTTACTTAAATCAAGTGTAGCTGTAAAATGCTATAAAGCTACTTCTATAACAATTATTAAATGCATGAGAGTACTTTTAAGACAAATAGGACAATAATCATGATGCAAATGTGTAGTTGGTGTTCTGTGTAAATAAATGGAAAATACTGTCCCATGAAAAATCAAGAAAAGAAAAGAAATCAAGTATCGCGATAACTTTATTCATTCAACAGCCACCATTACGTAAATCAGTTGTAAAGTGGCCGGGGCCCTTCACGAACGGGTTACGACGGAATTTTTTTATGGGGCCCATTTGATATTTGTGGAATGATAGCCACATATGCGACGCGGTGCCAAGCACGGGGCCCTATGCGCGCAGCTCGTAAATATTACATTATGCTAGCGATGAAAAGAGAGGGATGGTTTTGTAGTGAGAAAGCGAAGATATTGGAAGCGATACGAAGGTATAAATACGAATAATAAAAAGTATTAACACACCCTAGCTGGAGGCCCTAATTATTTTTTAGTTACGTCAATCTCCACAGAGTTGCCCAGTTTAGCAGATCACATCACCTCTAGGATAACTGCAAAATCCCCTCAAAAAAAAGTATTTATGAGGCAGATGTGGTAATGCCTGGAGTGGACGCTCTATAAGGACATAGGTATTCTGACCTGATTGGTGATGTTCTTCAGAAAGGTCAGGAGCATAGTACTCGCAACCAGCGTGCGTGTCTAACCAGATGTATGAACGAACGTAAACAAAGCAAAAGAAGAGTGTAATGATCGTGTCAGGTGGCAATCTGTAGTTTAAACCCCATAGATAAAAGGAGTGAGTTTATGTACATATATGTATGTATGTTTAAAAACATGCAGTGTTTTTGTTTCTATATTCTATACTAAACAGTTTTTATTATTATTGATTCGCGTTCGATCACTATCTCATCTGATAGTAAGCGGTGATCTGGTCGACGATGAAGCACGCTTACCTAAAAGTAACCTATTCACTCTTGACTAAAAGACCCCTAGGTTGTAGCTATCAGGAAACACTGACGGTTTTATGCTACTGAAACGAAAAGCCTGCCAACTGCTGTGAAATTAGCTCGAAGACTTCAGCAGTGCGATTCTGGTCAAATCACCGCGTGAAAATACTGGCGTAGTGAGCGCAAATTGAGCTGTTATTCCATACTAATGTTAGGCATTGACAGTTCACTTCACTCCAGTTTACACGACGTGACTTCTACTAGAATCGACCTGCAGATCGGTAGCGCTTGATAGACTCGTGACGTTGTCAATTGGGACGAGTGCTATCAGGTGGGCAGTGCAGTCGAGCTCTACTTACTTCCAGGAACCCTGCAAGTGGCAAAATCACGGAACTGTTTCTTCGTTTCGTGTTCGTTCTACCTACAATTCGTTGCATAATAATCCTACTTTTTACACCTACCGTTCTGCTGTAATAAATTGTCACGTGATGTGTTGATTCTTCATTGTGCTTGCACGACATTGTCTTTAGTCATTAGAAACATTGTCTTCTTTATAATTTAGCTTCTAATTAAGTTATTGTTGTATTCTTTTTTATTAAATATGTGATGTTAATTGATGGCTTAGAACACCGGTTTTTTAATAAACCGAGATCAGCCAGTTCTACATAACGGTTAGATTGAAATTTTCATCCAGTGGAATTAATTTAAATCATAATCTTTACTTTACACTTGAATAAATTTTATTTTATTTTATGACACCTAACGTCTGCCCACAAAATAGACGAGCACTCCAAACCCTCGCCCTCTAACACGTTAATTAATTTTATGCTGTTGCCGTTTACGTTCAATAATGTTCTATTTAGTCGTAGATCATTGTATTGTTTTTAGATTAGGCCCAACAATATACAGAACCCTTTGCCCCTTAATTGCAGCGGTAATTGGGGTGCCTTTTGTCTAGCAGCTGTTGTTGATGTATTTATGATGATTATGAGTTTCATATTAGCACTTAATGTTACCATTTGTGAACAAAGTTAAACAGCAAGTTGGGTGTTAATTGATTTCATTTTTTAAAAGAGATAAATATAGTGTTACCTTTCTTTCGCGTGTGTCGATGTTTGTTCATCATAATTTCCAGAACTTCTAATTTGAAACCTATTGTTTTTATGTTTAAATTACTGTTTCTTATTTGGTCTACTAAATTAAGTGATAAATAATAAAAATATTGGGGCCGGGCCGTTACGGCCCACTTTGCTTAGCCTTTAGAGAGGGCAACCTCAATATTTTTATTAAATTAATACTATATGTGTTTGTCCTAGCGCTAGGCAGATACGTGGAATTAAGGAAGGGAGAAAAGACCTCCTTTCCTTAATTTCACTTATCTGCCTAGCGATTGCAAGGCAAAGGCCTTGCAGCGGAAAAATCCAGGCTAATAAATGGTAGTGATAACAATAATAAATATTTTCCTTAATAATAAAACTTTCTATGACTTGGCAGTGTAAATTAACTTCTGTCTGTCGTCACGACAAAGAGTGTCCGGGTCATCTAGTAGTCCATCAATAAAGATAAAATAAAACAATCGCGCAGCATTGTCACATCTCTCACTGGACACGCACCCGAAATATGTATTATTATTTTTATTCGCATGAGCAACAGCGATGTTTGGTTTATTTATGCGAAATTACAGCGGTCAATAGCGCTGTATTACACCGCTTTGCATGAAACGGCCTGTGTTCGTGCCCGAGTGTGTACTACACACTGGTGTGTATAGTGTGTGTACTTGTGTACTTGTGTGCGATAATCTTGGGAAACACTTTACCGTTTTGTGGTCCCGCCCCGTTTATATCTTTAATTTCGTTCGCTTTTACTGATGGCTCTCTAGAACGGTTTCGGTGAAGTGAAAATACGAAACGTTTATTGTTAGTACATTCAATTCTGGCTTAAGTTTTAAGCAGTAATGTAGATGGTTATAGCAGTAGAATTATAGAAAGACCAATAAAAACGATAAAAGGAAAGAAAGAAAATACATATTATTTTATTTGGGACACGTACCTACAAGAAACTTAACAAAACAAAACTAAATGTAACATATTAAATAACTGAAATAACTTTGCAAGGGTAAAAAGGCTCCTATCTCAGCGACGATGCCACTGTGTGTAAAGAGAAACAATCGCTGGTTGTTTTGTTTGAAATTAAACATGGCTAGAAGGGAGATGCATAAGGTTATTATGACTAAAATGTTTAGAAGAGAAAATATGCTGAGCCGACCCCAAGTCATAAGGGTAAAAAATAATAATGCCTCGTTGGTTTGTAGTAACAAGAGTTGAGCATGAGGTCTTGAGTCTGATTTCTAGGTCGGGCAAAGTGTTATTGGGCTTTACCATCTGGGATTTCTCAGTAGCAGCCCGGGGTCTGTGTTTGTGACCGTTTAATATATAACAGTTATAATAGCGAGTCTATGTCTAAATGGAACTTAAGAACTGACGAAAAATGGATGTACAGACGCCAGCACATCAAGTTACCCCAATGTGTCAAGTTTCTTTGATCGTTTATGTCAAACAGAATAAGGTTCATATTCATTTGGGAAAATTTGACACATTGGGGTAACTTGATGTGCTGGCGTCTGTACTATGCGTTTCAAATGAAATGAAAATGAAATGAAAATGAAATGAAATTTCATTTTCATTTCATTTTCATTTCATTTTCATTTCATTTTCATTTCATTTTCATTTCATTTTCATTTCATTTTCATTTCATTTTCATTTCATTTTCATTTCATTTTCATTTCATTTTCATTTCATTTTCATTTCATTTTCATTTCATTTTCATTTCATTTTCATTTCATTTTCATTTCATTTTCATTTCATTTTCATTTCATTTTCATTTCATTTTCATTTCATTTTCATTTCATTTTCATTTCATTTTCATTTCATTTTCATTTCATTTTCATTTCATTTTCATTTCATTTTCATTTCATTTTCATTTCATTTTCATTTCATTTTCATTTCATTTTCATTTCATTTTCATTTCATTTTCATTTCATTTTCATTTCATTTTCATTTCATTTTCATTTCATTTTCATTTCATTTTCATTTCATTTTCATTTCATTTTCATTTCATTTTCATTTCATTTTCATTTCATTTTCATTTCATTTTCATTTCATTTTCATTTCATTTTCATTTCATTTTCATTTCATTTTCATTTCATTTTCATTTCATTTTCATTTCATTTTCATTTCATTTTCATTTCATTTTCATTTCATTTTCATTTCATTTTCATTTCATTTTCATTTCATTTTCATTTCATTTTCATTTCATTTTCATTTCATTTTCATTTCATTTTCATTTCATTTTCATTTCATTTTCATTTCATTTTCATTTCATTTTCATTTCATTTTCATTTCATTTTCATTTCATTTTCATTTCATTTTCATTTCATTTTCATTTCATTTTCATTTCATTTTCATTTCATTTTCATTTCATTTTCATTTCATTTTCATTTCATTTTCATTTCATTTTCATTTCATTTTCATTTCATTTTCATTTCATTTTCATTTCATTTCATTGGGGTAACTTGATGTGCTGGCGTCTGTACTATGCGTTTCAAATGAGAATAGGAACGTCAATGACCTCTATCTGTCAGATGTCACTTGAAAAGTGCGGTATACAACGAAACCCTTATTCGCGTATCAATTTTATTTATTTTTTGGTTTTACCGATTCGCAGTTATTCAAAATTAAAAAAACGTCTTAAATGAATTAGTCTTGTGGACCGTACTTTTCTAGTGACATCTGACAGATAGAGGTCATTGACGTTCCTATTCTCATTTGAAACGCATAGTAAGTACTATGTTTTGGTAGGTACATCTCTTTCTCTGCCTAACCATTTGGGGAATAATGTTGTTTTTCTTCTATATAATAAAACATATACGTGGAAGCTTGTAAAAATATTGGTCTATAACCTTTCCTAAGCATGTTAAAATAAAATAAATAATTAAAACACGCGTTATGATCAATTAGTTATTTTTTATAATTTTAGTAACACCTATTTGTGCTAAAAGTATACCTACAGGACTCGGCTCCGATTATAGAACTATTGCCAATTGATAAAAAACACAATTTATAACATAAGTATCTTTATTGAATAAAGACATTTACGTCTAAACTCCAACTGATGTAAAACAATACGACCCACCTAACAATAATCGGTATTGTGTCTCTTCTTAATTGATACCGGCTGATAACAAAGGGATTAATTTCCGAAACTGGGTCGTTTGTACTGTCTTACACTAACCTCACCACTGGGTTAGATTCTATATAGTGGATTACACGTGTTCCATTCAAGAATGGGGTCTAAAATAAGCTTTTACATCACGGGGAAAAGTTAGTTAGACATTATAATTAAGTACCTACACTTTGGTTTGATTTTTGCGATAATTATATTATAAAAAAATGTCTTAAATTTGGCAAAAACTACTCGCAACCGACGGGTGTGTATGTAAGTATGCGTCCAGATTTGGCGAATGCGCTGCGTATGCGCGGCTCACGAGCCATCTGTAAGCTGAGTGCGTACTAAATATATTGCAGTAACTGCAGCTCAATATAAGTATGTAAGAATCATAGTAGGCGGCTTTCTGTAGTTTCTGCCTACTCCCATAGGACAAAGACATCAGTTCACGTATGTATGAATAAATGTACCTACTAACTGGTTATGGATTACTTACCTTCTTATATATAAGTAAAAAGGTGTAAATAGGTTACCTAAACAATATTCAAAAACGGCACACCATCGCACGCACCCATCCGTTAACGGCGCGACGCGACACTGAGGTCAAGTGTGGCTGGTTAGCCACATTTTAACTTTTAAACTATCTACACATTTTTAATTATAACATCATTGCCTACATACATATTTAAAAACGTATAACTAGTTCGAACGGGGAAGTAGCCGGAATTTAATTTCACATTTTATATCGAAAATTCTTGATATAAAATCGCACCAAAAGTTCGCACCCAGTAATGAAATACTTATATCTGACAGGCTCTATACGTACCTGCAATACATATGGCGTTGCGTTTTCAATAAAGCAGAAACTGTACAGTGTACATGTCAAGTTTGGTGTACGATTCTCGATAAGTTGAAACGAATACCACAAATGAGTTGCTGGTGAAAGATTGTGATTAGTTCCCGAGTTTCAACAACAGTGGAACGCTGTTTGCGAAGGCTATTTTGTCCAATATTGAAACGAGTGAATTGGAACACGAAACAATGTGTGCGTATGAGTAAATTGGTTTTAGAATTGGTGACACATCATTCCGAAATGTAGTTTAGTAGGAAAACGTTGATAATTGCTTGACATGACTGTTTGTTTTGAGTACTTTCAAGTAATTTTGCTGGCAAAATGCCAATAAATATGACCATCAAAATTAAGGTACATCATAATATTATTATTAAACATAAGATAAATAACATCAAGCCGTGAAAGTTTAGGCAGAGATATACTAACTATAGAATGTCCGCCAATCATGTTTAAGTCCTATTAATAGAGGGACGGTCTATTGCCCCTCATCTATTAGGAAAACCCTAGTAACACTTAGCCCGCCCCAGGTATAGAACCTAGGACCTAATTCTCAGTAGTAGCGCTCGCAACCGCTAGACCAATAAGGCACAGATATAACATAATTTTCTCACTAATTAAACATTGTGTTTGTTATATCTTTAAGCCCGCAAATGAATATCCATACCATCCATACTACATCCATACTCTACTAGATCATACAGAGAACATTGCAAATTCAAACCTATTTTACATTTTACGCCTTGCTCGTGCCTTCTCTGTATGAGAAGAGGCCGTTGCTCTGCAGTGAGACAGGCTGGTATTTTTACTTACACCACTTGGTTGGTTATTATATGAGAGATTAAACATGTCAAAATAAGTCCAATGCTAGTTATTAAAATCGTGCAATATGTAGTCGCGATCCCATCTCAGCGACAGTCGATGTCAAAATCTTATCAAAAATCAGACGTATTTTTCGACAGATTGAGACGCGAGATCTAATATAAAAAAGTTCTTTAAAATACGGGAGACTTTATAATAGGTATTTCACATCGAAAAGATCTGAAATATTATAAAGAAGTAATATCGGTATTATAAGTAATTTCGGTGGTGATATATATATATATATATTTTTGTTTTCTCTTTCTAATATTTATGAATCTTTTGACATCTGTAGTTTTTTTTTTTTTTTTTTTTTTTTTTTTAAATTTTTTTATTGTTTACTTTAAAACTACCCATATTTGTATGTCGTACTATAGACAAAACATAGCGCACTGCATTTACTTTTAAGATCTGTATTTTCTGTTACCTATGTTTTACAAATAATAAATGATTGATTGATTGATTGATTGATTGAAAGAAGTTGTAGTGAGTATGCTTCTCAAATACCAAGCTTTTGGCTTTGGTTTCGTAAGATTTTTCTGTTTTAAATAAACTAAGTAATAAGACCAGCACAAGACTTTCGTGTTTTACTTACCTATGTTTTACAAATAAATTGATTTGATTTTTCTTACTTTACCTCGCTTAATTTCCTTCCGTGTTTTATTCATACTTCGTTTTCAATAACTCATTATTCCTTCAAATCAATTACCGAGCAAACATAAGAAGAACACAATGTACATAATATTAGGTCAGTAATCGGCCTCAATAACTCCAAATCCGCAATCACAGCGTACTAATAGACAAAGGAAACTATTCCTACATTCGCTGATTCCCAAATCGCAGAGCCACTTCCCATCGATCCTCCCAAAATTATTGAGTGTAAGAGGCGATTGTGTAACAAAGAGAGGTAATATTTCATCCCCGTCCCCCCGGGCCTGTCCACTACAAGTTATAACCTCCAGGATTCCACGTAAGCCTCCTTGGAACAAAGTTGGTCGCCATCCGTTTAGCTGGTGATTTACTTATGACTTACATGCATAATGTAAGGGAACTGTGTTCGGAGTTCGTGCTCTTGTGAGGTGGGAGGTGTTATTTGTTTGTGTTTCTGTCTTAATTGATATCATAAGTGCCTTTGTATTTTTTGTGATCTTGATATTCGTAAGTGTTCGAATTAATTTCAGTATTAATGCACTCTTTATTTTATTTTTCTATTTAAAGTGGAAAAATCCTCATGGATGGCCCTCGCCCTAAGGAGGTTGGAGGGATCTGTAGACTCTTACTGACTAAAATCGACCCCGGTGTTTGACCCCATCTCACACCTCCATCGAGGGTCACGGGAACAGACGATACTTTCGCGACCCCCGACTGGTGCTGGCCCTGCGGGCCTCGCCAAGTCATCGAGGGAAGTGAGGTGTTTTTAATTCTGCAAAAACAAACTTGACATCGCGGCACGGCTTTATTCCTTTTTGTTTACATAGGGGCGTATCTATAATACATCTACATTTTTTACCAGCTAAATTTAAGATCCATGTACCTACTAAGAAGCGAGCCTGTTATCATCAACTGGATAGGTTCCAGGCCCTATACTGCAACTAAGACAGTTTAGACGGTAAAGCTCAATATTACTTTGCCGAACCCGGAAATCAAACCCAGTACCTCATGTTCAGCGGTACTGCTTGCTACCATGGACCAACCGGGTAAAACTGATCACTACAACTGTTTCTTAGATACAATATTGCAGAGTCCAGATTTTATTACACTAAAGAAGTATTGATTTAATTTAAGAATCAACTTCTGCTTACCCCTACAACCCACTGACTAGGTAACAAAAGAGAAAATGTTACAACCAATAAATAAATAATAATTACAATTTACGTAAAAGAACAAATTAAGACAACTTCCTTAATATTCCTTTCTTACATAACTTGAAACAGTGGACAGTTCCAGTTTACCAAGCATACCCGAGGGCAATAGCTATCCAATACATATCCTGTCTATATTCATGTATCCTATATATATTGTATTATTTTCCATGCGAGGGACGAGCCTCACTGCCGCAAATACGTTCTGATAAATCACGAAATATTGGTGGGTTCACCTCTGATATTCAATATCGACAACGCAACCCGCATTAGAAAATCCAACTTTACCTTTACAGTGTAAGGTCGAATTTTCTATGGCGATGTGATAGTATGATATTGTCTCGCTAGGGCTGCCACGCACTATGAATATGTGAGGTGTTACACTACTTTCTGCCGGGATATAGACGAGACATCTGTCGAACGAGCGACTATTTGTTTACACGGCACCTCACACTGTCATTTTCCTTGAATACTGGTGACACGTGCAATCTTGTGACATTTGTAGGGAGTCTGAACTTGAGTTTTAAGTTGAAAATAATAACTGTGTGGCGTTTCTTTTCTAGTATTCCAATCATTTGTTATTTGTCTTTCTCAATTTATACGTGTTGTTTAAAGTTCTCAAAATTGAGTTTCTAAACGTTTCTTGTAAATACACCATGTGAATGTATTTTCATCAACTGCCTAGTCTTTTTCCAAGTGTTGAAGTGGGGTTTTAACCCACCCGAATACAAACTGTTTAAAATCATTTGCATAATAATTATCTAGACTATATAGAGTTATATAGAGTCCTCGTAGCCATTTTATAAATAAATATTTTGAGGTCACTTTTCAATGAAACCAGATGCTGCTGAATTATTTACAACCATTTATAACCATTATTTTACATGAAGCGACTTCATATTTGATTCCCACAACCCAGTGACTAACTGTTACATCTTGGTTAAACTGGTTATACAGGGTGTCTCATTGAAATCGGTCAGTATGGGAAAGTCTGAAACTATAAGACATACGAAGATCTGTTCTGAGGAACCATGTCATCGATTTTAATAAAAAGAAAAACTGCATTCATAAATTTAAAAAAAAAATCTGTACTCCGTTCGGAAATCGAACCCGGTTATTTTGAAAAAAAAACCTACACTATTTCTATTTAGATATCAATTGTGTAGGTCTTAACCAGTAAATGTCTGTATAAAACATGATGTCTAAAATGAATAAAATGCATTGTTTCCACATACTTTAATGTATTTTAGTAGGTGTTCGAAGTGGAGTACGGAGTTCAGATGCTTTTTAAAATGTATGAATGCAGTTTTTCTTGTTATTAAAATCGATGACATGGTTCCTTAGAACAAATCTTCGTATGTCTTATAGTTTCAGACTTTCCCATACTGACCGATTTCAATGAGACACCCTGTATATAATAGGTACTTGACTGGCAAAGACGGTACTACCACAGTATAAATATTAATACAGTAGGACGACGCCTTTGATCTCTGGAAAAATGCCGACAACTTCTACACTCGTTAGACTTGAAAAATACCTCCCGCACTACGAACATCGTTTTGTTCGCAGTGCGGTAGCGGCTTTCCCGCGTCTCGCCCCTCACACCCCGCACGATTGCCCTGTCTAGACGGCTTCGTCGGACGACTGTATGTTTTTAGACTATGGTACTACCTAGATCAATAGCTTGTGGTACTTTCTGGTCTTGACTGACCTCGATAAGTGTAACTTGATCAACCCGAAAGCTTAAGGAAATGTGATGATTAAAGCTCGTGCCTTCTCTGTACAAGAAGAGGACTTTGTTCTGCAATGGGACAGAGCAATCTGGTATTATTATTATCAATTATATTCGTAATTATCTATGAATATAACTGATAGCGGACCTCACCCGGTTTCACCCACGTGATTCTCATTCCCATGGAAATACAGGGGTGAAATATTTTTCAACTCAGTTCAGCAGTTTTTAAGTTTGTTCGTTACACACAACAATACAAAACTTCCCTCTTCATAATAATAGTGTAGTTGTAGATGTGAAAAGTACTTAAATAAAACGAAATCAAATTTGTATATGGTTGCAAGTTAAAGCCGTAATTTATGTTCAATATATAAAGTTAATGTTTACATTGAAATCGATTTTATATACGGTCAACGCTTATGTGGCCTCACCAATGTAAATGGCGCCTCTGGTTTACACATCAACAAGTGTAATCAGATATATTATTCAATAGTGTTGTACCTATATTTACATGCATATGCACATATTTGTATGTCAATACGTATGGCTAGACTTTGATGTTTTAATTAGTTATGAAATAATGTCAAAGAGAGCTTGGATATGCGCACATATACATACTCTGATTACTTTAGGTATAAAAATTTATGAGAATGTCACAGAATTACAAGAAAATACATTTTTCTTCTATCATTAAAAACGGATTTAATTAATATGCCAGGAATACTGAGCTTATTAGTGACGTCCTTTAGAAAGTCTGCGTAGTTAATAGGTATCGTAATGGTGAGCATATATGAACTGATGTAAACATACATACATACATACGTAAGCTAACGCCTTTTTGCCATGGGGGTATGCAGAAACTACAGAGCGCTATATGCTACGATACGAACTGATGTATGAACGTAAATAAGGAAAAAAGATTGTGTAATAATCGTAACAATTGGGCCACGTACCTAGTTTCCATCTAGAAAAATGCTCACTCTCATCGGGCAGCTGAGCTTCGAGACTTGGGTTCTATTTCCGCACACAACAATTCATATGTGTATGGCCTACATGTGCTTGTTAAATCTGGTAGTTTGAGTTTAAAATAATAATTGTAAATGGACACACGAGAACACATGAACACATGAGAAGTTCTGGGAAGCAACGGCAACACGTTTGTGAAACATAATTTTGTATTGAGCACAACACCATGTTTTACGCAAATAAGTGTACTATTATTGTTTTATGGTTTTATTTCAAGGAACTTAAAAGTTCTGGACCTTTGGAAGGTATATGTAGGGTTGAAGCACACTCGCAGAGGCAGCATAAACATTTTTAAGAAAAAAGACAGAAAAAAAAACCTAATTAGATTCTGTAGCAACAAAGTTCTCTACAGTAAAATCTAAATCTGAACAATAATTTTTAAATACTAACATCTTGAACAGAACAAACAGAAAAGAATAAATCCTTTTCCGTGGGTTCCTGCATTCGTTTTGCTTGCTCTTACATCAGTAGACTAGCACGGGAAGCGGGAAGCGACGGGTCCTATCACTTGGCTAACTTAAATCGAACATCGGCAACATACGGGAACGTTAATGTCTATTGAACTTGTATATTATTCACGCGTTGCGAAAAAAAGAAGTCTAAAAGTTATAACGACACTTTTTGCTCTGTTTTGTGTGTGTCAGTTGTTGGGAGAGGGAGAGGGAGTAAGAGGGAGACGGAGTAAGAGGAAGAGAGGAGAGGCACGGTGGAGAGGGGAGAGAGGGAGGGGGAGGTGAGAGGGAGGGAGGAAGAAAGGGGAGAGAGGGAGGGAGAGGGGGAGGGAGAGGAAATGAAGGGGTGAGGAGGGGTGAGGGAGGAAGAGAGAGGGGCAAGGGAGGGGGAAGGAGTGGGAGCGGGAGGAAGGGGAGGGGGGTAGGGAGGAGAGGGAGAGAAGATTGGGACCAAAATTTGTAACAAAGACATATAGGGTATTTTGAAACCTAGAACAGCGCTTTGTTTCAGAGTGTTAAGCTGACATTAAAAGGCATATCATTAGAATACGTCCATTAACCGACTTTTAATAAAGCTAATAAGCAAAAACATAGCAGGGTAATAACTTTTCTGACTGTCTGAGTGCACTAAACGTACAGTCGACGAACACATAAAACTTTAAAACTTGTCTAGCAGTTAAAATGATTAGGTAGATAGTCATCTGGGTAAAACGCTTGCGTCTCCATTCGCCAATGGTGTCCACTTTAATTGGTACGTAGGTCTAGTGGCCGCGAGTCTACTGCTGAGCAAAAGGTACCAGGTTCGATCCCCGGGTCAGCTCAAGTGTTATTGAGTTTTCACACAACGCCATCTAGTCCCAAGCTAAGTAGAGCTTGTGTTATAACCGATAAACATACTTATTTATATCTCCAATATAATTATAGATAAATTGCACTCAGAGGCAAAACGAATGATCGTACTCATGACACAAACATTTATCCTGAGTGGAAATCGAACCCTCGACCTCCACCGTCGCAGTCAGAGCCACTAACTTCGAGACCAACAGACTAGTCAGTTATCCTAATACAATCATCTTATCTCTCCAAAACTCCTAGATAAAGACAGCTATATCTAAGTCACAATGTACTAGTAAATACAATTATCGGAATCTGGATAGACCGTTAAATTGTAATATGGGACAAAGATTTAGGACTCATTCATTAGGATCATAGAATACTAATTTGTTTGCGCTAGACTATTGTTTGGTACTAATTGAGAGATGTCTAGACTGACCTGGGCTAGGCGACGCGCCAGATATTGCAGGCTGCGTGTTACTGGGTCATTTGTTGAAATGTTTAGACTAGAATCTCAAAGGTCTTTAGCATCTAAATCTAATCGGTTTAGCATGCAAGAGCTCATCACAGACTATAGAATGCCACAAAGTAATTTAATATCGGTATGTGTCTTTTCCAGGTACTTAAACGACGATATTTAAAAAATCTTAATGAATTAACTAAAACAAATAATTTAGTAACTGACAATGACTCGAAAGAAACTCAAACGCCATGGTTTTTACAATACCATAATAATATACTAAGATATTAACTATAGGTTATTTGTAAACTTTTGCGAGTACGAATTAAAAACAAATTGCATTTGTAATCGGTGTTCGCAAAAATATAAATATACGATAAGATTAAAAAAGTGTCATGAGATAAAAATTCACTGCGTATAATAATTTATTTTTATAACAATATCCTTCCGTCTTCTAGCCCAAGACTAATTACAGTAACCACATCCCACTTGTGAACTCAACACGGAACACAGCTCCTCTCCGCTCATCTCCGCACACTACTGAAGGTAGCGCAGCAGAATAGCGTTGACAAACGATCATTAGATGCAGCCAGGCGGCGTCATTAGCCAGACACTTCAACCCACCACACCCCCCCCTCTCCTCTTCCCCCAGTTCACCCCTTAGCGTCATTATAAAATATCCCACACGCCGACGCGTTATAACAAATGCGGAAAAACTACGTCCTCATTGAAATATGAGGTTAAACTTATTTATGTGCGGTCGTTTCTCTATGCGGCCGGAGTGAAATTAAAATATTTTGAATGCGTTTTTTATGCTTCTCATTTATTTTTATATGCCGCTTCCTACTTGCATGAGAAATAAAAGAATCCAATTGAATATGTGCTTGTGGCATGTACTGGCCGAGAGCAAAACTACACTTGCCAGGTTTAAATTCAATTCTCTTTGCAAACAGACTACGTCATAAACAGAAAGCTGGCCAAGAGCAACAAAATGAACTAGTTCATAAAGTAGATAAGCTACCACCCAAAAGCTAGTTTTTAAACGAATTAACACTAGAGTAATTCGCAAAATTAAACATAATTTTGTAAAACAATTCTCGCTCGTAGACGTTGTCTACGACAGGCGTAGCGGCGTAGCAGCGTAGCGGGATCTACGAAAACGCTACGATTTAATTAATGCATTTCCAGAAAACGGGTTAAAAGCTTTGCTTTACACACAGTGTGCTCAGTCTTGTTATATTAGTTTGTGTTATATAAAATGTGTTATATACAAAGTACTTTGCTGTATAGCTGGTCTTTTAATTGCCAGCGATATTAAGCCAATAAATAATACACGCAAATAATATAATGTAATATTACATCATGTTAATATTAAATAGTAATTTAAGTTTTTGTCCAATTTATGTATTATGTTGCCGTGCCCCAACCGGGTATCATGTTAGAACTTATATTAAATGTAACAACAAATGTACCTACACAGGAATGCAATAAAGATTTTGAGTTTGAGTTTGAGTTTTGAGCCCTGCCAGGGGTTCGATCCCGGGTCTGGCAAAGTATTTTTAGGTCTGAAAATAAGTGAAGAGGCCGGAAGTCCAGATTCGTCACTATAAATCGGCTTCCTATTACATGGCTCTTCTTATTACTTTGGGACATTCTATGTAGCTACATCTCTGCGTTACCCATCGAGGAACATAGGAGTGATATTTGACTGGCCTGTTGGTCTAGTAGTTAGTGACCCTGACTGCTATGCCGAAGGTTGTGGGTTCGATTTCCACTCAGGACAAATGTTTGTGTGATGAGCACGATCATTTGTTCTGTGTCTGGGTGTGTATTATCTATAATATGTATGTATTTAGAAATAATTATATAAGTATGTTTATCAGCTGTTTAGTTCACAAGCACACACAAGCTCACAAGCTTAACTTGGGACTAAATGGCGTTGTGTGAAAAGTTGTGGTTTTTTTTTATTATTTATTTATATTATGTTCATAATTTAAACTAGACATGTTAACATAGCTTGCTATGTCCGCTAGTAAGATTATACTTCGTCAGTGGAGAAAATAACAGTTTTTTTTGTGGCCAATGAGGGTTGTATAATATAAAAAAAACAAAGGGTGGATATATTACCCAATTATACTACGTGTACGATACAGGGATTGAAAAAAACCCTTGAAAACAGTTACAGTGTAACTGTTTCTAAACACTTTTTTTCTCAATCTTAGGCTATAGCTATGTTGTTAATTTCCTACTTCATAAAAACGCAAATATAATTTTCAATAACCAAAAAACAGAACATCACGCAGGGGTATCAATGCTACGGACCCGAATTTCACCTGTCTGTTTTGTTTAAGTTCCATGTAATATTTAGCGTTCTTATTGCTATCAACTAGGCATAAATCCAGATTATGGGGTGGTACTCACCAGAAGGAAAAACCCAATAACACTTTTCTTGACCAGGTTATTCAACCCTGAACCTTAGACTCACATGGTAGCGTATGTGACCAGTAGACCAGTGTGATTATCATTCAGTTAGTATTTTCATGGTTTAAAAACTAACTAGGATGTACTAGTAGTTATTCTATAATGTCCCATTTCCATAAAGTCCACTATTACAACATTACATTCGACGCTACTCGCCACTATTTGCAATCCAATCGTGTTCTAATATTAATTAACAACCTTTGTTTGTCCCCATTGTGTCCCAACCCTCACACAATGGCCAGTCCGACCCTCACACAATGGTCCATATTGGCCATGCTGCCTTTTGTCCTATTACCATTGTACACAACAACTATTGGGGATTGAAAAATGGTATTCTTTTTGTTTTTGGAAGAAAGTATTTGGCTGTGATGTTCATCTGTCTATTGAAGGAATCAACTGGATTGTGGAATTGAACATTCCTATGTTTTAGCAGTTGTATTTTTTCCCTGAGGTGCCGAGCACACCTATTGTTACGCGTGTTAAGGAAAATCCTGTCAGGTGAGATTGTCAGAGATTACTGACAGTGCAGGGGAGACTTGAAGTACGAAAGATTTAATTTTAATTGAAAAACAATAATTTACAGGCAGGAGCACTATAAATCAACTTAATTAAAATGAAATAAAGCGCATAGAATAACAAGCAACACATTCAGACGACCACAAAAACACATTTCACTTAACCACAATAAGGCACACACTAATTCAAACACGAACACAATCCTTTCACCTCTGTCTTACTTAATTAGAGCACATCGTTACGCCAGTGCGCTCACGCCCCTACACGCCACTCGCCGTGTGAACGAGGCTTTAGAGCGGACTCTGACGTCATTCTATTCGTAAACTTATTAAGTGTGTGTTTGATAAAGGTTACGGTTGTAAGGAGCGGCGGTCGAGTGGACGCTTTTGAATTGCCTTTGCGTAAAAAGACATATTTTACCTTTGAAATAAAATTATATTAATTTATATTTACTAGTTCTGGTTTGCGGTTTCATGCGCTCTTAAAGGTAACAGTGTGATGTTAAATAACTTAAAACATTCCTTAAGTATTGGACTACCGAAACCAAAGTGCACAGCCAAGGAGTAAAATTCCCTGCCTGCATTGGTGTTCCCAAGTTCATATGTTGCTAGTGAATAGGCTACTTTTGGGTAAGCTCGTTCCATCGTCAACATTTTCTGTCCTCAGGACAAGATTGAAGTCAAGAGTAGAGTATTTGAAAAAACATCTGAAATCATGCTGAGAGTTCCAGAGATAAACGTGTTTAAACAAATAAAAAGACAAATCTACTCTTCAGCTTTTTTTCCGTAGTCATTGCAGATCAAAGGCTTTCCGATACCTTTTCCTTATTGTCCCTGTCCAACTAGCAAGAAAACATGGGAGTGAATCGCGTGTGTATGCATTCAGCTATCTGACCTCCACAACCAGTGACTGGGTCACACTATACCCCATGGTAAGATTAGGAACACCTAATCTTATGGGGAGACAAAAACCTCCAAAGGTTAACAAACCTTTGGGGGTTTTTGACTTCCCGTAATGAATATCAAACATCTAATAGCCAGGACCCACGGCTTAACATGTTTTCCGAAGCACAGAGGTAAATAAATAAATAATAAAAAAAATATTTTCTCACCACAATATAACAAAAAAAATACATATTAAATGGTATCAGAGTCAGACAACTTTTATTATTGTGGGACACTGAAGAGGTGTATAACAACTTTATTTATTCATTATTACAGCATTATAGTACATGGTATTTTACAGGGTGGACAAATTTACTATTTACGTGTGAAGTTTATAAGTGTGATAATAAATCATGGACTATGTAGGGCACAGCAATAGGGTAGGACTGGTGCACCTCATGAAATCTGAGTTCTGATACAAGTGGGACCAATCTGGTAGAGGAATATACCACAAGATAGTTGTAGTTTAAGTACACTGAAGACTTTCTCTAAAGTCGTTAGTGTACTTAAACTACAATTAAAATGATGGTGAGATGCTGTACTCCCAGCTAGGTTATGGAATAACTTGTATAAGGGAAGATAAGTGTGAATGGTCAGTCATCCACGGACCGTCTTCAACAAGCACAGATTTATCTTCGATAAACTCGTCAGGCTTTTAATATTTAGCCACAGGCTTGGCTTTGTTATTAAAAAACTTTTTTTTTACTAGGATTCTCACCAGCAGCCGAATTAGGGGTCAAACTCATGACCTTCACTTGTTTGTCATCTCCATCTATTGCCAAAACAAAGTAATCAGTTAATTCACGATGCAGACTGTTAAAACTTATACAGATTATAATAAAGACAGCTTTCGACATTGATAAACTCAAATTGTAATTACCAATCCACTGTCAATCAAAGTTCTTAATTCAATCAATCCAAATCCAATCCCCAAATTGATCATCTGTTTACAAAATGGCTGAAAATTCTGTTTTCTACACATTCATTGAATTTCAAAGGGTACGTAATTGAAAGATCTAGAGCCTTAGTTTCAACGGCTACGTATATAAGTACACTCGGTGAAATGGTTAGGTACACGAGCTATGAACGCAGGCCCTTAAGTTTACTCCTGTAATTTATAAAGGATAAGGCAGAAATGTACTAGTAGTGTCCACATTTCGCTAGTTATGTTTTTAAGTTCCAGGTAAAGGTGGTTAGCGTAATGTTTTGCCAGGCTGTTACTAATAAATTCCAAAAACTCAGTTAATAACAAAATCTTCAAAAAAAAAAAATAACACAGTCCCCTAAAATGCCCATCCTTCACCACTTCTTAGTGTTTTTGCTGGGAAGAAGTTGTGGTACAAACTCACCAGCCAGTAACACTTGGCCTGACCCGGGAAGCAAAGTCTGGATCTCTTGCTGAACATTAGCGCTTTCGACCACTCGACCAATGGGCAGTCAAGTTGTAGCATGACGTTAAGAGTTTAAAATCTTTTAAGATATATTAAGAAATGATGGGGTCTGTCAGACTCTTACTGACTAAAAACCACCCCGGTGTTCCGTCGCACACGGGAGTCACGGGACAGAAGATACTTCGGCGACCCTCGAATCCCTGTCAGTTTAGTTTACCTTAGATACAATGCAAAAATTACAAGTGGCTTGCACACCTATTTCTTCAGCTCACTGTACAAAGGTACAGTTCAGTTGCAATATTGGAAAAGTTTCCTTCAATTTCATTCGTCAAATATTTTCTGAGCTAGTTTCCAATGCTTCAGTAAAGTTGGATTTGTTTTTTGTTTAAACGTGCGTGATTGGAATGAGAAATTAATGTTCAGGCTCTCTTGAGCGCTTTTTGATCTGAGTTGTAAACATGGCAGCTGCGAAATTTATAGTTTTGATCCGATTACCATTGCATGTGTCGATAAGTTTAAATGTTTGAGCTAGACAGCCAAAGGTCTTTTTAGGCTTTCGTACCAAAATGCTAAAGAATGTGAGACTTTTTCATTCCGTCACATATGCTCATTTTAAGTACTATCCAATGATTTGTCGTTTAGTACATTTAGAACAGTACTGTTATAAAACAAATGGTAGACCATGAAAACTCAATTATTTTTTGTTTCGATTGTATTAATGACTGGCCTGTTGGTCTAGCAGTTAGTGGCCCTATACCGGAGGTCGTGGGTTCGATTCCCACCCAGGATAAATGTTTGTGTGATGAGCACGATCATTATATTTGTTCTGTGTCTGGGTGTAATTAATCTATAATCAAATCTTATCATTTGTTTTGTCTCTAACCTTTTTTTTAATCTATTTATCTATAATATGTATGTATTTAGAAATATATAAGTATATTTGTCAATTGTTTAGTACCCATAACACAAACTCTGCTTAGCTTGACACTAGATGGCGTTGTGTGAAGTTGTGGAATATTTATATTTATTTATTAACTGAAGGAAAATCGGTAAAATGATACTCATAAACATATAATGTACCTACTTGTCTTCTTCTATTTTTATATAAAAATTGCACCTACCACTATTTCCTTTTTCATCACCCAAAAGTTGTGTATTACAAAATGCCGATGGCAAAGATATTAAATAGTATCTTAAATCTCTTTGGTCTATGTCATAAAGTCCGTCTCTGTACATGACTGTTTTGAATACAATACAATAAAAGAGTGATCGTCACTAACCTAACAATTCAATGTTAGCAACCGCTGAAAACCAAATAGCGCAACTATACCTGACTAGACAAAGTTACTCAGTTTGAGCTCACCAGTTAGCCGCTTTCAGCGCTGTTTCGCCGATTAGCCGTCTAGCATCGCTTGCTAGTTCAGCATACAATGTTACCGCTGCGCGACTTGATTAGAGGTGCGCGGTTGATTACCTTTGAAGTTCAATGCTGGTATTCAGTGCTTTTTATTACACTTAAACATTGACAAGCGATCGATTTTATGAATGACCTGTTGGTCCAGTTGCCCTGACTGCGGTACCAGAAGTCGTGGATTTGATTCCCACCCAAGCATAATATTTGTGTGATACGCACGATCATTATTTGTTCTGTGTCTGGGTGTTATTTATCTATTAAATGTATGTATTTAGAAATATATTAGTATGTTTATCAGCTATCTAGTACTAATTGTTAATGAGCTCTGCTTAGTTTGGGACTGGCCTGTTGGTCTAGTAGTTAGTGACCCTGACTGCAATACCGGAGGTCGTGGATTCGATTTCGACCCAGGACAAATGTTTGTGTGATGAGCACGATCATTTGTTCTGTGTCTGGGTGTAATTTATCTATAATATGTATGTATTTAGAAATATCTATATGTTTATTAGCTATTTAGTACCCATAACTCTCAAGTTTAACTTTGGACTAAATGGCGTTGTGTGAAAAAGTTGTGGAATATTTTAATATTGTTATTTGGGACTAGATCGTGTTGTGTGAAGGTTGTAAAATATTTGTATGTTTATTTAGTTAATATTTTGTTGACTTCAATCATAAGGCATTGCGATGTGATCAATACGTTTTCCTAATAACATCATCTGCTTTTTGAGGTAACGTTTTGCTATTTAAGAACAAAAGAGACTTCCATAAATATGAAGCGACATCTATCTCGCCACATACGAACTAATGACTGACATCCTAGATTGCGGTATTAAAGTTATCCTTTTTATTGTATGTTTATAATACAAGTTCCCGACAACAACCGTCGGGCAGTAGTTAGCCCACCAGACACAAACCCGTCTGGTCGGAGGATCCTCCCTTTTCTATGGGGGATGAGGAACTTTTCACCATGTTCCTCATGACTCCAAAAAAAATTGACCTTGTTAATGTCCTCTCGGACTCTCGGACACATTCAAATTAATAATATATTATTAATAATTAACATGGCTTTAAAACTGTCACAGTTCAGCAAACAATAAGAGTAGTGTGTAATTAAAAATAATTCGAGCGTTAATAACGTCCAAGTCTGTATTGATATATTATTAATGAATTTTACTATTCGTTTTAAACCCACGACGCAAAAAAAGAGGAGTGTTATAAGTTTGACCGCTATGTGTGTGTGTGTGTCTGTCTGTCTATCTGCTTGTCTCTTTGTCTGTTTGGATGTCTGTCTGTCTGTCTGTGACACCGTAGCGCTTAAACGGGTGAACCTGTTTAGATGCGGTTTTCTTTATTATTATGAAATCAAGGTTTTTTACGATGTTTCTTGGACATGATTAATCAAAATCGGTTCAGCTGTTTCAATATTATCAGCTCTTTTGTGTAAGCTGCCGTTGCGATTTTAGTCGTCTAAGGGTATTAACTTTACGTACAAACATATGTGTGACTTAAAATTTCAAGAAGCAAACTGTGTTTACAACCCGGGCTAGTACCAGGTACCAAGAATTCGTAATATCCCCGAACATAGTATTTCGTAGTCTTTGATATGAACTGACTTCTCTTTCTCTTGGTCGCGAGACATACATAAAATAAAAACAAAACATTCCACCAACAAGTGCCTTTTGTTCGCTTCAAATTCGCTGCAACTCGATGCTGCAACGACCTGCCATCGCCTTTTAATCGCGCAAGAAAAGTAGGTACTTTGTATGAAACCAACAACACCTAATGTGTATTATTAAAAGAGAACTTTACTGGTTACCAAACTTACCCAGGTTTTTCACGCTGTAAGGGTCATATGTCTCAGCAAACGAGACAGCTGCGTAACAATTTCATTTTGTTTTTCTTCCTTTTTAACCACCACAAATAATTCTACGTTAACATACACACTCGAACACAAACACGATACAATAAACTACAAGATACAGCACTCGAACTATTGTTCTGCTACTTATTCCCAAAAAAAGGAAGTGCATGGCTAAAGGCGGGCTTTTTGAAAGCCCGTTGAAAAGTGATGAACTGCTGATCCTCAACCTAATTTTAGCTTCGATGGTCCTAGTGTATCATTTTTTTTTATTTTTATTATTTACTGTCGTAGACCTTTTCATATAATCCAGTTGTGTACATGTAAGCGGACACGCCTTTTTCACTTGAAGGCTTATATTTATTCAGTTAGTTATAATTTTTTGCTTGAGTTTAGTTGTGAACGTCGGTACAAGACTTACTATTCTTATTACTACTGTCTTGTATATTGGTGTGTGCTAGCTATCATGTAGCAAATTACTTAATTTAATTTAAATGAGTATGTTTATTAATTACCAATGCTGTTTAAACTGTTCTTCTTACATATCAGACAGACGTGTTGCTGGGGAGTTTGTTCCGCCACTTCTTCTTCCCAGCAAAAACACTAGGAAGTGGCGAAGGGCGGGCGTTTTGGGGAACTGTCTTATGTAATTTTTGACGTTCAAAAAATGCCTAATTTGAATAAATGACTTTTGATTATGATTTTGAATTTGAACAAATGATTTTTGTTTTTAATTTTTTTATTCTGCATACAGTTAAGTATGTATAATTTTTGTGGTAAAATTTTCTGTGCGTAATCTAAAAATATTTTTTTTTTACTTTCTTTGTTTGCAGAGAGGTGTAGACATCTTACTAAAAGTACCTATGTATATATTTTTGTATGGTGGATTTTTTTTATGGGGAAGGGTATAAACTTGATTACTTTATTTAAGTACATTAATATATATTCCACAACTTTCACGCAACGCCATCTAGTCCCAAGCTAAGCAGAGCTTGTGTTATGGGTACTAAACAGCTAAAAAACATACTTATATTTTTCTAAATACATACATAATATCGATAAATTACACCCAGACACAGAACAGAATATGATCATGGCCAGCACTTGATGTTTGTCCTGGGAATCGAACCCACAACAGCAGAGCCACTAACTACTAGACCAACAGGCCTGTCAAATATAATATGTATAATTATGATTAGTACTCAGAACAATAATTTAACCCGACTGCTAAAAAATTACGTTCTAAAAAGCATGAAACAGTTTTAAGTACAAAGTACAACTGAGTCCATTCCATTCTATCACGCAGATCTGAAGTATCCAACTTCGGATCCACTACATCCAAATAGTTAATTCTAATCGCTTTGTTCTAAGACCCGAGGGTCAAGAAAGGGGGTGAATGGGAGGGGAAAAATAGGGGTCTGCTTTGTGCTGATACCCCCAGGAATGGCATTGTACAAGTGTCTAAATTGTACTTGTAGTTGATGTAAATTGAAAGCGTCTGTGGAATGTTGCGCGGCGTCTGACATGCACTGCGAAGTGGGATATTGAGCGTTGGGGTAAGCAGATGTGGAGCGACGGATGTACAGAGCCCAGCACATGAGCTCACGACAATGTGCCAAATTCCTTTGATGGATTTTCAACTTTATTACAACTAGAATAAGGTTCACGTTCCGTTGGGAAAATTTAACAGTATGGGGAAGTTTGATGTTTAATGTTAGTCTTCACTTTGTCGTCTACTTATAGAAACTGCCCTCGTGTTATAGCATCGGTTAATAAGAAAATTTGTTTGACGTATAGCGTGTGATGCGGCGAGGCCAACATTCACAATTATTGACAGATTTTGGGCTTTCCTTTAAACAGTAAATATAACATTATGTCTGTGATCCTCAACGGATTAGACAGGGTGCACATCATAAATATACAATGGATAAATATAAATATACAATATTATTCTAGTTAGAAATAGTTTATAGTTCGAGTTTGTAGTTACATGAATGTAAACGAAGCAAAAGAATCATGTCAGACTCGTAGCTGTTGACAGTCTGTAGTGTAGTTTCTGCCTACCCCCAGGGGAAAAAGGGGGGAGTTTATGTATGTAAGTTTGTAGTAAAATATTGTTTTTTAAATTTTATTCTACTTGACATTATTAGTGTACATATTAACAATTTAATGTAATTCTCTGACAATCGTATCAATTAGGTACCTACTACAATACCATAACAGACTACTACTAGTTCAATCGAGTTAAATTATTGCCTCCTACTGCTACTACTTCAAGCACTACTACTACCACTTTTTCTAGTATTGTATGTAACAAAGAGACACGCAGTGCAGTAGTTCAGTATAAAATTATGTATTTTGCATCTTTCAAAATCAATGCATTTCAGTAAGGTAGTTAGGTTAGGTAGTTAGGTTCGCTATAGGCTAGGTATGGTAAGTTAGGTTAGGTTATATGTATATTGTAGAGTAGTGCTACAATATACGCGCAAATATTTTCTGTTCCCGTGACCCCCGGCGCAGGTGTGAGAAGGAACACGGGGTGGTTTTTAGTAATTAAGAGTCTGACAGACCCCTCCGCCCTACCCGGGGCGGGGGACTTCCATGAGGATTTACCACCACTCAAAAAAAAAAAAGTTAGGTTCGCTCTAGTTGGGTTCGCTCATTTTTTTTTTGTTACTTTGTCAAGAGTTTGAAATACTGGACTCCTCACGGCTACACTAAATCTTTGAAACTATCCGAACTACCGACTAGTGAAAAAAAATCGCTAAATGTTATGTTAAAAAAATGTGCAGCATGCTAGCATGTGCTTGTCTTGACATAATAGGTATCAAATGAAAGGACTTGATTGGCACATTTCAAATATAATACGTTTATTAATAGACATACCCCAAAATAATGTGAGTAACAAAAAACTACGTTCAAAAACCCATATGAAAAATCACGCTCATAAAAGTATGAAACAAGAAAATAATTATGCTCTTATGGTATCATCATCATCAATATCATCATCATCATCATCATCATCATCATCATCTTAGAGAATAGCAGTGATCGATTAACATAGAAAATATCTCCTAACGTATATTACCTCGTAAAAATATTAGCAACATAATAATTATCTTCCTGTACCTACCGTAATATGTTCTTTTCTCTCCGGCAGTTATTTTTATCGAACGTTGGTCATCGTCCCATTTTTCTCAGGACGTGATTCGTAACCTCAATGCTATCGATATTTTCTTAGTGTACCGCAAGTATCGTCCCGACAATATCTTCAAATGAAATACGGACTCATTTATTACACAGCGGTTCTATTTTGTCACTCATACTGCATAGTTCTTATGTCGTAGAAGATGTGAATGTTGGTGGACTTGTGGTATCCTCTTTTTACATTGTTTACATCCAATGCAATTATTTTTTCTTTTAATAATTTTTATTTATTATTGAACTTTGAAATGTATCTTTTATATTTGACAATATGCTTTCATGACACTTTGACATTATATTTTTTTTTGTAACCCATATTGACATTAATTTATATCCAAATTATCATTACTGTATTCAAATGTTTTATGCCACTTTTAAATTCAATCTGTTTTGCATGCCTAATTTAAGGTAGTTAGTAAAGGATCTTTGTAAACCTATTCATAAACATCTATATTATGTACCTACTTTCTGTGCATATAAAAACTTATTATTATTATCTGCCTCGCTTATTGTATAATAATATGTCAGCTACCAGACTAACTGAATACAGCTATATGCCAATAATGTATTCATCATCATCTATCTAGCCTTTTTCTTACTTCCAGTCTAATTGGATGTAGCTAAAGGCTGGCAACTGTAGGGAACACAAATAATTATTCCGTGCGGGAATGGAACCCGCGATACACAGCATAGCAGCAAATCGGTCCACCCCTGTGTTACTTGTATGTGATATATTTATCTCATGTCCTAGATAAGTGTAACTAATCGACAGTAGTCCCCTTATTGTCCTCCCCCAAAAGATTTCGATTATGACCTTACAATCATTGTTAAAATAAATCCATCCAAGAACGCATGTTTACAAATAAATTATTTAATTTGACTTAAGATATCCGTGGTCATAAGCCTACAATAAGCTACTCGTCTCTCATTAGAACCTTATTGTATTCGGATCACAACAACTCTAGGTACAGCAAGTATGACGTCAACACTTCCTATTTCTATTCCTAGCTTTGTTTGTTGTTCTTCATAAAACAACCAATTTAAAATAAATTGGGTTTAACCTGCTACCAGACCATTAAACAGGCCTCGTAAAAGTTTATAAACAGCTAAAATTTACAACCCTCATCAGTTTTACGTCACAAAGGTAAAAATACTTGCGTTTTCTGACAGACGCGTGTAAAACAAGCGAAATAATGAAACTAAAATAGTAAATATATAAATATGTACATACAAACGGGGTAAATAGCAACGGAGGGATGAGTAGAAACAAAACTTTGCATTTAGAAGTTTGGACTCAGAGGTGTGTATAAAAAAACCGAGGTAAAGGCGGTCATTAGTTTTACGATACTTCATGATAAACGTTCAATTTTAGTCTACATGTTTGACTGCCTCGTGGATACAAACAAGTGGTAGCAAGTGCGACTGCTGAGCATAACGTCCCGGGTTATATCCCCGCGGCCCCGGGTCGCTCAAGGCGTTATTAATTTTTTTTTGTCAGTATGAGCCTGCACAGTCTTGTTTTGTGCCCGATTGATCACAATAGGCTCGCCCTTAACATAACTGGTACCTACAATTTTTGTTGTACTTTATATACACACAGATGGCTACACATTAAGCTACACATTTCCAGTTAATAGTTTCCACTTTCCCAGTTTATAAAGTAGGTAGCCTATGTGTTAATCCAAGGTGTCAGCTAACTAGGTACCAAATTTTATTAAATTCCATTCAGTAGTTTTTACGTGAAAGAGTAACAAACACCTATCCATCCATCCATCCATCTATCTATCCATACTCACAAACTTTTGCGTTTATAATATTACTAGGATGTTTATCAGCTGTTTAGTACCCATAACACAAGCTCTGTTTAAGTTGGGGCTAGATGACGTTGTGTGAAAGTACGCTGACCTCGCATAACACAAAAATCCTTTACAATGCGCGAACAGGTTCAAATGGAAATGTTTAGCTTGATGTGTAGCTGTATGTACACCTCTGCCTGTCTCTTAGAAATAGCAGGCGTGATACATGTTTTTCTTATGTTTGCCCACTGACCGACCTTCCAACCGACCGGTTGACCGACCGTTTGATTTATTCGCGAGTATTCAGACGAAATCATTCACAGTAATTAATCTGCAAACGTGTTCTCGAAATCTCAGGGTCAAGTGAGCGCTCGCTTTCAAACGTCCAGCAAATGCTCTTCACTAGATGCGAGTTAGTGCTCTAAACTATGCCACCTAATCTAGTTAAGACATCAACTAAAGTAATGATCATTATACAGTTGAGTACCTACTACTTCACCAATCTATTGAATCACACAGCATTAAAATTATCACTAGTAAAGATAAAAACCACATGTTTGCTTTAGCTTATTCGTTACAAGAAACACTTCCAAGTGTTTTTGGTGGGAAGAAGAAGTGACGGAAGATACTCCCCAGCAACGCAGCACAATCATAGCAGATCGCGTTCTATGGTCGTTATTCTGCCTATTCTCGAGCAAGAAGCATGAGTTTATTTAGGTATGTGTGTATATTTCTTTCTTAATCTTTACTATTTCTACCTAAATTAACTTTTTGTTTTAGCACTAAATTCAACAACTAATAATCACGAGCCGCGTTCGAACCCTTGCAATTACTATTCCACAGTCGTGCCCGCAAGAAACTTGCTGTTTAGTTTCAGCAAAACCAAATAAAAAGTCAATAAAGTACAAATAAATCAGCCTGTCTGCGTAATAAAGAAATCTAACTAAGTCCCAGTCGGGCTAAGGTCCGGGCGAACCGGGGAGGTCACGCGAAATCTAACTTTAACTTTAAACTTTGGAAATTGACAATTGGTTCGGATTGAATCCGAACAAAGATGATAATTTAAACTTTTATCTGTGAAGTCTGTTTTGAATTTGGATTAAAAGAAAACGGTTTTTTTATCTTGATAAGTAAAAAATAAAAAAATATTTCACAACTTTTTCACACAACGCTCTCTAGTCCCAAGCTAAGTTAAGAGCTTGTGTTATGGGTACTAAACAGCTGATAAACATACTTATATATTTCTAAATACATACATATTATATATAAATTACACCCAGACACAGAACAAATGATCGTGCTCATCACACAAACATTTGTCCTGGGTGGGAATCGAACCCACGACCTCCGGCGTAGCAGTCAGAGTCACTAACTACTAGACCAACAGGCCAGTCAAAGTCAAGTTGCGTAAATATTGTAGGTAGGCATTTTACACATTCATTTTACTTGCTTAAATAAAAAAAAAATTTTAACCGACTTCAAAAAAAGGAGGAGGTTCTCAATTCGACGGTATGTTTTTTTTTTTTTTTTTTTGTTTGTTACGCGATTTCTCCCCCATTTGTGGACCGATTCTCAAAATTATTTTTTTATTTGAAAGAGTATACTCCCGAGGTGGTCCCATTTTAATTTGGTGAAGACTGTTGCTGATCTTCGGAGATATACAATGGAACTCTTCAAAAATAGACGGCAAATCTGCCGTGATTGCTGGAATCGCTTGGATATTTATTGTTTATACAACATCATGACGTATCATCACGCCTGTATGCTCTGATGGGTACGCAGATGTGTACAATATACCTAGATTTCGACAGTTAGGTATGTTAAGTTTCATTTATTAGGGATAAGTGGATAACCCTATTACCATGACATGTATTGTTAACAAATAACAATATAAAAATAAATTCATGGCAAATATTTGTATGGGAACAACTAAAAATGGAAAAATAAAAATCTTCACCTAAGCCACAGACTTCCTAATTTGGAGTTATTTTACAACGGTTAGTGTTTTTTTTAAGTCGGTTTTATTTTTTGCAAAAAAGATTTTTTTCGTAGAACATTTAAAAGCAACAAGTAAATAATAATGATAAAAAATTCAAAGGAGTACAAACTCGAAACACTCAGGCGTCAAAGTCGGTACTTGTCCCCATCGCTGTCATCTGAAAACATGCCTAGAAGACTGGCAGCATTGCCACGTTGGATGGCAATGCTGATTTTATGCCCAAATAATAAGCCATCCTTCTGGTTACGCAAGGTTTCGACCAGTCGGCGAGAAATCTTCTTGAATAGGCACTAGTGAAATAATAATCATATATAAAACGCTGTGACGTCACTGTACAATGTAGATTCAAGGTTAAACAAATACGATATATCCACACATACGTTCTTCTCACCACCAAAGTTAATGTCTGCACCCATCCGCAGTCCATCCCCAGCAAACGACTACATAACCATTATCATAAAAACCGCAAAAAAAACACCAAGTGTGTACACGCCCTAACCCATATTGTTTCACTTAAACGACATTCTAAACTCAAGGGATTTACATACATCGGCGGACCTGGCGAAGACTTCAAATGGATTTTTCTACCTCTCATAATAATAAAGGTTCTCTTTCACACAGCGTTTGTAATGGAAAATGAGGGCACAACCTGTATGATGTGGGGTTCATAATTTCAATTTAGTTTGGAGCCGCACAGAAAATTTAATTGAAAGGATTTGGACTTAGTTCTACGTTATTGTTGTATTGTGTGTATAATTATGTGGTGTGGTAGATTATGTGAATTTATCGCATTTTTCGTGGCTTAATAATAACAGCCGCTCAGGTCAAATTGCAAGTTAAGCTATGTTCATCGACTTCGTGGTATGGATGAGTAAAAATCCTTTGCATATTACGACTTCTTCGTACTTTAAAATCCACGCTAAGCCGATGGTCTCAGCTGTCATTTGTGTTCTGAAAGTCTGACCATCAGATTTCCCAAAGTATATCATGATAATTATCTTGTAACTCATCATCACCCATTGTCATGATTGTGTTCATTGTGCGAACAGCTAAAGAGTGGAATTCCCTGCCGGAGTTAGTGTTTCCTGATAGCTACAACCTAGGGGTCTTCAAGTCAAGAGTGAACAGGTTGCTTCTAGGCAAGCGTGCTTCATCGTCAACCACATCATCGCTTACCATCAGGTGAGATAGTAGTCAAACGTGTGCCTATCAGTAAGAAAAAAAAAAGAAAAAAAAAACTGGGTTGTGGAGGTCTGAAAGGCAGTCGCTCCATATAAAACACTGGTATTCAGCTGCATCTGGTTTAACTGGAAGCCGACCCCAACATAGTTGGGAAGAAAAAGGCAAATGTATTAATGGTTTAAATAAAAATATCCACGAATGTCACCATATAGGAGTGCCAGGCTTTAATCAAATGCTTTTATAGTATTATTTTTGTTTACTTATTTTTTTATATTATAAACCAGTGCCTGACTACGATCCCACCTGATGGTAAGCAGTGATGCAATCAGTGATGGTGAAGCGCGGTGTGGTTATTAAACCACTCACCCATCCGCACCCATCCGCAGTCCATCCCCAGCAAACGACTACATAACCATTATCATAAAAACCGCAAAAAAAACACCAAGTGTGTACACGCCCTAACCCATATTGTTTCACTTAAACGACATTCTAAACTCAAGGGATTTACATACATCGGCGGACCTGGCGAAGACTTCAAATGGATTTTTCTACCTCTCATAATAATAAAGGTTCTCTTTCACACAGCGTTTGTAATGGAAAATGAAGGCACAACCTGTATGATGTGGGGTTCATAATTTCAATTTAGTTTGGAGCCGCACAGAAAATTTAATTGAAAGGATTTGGACTTAGTTCTACGTTATTGTTGTATTGTGTGTATAATTATGTGGTGTGGTAGATTATGTGAATTTATCGCATTTTTCGTGGCTTAATAATAACAGCCGCTCAGGTCAAATTGCAAGTTAAGCTATGTTCATCGACTTCGTGGTATGGATGAGTAAAAATCCTTTGCATATTACGACTTCTTCGTACTTTAAAATCCACGCTAAGCCGATGGTCTCAGCTGTCATTTGTGTTCTGAAAGTCTGACCATCAGATTTCCCAAAGTATATCATGATAATTATCTTGTAACTCATCATCACCCATTGTCATGATTGTGTTCATTGTGCGAACAGCTAAAGAGTGGAATTCCCTGCCGGAGTTAGTGTTTCCTGATAGCTACAACCTAGGGGTCTTCAAGTCAAGAGTGAACAGGTTGCTTCTAGGCAAGCGTGCTTCATCGTCAACCACATCATCGCTTACCATCAGGTGAGATAGTAGTCAAACGTGTGCCTATCAGTAAGAAAAAAAAAAAGAAAAAAAAACTGGGTTGTGGAGGTCTGAAAGGCAGTCGCTCCATATAAAACACTGGTATTCAGCTGCATCTGGTTTAACTGGAAGCCGACCCCAACATAGTTGGGAAGAAAAAGGCAAATGTATTAATGGTTTAAATAAAAATATCCACGAATGTCACCATATAGGAGTGCCAGGCTTTAATCAAATGCTTTTATAGTATTATTTTTGTTTACTTATTTTTTTATATTATAAACCAGTGCCTGACTACGATCCCACCTGATGGTAAGCAGTGATGCAATCAGTGATGGTGAAGCGCGGTGTGGTTATTAAACCACTTACGTTAACTTTATATAATATCAAATAGATTGTATTTTAGTTCAGTTCATTTAACCATTTGTATACATTGGAAATATTAATTTTACATTGCAAATGATATTGGAGCTTGTTATTCAAAATATTATCCAATCATGATATTTTTTTGAAAGTTTGTGATGAAATTCGGTATTTAGTGCATATATTTTACGGTTAAATGGACGGGATTTTTCAATCTATTTCAATTATCGTACTGGGTTATCTAGCCTTAAAAATCTTTTTTAACATTCTGTAACTATACACTGTTTGTCTCTGAATGTACAGACGCCAGCACATCAAGTTACCCCAATGTGTCAACTTTTCCCAATTGAATATGAACCTTATTCTGTTTAACATAAAGTCTAACTTGATGTGCTGGCGCTTAAGTAATCACAATTGAATATGAACCTTATTCTGTTTGTCATAAAGTCGAAAAACGATCAAAGAAATTTTACACATTGTGGTAACTTGATGTGCTGGCGTTTGTACAAAGGTTGACTGGGAAAAAATATAGCACTTTATGTACAGAGGCCAGCACATCAAGCTATCAAGCTACCGCAATGTGTCACTTATTTTGACACTTATGTAGTTTTTTTACTTTATTTCCAACAGAAAAAGGAGCGTGTTAAGTTGGGAATATTTAACAGTTTGGGGTAGCTTAATGTGCTAGCTTATGTACAGATGCCAGCACATCAAGTTAGACTTTATGTCAAACAAAATAAGGTTCATATTCTATTGGGAAAATTTGACACATTGGGGTAACTTGATGTGTTGGCGTCTGTACATTAGAGTGCTAAAAATATTAGCTAAATATAATGCCTATATTAAATCCAACTACCTACCAAAAATGTATGCAGAATACGCCCAATAGAACTCCTAAAAACAACAGTATTCAGAAATAAACCGCGGTTAGACTTAATAAAAACAAACTATCCTCAATAGTGTAAACAATGAAACCTTTCGAAGGGATCCAGTCACGAAGCTAAAGCTGCTGCCGCACTGCGATACTTTTCTTTGCTCTAAAATTATCGCAGGGAACTCGCGCGGTCTCCGGGCGGGCCGCCCGTCCGTCCGACAGCACCCTAATCATGTTACTATAATGGTAATTGGAAACTGTGCCGTTTGACATTAGAAACTCCATTGATGTTATGGGATTCGGTTACGCGGACAAGTTTTGCCTTTGTAGCAAATTGTACTAACTGGCTGAGGGAGATTCCAAACCATTTTGGTTGATAGCATCTTATTCGGTAAAGGGTCGCTATTATTTAAGGTATATTGATATTCTATTGCTGATCACAAGCTTATGCCTGCGTTAAAGTTTAGGATCTCAGTGTACGCCTCAGGACGGTGATGACCAAGGTTAAGTGAACAGAACGAATAGAAATACTCGTACTACACCCGGCAGTTTAAACAAATTTACGAAAAGAATATTTCAAGTCTCTTTGTAAAATAACGTAGGTAAATAACATAATATGCACATGGTGTAAATTACCTTGCAAACAGTTGTGAATATGTCATAATCGTAAAACAATCGAATTGAAACCAAAATTCAAGTCAGTCTAGCCTACACTTAGTTATAATAGATTCAAACACTTACCCCGTTATCTCCGTCACTCGCACACACCCACAATATTACACCAACAACAAAACTCAAACACTTAGGTAGGTAAGTACTTAGTTTATATTATTCTGTAGTAATTTCTGATAAAATGTCTTTTATTTACAGATTTATCAATTTAATGCGGAGTACCCGTTATTTTCGTCCTTCTTAAATTGACATTCCATACTTACTAATTATTTTACGGCTACCGTCAAATGTCTATTGTCTCACAAGTTATCAGGTAGTTGTGGTGAGTCTAGTAGCGCCATCTAGTATTGAACTTGAGAACTAAAATATCGATCACTACAATATAGTTAATGTATTTGCGTTCCTCGAGGTAAACACAAAATGTTTTTTTACAAAAGACCTATAGCTAAGAGCTGTCAAGACTCAGTTAAAGCTATCGTTAGATATAATTAAACTTAGAAAGCTAAAAATTACATGAACTCACATCTAAATTCTGTCTGAAATAATACTTCAAACATTTTCTACACATGGTTGTAACCTAAAAAAAATGGAGTATTTAATTTTATTGGTAACTAGTTTTGATTTTACCAGAACTATCGATATAAATAATTAGTTACAATGAAAATACGTAGTTCACAAAAGTGTTTATTTTATAATGTAATTTGTAATGAAATATGTTGTTACGACAAGGACTCGCATATTGAATCAGAATACGTTCAGGGATCACAAATCACGCCAGCAGAGCTTTTTGTAGTAAAAGTAACATTTAATCAATTATTAGTGACCCGATAGACCCGATCTTTTATCTTTTGTAACTTTCTGACCTTTCTCATAATAATTTGTAACCTTAGATTTATTGGATGACAATTTATTTGACAAATAAAATTGTTTTTTTACCCAATTTCATTCGTTAAAAATGTATGGCAACATTTTCATTTGATCTGTTTGTGTAACGATTGCCTACACAACGGTTCAATAGATTCGATTTGAATTTAATTTACCTTACCCAATGATGTGTTCGGAACAATGAGTATGAAAATGTTGTATTTGTTTTTCACACAGTTTACGCTGATTGAGCCAAGATTTCTGCTATAGTTTTAGGCTGTCATCGGTTTGTCGCTGACATTGTTGTTTTGACAGCCGGGATGTAAGTAGTGTAACAACCAAAGACATAAAAAAAAGTTAACTAACAAAAGTAATTGTCTTGTCTTTCCAGCCACTAACACCTACCACAAAGTGCAAAGTTCGACGGCTTTATACAACAATCTGCCGTCAATACGTGACGCTGGCAGAATAGTCGACATCGGCTCAGTTTCCAAAGAGGAAAAAAAAAAAAAACCAAAGATATTCAATATTTACTGTAGACGGGAAATCACGTGCAAAATTTTCGTCCAAAACGTGTGTCCTGTTGGACACAAGTCCATGAGTTTTTTTAGTACGCTCCGCTGCCGCTCCAATTTTCATATATTATTCTAGATGGCGTTACTGAGACATGGGATCAAAGTTTTTCTAAGACATTTCCTTGACATGCCCGCTTTATAGTATTTTAAATCTCTTTGGTAATAACAAAAATATCAGCCTTTCACTGTCCTATTGCTGAGCATAGACATCTTCTCATTTGGAAAATTATCACCACATAGGCTTAAGACTAAAATCGACAACCTGCGATTTTAGACTGTAATTAATTATTCGTAGTATAAATTATTGCATCGTTAGTCTAGTGTGAGCAACTGTTGAGCGTAAGAGGTCTTCTGTTTATTTACCGGGTTAGACTTTAATCCTACTAAAATTATCTATAAACGCGAAAGTTTGTGAGGATGTTTGTTACTCTTTCACGTAAAAACTACTAAATGGATTTTCATAAAATTTGGTACGGAGTTAGCTGACACCCTGGATTAACACATAGGCTACTATTTATTCCTGTATTCCCACGGGAAAGGGACCTACGCAGGTGAAACCGCGGGACGTCTGCTAGTATTAAATAAAAATAAGCCTTTTAAGCCTTTTAATCTATGACGCTCTGCGACCACCTATACAGTTTTATGTTTTTACTGAGCGTAAAAGAAAATGCCTCAATCTTCCTTTTTGGCAAAATGTTCAGTACACACATGTTAGGATCTTGTTGTTCAGTGAACCATGCGCGCCAAATGAGGTAAACAACGTATTTAATGAACATGTAACACAGCAGGGAAGCTCTCGTCATATACTTCCTGATCTCTTTTCAAGTGAAATTTTGTGTTGTGGTTACTATCCTATCATATATGCGTGGCCCACGCAAATCACCGGCAGATAGCGTCGTGTGGTGGGTCGTCGAGCTCCCTGAAATAGGTATGAGCTACACGATGACTGAAGCATGCACGCCGTCTGTCGGGACAGGTCGGCTCAAAGCTGAATTGATTCTTTCTTCAAAAAGCTTTTCCAGACTTTGCTCTGCATTGTGAGACTCGCATAATAAATGAATATAATCTTAATAATAATAATATTAATATTTAAAAATGTAATTTATAAGAATTTTAAATGAATATACGAAATAATAATAAAAATAATTTATTTATTTGTTAACATAGGTAAGGAAAAATCTTATCTTATGTCTGGACTTTAAAAGAGACCATGACCCCTGAGTTTCTTTCGGCATTTCTTCTCAGGGATCAGTCACTTTGGAAATGCCAATTAGTTTAAAAAAAAAGACATGTATAATTGTAGACCTTATTGGTGAGGCTTCAGAAAGGTCATGTGCGTAGTACTCGCAACCGGCGTGTGTGTATGACAACATGTCTGAATGTAAACGAAGCAAAAGAAGTATGTAAGAATCGTAGCATATGGCGCTCTGTAGTTTCTGCCTACCCCCATGGGAAAAAGGCGTGAGTTTATGTATGTATGTACATGTATACTAAATAATAAATAAATATTCCACAACTTTTTCACACAACACTATCTAGTCCCAAGCTAAGCTAAGAGCTTGTGTTATGGGTACTAACCAGCTGGTAAACATACTTATATATTTCTAAATACATACATATAATATAAATTATACCATTTAAAAGTATCTGAGAAGATCTACTTACAGAAATAAATATCATTTCATTTCATATAAGATCACGACTTTTCACTACAACAGCAGGACTATGGCGTAAACCCATTGACAGTTCATAGTGGTGATCACTGGGCAAATTCAACGATTTACTGTCAAACAGCTAGCTTCGTATTGGATATCATCAGTGTGTATCTAGGATGAACTCATGCGCACTCGCAGAGATGTGACAAAGCGTGCAGTACCCGTCTGATACTTGTAGTACGTATCTTGAAGTCGACTTAAAGTGCCATTTCATTTTTTTTTTTTGATAATTCTCTTTTGTTATCAAAGTTTAATGTGCAACTGGCCGCCAGTTAATCATCGGCTATGGAAAGATAGCCAATAGCCTGCTGCAGTGCAATTCTGTTAAGTTCACCCCGTGACAATGTCAGTGGAAAGTGTATTGAGCTGTCATTCCATACTATTACCACAGTATAAAAACATACAGTTGTCCGACGAAGCTGTCTAGACAGGGCAATCGTGCGGGGTGTGAGGATCGAGACGCGGGAAAGCCGCTCCCGCACTGCGAACAAAACGATGTTCGTAGTGCGGGAGGTATTGTTCAAGTCTAACGCGTGTAGAAGTTGTCGGCATTTTTCCAGAGATCCAACTGTATTAATATTTATACTGAGCTATTACTAGATATTGACTTGACGCTTCACTGAAGCTATCACAGGGTAATTTGGACTGGTTCATCCATCAGAAACGATAGTGTAACGCCATCTATCTCGCCACATACGAATTAAAACTGTCAGTCCTACATCGCGATGTTAAAGTTATCCGTGCGATTGAACTATTACTTAGAACATCCTGACAATTAACATCGGGCAGTAGTATCCCGCTAGATACAGCATCCGTCTTAAAGAATCCTCTCTTTTCTATAAATGATGCGGATCTTTAGACCATGTTTATCATAGTGTCAGATGTGAAGGCATCACTCACCTCGACTGAATATTTATAACCAATCATTCAATTAAAATAATCAAAGTCGATATTAATATTTTATTTGTAAGTACTTAATATAAATGATGAGTAAAATAAACACAAACAGAATTCGTTATACAAATTAATTTAATTTCCCGACGAAGCTTCGTGTATCAAAAGTAATTTGTATTGGTAATATTAATTTCATGAGCGAGATATTGTGGCTTCGGTGATGATGTAGTAAAATACGAGTATGCGTGGGGTGTAACATCTGACCAGAATTTTCCCCACTATGTATAAACCCGCAAGCAGCTTATTGCCAAGGTTTCACATGAAACGCCTATCTTACCTCCATAACCCGCTGATTGTGTAACACCAAAGACATTCAATACCTATAGACCGGACATCACGAACAAAATTTTCGCCCGAAAAAGTGTGTCCTGCTGGATACAAGTCTATGAGTTTTTTGTAGTACCCTCCGCTGCCGCTCCAATATTCATATATTATTCTAGATGGCGTTACTGAGACATGGGATCAAAGTGTTTCTATGACATTTCCTTGACATGCCCGCTCTATAGTATTTTAAATCTCTTTGTGTAACACGATTACCATCGGATAGACCGGTTATTAGACGTTTGTACTCGTTGTTTGTACGACTGTGAAAGATCTACTATTGACAACTAGGACCGACAGCATAAAACTTGCTTTCCGAGGTACGAAGGGATTGATTTGTGATACGTAGGTATATTGAACTAGCAGACGTCACCCGGTTTCACCCGCGTAGTTCCTTTTCCCGTGGAACTACAGGGATAAAAAGTAGCCTATGTCATCCGGGAATAGTGTAGCTTTCCACCAGTGCAATAATTTTGAAAAGTGGATCATTAGTTCCGAAGATTAGCCCCTACATACAAACTTACACAGAAACAAACAAATTTTTCCTCTTTATTAGTATAGATAGTATAGATGGTCACTCATCCGCGGATGGATCTAGACAAACGTAGCTACAACTTTGATTGATCTGTGCTTTAAGTATTATTCAGCCAAAAGCCCCGTCATTGTAGGACGTTTAAGGACACATCCGAGCTCTCCTAAAGAAACTGTTCCCCAAAATTAACAGTTGTAGATAGTCGCCAGTCTGTATAAATCTTAACAGTGTATTTTTATTTAATTAGTGTCTTCCTGCCACGTTATCTACTGCATTGCCTGCCGTCCTCTCAGTCCCTCGGGAATTAATGACTTCCCAACACTATGGTCCTTTTTAATTGATTCCCGTGTAATTGGGAATTTTTATTGCAGGCAGTAAATGTCCCGAACTAAAAGTTCGTTAAAAACACGGTATTGGGTTTTCAATTTGATCTGGATTAAATTAATGTATTGAGATATCGAAATACGTGAAACTAAACTATAATCCCTACAGTCCGATCGGATGAAATAAATTATTTTGAAACTTGTATTGATTGTCAATAATACGGTCTACTTACGTGAATTTTTTGGGAACTAAATGCTCTGTAATTCTCTATGCCCTAATGAAAATAGTAGACTACATACATGCGAAAGTTTCCAGTCGACCAGTTTTCAACTCTATCCCTGATGACATAAGACCAAAAATTGTATAACTGAGAACTTTAACACACCCGCAATTTAAATAATGTATGCCATTTGACGTTAAAAAATAGCAGTGGATAACAACATACCTATTGTTCTAACTATGGTGCTAATGAAGTCTTTATTTTTTACACGCGTTACATTCCCTAGGGCCAAGGTGAACATTTACTTCGTGGCGATAATCAACGTTTTTACAAAAAAAATACTGGACAGGTTTCCCTAAAAAAGGTTATACAGGCGTGTCTTGGGATTTGAACTCGAGGCCTATGACTTGACAGCCCGCCTATCTCACCACAAGGCTATCACTGCATACTGCTTATTGCAACTAGGCGCAATAACTTATACACCACTATTTTTTAATTAGTAAAATAAATGGGCTTTATCCGTACCTGCTACTGATCATATTTGCGTATTTAAAGTAAAAAAAAAAAACAAAATTCAATTTTTAAATATGCCACTATTTAGTTAAACTTAAATAACTAAAACAGCTGTTGGAGGCGGGGCATGCTTGAGCGAGATCACGCGAACGTAAGCGAGAGATGACGATTAATGAATACTACTATGTCATGAATAGCCTGTACAATATTTCCGTAAATTGGGTGACTTTTTGGAATATAAGCAAACGCTAATAACTTTGCTGTTGAATATTATTTATTGATAATTTATAAATATAATGAGAAGACCGTTTAGAATAAGCCCTTTAAGTATTTGTACTAATTAAACATTAGTGGTTATAAATTTCCAGTTTAATCGTGTTCATAACCAGTCTTACCAACTACTCAACTGCTGGACCCATGTATATCTTTGCTGGTGCCAAACTACACTCTCCTGTGTTTGTCAAATCTGGACAGAATACTTTTATAGAAATAAAAAGTACAATACATTCTACATACATACAATTCTTGAGAGTGCATTGAAGTTGTGCAAAAATTGTATTTGTACCAAACAATATCGTCAATCATTGTTCTATCGCACAAGTCGACCACCGCGATCCTGCGCCCATTACAGTAATTGAATTGCGAACAATTTGTTTCCTTTGAAGAAATTGTTTATATCTTAACAACAGACTTTACATTACAATAACATTACCAATTACCTCTACCACGCAGTACATAAGGTCGATTTTCGCTCAGTGATCGTTTTTTGAACTGCAAATGGAAAATGGTTACAGGACCACTCGGAAGTATTCGGATTTTGATTTATACTCGATAACGGAATTCGCTTATACCCATGAATGCGTAACAGGAGAATGCGGGAACTGGGAATTTATGCCACTTCTTGTTTCGACTTTAAGTGGAATTGAGACAACAATGCTGTGGTCTTTGATTTGAATTAAAAGACAACGAAATGGAGCACAGCTTGAAATCAGCAGTTCCTGACACAAAAAGACCATACTTCAATGGTCTTTTTGTGTCAGGAACTGCTGATTTTCTTAATATATTAACAATAATCTCTTTCAACCTGCGGTCAGAGATGAGGTCGACGATGAAACGAACTTACCCAAAAGAAGCCCATTAACTCGAGACTTAAACAGAACTGATTGGGATCATTTGAACTTGGGAACAGTGGTGCAGGCAGGGAATTCCACTTCTTGGCTGTGCGCACAATGAAGGGAGAGGTAGAGTGCTTCGTGCAAATGTGTGGAACATCTACAAGGCCTCGGTTCCTGACGGAAGAAAGGAGATGGTGGAATGAACATGAGCTTGGTAGATGAGACTGACTTTACTAGTTTACAAGCGACCTGTCTGCGTTTAGCAATAATCGTCAGCTGGTACCTAGGTAGATACCTAGGTGTTATGGGTCTAATTGAAATAAACGATTTGACTTTGACTTTTGACTTGCTAATGAGATCATTACCAAGTCAAAAGTCAAGTCGTTTATTTCAATTAGACCCATAACAGGCACTTATGAACGTTATACTTACAAATTAAATAAATTTAGAGAATGATTCTAGTTGCACATTCCAAATGGTAATGGTAATGGTATGGTGGTAGTAATGGACTCAATAAAAAAAATATTATGTTGGTAGATACATTGTACTCATATATTAACAAAAAATCACAATACACTGTAGAATGAAACATTAAAGGAAATACTCATTAAATAAACAAATTAATAAAGTTAAAAACAGTGTGAGTTTAGAGAAAAAATTAAACAAACAAAAATTTAAGTACTTTAGCAGCCAATTTGATTTTGTCAAACCTCCTATGTCCTATGGAGCAGGACCAGCATGTTTCCAAGCATTTTTATCTTCAATATAATCCCCTAATTTATAATAAGCCTGTTTACAGAGTGTATTTTAATATAAGTTTTAAATTTCCTTTCATTTAATAATTATAATGCAAGACAAAAACCAGTACCATAGTTCATCGTATCACAAGCCCGTGTGTATATTTTCCCGTGCAGCGTAGCCTGAATGTTTGCAGCGAAGTTTACACAACACTAAAATGAACGGTTCAAGTCTCGCGAGTGACAAGACTCTCCTGTTATGAGAATTATGAACGATAGACTGGTTTCGGTGAGCTTAAACACAGTGCTTTATGTAGATACATGCTATACATAGCTACTTAATAAACATACAAGCTTATGTACATATAGTTTTTGTTTACCGTTAAACTTTGAAAACCATCTAATACATTTTGTCGAAATATTATGTGACCATAAAATGGAGACGCTGATTTTTTTCGTTGTTTCATAGTTTGTCTCACGGTTAAGATGGCGATATACTTAATAATGATGAGGAAAACGACCTCAATACATGTTTATGGTAAACAAAATTCTAGGTGGTTGACCGCTAAAAGGCACAGTCACGGTTGATTCGACTATCTTACCAAAGATCAAAAAATGACTAAAATTAATAAAAATAATCGGTAGTTATTCCAGCCTTTTATTGTTCCACGGCAAACAAAGGCATTGATCACCAATTCACCACGCTTGCTCAAGGCAGATTCATAATTTTAAACTTCTATTCACTGTAAGTCAAGGTTTCTTCACGATGTTTTCCTTCACCGATATCAATAAGGGCTAAGATAAACTTAGAAAATACAAATATGAATTGAAAACTCTCAGTTTACTTATTATTTAATATTTTATTTGCTCGTTTTTAATTTAGGTTCATCTCTTTTGTGGGAAGAGTGCGTTTCTTCCAACAGGGGTATGCGTGACTGCGTTAATCACCAAAAAGATTACTTAATTCTCCTAGCCTCACAGCCCTGGTGATAAAGGGCGTAGTGAAGGTAATACCTCGAAGGTACAGACAAAACAGGTGACTCAAGAAATGTGTGCAAGTATTGTTTGCGGCGCACGAACTAATTACAGTAGGTGCGACTTGGCTCGAGTCGTTTGTTTTGCAAGCACTTAACTGCTTCCATGCACAACAGACTCTGCATTGCATTAACGCACCACTCAGCTTGCTCTCACAGCTCTGGTGGGAAAATTCACACAGTTCCTCAGCTCCGCTACGCTCAGAGTCTTCACACATCTATGAAGAAAACGCGAACTTAGCTATTATTCCCAGCCTGTAACTCAGCCAGTTGAGGTCAAAGGTCTTTTATTATGCAGAAAAGTACTAACTTTTTGAAGGGGCAACTAAAACCGTTATATTTTATTTAACTTGTAAGTTTGACGTTTAATTTTGCGTTTTAATGGCCTGATTAGAATAAATGATTCAAATTTGACTTTGACTTTGTGCGATATTCTACCGCAAGGGTTATTCTTACTTACCTTATGTTTTGGTGCGGGGTGGAAAATCTTCATGGATATCCTCCGCCCCGGGGAGAGCAGAGGGGTCTGTCAGACTCTTACTGACTAAAAACCACCCCGTTGTTCCGTCTCACAACGTCTCTCTCCGGGTCTGGAACAGAAGATACTTCCGCAACCCCTAGTGCTGGCTCTGCGGGCCTCGCCAAGTCAGCGAGGGGTGTTAGGTGTTAAACTCCCCCCGTGACGTATCAGAGGGGCGCGCGTCGTACCGCCACCTCGAGTCCATGTACGTGGGGGACGGTGGACGTCCCCGAGTCCGACACCTCTGAACCTTTCTAAACTAGGAATAAGATTAACACATAATGTTTATGCGACAGACTTACTTTTCATTAGATACTTAGATTAGACTATTAGAATGATAAGAAAACTGATAATTATAATGATGTAGGTAATAATTTTAATAAATTCAAATTTAATATTTTGCATGCCGTAAAGTAAAATGTATCGGGACAAGAACCAAATATTTCAACCTATATGCATATGCATATAGGTTGAAATATTTGGTTCTTGTCCATAGAAATCCTTTGCTTGCTGGTAATATAGGTATGCATATGCATACCTATATTACCAGCAAGCAAAGGATTTCTTTCTATCTTTTTTTCTTTAACTTGATGGCAATCATATTTCATCATAATATCTACTATCTAGAAAATGACACGTCAGGAGTAGTATCATAAGTGCTGAAACCGTTTTCCCGCAAATATTCATAGTCCTAACTTTATAGCACGCCGGCAGTTCCCGGTGTTGACTAAGTTGTGAGTTGTGACGTCACAGCACTCGTTCTCACCCGCTCGCCTAACTTGTGTTACGGCCAGTTTTATGTACAGAGAAGTTCGCTGTGTGGGACCGGCTTTATAGTAAGTACCTGAGTAATGCGACTAAGAGATTGAATGGAGGTGATTGTGTTACGGTCCTTTTCGTGTGAAAGTACCGACATGGATTGTTTAGAATAATTACGTAAAAATATAGAAACCTGGTACGACTGAGTGCTGTAAGTGAGGCAACTTTGGCGCAATTATCGTCACGTTCAAAGTCACGTTACGTCAAAAACGGACTCACTCGACATTTAGTAGTCACACGACACATCGCCCGTGTTTTGTACTGGACGCGGCCTCTATGCGTTATTATCTTAAGATGGATTGATTTTTTATAACCAAAAGTAAGCTTATTGTTACACAGACATAAATACTCATTTCGTTCATGAAACCCCAGGTCGACGCCGGCTTTCGCGCTGTCATTGTCTTTCTATTGTGTCTCTAATTGACACGATTGAAAGGTTAAACCAATTCAAATCTTTTCGACATTATCAAGAAAATGTTGTAATCTTCTTCTTAGTTTATGCCGCCCATGAGCCTTGAACTTGGCTTCACATGCCATCGCAAAATATCTCCTTCACTGTTGTGAAGGAAGTGATCATACAATGCACATGAATCCAAAATGTCAGAGTTGAGAGCCTTGGGTTTGAACTCGAGACCTATGAGTTGTTAGCCCGCCGGTCATACCACCAAGTTATAACTACCGCTGCTGTTGCAAAGAACGTTCTCCAGTCATCGGTTTGACTGACGTCCGTTCAAATTAGGTACATTTGAAGATGAAGCTTGATTAAGCAAAATTAGGCTAAGAAGCTTAACCAATCCGTACACTTAGCACACACATCGTTCCTCATAAGCCACAGCACTAAAGCTAGACATCCCACAAGACAGGCCACACCTGCCGCGCCGCTAAAGTAGCAGGCCTGAGTAACCGTGACGTCACCGCCAGCTCGCACTTACCTCCAATCCTTTGCGATATTAATCTCCTTGAGCGGCGCTTATATACGACACCAGATTAACTGTAGCCCCACTAAAACAGCGGGAATAGAACATTAATAAATGACACTTTCTACTCAAGGGAATAGGCTCAAAATGTGATGCCAATATTGCTATTTTTTCTGAATGTTTAGCAAAATAACACACTCACACTCATAGAGACCTTATTGGTGATGTTCTTCAGAAAGGTCAGGTTAGTAATACTCGCAACTGGCATGCGTGTACATGAGATACATAAACAAAGCAAAAGAAGTATGTAGAATCGTAGCTAATGGTCTATGTAATTTCTGCCATAGCTGATGTACTATATAATTCTTTTTCCCATAGGGGTATATGGGAAAAAGACGAGAATTTATGTATATGTACATTGTGTGCCTATATTCCCCGATAAGTGCACCAATAATAAATACACCCAGCTATGTTTAAGTCAATGGGGCTGAGAACATTACTACCAACCAAGTACGAATCCAGACGCCGTTTTGTTTATTGCAAAACACTAGTTGAAAAAACAAGGAAGAATTAAATCAAAATAAATATAAGTATTGGGAAAATTTTAGTCACTTGCACTAATCGGCCAGCACACAGCGAGAATTATTTTAAAGCAACACTTCTATACGAGAAGGTATAGATAAAATATTATTATATTGTATAACCACTTTCAAACAATAGTTTGTCGCGTGTTAATCACTTACATTTTAGACTTGCTAGTTCAAGGCACACGGCTGACACTATATTACTATGCCTTTGGTTTAGGCCCGTAAGTGTATAATTATCACTGCACTTTAAAAATCAATTGGTACCTAATACAACATGACACGAAACCTAACACGAAACCGCAAATATTATTATGCCAAACAGCTGTTTTTATTTTAATAATATTTGTCTATATTCTACTTCACTTGTAAATTCTGCAGCTTAGGGACCCATTTACAGGTTGAATCAGATCTCTTCAGATTGATAGATTGTAATTTTACATAGACCTCGAATTTTACACATTCAAGGTGGACGCAAAAGGGCGTTAGAGATGTAAGTAATGTCTATCGGCTGGGCCATTTATCTATGAAACGGCTGGACCGATTAGTGTGGGCTGCTCTAATGGTTTGTGGCGTTAAAGTAGTGCCGTAGGTAAACCCGCTTTTAGGGCAATCCCTTACTACAGATTCCGAAACCTACCTACAGGGATACACATTGGGGGTTTATAGACAACACTGCGATACAGTAAGTAGTATTTTTTTATTTATCGTTTCATTACTGGATTGGATAAAAATAGATGCGTGAATAGTAAAGAACTAGCTTTTCTTTTCTACGCAGCATTCGCATATGTGAGAGAGAAAGTATCTATGAACGCACGCAGATACTAGGCACACCTAAAAACCGTGAAGTAAAGGTACTACCATCTACTTTATTAGTTTTTAACATCCACCGCTAATTGCGTGGAGTCATAACGTCAAGGTCCACAGCGCCGTGACGCGACGTGACGTGGCGTCGGGCCGCAAGCTTAGCTCACACCTTCATATTTACCAGCCCTTTGCTTGATCTTCTGAGGTAAAACTAGAGCAGAAGTTCTTCTTTGAGGAAATTACTGCCAACCGAGGCTTAGCACTTTTGATAAAAACTACCAGTTCGTAAAATTAAAATTTGTGGACACGTTGAAAATTTTGGTTGTACAATCTACAGGGAAAATAGAGCTTGACCGCAACCTTGACGGTTTTTGTCATGCCATAATAATAATATGGTGGCCGGATGTTGTTGTTGTTGTTCTCACAAAACCATTACGTACTCGACTTATGTACAAACTTTTACTACATTGGACTGCCAAACGGGTTGCATAAAATCTTATTGAAGTAGACACAAAACCTCTCTTGAAAACGTATTCGTAAGTATAATAATTAATCGAGCATCAGTAATACGTAAACTACGTTGTTGACAGATCCCGCCATGGCCAATGTACATTATGAAAGTTTTGGTTAACACTTTACCTCGCAATGTAACAGTCTGACCTTCTGGTTTCCATATGATACGGTTTTTAACCGATCCTTGTTTGCACTAAGAATACAGGTAAGATGGCGCGTGTTAAGGGGCTGGTCGGACAGTGTCACTTAGCAAAATGGCTGACAGTTCCTGCAGACTTACGAGGGCACTTAGATAGAGCTAAATAAAAAAAACAAACTAGTCATTTATTCAAATAAGGCTGAGGATCAGCACTCTTTGAACGTCCAAGATTAAATGAGACAGTCCCCCATAACACCCGCCCTTCACCACTTCCTAGTGTTTTTGCTGGGAAGAAGTGGCGAAACTAAATCCTCATCAACAAGTCTGACGAGAAAGACGACAAGAACGATGAACGATGTTAGAAGAACTTACATTTAATATATAAGAAATTACACAATATTGGTATATTTAAACACAATAATTTGAATTAAATAATCTGCAACATGTTAGACACACACCGATTTACATGATAGTACCTAGAACTAGGGGTATATTATAATAATATTTTAACCTGCAAATATTCTAAATAAGGTATATGGCCGAGTAAGAAAAATTACCTATTAGACAAATGCCTACCGCTCTATTCAAAATACATTTAAAAAAATGCTCATAGCCAAATGTTACTACACTATATCGGAATTCTTAAATTACCGAAATTAATATTATTTAAATGGTTTCTTACAATTACGATATTTCCACATTTTCACCATCAAATATCTTATTTTTATTTTTTATTTTTACCTTATTTTTGTTTGTTTCTCTTTTCCAATTTTTAATGTAGGTATAGACTTAAACGTTGTATGAAAAACCAATCTTACTATTATTCTGTACGCCATACATGGCAGAACACGCAGATCTATCTGTTAATTTAAGACCTTAAACATATTTTTTTTGCTGTATACTCGTGTTTTATCATAAATAATATTCTATTCTATTCTATAACAAAGCGAAAAGGATACATTGAAAATACATATTTTTTAAAGATTATAGCGATAAAATATTATCATGTTGAAATTAAATTCATTGCTTGTTACTCTAATATTTATTAATTTAGGACGTTTTCTCAGCCTTCAATTTATATTTTAACCAATTTACAATAGGAATATAAGAGACATCGTAGCTAGAAGCCTATGATTACGTATTTAAATCAAGAACTTAGATATTACTAAGTAATGGCTCACTTTAGTTAATGTTCCGCACGAATTAAATATCCGCGACGTAAATATTAAATTCACGACCTTTACCTGTCTTTGAAATTTAACCTTTTTATATAAAAAGTAATAATTTGAGCTTGTAATGAAACACTCTGTAGTTTTTCCCGTGGGTAATTGACGTGTGACGCGTTGCGGTACGATGCGGTGCGATGCGACGCGACGCGATGATTAACGAGCGAATTGTGAAGACTCACTTGAGCGTTATCCAAGATAGTTCGAGAGCTCACGTATGAGCTTTTTTGGTGATCTTTTCGACGAGCAATATTATAATTAATAATTAACTGTAGGTAATCAATAGCTTCGTACACACGGAATTTTACTGTTTATCTATTTGCAAAGAACCTTAAATGCTTTTTAAAATAAATGTTACTCCTTTTAGCATCAGTTATTTAAAAGTAAAAGTCTTGTCAAAACGGTTTGTTTTTTTTCCATTTTAGGGATTAACTTAAACTAACAGACACTGAAAAAAATGACATCTTTTGATAAAATAAAATGATATTTGTTTCTGTAAAATAGGTTTTCACAAACACTTTTAAACTTGATTTTTTTAACTAGTAGGTGAGATCGGCGTAGGTACTATCTGACTCCTCTGAGAAGAAACCCCGAAAGAAACTCAGAGGTCAAACTCATTTTAAAGTCCAGACACTATCATGGTCAAAGCATTTCTGGTACTTAACACTACCGTTGGTTTAAACTTTTAAATGCATTAAGTAAAAAGCTACTATTTTGACATTACTGTATTTAATTACTGTCACTTCAATTTTATTTATTTCAATATATGGTAACAAAGTGTTCGAAAGGATTATTTGGATAATCATTATTTGTCTTGTCTTAATGGCCGAGGATCCTTATTGTTCTTGTATTCAGCGAGCTCCGCAATCTTGTCCGAACCATACAAAGTCCTGTTTTGTTCGCCAGCTCCCAAACTAGGAGTATAATGTGATACTCGCCTGTCTCCATACATTATTTATTCAGTCCGTACGAACGCCTATCGTAACAAAGTCTAGACTATAAGCTTTGTGGGTCGCGTTACTTAGACACTGGATTAAATATGTAACTTCGTAACTATGCCTAGGGCAGGTGTCTCAACGTGGGTAGTATAATAGACATGAATATTATAGGATTTTCGCTTTTATGAATTCTGCTAATAGCTTATTGTAAACGCGAATAGGAATAAAACCATTTCACATTTTGCGGATTTACTCGTACAAGGCGTAGGTATGTATTAATAAGATGATTTTAAATGACTTATACTTATTTCTACTAACAATTGATGATAAAAAAGCTTTCGTTGATAAAAAAAGATCGGTTGAGTAGTAATATCCCCACAAATGAACAATCATACAGAAAGTCTAATCTTTCCCTTTTATAATAATGGTATAGACAGCTGTGTGTAACAAAAATACCAGCTTGTCATTTTCCCACTGCAGAACAGCGTCAAGACCAGCGTCAGACAGCATCACCTGTCTGGCATGAATGCCGAAATGGACCTTTTTGGCGCAGCCGTGAGGCACACAGCACATAATGTGTACCTACTATTGTATATTTTCTATTGTTTCATAAATTATTGTGTGTATGTGTGTTTTAATGACTGATGTCAAATAAATATTTTTCTTTCTTTCTTTCTTTCAACATAATCGGTACATAAATTTAAAAAGTAAATAAAATAAAATAAAAATAATAAATAAATATTCCACAACTTTTCACACAACGCCATTTAGTCCCAAGTTAAGCTTGAGAGCTTGTGTTATGGGTACTAAACAGCTGATAAACATACTTATATATTTCTAAATACATACATATTATAGATGAATTACACCCAGACACATAACAAATGATCGTGCTCATCACACAAACATTTGTCCTGGGTGGGAATCGAACCCACAACCTCCGGCACAGCAGTCAGGGTCTCTAACTACTAGACCAACAGGCCAGTCACAATGATACTTTCTTTATTTGATCTTACAACATCGTGCATGTCAATGGTTCATCATGACTTAAACTAAAATTAACAACAAACTAACAGCTAAAACTATGTATAGACTTGAATACTTTACAATACTATGAACATATAATATCGCTTGAAGTTTGAAATTGCAAATGTTTGAAAATGATTGGATGAGCTCTTGACTGTTGCGAGTAATCTGATGTCTGATCTGGTCAACATTAAGTGGACCCTATTTGCCTCGTAGCCCACAGTCACGCCACATCGACGCCTATGCCACGCACCTAAAACGCGTGTAGGTTAAAATTAAAACGAGCCCTTGTTAAATCAGAATACACGAATGCTTTGCGCGCTGCGGTTGCGAATTTAATCAAGTTGGGAACGGAAAATTTTGACCGAAATTGATGCGAATATTTTATTAAAACTTTCATACGTACTCGTTACTGATATTCTGGAGATATTTGAAGTATCTCGAACACCTGCCGAGCTATTTATTGTGGTGGCGATATTGTTCAAATCTAGTTTGAGAATGGTATCAAGTGTTATTCCTTTAATAAGGTTTCAGTTAAAGGGCATTTGTTTCTCAAAACAACAAGTGAACTGTGTCATTTGTCTAGCGTCTAGCAGAAGGGGATGACAGAAACATTTTCAAAAGGTGATTTGATAGAATAGCATAGCAGAACATTACACATAGGTACTTACTCACATTTTCTTTTACATTTACTCACATGAGAAACACTTGTGAACGATGTAGGTACCAGGTAATAGGCGCTCATATGGAAGTGGAACGAGCATCGGAACGGTGATTATTTTAAAGTTTCCTTTTTGTCAGACATTCTCTTAAAACTCGGAGAAGTGGTGAGTTTGATCCCAAACCATTGCACTATTGACGTGAACCCACTTCAGAAACAACCATAATTTTAACTTAGTTGGAGGAGTTAACAAGACTGCTATACCTCAGTCGTGGAGCAGAAAGAATTTCGTATAATGACCTCTTTACCTATTGATAGTGGTCACAAACATTGCATCTGTGCGAGCGAGACGCATTATATAGAGTGACTGGTAATTAGTGACCGATACTTAAACACGTGATTGTATTCATGATTTCAATAAACTTTCCCAAATAAACTTTTTTTTTATACACAATAACTTATAACATACACAATAACAAAAATGCTGTTTGAAATTCCCGCGCGCGCGCTGTGTTTGATCAGCTGATAGACCTCGGGAAGGGCAAAATCTACTAGTTGTAGCGTCCCACGCTCCCTACCACCCCCTCCGTTTCCGTTGTGCAGTACCTACTGACGTAATTTACTTCGAGTTTAATTAATTGAAAGTTAATGAGTAAAAAAAAAGTTTCTTTGGGAAAGTTATTCGTATCCATGAGTACAATCACGTGTGTAAGTATCGGTCACTAATTACCAGTCACCCTATATTTACGCGGGAATTACAGAGACAGATAATAATAGGTGATCGTACGAAATTCTTTCTGCTTGGCGTCCGTGCTGTAGTAATGTGCAACCAAACTCGCTAAAAAACTTTCTAGGAGAAAAAACATTAAAATATAACAACATGAAATCACGACTGTACTCCCCGAAGGGTAAGGCACCTGAAATAGGTGTTTCTGTTATAGTAAACCCACATTTCGCCAGTTATTGCTAAAGCCCCATATAGGTAATAGGGGGCTAGCCTATTGCTATCAATCGGGAACAAATCCAGCCTCCGGGCTACTAAGAAATTCCTTGTGGGTTGGGCAGTTGCTACCACTAAGTAAACGAGGCAGACATTAAAATATTCTTTGTATTATCCACCCATTTGCGTAACTCCAAACAACTGTATAATAAATAAAAGTCTCAAATAAAATACATATAAACATAAAACCTTAGCAGTTTCAAAGCTAATAGGCTCAAGAAAATTTAAACGCTCCGATCACTTACATAACTAGCTATCAAACATTTACAGAAGGGGAATCTTAATTCCCTTCAAGCTTTGCGATCAACAGAGCGACCGCAACTGTTTAAAATGCAGGCTTCAGTTTCACCCAGTTTGAATCAACAAGAATTTATCCTTAACGAATTTGTAACTGAGTTTTGTTACATTCAAACCGATGGAAATTATCTTGACCGAGAATTATTTACAGTTTATCTTACAAAGAATTATTTAGTGTGCGCTGAATTTAATTGACATATTTATTTTTAGTCAATATTTTTTGAATAATCTCCTTGATTATGGAATAGAATAGAATAGAATAGAATACTCTTTATTGTACACCATTAATACTTACAAATAAAAATTTTAAGGGCTACAAGCGGTGATACAATGGGCGGCCTTATCGCTAAAAGCGATCTCAACAACATGAACATAACACAACAAACAACATGAACATTTTTTACCTGTTTGATTTTTTTGGGATTATGTTTAATGCCATACACATACATAAACTCACGTCTTTTTCCCAAGGGGGTATGCAAAAACTATAGAGCGCCATATGCTACGATTCTTACATACTTCTTTTGCTTCGTTTACTTTCATAAATGTTGTCATACACACACGCCGCTTGTGTGTACTACGCACCTGACCTTTCTGAAGAACCTCACCAATAAGGTCTATGTACGGTCCATCTAGGGCGTCACCTCTTGGCGTTACCACTTACATCGTCTTTTAAACCACAACGTTTCTTTTTCTCATCATTCCTCAATCTGTCATTCATTGTTACACCAAACATACTTGGCAAGGAACACATAATTCCATATTGTTAGTATCTTGTACAATCTATCTATCTTCTATCTTAAATTAAAATAACATCACCTGAACACTGTGCACCTTATTCCAGTGCCGCAAAATAGGAGACTCATCAAAGTGTAGTGGAGTCTGATGTCGTATAGTTATTTAAGCAAAGTCTCTACTCTATACTAAAACCAGTGTTTCTACACAGTAGTTGTGCTCCCATAGTTCCGTGTTCTAATCAGCATCGGCCTACCAGAGGTTCATTAGCGCTGGATATTCGGCCTGGCGTGGCGCCGGCGATCACATTACATTACGTTCCTATTCGTAGCTTCGACCAAACCGATATCTGTCTGAATTATTAACAAAATTATAGGCTTAATTACGTCCTTGTTAACAGACCAACGTGGATATGTTCTATGTTTAGTCAATTGACTGGCTTAGAACTTAAAAAAAACTATTAATAAATTTTCTCTAAAAAACACACGTTTCACACGTTTTTTTTCACAAATACACGTACTTAACAGATTGTTAAAGATTAACCTTAAACCAGGGTTAGGTACAACCCTAACAAAAAAAAAAAATCAGGACATTTCCAAAATTTATCCGCATTGCTGTCAAAGGGAAAAGTGACAAAAAGACGGGCGACATTGTAACGTTGAATGACGCAATGACGATTCTCTGAAACAGAACTCATCAGGGATGACAAAGAGTAATAAATTAACCACATCCTTTTACTACTAGATCTGGGACAAATATCGATCTGATCAGAAATGCCGGATGCTGAATGGTTCTACTACTCATGAAGAACACTATGAGAAGACCAGCCAGCATAACGCGAATTGTCTACCCACCGCTTGGCTATGTCCGCTGAACTATAATGGGCACTCGAACCCCAATAGCTATGAAGCCGCCCATTGTAAAACCTCTTTTTTAAGTTTTTTTTTTATGGTGTATAATAATGAGTATTCTATTCTATGTGTGTCTTACTAAATACATAAATGTATTCTTCTATAACTTAGATTACAATCAACTAATCGTCCTTCTACCAAGTTTTCCCGACAAATTGATATCCCGGTACATAGGTACCGACATCCGATCTCAAATCCGAACAGTTCGCTATCGGCTAAACTTGCCTGTCCAGTTTGCCGACGCTCGATATTGCCACAAAATTCGCTCACCTCCTAATTACATTACCGTATCGTCGCGTTGTGCAAAATTGAATGTTGTCCCGTGGTTGGGAGCCGAAATTGTGGATACTAGTAACAAGAAATAGTGACCAAAGTGTTAACAGTAGACCCTAAACCTTCACGAATTTTTCTTTTTTCTATTGATCTTATAATTCTTCAAGAATTATTGATACCTAGCAGACGTCACGCGTTTTCACCCGCGTATTTCCCGTTCCTGTGGGAATACAGGGGTAAAAAGTAGGGTCACCCAGGGATAGCGTAGCCTCCCAACGGTGAAAGTCTTTTTCAAATCGATCCCGTAGTTTCGGAGCCTATATATTCAATGCAAACAAACAAACAATAAAATTGTTCCCCTTTATAATATTAATATAGATTATATCTGGAGTTTTTCAAAATCAGCCAGGAATCTGAATTTATGCCCGGCTGATGGCAATAAGCTCGCTCCCCGTTAACAAACTGGCGAAATGTAGGTCCTCCTCTGCCTAGCCCTTCGTGGCGTAAATAGAGATGATGTTATGCTTCAGGGGTCCTGATCAAAGTAGAATGTTTACGGTTAAAAAGTCGACTGTAACCTGATTTTTAGTTTACAGTTGGTCAGATTTTATTGGAATCCATGGTGGAAGATCACTCATCAAAAATTAGGGGCCCATACGGCGCACCAACCCCAATCCTTCCATTGACGCCTTCACGAGACGCTATCAACTCGTAAAGCCGTACATATTTCACTTACCCTTCAGCAAGCAAAAAAAATAAAATATAAAATATCACGTTATCAATTCACTCTCAGCTTTTACTAAGAAAAACAAGGAAACGACATAAATAAGGGGAAAACACTTTCTTTACAATATATCAGCCGCAGCACTGTATCAGGCAGATCTTCAAAACACAACACTTTTAAAAGACAATGTGTGTAAACACAAACACAAAGCCACGAACACGAGAAAGCTATTTGTTATGTCCGAGTGTTTGATAAAAGCGGCGCAAATAAACATTCTCCATAGCCATCGACGGGTTCTTTGCATAAATTTCAGTTATGGTAAGACATTTGTCAATGGATAATGCGGTGCCAGCGATATTCATGGCTCCGAGGCGTATATCGCCACATGCATACATCTCACAATGCCGACTGCTCGATAAATATGATATACGGCAGCTCTAAGACTGTGTATTTCCTTTTGGTGTTAAAGATAGCGGCAATTATTGGCCCTTAATATGTTCGGTATGATAATTCGGTATATTTCAACGAATTCCTTTGAAGAAGGTACGCGAAATGGTTTTTTGATAGGATTATGTCTGGATGCTTTTTGCGGGACCTACCTACAGGGAAAATTTAATACCAGGAAAACATGGAAAACGAATTATGCTGATGAGAATAAACTTCAAAAAGATGTTATTATTATTAACATTGAAAGGTTACAGCTTATTGTACATGTACTTAGTCGAACAAGCTTAACGAAGATATGGCTCAGAAAATATGCGAACGATTTTCGACAGGCGGCTCATTTGTGAAGATTTCTAATCCCGGATTGTATAGACACTGAGATTTTTACAAAAAGAGATCCACCAACAACAGTGAAGCCTGCGACTGGGAAATGTATTGTTTTTTTATCAACAATCCAACCACACTATTCCTTAACCAATACCCTCCTCACGCATAGTATGTATGACCAATTATATCTCTATTTTACGAAGAAAATACAAAGTTCTTTCTATTTAAATCAACATCTCTTCTACCCGAGCAGGAACTGACAGACATCTCTTCTTTTCAGTTTTGACTTAGTCATGCTTATGGGACTACTAAATTTCTCTTAATTCGAGGTATTCCTCGAAGCGCTACTATTTTGAGGCGCTACTATTTTTAATAATTATTTTTTTGTAATATATTTATATGTCGTGGAAAACGATATTCTTGAATAATAAGTTGTGAAGTTGATTAACTTAGTACAGAGTCTATGGTGACCAGCGTGACGTTACTTGTCATTTGAAAATGGCGCGAATGTGTTTTCGGTAATGTCACGTGGACAGAGTCGTGCTGGTGCGTGGGAGCTGGGCAGAGCTCAATTTGATTTGAGACACCGACGAAGACACACATCCAGCACGAAACTGTCAGTTACCTAGATTTGAGTTGTTTTGTGATTAAGATTGTTCAGTGAGGTTATTACTGCAATGAAGATTGCTATCCTACGTTATGAACTCTGTACCACGAAACCCCCATCGGTGTCAGCTCATCGCTCAGCCATCGCTGGCCCCGACATCAGAAGTGGGATAAAGAACTTATTGCTTCCAACTTTACTGGCGAGCTTCACCGAGATGTGATGAGATCTTCGTCGTGATGCACCAGAAGAACAAGATGCAGTGATTGAAGTCTGCTTGCTACATCGGGCTCCATCAAGAGAGGATGCGAGGCTTCTGCAGCGCGGGTTGACAGCGCGGCGGCGCGCGGGCGGCAGCGCGGCGGTGCAGCGTGGCGCAACTACAGATGTGCAGTTGTGCATGAAATAACTGGTATTTTCTGGTAGTAACAACAATCCGGTGAGTCGTGAAATTTTTGTTTTGATTTCGGTAGGTACCGGATGTTGTCTTGCTAAGTTGTAATATAGTTGCAATTTTAGAGGTCAATGCGAACGTTTGTGTAAAGGGCATACCTAGGTAGTACCTAGTAGTACCTACAAACATAGACCTAGTACCGAACGAATTATTTACGAAGTTTTAAATAGTGGCAATAGTTTATTTTACATGCGGGTAGCGCGTACAATAAGATAATTAATCATTTCAAATAGGTGTGTGATGGTAATGATCGTTCGAGAAATGTTTTAAGGAGGGTATTGCAATCAACAAAATGTTTGTTGGTTATTTCGAAACAAAAATGTGTGGTGGAATGGGTGTTAACCCAATCAGTTTTTTTTTGTTTTAAAAGTGTCGATACTGCGGGTATGTACAGAGATCCTATGATTACTTTACGTTATGAATATTGCCATAATTTTAATTAGGGAATGGTTTATTGTGCAGGGGTTGAGTACCTCTTGTGAATTGAGAATTAGACTTCAAACTCAAACCTTATCGTCTATACATCCACCATGTTAGGCGGTTCATAGGTTTTTCGTATAGGTTTTCGTTTTTTTTTAATTTACCCTCACTGTTTTTATTGATGACTAGTAAACAATTTGGTCCATTTATTTGGAAATTGGGACACTGACAGATAAGATAACAAATAATTTCAATTTTACCGACTATACCTGGTTGATTAGTTTCTTATTATGAACTCTCAATTTAAATGAGATTGAAATTCAAACTGATGCAAGTGCGGCGCTATTCCCTTTATTTTGTAAATCGTATGGAAACCTTGTTGATATCACCACGGTATCAGAAAGTTGGTTGTTAGCCTAAATTTAAATTGAGCAAAGATTAAAATCGGTTTGACCACAATATTAGGACCAGGTTTTTAAATTAGCTTAATGATTGTGTTTTAATTAAAAATGAGGAAAGAAGTCTAACTAAATTAGATTCAAGTATGAAGGCCTCGATCACAAAGTTCCTCGAGAACTGAATGTCATAGTTAAGACAGAGGTAGTGAAACCACGTCTGGTTAAGAATAATAGCTTGTATACTCATACTCGAAGCTTTGGACCGCACCTCATGAGTAACATGTGGCGATGGGTCTATAAGGAATCGTTGGTGCGATTCTTGTCTGTGTTGGTGAACAGATCTTAATTAAAGTTTTAGGAGTTGAGTATGCATTGCTTATAAATGATGACGAATAGTAACAGAACTGTTAGAATTACTGCGTTGTAACTTATTGGTCGGACCTTTTCTAATTACTAATGTAGTGCGCAGTGCGCTGTGAACGAAGGCTAAGCAAGGTAGTGTAGTTATCAGCAGAGTTCAATACTGTGCTTAGACATGTGAAGTACCAATAGGTCATCTCGTTTATTAATGACAGAAATTAATTTGAATAAACTTAAACCGATGTTTCGCCGACTAGGCGACTGCCCAAGATAGCCGTGAGTGTCTATTGACTGAATTACAATCGCGATTAATGGATGGTTTACCATTTAGTCTGGTAACTTACAAAAGTTTCAAGTCGTACTCGTGTTGTTTATCGCTGTCATTAACAACTCGATCTTTGCGAAGTAGAGATAGTACGTACGACTATCCGACCGAGTAGTTCCCGCTTTTCTAATATGTTTCTTCTTCTGGAAAAGCGTGATGGTTTCGAGCGTATGTCAGTAGATTATTGACAGTTAAATCTACTAGGTACTTTGGGTGAATTCCCATTATCGTGTAAAGAGATCAAACTTCTTGGGTCAATGGTAATGAAAAACGTTTCTCTAAGTCCCGTTTTGATAGTACCTACTAAAATGAAACTTAAGTGTTAGTAACTTGGTTTACATTAAAAATGAAAAGCCTAGCTTAACTAAACTTGACCCGAAGTAAAGGTTCTTTTAAACGCTTGCGGGCGACCAGTATGTTGTAAAGTCAAGTCGTAAGATGCCAACCTGTGAAGTTCAAACGAGTTAGAAGAAGAAAACAATGTTTCTGAGGGCAAAGGAACCTCGACAGACCTATGATACGCTTGTTGGCTATCCGGTAAAACCGCATCCATAAGATGCAGTCGAAACTGCATACGTTGTCGTTCAGGGCATGATGAGCGGCTTGTGGTCTAGCGGGGACCTGGGCCTTGAAAGAGACTAGGTATTTGTACGGTCATGTAATGACTTGAAAGTCGCGGACTCTAGATGAAAAGTGTTGGTCGTATCACGTGAGGTGATAACGATATGGGTGGCAATACCGAATTGTCAATAGCTGAGGCAGGAGTAGTGTGTTTATTTTTGAAATTTGATAATTATGAGGCTTTAAAGAACTTTCCGTGTTTAAGTTCTTAAAATGGCTTAGTTAAAGTTCGTTTAGTTATTGTGAGTACTGAGTAGTCATTACTAATGATTATCTGTAAAGTTTTGGAATACAATTCGTCTTACTTAACGTATACTCTATGGATTAAGTGTGAGTGTTTGGTGACCGATCCAGTTGCGCCGGAGCATGTAAGAGGTGCGCGTGGTCTGCTTTTTATGCGCAGGATATCCTTTCCGAGGGGTAGCACTTACGCGGCTGAGATGGTTAGCTTCTGGGGTTGGATCACAAGCCGATGGCCTGTGTGGCAATGACTAGCCTTAGTGGCAATGACTAGCCTGAGTGGCAATGACTAGCCTGAGTGGCAATGACTAGCCTGAGTGGCAATGACTAGCCTGAGTGGCAATGACTAGCCTGAGTGGCAATGACTAGCCTGAGTGGCAATGACTAGCCTGAGTGGCAATGACTAGCCTGAGTGGCAATGACTAGCCTGTGTGGCCCCCGTGAGCCTGTGTGGCCCCCGTGAGCCTGTGTGGCCCCCGTGAGCCTGTGTGGCCCCCGTGAGCCTGTGTGGCCCCCGTGAGCCTGTGTGGCCCCCGTGAGCCTGTGTGGCCCCCGTGAGCCTGTGTGGCCCCCGTGAGCCTGTGTGGCCCCCGTGAGCCTGTGTGGCCCCCGTGAGCCTGTGTGGCCCCCGTGAGCCTGTGTGGCCCCCGTGAGCCTGTGTGGCACCTGTGAGCCTGTGTGGCACTCGTGAGCCTGTGTAGCACCCGTGAGCCTCCGTGGCACCAGTAAGCCTGCGTGGCACCTGTGAGTACCTATGTGTGGCACTCGTGAGCCTGTGTGGTACCTGTTAGCTTTAGCCTGTGTGGTATGTGAAAGTCTATGTAATACCTACTATGTCGTGCATTTGCATAGCACTGTCTTAGTACACTTTCAGTTCTAGTAATGTTATCGGTCTTAGTGACGATTCATTCTGCCTGGATTTGTTTCGATTAGAGATGTCAAGGTTTGACATACACCCTTGAAAACTTAGTTATGGTCAGAATGACCGAGTTTTGAAGTATGTGAAAAATGCGTGCGTGCGTGTTTTTTTGAAGTATGTGACCAATACGAGCGTGCGTGCGTATACGTGTGTTCTGTGTGTGTGTGTGTGTGTTTATATTTTTCACAAATATTGAAGAAAGTAGACACGAGGACGTGTGATGGTCATGATGGCCGTGTCGTGGAAAACGATATTCTTGAATAATAAGTTGTGAAGTTGATTAACTTAGTACAGAGTCTATGGTGACCAGCGTGACGTTACTTGTCATTTGAAAATGGCGCGAATGTGTTTTCGGTAATGTCACGTGGACAGAGTCGTGCTGGTGCGTGGGAGCTGGGCAGAGCTCAATTTGATTTGAGACACCGACGAAGACACACATCCAGCACGAAACTGTCAGTTACCTAGATTTGAGTTGTTTTGTGATTAAGATTGTTCAGTGAGGTTATTACTGCAATGAAGATTGCTATCCTACGTTATGAACTCTGTACCACGAAACCCCCATCGGTGTCAGCTCATCGCTCAGCCATCGCTGGCCCCGACATATATATATTTTTATAATATATTTTTTTAATGATACGCGTATAAAACGGTATTTACGATAACACCACACAATCGTAATCTTGTAAATATTATGTAGGTCCTGCTGCAATGTGATTATTATACGCATATCATTAATTATATTACATCTGAGCGTTTTATTTATTAATAACATCCTCTTTGAATACACGCACTTTATTTTTTTTTAAAACCAATATATGGTCAAGGAGTATAGAGTTTTTGCAAATTGTATAAAATAACGTGTTTTACTTATTATCGATAGTTTCAGTTAGTATCCTATCTCTATTCGAAAGTTGATCATAGGTGCGCTCCGAGGATTAAAATAGGAGCACCTTATTAGGTACGCCTCAAAATAGTAGCGCTTCGAGGAATACCTCCTTAATTCTGCCAAAGATGCGTAAATTGTACGTATTCATTGTCAGTAATTAAACACAGAGCAACAAAACGCAAATAAATAGACCATTTCTTGTTATTAAACTAAACCTACCTAAGTTTTTGTAAGAGGTACGATGAGTTAACTGAGTTTTTTTAAATAATTATCTCATGATTAGTAAATGTGAATCTAAAATCGAAATTCATCACTTATTGGAGTCGTTTTTCAATTCACTACACTCATCGATAAAAGTCAAAGTAATAAAATAAAATAACACAAGAAATTATTTGTCTACAAGGTATTTTGGTTTGTAGTTACGTAACTTAACAATAAATACATACCTACGTATAATTTAAACTTATTCCCATAGACATACATACATACCTACAAACAATATATCACCAGGCACCAATAACCGGATGTTCACCCACCAACACACGTATACCTAGCGGGGTAGGCAGAGCTATAGCACCGATGTCCTTTTCACGGTGACGCGAGTTAGTGAGCTTCCTCGGAAATTGCATATTACTCGCTGAACGTCAAACCTAGGAGTGTAGACTGTATGCGTAGATATAAGTCCCACTAAGTTGCATAGCTCTAGATTACGTTAAGAATTTGAATTACAATATTAATCAAACATCATATTGCCTACTTCATAGCCTCTCTATAAAATTCTATTAAAGAAATAAATCGATATCCCAATTTTTTGCTAAAATGATCCGTGCAAACTATAAGTGATAAAATCAATACTATTATAAAACTTATATATACATAAACTGACTAATCAGATATGCAAAAAAATAACACCTCTTAATTAAAAACAATTAAAGAGGTGTTATTTTTTTTAAATCATGTTCTAAGTCGAATTAATTATTCGACTTATACATGATTTAAACATGAATCATGAAAATACTGTTCCTATATATGTGACAGCACGGTTGGCTCAGTGGCTGGGAGACTGACTGCTGGTTGAGTGTCGCTGGTTCGATTTCAGGTCCCTTACAAGAGAAATTTCTAGTGTGGGGCAACTTTTTTAAATAACAGAAAAAAAGAAAAGGTTTTCTTTTGGCTGATAAAGAAATACATTTCTAACATAAAGAAACATGTCAATAAAGTCACTGAACTGACTGCAGCACGCAAATAAAGTTGTAAATACCAACGTATTGGAAATAAACAGGTCGCCATGTTGGCAGCCTGCACTCTCAACCTGTTCAGATTTTTTGTTTCTGTTTACAGTTTCCATCCGACTGCGGGACATTAAGTAGCATTGTACGGTGTACGAATGGCTGCTCAACTGGCAATGCACAATGTCCATAAATAACTATTCCTAACAGAAATGTTTTTAATACTTTGAAAGGACATAATTAACGATAAACTAACATTACATTTAACTTACATTGTGAAGTAAATTTTCTGTCTTGTCCGACAAATACGTCGTCGTTAAAGTACTCTTCCTCCATCCTCAATATAAGTATACTTCATACGCGAAATACGCGCGTATTTGCGCGTATATAAAAAAACTGTTTCATGACAAGTGTACGTAGGTAAGCCAGCACATCAAACAACTCCAATGTGTCAATTTTTTTTGTTAGTTTTCGACTTTATTACAAACAGAATAAGGTTCATGTTCAATTGGGAGAATTGGACAGTTTGGGGTAGCATGATGTGCTAGCGTCTGTACATTATGGAAATCTACTTCATCCAAATCATAATACCTTACTCCGTGAATAAAGCAATGATCGCCATGCCAGTTTACGCCATTGTTATCAACAGACCATTTGATCAGTGCAGATATTAAGTTGCCCGATTATCAAATTATTATAAGTAACACCAGCCTGTTATTGTGCTTCTGAGAGCATATACCTCTTCTCATATAGAGAAGACATAAGCATAAATGACGGTGTCACTCATGTCTAAGATAAACTCAAAAATGACATATATATACATGCAAAAAGTCACGTTGATCTTGCCAAACCTCTGGGCCATAATAACAAAATGAAGTGCTATTCTTGACAAGTCACTTTACAATATATTTACGTCGAAGTTCAATAATATCAAAACGCGTACATAGACATTGTGGTAGCGTTCTCGGAAACAAACATTTCTTTATATTTTTCTTTAGAAAAGAATGTTTGGATTGTGTTCGGCAGTTTGGAAGTTGTAATGATATTTGTGTGCCAAGCGCAGTGCGGCCGGTGTCTTGTGTCAAGTTGTGTCGCCGATAGACGCATGCTGCAAGTTTGTATACTAAGAGCTCGTACACACAAGCGGAATGTTGCCAACGGCAGAGGTAATTGCTGCAGTCGACACGCCCACGGCAGCCGTTGACACGTCGACGTCGGCCGTTGGCATTCCAACTTCAAAAATCAGCGGCAGCCGTCGTCAACTCTCTCAGTATAGGAGTCAGTTTGGCTGCCGTCGACTCGTAGGTATCTGCGGTAGCAGTTACCTCTGCCGTTGGCAACATGACGCTCGTGTGTAAGAGCCCTTAGCCACACGGTGTTACTGCAGACACTGAATGTGTTGTGTGCAAATGAAATGCACTTGTTATGTTGTGTTGGTCATAAGTTCTCCGAAGTTGTGGAGCGTTAGAATTTATCGACAGCTAGAAGTCGAACTTTGTAAACTGAAACATAAGTATCTCTCTATAAAGTCTAGATCAATCGAATGGTACTTATGATTGTTTTACAACTTAATCCATCCATCATCAGCTGGGGTTAGCTTCCAGTCTAACCTGTGAGTGATTAACCTGGAACTACTACCAATCTGACCTTCACAACTTAAGTTTTTACTAGTTAGCGCGTTACCCCTTGCTTTAACTGGTTGTCAGACTTTCAGGTCTCTGACTAAACGCATCCTTCATAAATTTGGATAAACGCCAGAAATAAACCAATTAAATATTCATTAAGTGATTATTATTTATCATCTGGTGATTTAATTGATGCATGCTCTCTAAATTTATTTGGACAAAATACATCACCTAAAAGCTATATCTGTAATAATTTATAACTAAACTATTAATAGCCATCAGACAGAATAATAACAGTTGTCTAATTACGAGTCCGAAGAACAACAACCCTGATTTTCATTTTGTCAATAAATTGAACAATTATTAGTGATCCAGCCAGCAGTGTCAATGTTTTATGTCATTAGGATAAAGTTAATTGTGAAACTTAATAATGTAAAAAATGCTTCGTTGCCACTAGTACCATCAACAGTTCCATGATGGAACTACTGATGTTTTTTGTAATTACTAGTTCCATTTTTAGAAAATTTGAAAATAATGGAACTACTGGTGACCGCTTCGTTGCCACTAGTACCATTAACAGTTCCATGGTGGAACTATTGATGTTTTTTTAAATCACTTGTTCTATTTTAAAAGAATCTGAAAATAATGGAACTAATGGTGATTTTTTTATCACTAGTTCCACGTTATTATTTCAGGCACTTGTGAAATTTTTTAGGGGTGTAAAAACACTAGAGGTAAAAACACTTAGGTTTCATAATAAGGTTATTCAATGAAATCAACAAATATTATTTTTTGGATTCAGTATGGAGATTAAAACAATCGTATTTGTAAATAAGGATGGAAAGTAAGGTCCAGAACCCCCAATTGTTCAGATGGGATAGCGTTTGGACCAGTTCAAATCCTTCTTGGGAGGCGAATAGTTTTCCATCCCCTTTATTTTTGGAATTTTATTTTATTTATTAAGGACCTTAGAGCGCGTGCTGTAGGTAATGAATAGAGATAATTCCATATTCTTATTAGTATACACAACATTATTACGGTCACAATTGGAATACGCTACCCAGATCTGGAACTCTTTTTATGAGAAATACTGCTCTCAAATAGACATGGTACAAAAAAAAGTTCTAACGATCAATTATGCCGAGTTATTATAAATGCCATCATACAAAACTTCCCTACACGCAGTCACTGCATAGATACGGCATTCTGAGTTTGAAGTCCAAGTGATTTCTTCTGGGCGTAATAACTCTGCATGGCTCATGTAAAATAAGTTCGACTCTCCTCACTTAGTGATTATAATACGTTACATACATTACTCCATTAAATTACACACACTTGTCTTCGCATACTCGTACGTTTTGTTTTCCACTTGTACCCATTTTTCTTGTTATTATGTGGACAATGGTGAGAGTTACGTGTTTGTGTTTTTTTTCATTTAAGATTTATTGTATTGCTCTTAACTGTTTTTGGTCCCTAATAAATAAAATAAAATTCCAAAAATAAAGGGGGATGGAAAACTATTCGCCTCCTAAGAAGGATTTGAACTGGTCCAAACGCTATCCCATCTGAACAATTGTGGGTTATGGACCTTACTTTCCATCCTTATTTACAAATACGATTGTTTTAATCTCCATACTGAATCCAAATCTTAATGAAAAAAAAAATAATATTTGTTGATTTAACTGAATAACCTTATTATGAAACCTAAGTGTTTTTACCTCTAGTGTTTTTATACCCCTAAAAAATTTCACAAGTGCCTAAAATAATAACGTGGAACTAGTAAAAAAAAAAATCACCATTAGTTCCATTATTTTCAGATTCTTTTAAAATGGAACTAGTGATTTAAAAAAACATCAATAGTTCCACCATGGAACTGTTAATGGTACTAGTGGCAACGAAGCGGTCACCAGTAGTTCCATTATTTTCAAATTTTCTAAAAATGGAACTAGTGATTACAAAAAACATCAGTAGTTCCATCATGGAACTGTTGATGGTACTAGTGGCAACGAAGCTAAAAAATGATATTATACTGACAGACGAGTTTCAATGTCACGCCATTGCCGTAATGTGAAGTGTAGCAGACATCAACCGAGTGGTGGGTGCATCCCCCGTGAAGTGCACAGCACACTTTAGAAAGCAGAAGGTTTATTCCAGACTGTGTTTGATAAATACTAATGCAAGCACAGCTAAAAAGCTCTAAGCAAAGCCATTTTTGTGCAAAAAGCGCATGCTAGCTAGCACCAGCTCTTAAATTTTACTTCCATAGATTTAAAATTACTGTAACTAAACTGTGTGTGTGTATCAAATAACTTAATCAATAACTATTTTCTATCTGTACAATATCTAGTCTGTGAGCATTCCTAAAATATAAAAAAGGGTTTGGCACTTTGCAGTGTCTTCGCCATGTATTTCTACGCCGTAAAGTTTTTTAATAGATTGGTGTAGTTGTCTCACTGTCTGCTTATTTTTGTCAGTCCTAGTTTGTAGACCTTCTGTATCCTCCTGTGATGTGCGTCACCCCGCCTTCTCGCCACATCAGCACTCGGGTTCTCATCTGTGTAATATAATTCTATTTGCATTTCCTGCTCTTCTGTATATGTTACGGACGTTGCACCCTCGGTGTCGGAGATGTCTGCATTGCCTGCGTTCTATAATGCATGGTGTTCGCTGAGTTACTAATAATATTCTCATAGGTTTGTATACAATATTGTTGTAAGGAGCAGGAAAATAAAATACTCCCAAATTCTAGCATTTCGACTAGTTCTGGGTTTTATTAGCTCTCTTTTCTTCTTCTCGCCTTCCCAGTATGGGTTTAGACAAGGTAAGTCCACTGAGGATGCAGTCCTGTCGCTGACTTCTGCTCTGGTGGACGGTGTGGATAGTGGAGCCAAGTGTTTAGCTGTTTTTCTTGACCTCAAAAAGGCCTTTGACACAGTGTCTGTGCCCTTACTCTTACACAGGCTAGAACGCATCGGCATACGGGGACCCGCTCTGGAACTTTTTAAATCCTACCTCAACAACCGTAAACAAACGGTTAAAATTTCAAAGTATACCAGCTCCGAGTCAACCGTCACCTTCGGCGTGGGCCAGGGCAGTGTCCTTGGGCCGACCTTATTCCTCATCTACATTAACAACCTCTGCAACATGACGATCGACGGCGGGCTCATCTTCTCATACGCCGACGATACAGCCATTGTCTTTACTGCTAAGACTTGGACTATTGTCGCTGACTTGGCAGAGCGTGGCCTTGCGAAGATAGCAGCCTGGCTAAACCATAGTCTCCTCACACTAAATGCCTCTAAATCCAACTACATCTGCTTTACCAAGTATAATAATTCACAGCCATCCCAAGATTTCCAAATAAAAATCCACAGCTGTCCCAACCCCCCAGCGTCCGACTGCTCATGCTTAAACATTGACAGGCTAGAATATACTAAATATCTAGGTGTTATGATAGACCAGCGCCTGTCATGGCACATGCACACCGAACTTATTATGAAAAGAGTTAGAAAGCTGATATGGACCTTCAAAACATTGCGACATGTGGCTTCAAAACAACTTCTGAAGCAAGTGTACATATCACTGGCCCAATCAATCTTAACGTACTGTCTGTCGTGCTGGGGAGGGACAACAAAAACAAAATTTCTGGAGCTTGAGAGAGCGCAGAGAACTTTACTTAAGGTCATGTTCTTTAAACCCTATAGATATCCCACCCACACCCTCTACCTATCATCAGATCTCTTGACTGTAAGAAAGCTTTATTTACTTCAACTTACTCTAAAAAAACATACATCCCTCCCGTACAATCCCTCTAAACCTAAAGGCAGAAGGAGCTACTTAGTCGCTAAAACTGTCAGGGTAAGATCTGCTTTCGCTAAAAGGCAATACCCAAGACAATCTTCTTACCTTTACAACTTACTGAATAAGGAATTACATATATATTCCATGAAGTTCCGGGACTGTAAAAAAGTTGTAACGGAATGGCTTAAAACTAAATCCTACGATGAAATAGAGTCTTTTGTATCCATTTTTCAATAACCTAAGTGGTTGTTTTTGGGTTGTTTTTGCGCATGGTTAGTGAAAGAAAACTTATTTCGCTTCTTTCGATCCCAAGACATTGTCGTAGGGCTAGCCGCAAACCGCAAATCTTAAAATAATCCTAGACCTATACCTTACTAGTAATGCCGATCGGAAGTATTTTGTGCCCTAACTGTAACATGAATTGTAAAAAAAAAAAAAAAAAAAGCAATTTTGACTTATTTCAACACACACACCACACTACCTCACTACTTACACCCACACCACACTACCTTACTACTTACACTCACACTCGTACTTACTCACACCTCACTCACACACTCACTCGTGACACACACATCACACATATACGCGCGATCTGGCCTTTTCTAAATGTTGCTTTTTTTAATCTATAATTTTATTTTTAGTTTTGCATGTTTACATTTCTGCATATCGATTGCAATATAAATGATAAGTGGAAGAGCGGAGACTCCTAAGACAAGCAATCCCTTGCTTAAAAGGTGATCTCCAATTATTTGTATCTCTAAGCCCATTGTAATCGAAATAAACATTTTTATTTTTATTATTTATTTATCTTTTGTTTTATTATGAACACACGCAATTTTGATTACTCATACATACATACATACATAAACTCACGCCTTTTTCCCATGGGGGTAGGCAGAAACTACAGAGCGCCATATGCTACGATTCTTACATACTTCTTTTGCTTCGTTTACATTCATACATGTCGGTTGCGAGTACTACGCGCCTGATTTTGCTCACTAATCGCGGTTTTATCTACATTTTGACCACGGTATGATTTTTTCTATTAAGAACCTACGTAGATGAATTTATATTGTGATAATTTAATTAAGAAACACAATATCATGCTTACGTACATTTTGTAATAATATTATGATAAAGATAACCTGAGAGTTTATTATCGTGGCTTATCATTATAAAAACATATTTTGTGAACAAATTGACACAATCATTACATCCGAATACTCATCTGTTACAGTCATGGGCCGTCTAACCGCAGAAGAAAAAACATTTTACAAACACAATGGATACATAGTTCTAAAGAACGTGCTATCAGAAGAAGAATTGAGTGCCATCAGTGAGGAATATGACAAGTTGTTTGCGAGGAAGAACCAGGATAAGATGGAGAGTTCGTGGGTTGGGAGTGACGCGGATGACCGAAGAAGTGACGCCACACAAACTGTGAGGAAGTGATTCTAACTAACTATCTATTCTTCTTCTTCTTCTTTTCGTGCCGTTAGCGACTATCCTGATATCAGAGTTCTTATAATGCCCATGGGTTTCTGTCTTGGCTTCACATGCCATCGAAGAATATCTCTCAGGCAGCATGCCTTCCTTACGATGTTTCCATTCACCGAGCGATATATTAAGACACTCGTTCCCTGTTATGATATAAATCACATACAATAATACAGGTGTTAGTGAATATCATATTGTGTTTAACAGACACTGAGAATACTAGAAAGTGGCGAAGAGGGGTCATTATGGAGGATTGGGTTATGTTATTTTCTATCCAAAAAGTGCTGATTCTCAACCTAGTTCGTATAAGCAAATTTCAATTTTTGATTTTAAGTTTGAGACAACAATATCCAGGTAAATTACCACCTTCTCATTTTTGACACTGCATTATAGGTGAAAGGCATACATAATCTGCAGTACCACCACGCGGTGTTCAACTCGTTCCTGTTCAGCCGCAACCTGCTAGATGCCCTGGAAGACATCATGGAGTCTGGCAACATTGTGCTGCACCACACCAAGGCTCACTTGAAGCCGCCTGAAAAAGGAGCTGCTTATCCTATGCATCAGGTGAGAAATTAGCCTTGTCAGTTACCTTAATACACTTTGGAACTAATACTTTGAGCCACTTGCTTTTTTGACATATTCTGGTTATTAATTTTAGTACAAGAAAACGAATAGATTCGAAACATATTATGTTGTCTAAAAGGTCCTTTAATAGGCTTTATAATTAGGCTACTTTCATTGTAAATGATATAATATTAAACCATCTACGTTCCATACTACCAAAAATATTGTCCATTTGCCATGTACAGACGCCAGCACATCAAGTTACCCCAATGTGTCAAATTTTCCCAATTGAATATGAACCTTATTGTCTTTGACATAAAGTTGAAAAACGATCAAAGAAATTTTACATATTGGGGTAACTTGACGTGCTGGCGTCTGTACATGTACAAAGGTATAGCGGCTCGATTTATTTACTCTCTAGCATATTTAAAAGAGAGTTCTGAATCACTTATTGATTCTCGACGTAAATGTCCTTGTAACTAATATGACAAGTGTTTCTATCAAAAACGTAATGACATTTTAATGTCAGGGCTTTCTTTGGATGTTTTAGCAGTATGGACAGTTATGGAACAGTTCAGTAAATAATACTTAGCAATGGATTTTTATATCCGTTTCTTCTTCTATTTACATTTTTATCTGCTGTTTTATACCAGTTTTTTTTTATTTATAAAAAATGGGTCTACTCTTGACCTCAATCTTGTCCTGCGGTCAGAGATGAGGTCGACGATGGAACGAGCTTGCCCAAAGAAAGCCTATTAACTCGCGACTAAAACAGATACTTATTAGAATAAGAAGTGTTTTGGTTTATCCATTTCTTTATTCTATGTACCAAGCATTAAAAAGTACAAGATTATAGCTTCTTACTAAAGCAGTGACTGCTCTTTTCTTCTGCCCAGGACTACCACTACTTCCCCTACAAGAACGACTCTATGATAGCAGCCTTCCTACATCTGGATGCCGCGGGACCTGACAACGGAGGCCTTTTCGTCTACCCTGGATCCCACAAGCTTGGCCCTCAAGAGGACGTCGGGGCTAAGGAGTCTAACTTTCATTATGTGGATCAAGTAATTTTGTATCAAATATTAAAATGTTTATTGTATCGGTCAACGAACACTTCACATAGCTTGAGCCCGATTTTTTTATTAGGAATTTCTCAAAGGCAGCTAAGGTTTTAGTAAGAGGTGAGATGAGGATACCCTAGTGCCTTGACAAATACCGAAGGCCGTTGATCTTCCGCCTGATTTAATTCCCATTGAGTCAGATTAGCGTACTATCAGACTGTAAGCGCGAGAGAAGTAAAGTAATTATGCCACGGCATCCGATCGATCCTAAACTGATGGCTCAAATTCTAAGAGGTCTCTTTGTATTACAGACAAAATTCTCCTTGGAAAAAGCCACCCCTGTGATCGCGGCTCGCGGAGACGTGGTCGTGTTTTCATACCTGCTGGTGCACGGCAGTCCCGCCAACACGTCGAGTAGACCTCGCCGCATGCTGTTGCTGCAAGCTGCCACTGCCGAAGACGAGCCGCTCGGCCAGCAGCCTCTAAGGCCAGGCCAGGGTTGGCTGCTCAGAGGCGCAAATGTCAACAGGGATGCCAGCATTTCGAAAAGATTCGAAACAAAGTAATGGACTGCGGGGAATAAAGTAAACATGATAAAACGAAAAGAAATCTTTAACTGTATTTAAAAACTGGAATGCAAAGACAACTAAAAAACTAGGTCAAAGAATGTGATGCAGTTGGTAGAATTGAAGTTGGTATTTCAATCGCATAATTGGCATAATCGATCTAGTCGTTGCTTTCAGGGTTTTTATGACACTTACATTTTTAGTTTTATGTATTTTATAGTTTTATGTATACAGCCGTAGGTACCTTAAAGTTATTAATAGCACATATGAACAAGTCGAACAACAAAGTGCGACTATACTTATTCAATAACAACCATTATTTTGTTTTTCGCTTGTCTTGGCAAGACGAATCTAATTAGGTACACTTCATATGTTTATATCTATTTATTATATAGGTTATTTTATTTTTGACATTGTTATGTAACTGTGTGTTAGTGCGTAAGAAAAGGGTGTATTTAATTTTAAATGTTTGTCTGAGGTTTAAACACATCACTAACCTTGTTATTATTTGTATGCTTTCGTGTAAAATGTAGCGAACTGACCATAAAAAACACCTTATTGTAATGACATTGTAAATACATTTACGAATAAATTTGATTTGATTATTGTTAATATTATTTAATGGTTCTACCTCAAGCACACTTGTACGTTGACCTTGGGTCCATCAGGTGTGTAGCCTACATGGTGTGCCTAAGAAATAGACATACATAAGTACCATATAACACGAACATTACTAACCTTTCTTCTGAGGTTGTCGGATAAGTATATAAAAGAAACCAGTGAACACAGTGTACTTCGTAAATCCTGTTAGTTAACACTTCTTTGTTTTTTTTACCACAATGTAATTAACGTATGTACGAACGAGAGAATATTTAAATGAAAGAACACACACAGTGCGGATAACATACTGAAAAAACTCTCAACACAATTACGAAGGCAATAATTTGATAGAGTTTATTAGTCAAGCGGACATTGGGGCGCGGGCGAGCCAAGAAACAAGAAGATTGTTAACACAAGGACTAAATTAACGGCTGTGTTTATTGGATTACTTTTTTAAGGAAATAAAATCAATAGTCATTTATTACAAATAGGCTGATAAGCAGCACTTTTTGAACGTAAACATTACATAAGTTAGTTCCCCAAAAAGCACAAACTCCGCCACTTCCTAGTGTTTATGCTGGTAAGTAGAAGTAGCGGGAACTCCCCAGCATCACATCTGTCTGATAAGTTAGAGGAACTTACTTAAAAAAAATCAACTAGAGATTTATTTTCTTTGGCCGTGTAATGAGACTAGACAGTCTGTATTTGCCTTGACATTGAAATTGATTGCACGATGAATAAATAATTCCTCTAAACACGAGTGTCCTACATTTATTCAGATAGGTCCCAAAAATCAGCTTGAGTAACCTTGAGGGCGATACAAGAGGGTGAACTTGTAATAGGCTAGATGACATTTTAGTTTTTAGTCCCTCATCTATTTTACTACCTACAAATTATTAAACACATTTTTTCACGTAAATAGTTTTCCATCAATTTAAAAATGCAAAAATATACTTATCTATTATTTTCTGTTATCTAAGTGATGAATTAAATAGACAAACATAACTGGCGAAATGTGGGTGTACTACCAGATACACCTCTGCCTAGCTCTCGGGGATTACAGGCGTGACGTTATGTTATGTTTGGACTATATAGAATTTTGATATTCATACACCGTATATTATTATACTTATTATCTAACTTAACTACTTATATCTTGAATAAAATGAGTCAGACTAAAAAAAATAAATAAATATTTGTACGCCTATTTTAGGCAAAACATGTTAGGACGTTTTTGTTTTTTATCTAAACCACCATGCTTTGCAACCCAGTTTTTGTACTGTTACTCATGTTTTGACAAATAAACTATCTTTATCTTTATCTTTATCTTATCTTTACCGTCATTATGCCTATGCCCTTGGTTTTAAAACAAAATAAACCGGCGCATTCAGACGAAGCCTAATAACTATCATCTTGTCACTCAATCCCCAAACCTACTTAGAATCGTTTTAGCTCGTAAGCCTTTCAAAAAAATTAACCCAATTTATATACCTACAAATGATAAAAAGGCAACCTATTTCATTATAGTGCAGTACTAAAATCCGGTAGTTTTGAACATGCACCCCCTAGAAAATAATTCTGCCAGCGGGCGCCCAAGCATGGTGAGTCATAAACACTTACCATAACTTGCGCTCAGTTTCTCGAAGTATAACGTACCTACAATATATATTTGTGAGTGAACACGCTAAAATGAACACAAAATATTCTGACAGGATACGAGTAGGTAGTACAATCGGAATCCGTTAGTTACGCATTCTTATCCACACTGGGAGACGTGACTGGAGACCCGCGTATAATGTTGAGTGATTCCTATGAAAACGAACGCGAGGAGGTGATGTCCATTCTGTATTCTATCAACGCCGGCTGGTTACTCGTTGTTTTTGTTCATCCTCGCTAATGAGCGTTATAAACGTGATGGAAGGCTCACGTCTGTCATTTCTTACCTTGAACAATGGACGCGTTAAGTGGAAGCTAAGTTATGAAGAATTCACAGAGTTTGTATAATATTAAATGTTATGTTTCATTTAGATTTGATGGTTTTAGTGCGTTTTTCTTTTAATATAATCGCCATACCAATGAAACCAAATCGTAGTATTGTTGACATTCAAATTAATATTGCTTTTTGCTTAGAATGAAAAAGAAATTTTTTAATACCATGGCACTATTTAAAATAAACGAAGGAAATTACAGAGAGAGATTTAAAAAAAAATGTTATTTTCTAGCAATTCTTGTAAAAAACGGACTGAATTTAAATGCTATTACAAATATTATTATTTTCTTTATTAGCTCTTAGTAATTGATGCTCACTTCAACGTTAGTTATTTACCATTACGAATAACCTGACAAAAGTATACTTTTGAGTCCTATAATGCGTAAGAGCGTCCTCTTAACAAAAGCACAGTCGGGTATCCGCAAAAGATTGCGCGGGGCCAGCCGGGGCTCGGCTCGGGGCTCTCGATCACGAGACCGAGCCCTACAGATAAAGCCCTAATGTATGACCGACGATTACTCCGCGTTTATAAGAAAACCCTCGACAACTATTCGTCGACCGTCTAGAGGTAAAAAAAATACTTTTCCTTGAGCGTAGCTGTTAATCAAAATGCTTGATATAACAAATTTATACTACCTATAAGTATTTTCTTACTAAAGAGCAATATATATAAGATTCTTGAATCATTCAGGAAATCAGGACAAGATTACTGGATCATAGATAATAAATGTCATTCATAGTGTTGTTTAGTTAATCCTGTTTTTTAAAAGTACTAAGGTTTGTATTTAACACGGATACCTATGGTATTTAACATCTATTAATAAAGGCTGAATAAAGATGAAATGTTTCACTTTTCGTTTAAGTAATAGTTTAACCTTTCATTTGTGTCAATTATAGACACAATAGAAAGACAATGACAGCGCGGACACTGGTATCCTCTTGAGGTTTAATGAATTAAGGACACTTTACAGAGTCGGTAAGCAAAGCACAATATTCACTTAATTCGGCTTTTGATATTCTTTGGTTGTTGTTATGTTCAATAGGCTGCTAAGATAGAATGCCTGTCTGCTGACTGGCTGGTCTTCACTCCACAGTGGTTTGAAGTAATCTTCTAGGACTTTGCATTTCCCAATGTGAACCAAGACCCATCCTTTAAATAATGGAACAATGTTTAGTAGAGCAAATAAAACTAAATCAAGTTAATCCAGGCATCCCATCTACACACAGAAACACAAATATTCTACCATTATCGATCATTATAACGTGATTAATTCAAATTGAAATTGTTTATTGAAATATTAAATGTACATAAATATTTAAACATTAGGTCCTTAAACTAGAGAGAGGTATATAATTAATGGATTCTACCTGAACTAGGATAAACCTGTATCTCAGGTATAACACTCAAGGTATACATGAAAATAATCTTAAACCCCTAAAACAAATACCTAGTCAATATCTTACTAACTAATCTTATAAAATATGATCTTATTCTAAATAAAACATTTTGAATCGTTAACAGCTTTACTGCAACAACATTTTACAAGTAACCAAGACAAATTTTACAAGTAAGCATTTGAATGCACCTACTACTGGTTTACATACAAATACAATATTCTAGAAGAAGCGCTATCAAAAGTAAATAAATGTACACGGAAAAATGTAAAAGATAAAGTTGGTGTGGACGCCAGAATAAAACTTAACGAGAGAAAGGAAATGATAAAAAACAGAAAAAAAAATCGTAAGCAAATAACAGAGATTAGCAAGGAAATTTCGAAATCAATCAGAAAACATAGGAAGAGAAAACGGCTAGATACAATAAGAGACCAAATAGTTAAAACGGGGGGTATCAAAAAAGCCCTTAAACAGCTTAAGGAACATTCAACATGGATACCGAAAGCGACAAATAAGGACAAAAATCAAAAAGAATACACCACAAATAAACGTCAACAGATTCTAAATATTGCAACAGACTTCTATAAAAAATTGTACACAGATACAAATGAAACCACGGACAAGACAACCGAAAAATGTGACACCAACCAAGAACCAGTCCCATATATAATTCAAAGTGAAGTATTGAAACACAAAAAGCAGGGAAAGCGCCTGGTGATGATAAAATAACTAACGAACTACTGAAAAACACCATGAACCTGATAATAGAACCATTTACAAAAATATGCAATGAAATTATGACTACAGAACAAATTCCCACTCAATGGACAACGTCAACAATAATACTACTGCACAAAAAGGGAGACAGAAACAACGTGAACAATTATAGACCCATTAGTCTAATGGCAAATATGTATAAAGTATTCATAAAGATAATATTAGAAAGGTTGACTAAAGGACTAGACTATAACCAGCCTAAAGAACAAGCAGGATTTCGGTCAGACTATTCCACAATCGATCACATTCACGTCGTCAAACAAGTAATTCAAAAATGCAACGAATACGACCGCCCGTTCTATTTGGCGTTTGTGGACTATAACAAGGCATTTGATTCTTTAAAGCATAGTTACATTTGGAAGTCGCTAAAAAACCAGGGAGTTGAAAATAAATATATAAGAATAATCCAACAAATATATGCCAACAGCACAGCAAAAGTACAGCTCGAAAGAATTGGAGATCAATTTAAAATTCAGAGAGGCGTTAGACAAGGAGACCCGCTGTCACCAAAAATATTCAATGCTGTTCTGGAAAACGTCTTTAGACAAATGAACTGGGAGGAATTTGGCATTAATATAAACGGGGAAAACTTACACCACCTTAGATTCGCAGACGATCTCATTATTTTTGCAGAGGACCCTACTGCACTTCAAATCATGCTTCAACAACTAGCATCAGAAAGTAAAAAAGCAGGGCTTTCAATGAATACGAGCAAGACCAAATTGATGACAAATAGGACAGAAGTCAAGATAAATGTGGAAGAAGAAGAGATCGAATATGTAAACGAGTATGTATATTTGGGACAGCTTATAGCTGTAAGGGATCTATCGACTAAAGAAGTAAATAGAAGAATAAATAACACCTGGCAAAGATATTGGTCTCTTAAAGAAATAATGAAAAATAAAACTATACCCGTTTCGGAAAAAAGGAAGCTATACAACACCTGCATTCTTCCATGTCTCACGTACGGCTGCCAGACCTGGCCATTATCACGAAAAATTGAACATAAGCTGTGTGTATGCCAAAGAGGAATGGAGAGGAGCATGATGAACCTTAGACTGCAAGACAAATGGAAAGCCACGAAAATTAGGAACATCACTAAAGTGGCAGACGTTAGAGTAAAAACAAGAACACTAAAATGGAAATGGACAGGCCACATGATGAGAACGAAGACTGAAAAATGGACCAAAAAAGTCACGGAATGGTACCCGAGGAATGGTAAAAGACGCAGAGGAGGACAAGTAAAAAGGTGGGAGGATGATCTGCCAAAAGGTTGGCGAAGAACAGTTTGGAACAGGAATAAGTGGAGGGAAATAGAGGAGGCCTATGTCGCAAGACAGCCTGACCTGGTAGCTGATAATTTATAGGAATATTTAGATGTAGACAAACTTATTATTATGATTAGTATGTTATTATTAGTTAGTTAGTATTACTTGTTTTATGGTCAGAGGAAATAAAGGCTATTTTTATTTTTATTTTATTTTATTTACTACTGGTTTGCTGTAATTTGGTCGAACATAATTGGCTGTGTCAATAAAATGTAAGAATTGCATAATTTTGCCTATTTAATGCAAAATGTTACTAAAGTTATTATAATGACTTAGGGCATAAAAGACATTCTACATAAGAGTTAAGAATACTACACACATCAAAAGGGCTTAGATATAAATTATAGCACTCTACTCGACCTCATTATAGTCTATGTAATTAATGTACCTAGTTCCCGCTATTTTCTTCGCAGGGCATTCTCGATCGCCTTTTTTGTGGTTGCTCGGATTTTTAAACCACAAGCATGTTGCACAATTAAATAATAAAATAAATAATTATTTATTTATTTGCAAGAAACATGGTACAAGGTTGTGTAGAAGTTAATGAGTAGAGTGAGTATCCACACTCTTGGAAAATACTTTTATAAAATAGAAGGAGAAATCAGCGGACAGAAGAACAGTTGAGATATATACACTTTTATTTACATAGGTACAAGTAACATTGTATTCAGCTTATTTAAGCGAGCCACGATAAAAATATAATTAATATATAAAACAGAAAACGTGACAACAGGAAAAATCTAAGTGACATAATATATTTTACTTTTTCTCTATTTGAAATATTAAATGGCATTACGCTACATAACCCCCCTCTTGAGACCGTCAAGGGCGATAGTAGTCAGGAAAACGCACCCTACGGCCTGACTGCGTTCTTTTGAAGCTGCTGTCTTCGGCCGTTGGCGTTGAATTGATGACTGGTGTGTGAGTGGTTATGTTGTTGTGTGATGTTGTGGTGTGTGAGTCTTGCAGTATGTAAGCCGGTTTCAGTCGGTCTACCGATACTGAGACTATTTTACCATTGTGGAGGAGTTTGAATGCTTTGTCACCCCTCTCTAATACTTTATGCGGACCTGTGTATGCGGGCTTGAATGAACCGGATGATGCGTTATCCCGTAGAAAGACATGCGTCGCTGTGGCAAGGTCCTTGAACACAAATATTGCCCGACTATTAGAATGCCGAGATGCTGCAGCCGGTTGTATGTTCTTGGCGAACATGCGTAATCTTGCTATGTAGTCGGTAACGTCTGTATCGCAAGTCGCTTCTGGATCGAAGAAATCTCCTGGTAGGCGCAGTGTCTCACCGTAAACCAATTCAGCCGGCGTAGCCTGTAAATCTTCCTTTTGAGCACTTCGTATTCCTAGAAGAACTAGTGGTAGAGATTCTACCCAGTTGTTATTACTGTGGCAGGTTATTGCTGTTTTCAACTGTCTGTGGAACCGCTCAACTATACCGTTACAGGCAGGGTGGTAAGCAGTTGTCTTTCTGTGCTCAAATCCAGCTATCTCCGATAGACGCTTGAATAGAGTCGACTCAAACTGTCTGCCGCGATCCGTCACAATTTTTATGGGACAGCCAAAACGTGCGATCCATCCATACAGAAGGGCATTTGCCACTGTTTCGGCTGTGATATCTTTAATTGGTATTGCCTCAGGCCATCGCGTAAAACGATCTACAGCGGTGAGACAATACCGGAAACCGTGTGAGATTGGAAGTGGTCCAATCATGTCAATATGGATGTGCATAAAACGTGATCGTGGTAGTTTGAAGTTGCCTAGAGGTGCGCTGACATGGCGAGTGATTTTTGCACGCTGGCATGCCAAGCAATTTCGCGTCCATTCTCTGCGGTCTTTCCTTACTTCGGGCCACACGTAACGCTCTGCTACCAACTTGGCACTGGCGTTGGCTCCTGGGTGGCTCAAAGAGTGCAGGGAGTCAAAGACTTGACGGCGATATTCCTTCGAGACATATGGTCTCGGTATCTTCCCACTATCATCGCAATATAATTCAGACATTGTACCTGGTATTGTGATTTTTTTAAGACGCAGCGATGTTGTTCCGTCGAGTAGCTTTTTGAGTTCTGTATCGCAACTCTGGGACTTAGCTAGCACGTTCAAGTCGATGGGTTGGACAATCTCCTCTACTCTTGACAGGGCATCGGCGACAACGTTGTTTTTACCCGAAATGTGTCTAATGTCTGTGGAAAACTGCGAGATTAAATCTAGATGTCTAAACTGTCGTGGTGAGCAGTTTTCCTTACGTGATTGGAATGCGTAACAGATGGGTTTGTGATCGGTGTATATTACAAACTCTCTAGCCTCGACCATGTGTCTGAAGTATTTAATCGCTTCATATATCGCGAGCAATTCACGGTCATACGGTGAGTACTTTCGCTGACTTGTGGTTAGTTTACGAGAAAAGAAAGCTAGGGGTTGCCATTCCCCATCCTTCAGTTGTTGAAGCACTGCTCCCACTGCGACATCCGAGGCGTCTGTCACCAGAGCTAGCTTTGCTCCGCAAAAGGGGTGTGCGAGCATTGTTGCCTCGCATAGACCTCTTTTGCTGGCCATAAATGCATCATGTTCCTCTTCTGTGAAATTAACAGGGTGTGAGCCTTTTACCGAGCCTTCTAAAAGCTTGTTGAGCGGTGCGTGTTGTTGAGCTGCCTCTGGGATAAACCTCCTATAAAAGTTTACCATCCCTAAAAACCTCTTTAGTTCCCGCACAGTCTTCGGGGGTGGGTAGCTGTTGATGGCTTCTACCTTTTCTGGTAATGGTTTAGTGCCGCTCGATGTTATTAAGTAACCTAAAAATGTTACCTCTTTGGCTCCAAATACGCATTTTGACGTGTTTATCACCATCCCATACTCTCGCAATTTTGTAAACAGCTGTCGCAGGTGGTCTTCGTGTTCTTTTTGATCTTTAGAATAGACCAGGAAGTCATCTAAGTAACCAAAACAAAAGTCAAGACCTCGTAGCATTTCATCGACAAACCGTTGGAATGTTTGCCCTGCATTGCGTAATCCAAACGTCATGAACGGGAATTCATAGAGTCCAAAGGGTGTGGTTATGGCTGTTTTTGGTATATCCTCTGGATTGACGCGTATTTGGTTATATGCTTTTACCAAATCGATTGTTGAGAATACTTGACATCCAGAAAGATTGTGGGCGAAGTCATGTATGTGACGAATAGGGTACCGATCTGGTATAGTTCGTGCGTTTAGCATTCTAAAATCGCCACACGGTCGCCACCCATTATCCTTCTTAGGTGCCAGGTGCAAGGGTGAAGCCCAGGGTGAGTCAGAGGGTCTGGCTGTGCCACACATGAGCATAGATTCAAACTCCTCCTTTGCAATTTTCAGTTTATCTGGAGCCAACCGACGCGGTGTGCAAGACACGGGAGGTCCCGGTGTTGTACGTATGTAGTGTAAGGTGTTGTGTTTAGGTGCACAATGTATACCCGACGGCCGGGTTATATCTATAAACTCCCGGAGAATGTCGTGGTATGTGGTGTCACCAATTCTTACCTTTACCGAAGAAACCGCATCAAAAGTACGAGCAGGCGAAGCAGGGGTCACGAGCGTAGTATTTGCATCGATTAGGCGCTGCATTCTAACATCTACAATCAAGTTATAATAAGACAATAAATCAACTCCTATTATTGGTTTTGTTACATCTGCTACTATAAATCTCCAAGGAAAGTCACGGCGTAAACCTATATTTAATTTTAAGTAAGCGTAACCGTATGTATTTATTACACTGCCGTTAGCCGCACAAAGTTCAAAGGTACTTTTATTACGGCGCTCTTTGAGTGATGACCTTGGGAAGACGCAGACGTCGCTACCGGTGTCGACGAGAAATTGCATCTTCGTGTTTTGGTCAGTCACAAATAAGCGACCATTGCTACGACAGTCGTCGGTCGCCTCTACCGACTGCCCGTCTCGTTTCCCGACTGGTCACAAGGCTTAATGCACTTCGTTGCTCTGTCGCCAAACTTGTAATGGTACCAACATGTTGGAAACTTCCTATAGTTGGAGTTGGACCGTCTGGAAGTCGATCGACCGCGACTGTTGGACTTCTGTCTTGGCCGCGAGAGTCTGTTGACATGTGAAGTGAGCGTTTGCATTTGTCTTGTGAGTTCCGCTATTTGACTGGTCACCTGGTCAACGCTGCTACACGGCGACGTCATCGGGGCTGTCATCACTGCTATTTGCGAGCTAGCTGGCACCACATCGTGGATCCTATCAGCTAATTCAGCTACCTCTTCCAGGGTCACATTAGCTTGAGACGCGATGATGGTCTGCGTACTGCTAGGTAGGCGGCTGGTCCAGATTGTACGCAGAACCTCCTCTGGTACAGTCGGTCCCGCCAGGTGGCGCAAATGTCGTAAAAACTGCGTGGGCTTGCGGTCACCAAGCTCTTCATGAGTTAAAAGTTGCTGTACCTTTTTCTCTCTGGACGCCGATAATCTTTTACCAGTTCGGTTTTGAGCCTCGCATATTTGTCCGGTGCTGGTGGAGCTATGATTATATCTTCAACCTCTGATGCATATGTCGGGTCCAGACTTCCAATAGCGTGGTGAAATTTGGTGGAGTCAGTAGTGATATTTGCTAGTACAAACTGACTTTCCAGCTGCGCGAACCACAACGCCGGTTTTTCGGGATAAAACGGTGGTACACGCACGCCAACGCGAAAAACATCGTAGCTTAGGGCGTCACTGTAAGGGTTCGTCTCACTTTTAGCTTCTTGTCCTTGTTGCTGAGTCATAGTGTCCTTCAGGGGTCACCAGTGTAGAAGTTAATGAGTAGAGTGAGTATCCACACTCTTGGAAAATACTTTTATAAAATAGAAGGAGAAATCAGCGGACAGAAGAACAGTTGAGATATATACACTTTTATTTACATAGGTACAAGTAACATTGTATTCAGCTTATTTAAGCGAGCCACGATAAAAATATAATTAATATATAAAACAGAAAACGTGACAACAGGAAAAATCTAAGTGACATAATATATTTTACTTTTTCTCTATTTGAAATATTAAATGGCATTACGCTACAGTTGTAAAATTAAGTTTAATACTGTTCTTCATGTCTCGCTGACACAGCAACATGCAAAATAAGATTGAAATCAATTGAAATGTGAAAAAGAAGAGTTGGAATTACAAGCAAATGTTGCCAAAAGAAAAAAATTACTTCTACTACTTAGGATAGTTCGTATGTGGCGAGATAGATGTCGCTACAAGATTATAGATTCATCCTATCACCAAAAATTTTGCAATAACTTAAATCATCATCCTCTTGCCCTTATCCCAATTTATTTGGGGTCGGCGCAGCATGTCTTCTTCTTCCATACATTTCTATTTGTCGTCATCTCAGAAGTCACCTCCTTCCTAGCCATATCATCTTTCACACAATCCATCCATCGTTTCCTAGGTCTCCCTCTACTCTTGTAACCCTCAACATTCATACTCAAAACTTTCCTCACAACATGATCCTCATTCCTTCGCATCACATGTCCATACCATGACAACCGGTTTCCGCACAACTTCTCGGTCACAGGCGCCACTTTCAAACTTCCTCTTATATACTCATTTCTTATTTTATCCATTCGCGTAACACCACACATCCCCCTTAGCATTCTCATCTCAGCTGCATGCAACTGCCTTTCATTCATCCCTTTTGTGGCCCAACACTCTGATCCATACAATTTGCAATAACTTAAATAATAATGATAAATAATTAAATGATTGCACTTTACAAGTGCACTAACTTTTTTTTCTTTCGGGGTGGAAAGTCGCTCGGTACAGCTGGTATTATAGGTTTTATAGATAGATTTTTAGAAATATTTATTCATTTATTTCTAAAAATCTATCTTTATAACCTATAATACCAGCTGTACCGAGCGACTTAGATAGCACAACCTATGTTACCTACTATAGACATAATTGAGGGGTAAGAGGTTTCGTCTGGTTTGGACCCACAACCTCGTGTACTAGAGGCGGGGTACCTACTGTGCAGTCGCATAATATATAATTAACCTCGACATATTAAATGGTACCTATTCAAAAAATATCTTACGGTTTCGTTCGTAATACTTGATCTTGCACTGAGCATCGAGGAACTCGCAGTAGGTTTCGAACGTTTTATAGCCTAAGTTGTAGTCGTCACCAGTCTTGCCACTGCACTGCAGGATCCCCCAACAGCTGTTTACAGGTTTGTTTTCGTCGTCAGACAGACGTGCACACACATGTTTTATCCTAAAATAAATAGTAAAAAAAAATCAGAATTAAAAGTAACTCCAAAAAAAAACAAGAAATAAAAGAAAGAAAAGAAAAAAAAGAGTATTCTATTCTATTCCACACTGTGAAAAAATTGTTGAGTGTCGGAACGTCCCTGACAAAAGTTATAAACCCACGTTTACGAAGACGCATTTCGAACTAACATAACATAACATTACGTCTGTAATCCCCGAAGGGCTAGCCAGAAGTGTACCTGGTAGTACAGTCAACAGCAAAAGTAGATGATCAAAATCAGAAATTCAATACTAATGAACGGAGTTCGCGCCAGAACTGTGTGGCGTCGAAGTGATTCAAAAGTATGTAATTGTAAATTATACCAAACATTTACTACCAGTACAGCTGCCATATGTTTGTGATCAGTTTTGACTCCAAAAGTTATAAACTCAATTCGCATCAGAACTAAGAAGTGAAAAAAAAATTCAAAACTAGTGAACAGCTAAAATCAAAAATTAAATGATGAAACTGAGGCCACGTGAAGCAAATAATTCATCCATACGTATTTTTTTATTAACCCAGTAATTTAATTAGTTATGTTTAAAACAGCTGAATTTGATAAAAAAAAATGCATATTAAATATATTTAATATATTTCATCCAATTGAACCCCTAAAAAAAGCACCTGTTTCACTTTGAAATGTTTTTTTGGAAGTGGGTTGTTTTTTTTTGTAAAAGTGTTTTAATTTTTCACTTTTAGTGGGTCAGTTTGTAATTTATCTAAGTTACAATAGCCCAATGACAACTGCTCATCACCTCTTACAACATATTGCTTTTCTCGATACAGGGACGTTAATTGTTGAGGAGTTCTCCTAGTAAGATCCAGGAGATCTGGAGCTCCATGGTGAAGGCATCATCACCACTATGCATTTTGACAAGCTTAAATTACTTAGCAACTATATTAAAGTACCTAATCGAATCGCAACCCGTGAAATACTTAGGTATAATTGAGTAGTTCCGATGCCCATCTGTGGTCTTCATCATCAGTTCCACTTTAGCAAACGGTGCTTTCCGAGAGCGAATGCACGAGTTACTATACAAAATACCCAAATCACTATAGGTGTTCCTATAAAATTTGAGGTTTTCCCTCGATTTCCATAGGATCCCTTCATCAGATTCTGACTTGGTGACAATGAGACCACAGCGAGAGTATACCCTTTCATACAAAAAAAATAATTTTGCAAATCCGTCTATATATGACGAAGTTATGCCCAAACATACATAAAAAATATTCATATAAACATCCGAATTGATAACCTCCTCCTTTTTCAGAAGTCGGTCAAAAATAATATAATTCAAAAACTTTAGTATTTAAACTGGTTTTTTTTTGTAACTTCTGGCAATGTTTAAAAGTAGCTGATGTGATACAAAACGATAATTCAATGAATATTAATATCTTTGCATGTTTTTGAATTTTGTGTCAATGTTCAAAAGTAACTGATGTGATACAAAACGATAATTCTATAAATATTATTATCTTTGCATGTTTGTGAATTTATGTCAATGTTCAAAAGTAGCTGATGTGATACAAAACGATAATTCAATGAATATTAATATCTTTGCATGTTTTTGAATTTTGTGTCAATGTTCAAAAGTAACTGATGTGATACAAAACGATAATTCTATAAATATTATTATCTTTGCATGTTTTGAATTTATGTCAATGTTCAAAAGTAGCTGATGTGATACAAAACGATAATTCAATAAATATTAATATCTTTGCATGTTTTTGAACTTTGTGTCAATGTTCAAAAGTAACTGATGCGATATAAAACGATAATTCGATAAATATTATTATCTTTGCATGTTTCGAATTTATGTCAATGTTCAAAAGTAGCTGATGCGATAAAAATCATAACTCAATGATTGCTTTTGCCCAGTCGGCTACAATATATTAAAACCGGAAGGTAGATTGATATTTTACATTAATGAGTATGAAAAAATATTGCTATTATTATTATATTATTATAATCATTAATAATATTATTGAAAATTTATTGATTACTAAATAATTCATACATTCAAATAATATAGTTAAATGTTCAAGAAATATAATTTTCTTACGTTTTCAACGGAAATCTGCTACCTATACAATATTCAGGATTATATTTAGGCTATTCTGCTCATTTATGTAAAATATCAATCTACCTTCCGGTTTTAATATATTGTAGCCGACTGGGCAAAAGCAATCATTGAGTTATGATTTTTATCGCATCAGCTACTTTTGAACATTGACATAAATTCGAAACATGCAAAGATAATAATATTTATCGGATTATCGTTTTGTGTCACATCAGTTACTTTTGAACATTGACACAAAGTTCAAAAACATGCAAAGATATTAATATTTATTGAATTATCGTTTTGTATCACATCAGCTACTTTTGAACATTGACATAAATTCGAAACATGCAAAGATAATAATATTTATCGAATTATCGTTTTGTATCACATCAGCTACTTTTGAACATTGACATAAATTCGAAACATGCAAAGATAATAATATTTATCGAATTATCGTTTTGTATCACATCAGTTACTTTTGAACATTGACACAAAATTCAAAAACATGCAAAGATATTAATATTCAAAGAATTATCGTTTTGTATCACATCAGCTACTTTTGAACATTGACATAAATTCAAAACATGCAAAGATAATAATATTTATAGAATTATCGTTTTGTATCACATCAGTTACTTTTGAACATTGACACAAAATTCAAAAACATGCAAAGATATTAATATTCATTGAATTATCGTTTTGTATCACATCAGCTACTTTTGAACATTGACATAAATTCACAAACATGCAAAGATGATAATATTTATATAATTATCGTTTTGTATCACATCAGCTACTTTTAAACATTGCCAGAAGTTACAAAAAAAAACCAGTTTAAATACTAAAGTTTTTGAATTATATTATTTTTGACCGACTTCTGAAAAAGGAGGAGGTTATCAATTCGGATGTTTATATGAATATTTTTTATGTATGTTTGGGCATAACTTCGTCATATATAGACGGATTTGCAAAATTATTTTTTTTGTATGAAAGGGTATACTCTCGCTGTGGTCTCATTGTCACCAAGTCAGAATCTGATGAAGGGATCCTATGGAAATCGAGGGAAAACCTCAAATTTTATAGGAACACCTATAGTGATTTGGGTATTTTGTATAGTAACTCGTGCATTCGCTCTCGGAAAGCACCGTTTGCTAAAGTGGAACTGATGATGAAGACCACAGATGGGCATCGGAACTACTCAATTATACCTAAGTATTTCACGGGTTGCGATTCGATTAGGTACTTTAATATAGTTGCTAAGTAATTTAAGCTTGTCAAAATGCATAGTGGTGATGATGCCTTCACCATGGAGCTCCAGATCTCCTGGATCTTACTAGGAGAACTCCTCAACAATTAACGTCCCTGTATCGAGAAAAGCAATATGTTGTAAGAGGTGATGAGCAGTTGTCATTGGGCTATTGTAACTTAGATAAATTACAAACTGACCCACTAAAAGTGAAAAATTAAAACACTTTTACAAAAAAAAACAACCCACTTCCAAAAAAACATTTCAAAGTGAAACAAGTGCTTTTTTTAGGGGTTCAATTGGATGAAATATATTAAATATATTTAATATGCATTTTTTTTTATCAAATTCAGCTGTTTTAAACATAACTAATTAAATTACTGGGTTAATAAAAAAATACGTATGGATGAATTATTTGCTTCACGTGGCCTCAGTTTCATCATTTAATTTTTGATTTTAGCTGTTCACTAGTTTTGAATTTTTTTTTCAATTCTTAGTTCTGATGCGAATTGAGTTTATAACTTTTGGAGTCAAAACTGATCACAAACATATGGCAGCTGTACTGGTAGTAAATGTTTGGTATAATTTACAATTACATACTTTTGAATCACTTCGACGCCACACAGTTCTGGCGCGAACTCCGTTCATTAGTATTGAATTTCTGATTTTGATCATCTACTTTTGCTGTTGACTGTACATGTACCCACATTTCGCCAGTTATGTTCAAGTCCCATGTAATAAGGGGCGAGCCTATTTCAATCAATCGGGCACAAATCCGGACTCCGGGCTGCTACTGAGAAATAAATTGCAGATGTAAAAACTCAATACCACTTTGCCCGACCTGGGTTCGAAACCGGGATCTCATGCACAGGAGTCGCTTGCGACCACTAGATCAACGAGGCATTTCGACCTAACGCGTGTCTAATCGCTTCTTAGTATACGCTCTCATGCCTACAACACTATTTATGTTTGACTACAGTGCGGGCCGCGCCTACAAACGCGAAATGCGACGTCTGACTCTATAGGTATACGAGGCCTAAAAAAATAAAGCGAGCTCGCGCACGCATAAAGGTATCGCTTCTACCAACTGCAGCGGAGTCCAACGCTACCCTGTGTGTTTATGTGCACACAATTTATTTATTTATTTAATAGTTTAAGCACTCTATGTAGGTACAGAGGCGGACTTAATGTCATACGCATTTTCTACCAGTCAACCTTTAGGTGATGCAGAGAAAAGCAGTAGTAGGTGCAATTTGAAATGAAAATAAGAGAAAGCAAAATAATGCTATTTAGTTTAGTTTAAAAAAAAAGACATGTAAAAGTATCTGAGTAGATCTACTTACAGAAATAAATATCATTTCATTTCATTTCATTTCAATACACAATGTTACATGTAGTAACATGTCACAGTTATCTTCACTGTAAGGTATTTTCGAAACTATTAACCCTGACAAGTATTGATTATAAGTTAAATGTACTCTAAAGTTGTTAAACAACTGTGACAGGCAGATAGGGGCATACAGACATGTTAAAAGTTGCACATTTATTATTTATGGAACTCTAAAAGCCAGTTCACGTACCTTCTAAGAAGATAGTTACACTCTTCGCCACATACTTTGGACTTCTTCGTGCGCAACGTGGACAACAGAGTGGTCGTGCTGAGCACCCACTCGCCGTCGGCCCAGTAGGGCTCGAAACCGTAATTAGGATAGTATTCAAAGTACAATGATTTTAATTTCTTTTCCTTGAGATGTTCGATGTAGCTCTGCGTCGTCCTACTCGGCTTCGGCGGCTTCGACGGCGGAGTCGTGCGTGTCGTCCTTGAAGATGATAAGTGTCAGTCAAGGCCAAACATCTGTGCGCCACTAACAGAGCGATTCTAACTGAAAACTACATTAGAGCGCAATGAATATTCACCTATATACATACATACATAAACTCACGCCTTTTTCCCATGGGGGTAGGCAGAAACTACAGAGCGCCATATGCTACGATTCTTACATACTTCTTTTGCTTCGTTTACATTCATACATGTTGTCATACACACACGCCGGTTGCGAGTACTACGCACCTGACCTTTCTGAAGAACCTCACCAATAAGGTCTATGTATGTCCTTCTAGGGCGTCCCCTCCCGGCGTTCCCACTTACATCTGCCTTCGTTAGTCGCTTTTCATCCATCCTTTCAACGTGACCAAACCATCATAGCATACTCTTTTCAATTTTTGTTACTACATCTTCTTTCAAACCACAACGTTGCTTTATCACATCATGCCTCAATCAGTCATTCATTCACCAATATACCTACGTATAAAAAGAAAGTGACCCGGATCCACTGCTCTTGAGTGTATTGTTTTAGAGAAAGTTTTGTTTTAGAGAAGAAAATTATAAACAGAGATAACAGATTTTGTATTTTTTATTGGTTGCGGGGTTCGGTAACATCATTGAATTATATGATCTACACTTTGGTTAGTAAGGTAAAAGAATAATCTAGATAGGGATACTTAGGTGTAAGTTTCTAAACGCTTATGTAAGTTGTGAAATGTGCTGAACCGTGTATTTAAAGAATAGCTCTACACTGCGTGCCCACGTCTCATTCCTTGCCTCAGAGATGACAAGGTCGACATTTAAGCAATTCTTTGTGGTTTACGTACTGAGCATTCAACAGATCGGCGCTCCATTGTACTGAAACATAAGAAACATTTCAATATTCCTATAGCCGCGAACTCTGGATCCTATTTGTCGCTCATAAGAAAGAGCAAAAATATTCAATAACTTTGTCCACTTAACCTTATTTTACTATTAAAGTGCAACTAACAAAAATGCTTTGATAGTTCAATTCAGATAACATGACATATTTTATATACATTATCTATTTACATACCAATATCAAAGGAAAACAAAATATTTATTTGAGTTTACCAACAGTTGTTACAGATACTTTAAAGATAGGAAAATACCAACAAGTATTTGTATCTTACTACAGGCCAACACCACATGCAAAATGCTCTTTGTCCAGATATTTATAATTTTGGTTTTAAAAACTAGTAGTTATAGTACTCACAAAACACAACTATAACATCCAACATTCGCCCCAACGCGAATGTCTCCATATGAATTGCAATAAAACGTACTACGATACTGTTTGATTAAATCTGGGTAACATAATCATTTAATTTTTAAAGTTAATCATGCAACACTAACCTTAGTTACTTTCAGATATAGACATAGTAGGTCCATTTAGGTCTAAGGTTTTTTCTTCTCTTTAGTTGAAATTCTTAAATTATTTTAGAGACAACTGCATTATTGCCGACTGCAATAAACCGTGTTTAATGTCAAGACAATAAACTACACGGATGAACTTACTGGCAGAAACTATATTGATGTTGAAAAAGTTACTTGAAAAAGAATTTTTAAATCTCCAAAATTCTTCAATAATACTTCGCCGTCAAGTCAGTTCAATTAACGTGCCACGGAGTGCAGTATTTTTGGCGTCAAATTGACAGACACTGACGTTACTCAAAACGGTACTAAGCCAAAATAGAATTAAGCTAGCTACATCTGCCGTGTGCCCAATGTGTTTTGGCCTAAAATAACCACCACAACAGAACTAACCCTGACACAGCTAGAAGGCGTCGCGGCCGGCCCCGTAAAAAGATGGCGGGACGAGCTGAACAAAACTAACTGGTCCACTTTAGCCCTGGATCGAAGGAGCTGGAAGTCACGGGGAGCGGTTTTTGCCCAGAACTATGATGATACAGGCTGACAGTTACTAGTAATTATTAAGATTCAAAGAGCTAGATTAGGTTGTGTAACAGGATCAGGACAGAAAACAGCAAAGGCAAGAGGAGTCTACAGCAGTGGAACACCATGGACTGAATGAAAATATGCTAAAAAATTAAACCCAGTTTCATTTTAGTGACAAAAGCTACTAGGTGCTTTTATTTTTCCTTCTTTGCTATTCCACTAGGACAGTCGACGTGCTTCTGTCGTTTGGCGAACAGTGAACTCCTTGAAATTCTTGATGAATATTTGTGCTCTATTCTCTATATTGTCCGGGTCATATGGAACAAAATCGCTATTACACTTGCCTCTATACAGCGCACTCCAATCTGTAATACAATGATGATGGGCATACAGTCAAGGTAGGACAGTACATGGGTAGGACAAGTATTGAACTGAGTAGGTATCTATGGTGGACTCGATTCTCGGATTGAACAGATCTTATTAGTTTTTCCGTCTAGGATTTCTCAGTGCTTGCCCAGGGATTGGATTCGTGCTCGGTTGATGGCAATAGGCTCGTCTCCTATTACATGGGCCTTAAAGATAACCAGCCAAATGTGGTATACCCACATTTGCACTTGTACATACATTGTGTAGATCTACGAAAACAAAACTTATGTAGGTAACCGATTAGTCTAGCCAATTAATTTTGTAATTTGAGTTTCGTTGTATAACGTCATCAAATGAAACTTGAATTCGAATTTTAAAAATAGTAAAGAAAAGGAATTGCTTTAATGTTTATTTTAATATCTGTTACTCGATATATCATGTCAGCGATAAAAACTGAAAAAAATGTATTCTTAAGGCACCTATTCAGCATTGCTATTCTGTTAAGACCACCGCGTGAAAGTGAAGGTGAAGTGCAGGCGAATTAAGCTGTCATTATATAATATAATACTAATGTTAGGTATTGTCAGTTCTAACCTAACAATGTCACGCTGTGATTATAACAGAATCAACTAGCAGGTCTTTCAAAATAAAGTGGAATGTTTATGTATATTCTTCTTTTCGTACCTTTAGTACCTATATTAAAACAGTTTAATTTTCGTATTGGGACATCTACGATGTAGGACAATTTTCACAAAAACCGACGTAGTGGAGATGCGCTGGGTAGGCTGTCATAAAGCTTTGTATGGCTGCGTATGCGCTTCTGCCTCGATTGCGGTGTTCGTATTTCACTAGTGGTCGATAACACGAGCCCTTATACAGCATCATCCAGCCTGAAATTATTACGTGCAATGAATCTAGGTAATTTAGTATGTTGCAAAAACTAAATGTAACATAACATCTCGCATGTATTCCAAAGGACCTAAACTATGTTAGGGGGCGAGCCTATGGCTATTAAACGAGCACAAATGCAGCCTCGACCTGGCTGCTCCTTAGGAATTCCAGATGTAATTACCCAATAACACTTTATCCGACCTGGGATTCGAACCCTTTACCTCTATCAATGGTCCACGAATACTATAGCCAACATCATAGTCCTTTCGAGGCTTTGATGGCTCGAAATATATTATGACCTTTCTAGCTTAGCTTAACCTTTCATTAATCGTTGCAGTGTTATTTCTAAGCCTTAAACTTCTCTTGCTCGATTCGTTTTCTGGTAATTGAAATATATTTACGCTCTATATTGCTGCAGTCCTTATTTCTGAGCTGGCAGTAATTTTCAAAGGTTTCGTACACAAAGTCTTTGTTTCGTCCACATACCTTCCCAAACCTGTAACAATTGCATTTTATACAAATCTATCTGACTAATTACATGTTCGGTGGATCACCCTGGGATAGGTCGATAGTGCATCAGCCGTTGCTGAAGTTCGGGGGATGCGGAAGTATCTTCTGTTCCCATTACACCCGGGTGGTTTTTATTCATTAAGACCCCTTCTGGACTCCTGGACCCCTTCCTGGAGAATTTGATTTTGAAGATTTTCCAATCCGCACCAAAATAAAAAAAAAAGTTGATTGTGCTAACATCTCAATCGATCAATCGATATAGGTTGGAATTTCAATTGTCTGCAGATTACTATTATCCATCATCTCCGCAAGCAGTCATTATAATATTCACACATAACACCAAACAAACTCCAAATCTTCCTTATTTCTCCCCGTCCTAATTGACACTGAAAGATATTTTGCGCACCTACAACTGAGAGACTTCCTGTACCTATACTTGATTATTTTTTCATCCTATAGGGTGTTTGACAGGATATGAACATCAAAATAGAATTAGTCCATCAAATAAATTATAAAAAATAATACACAAGTATCTTTATCTTTTTCTAATTGACGGAAAACTGCTTTCATTAAGAGCATTAAAGTTTAAAAGAGGGGGATTGTAACGTCATTATCGAGTATAAACTGTAGTGGCCTATGACGTCATACGACATGTTGACCCGATGTATCGCCGTTATTTTGTGATTACGTGAAAAAAGAAAAAATATGTGTCGAATATTTTATTGTAATCTAGATGTGGGCCAAATTACACCCAGACACAGAACAAATGATCGTGCTTATCACATAAACATTTGTCCTGGGTGGGAATCGTGCCCACGACCTCCGGCATAGCAGTCAGGGTCACTAACTACTAGACCAACAGGCCAGGCAAACAACTACACTAACCTACTTAACTTTCTTATAATAATTAAATGTTTCAGATGAAATCACTAACATAGACGCCAGCACTGCACGCACATCAAGCTGTGCCATGCTGTAAAATATTCCTAATCAAACTTGAAGCTTATGCTTTTGTGATAAATTTGAAAAACAATCAGAGAAACTTGACAGGTTGGGGTACCTCGATGTATGCTTTAGTCCATAAAAAACATCTAAAAAGAAATAAAAAAGTTATGTCCGTAAACTAACTCTGTATAGACCGTAGGGCACCGGATCCCACACATGTACAGTGTGCTGCTTTTCTCGTACGGGTCCTTGTCGAACACCCAGTCGCCCTGGACCCAGTAGGGCTCGTACCCGTAGTTCGGGTTGTAGGACGCGTTGCGGTTCGGGCCTGCTTCCAAGCTCGGCAGTATCAGGTCTATGTTGATTGTCGTAGGCCTTGTTGTGGTCGCTATGTGAAAATATGAATAACAAAATGAACTAATTGTGGTAGCAGTATAAAAGACTAAATAAGTACCTAGGATTAGTTGTCTGCCAAACAGATATTTAATTTTTTTGTTTTTTTTTCGTAATATTACTTACTCTAATTTTATTACAATATGCTACCAACTATAACAATGAAATGACAAATTGTTTATTATTATTGACATCCCATTTTCTCGTGTTTGTTTTATATTTTTATTTTATTTTTGATGTATGATCCAATTTTGCACACCTGTTAGGGTAGGATATGGTTTAAAGGCATAGACCTCTATTATTGTATTTCATCCATATGTTACTTACCCAATTTCATGCAATAAATGATTTGATTTGTATTGATATGTACAGATACTAAAACTAACTGTAAAATGTATAAATAAAAAAATAATAAAACAAGATGACTGATGGCATCAATTCTGTTAGGTAGGTACTACTGCATGCAATCGACTACTTGAAAAGTTTAGTTTTTTTAAATGAAATTTGATCGTTAACACTGTAAACTCATTACTAAAAATATATCAAGAGTAGTGCTTACCACCAGGTTCCAGAGATTTAGTCTGTGCTTCTGTCTTCGCCTTCCCTCCCCCGCCACCCTGCGGAACTCCCGGCATTCCCGGATCACCTCCTGGATCACCTTCCCTCAGTGGCGGTGACGGTACCCTTGACGAATGCATAAAAATAAGTTATTACGAGTAATTAACTTGCACGTACATACATTCAACCGCTAATCTCCAATATTTTTCTCAATAATTGTGTTGTTTCTGGGGTCAGGACAATAATACCATTACTTGCTTATACTTTTAATTGAAAACCACTTCTTCTTTATATAATTATATTTCTGCAAAATGGCCACTATGTTTAATTTTTCACCGAACTGTTTAGTGACTTGTTTATTTCAACTGACCTTACATACCGAATTTGAATAAACATAGATAGTAAAACTAGAAATTGAATATCTTTTACAATACCTTCGCTTGATACATGCTGATCGTTGCCAGAATCTAAAGCTTCCCAATTTGAACCACTTGCCACCAACACATACGGTGTGTGTCCTCTTCTTAATCCTATTGCTGACTGGAGGTACTCTTGCACTCACAGACAGCACTTCCACTAAACATTGGAGGTCATTACTTAGTGATTAACGATAATTTCTGATGATTCGACCAATGCGAGCAATGTCTTAACTGTGCAGCAGGGTTGGGCAATTTTTTATTTTAGTTTATTTTTATTCTCTTCAGTGCTGGCTGTGTAGGTACCTACAACACTCTGTCTCCACATCATTTACAATGATTGGGAAACACTTAATACAAAGAAAGCATCACCAATAGTGATTAAGCCTGGTTTCCTCATTTCCTTAAGTAGGTATTAAAAAGCTTCTACTATGGGCTATTTGAGAAAATTTTAGATTTTAGTCCCTCATCTAGATTACAAGAAAATATTCGACGAGTATTTTTTCTTTTTTGACGTAATCGAAATATAACGGCGATACATCGAGTTTAAATGTCGCATGACGTCACTAGCCAATACAGTTTATGCTAGCTAATGACGTTACAAGCCACTTCTCAACTTTAATGCGCCTCATCTAAGCAGTTTTCCATCAATTAGAAAAAGAAAAAAAATATGTGTCGGATATTTTCTTCAGAATCAGAATCAGGATCAAAGAGTTCCTTCAGAGAGTTTCTTGTTATCTAGATTAGGGACTAAAAAGTAAAATATTGTCAAATAGCCCATTACAAGGTTCATCATCGTCTGCTTGGCTTTTTCCTTATTATATTGGGGTCGGCTTTCTTTTTGATAGATTTATCTTTGCCATCACGTCTTGATCTTTATGGGCAGATGAACCCGAAGTTGAAGAGGTGGGTCTATGATGATGCTTACGTACTCAGTATGTACCTACATTGAATTATACTTACTCATTAGTAACAAGACAGCAATCTTTATGTTATTATCCATAATTTATTCAACTTGGCCTACATTAACTCCATCACAATTATTCCAGTCAAGCATTTTGCGTCTGTAGCTCCCTACATAATTCTTAGCTCGCTGCGTTTTCTAAACTAAAATAATTTAATATCAAAGTAATGTTGTCGAGTTGATTGATAGTTTTACGATCGAGACATGGCAGTTGGCACACGAGGTTCGTCCACGATAACGTTACATCATTGTGCATTTCCTCGAGTCTCGCCTACTGCTAAGTTCTATTCCTTAGAATAATAACGCAAAGAAACCTAGTAGGTATCTACGAATGCAAAAAGTCAGGCAACTAAAACTGAGCCAACATTGGTTTTTTTGCTCGGCAGCCGTGTCAGTGGGTATTATAAGTCACGTTCCGTCGAACACAGCTCGCGAGTAAACACATTCGGCCCACGCACACAAAAACAATAAAGTGGACACACGATTTCGCCCATGTCTTGTACTAAACGCGGCTTCTATGTGTTCTTATTCTAAGTTCTATAGTAAGTCGACAAAATTAGGTAGGTAGGTACTGGCGACGCATTACGAACTCTAGATTGAACCGTAACTTATCTTCAGTAATTGTTTTTAAAAATATTGTTAGGCTGTGAACAGAGTTAAGAGAGATCAAAGTTAAGCAACTCTTGCCGAGATTGATCCGTAGGTAGATGGGTGACCAATGTGATCATTCATTCATATCCAGCCCATATCACTCTAGACTGTAGTCTTACAACTAAACTTACCTTTGGCATCGAGTTATCCAGTAACTGGGTGGTGGAGGTCAGGGTGCCTACCGCCCACTCACAAAATCCTTTCCATTTTACCCTTACTTTATGTTTTCGTACTTAGACGTGCTTGAAACAAGATTACCTTATAACTAAGGAAACCATAATGTTTTCAGTTCATCATCGTTTTGCAAAATATGTTTAGAAAATTAATTGCAGTCATGCAGCAGTGTCATAAAAGGTAAGTTAAATACAATACTCATAAGGAAAGCCTGCCTCGTTGGTCTAGTGGTCGCAAGTGCTACTGCTGAGTATGAGGTCCGGGGTTCTATCCCCGGGTCGGGCATAGTGTTATTGAGTTTTCTTATCTGGAATTGTGCCCGATTGATAGCAATAAGCTCGCCCCCTATTACATGGGAGTTAAACATAACTGGCGAAATGTGGGTGTACTACCAGGTACCTACACCTGTGTCTAGCCCTTCGGGGATTACAGGTGTGATGTTATGTTGTGTCTTAATAAAGAAAAAGTAGGTAAAGGCGCAATGTGATGTTAAATAAACTTGTCGAGTGAATTATGTATTTGTAGAGGAGAATGCATTATGAATACGAAACAAACACACGGATTCAAGGAGGATGGCGTCCAGATGCTGCAAGAGCGAGCGTGACCCATCGCCGACCGCTTGATGTTCACAACGCGCAGAATAAATACTAAACAGTAGCTGACGAAGACATTGCCATTCAAGATCGGGGATAACTAAAACAATCATTAATAGTATTAATTTTTTAGATGACCACGTAGAATTACATCACAGCGTTGCAATAAGAAGTGAAGTGAGTGCACGCGCAGATCTATCGTTGTGGGCACTGTGGGCATGCCCACAACCCTAACTGAGGTTAGACAGTACAAATGATCATGCTTATCACACAAACATTTGTCTTGGGTGGGAGTCGAACCCACGACCTCCGGCATAGCAGTCAGACACACTAGACCAACTGGCCAGTCAAAGTAGTAGATATTTTAAGTATGAATGATAAACTAATCGACTTAAATTATTATCTCCAACTACAAGGTACTACTACTTCAAATACTACTACCTACTACAGTATTGTATCTGTAAGTAACATAGAGACACGCAGTGCAGTAGTTCGGTTTAAAATTATGTATTTTTTATCTTTCAAAATCAATGCATTTCAGTAAAGTAGTTAGGTTCGGTAGTTAGGTTCGGTAGTTAGGTTAGCTATAGGATAGGGACGCGGGGATGTCCGCCGCCCCCACGTACATGGACCCGAGGTGGCGGCGCGTCGTGTTCACGCGCGCCCCTCTTAGACGTCGCGAGCGGAGTCTAACACCTCACTCCCCTCGCTGACTTGGCGAGGCCCGCGGGGCCGGCACCAGTCGGGGGTCGCGGAAGTATCTTCTGTTCCCGTGACCCCCGGCGCAGGTGTGAGAAGGAACACGGGGTGGTTTTTAGTCAGTAAGAGTCTGACAGACCGCTCCGCCTCCCCGGGCGGGGGACATCCATGAGGATTTTCCACCCCTAAAAAAAAAAAAAAAAAAAAAAGCTATAGGATAGGTATGGTAAGTTAGGTTAGGTTATACGTATATATGTTGTCATTCTAATTATAACTAACACAAAAGGTCTAAGAGCACATTACACACTCATTAGGTAAAAAGTATCTAGTTATTATTGTTTTAGATCTATTTTGTTGTCATCATATTAAAAGTATATATATCTCTTAATATATAAAATTTTCGTGTCACAGTTTCTGTAACAAAACACCTCCGAAACGGAGGTCACCGTCCTTATGAAATATTGTGTGTATCAGTACCTATATACATTTGTTTTTATCAGTGCCTTAATCTTAAGGCGCTAAAAACATTTCCTTTAGATGCAGCCAGCCAGAAGACTCGCATGTGAACTGCAGACGAGCAGGGCGAGCATCATGATGCTCGCTATTTTGTTTATTACGTGCAGCTTGTGGGAGGAATATTTACAAACCTTGTATGGAGCCCTTTGCGTCCTATCATCACAAGTCTCACAAACTGATGGGATTGCGACTCCGTTGCTGTACAGTGGTCAAGAGTTAAAGCTGAAAACCAGAGCTTGGCAACCCTCTATGGAAGTCGAGCATAATGCTGATGCTTACTAAATATCTTTTGCTTCCGATATTATATTTAGTTGTGTACTTACTATTTAGAGGTATGAAGAACAGGGAGTACAGGGTGACAGTTCTACATCCTCTATTGAAAAGAAAGGATCCTCCGACCAGACGAGTGTGTCTGATGGGCTACTTCTGCCTGACGGTTGTAGATATTTAAAAAAATGGATACATTCAAATCGCGCGAATAATTTTATACCGCGATGTTGGATGTCAGTCTTTGCGAGGACGCTACAACTACTAAGGTAATAGCTGTAATACTGAAGACAAGAAACCCTTTCTTCAATTTTTTTTCTATTCTAAGTACATTATTTTCATTGTACAACGCGCAAACAGTAGCCATGGTGTCAAGATTCATGGCCAGTCCTACCCGGGTTCTAAACGTGATAGCTGACAGAGTGGACGGTCCATTGGAAACGTAAGAAATAATCGATTATACTATTGTATATCTGAATTCACTGCTGTCAGTATCATGTGCCTATCACGTTCCTCGCGTACCTACCTACCTACTATTATTTGTTATCACTTACGTTTAAGAACGTTGTTACTAACCGTAAAGGAGATTGTTCCAAATATTCTTTATGTTCTGTTTTATACACTCATGTGCCGAACAATATTTGGATAAGTACCATATACAACTTTCTTCACACATAGTACATCGTAAAATACAGGTACTTATAAAATAAAACTATATTAAATCACTACGTAGTTGGTGTAGTGGTCGCAATTGACAACATTTCAAAATTTTAACCTCCATGTTTTAATATGTAATCTAAAAGTAAATCCAAAACTAGAGGACCCATATTTTTTGGTTTTTCGAAATTATGTACTTTTCATTCATAATTTTAACTTTGAAATTCGGTGCATTCTAAAAAGACGTAAGCGCCAAATGACGTCATTCATACGGTGGAATGGCGATAATTCCTTTGCTTTACTGTGATACGTCAAAAAAAATCAGTTTCTTAGATGTCACTGTCATTTAGCAGTTGTCAATGTCACACACTGACATTAAGTTGAAGTTGATATGTCTTGTTTGACATTAGATATGTCATTTTTGACATTAGATTATGTCTTTTTTGACATTAGATACGTAATTTTTGACAGAAATGTCTTGTTTGACATTATGGTTTTCATCTTAAAAATTAGCTTGCTTTCGCAAAGGTAAACACCTCATTCCACCGTATAAGTGACGTCATCGCATGGTTTTTGGTTTTTATTTTTTTTCTCAGAAATTAAGCTATAAAAAATTAAAAAAAACATATATTTGAACTCAGCATACAAAAATGAAGAAACGGTATTTTTGTTTTAGGGTCATGTCAATTTTGAAATGTTGTCAATTACTACTGCTGAGCGTGAGGTCTTAGGTTGAATTCCCTGGTCGGAATGGGTTTTTCCAGTTTGATTTTATTTGCGTCCGGATTTGTACCCGAGGGATAGGAGTAAGCTGATTGCTCCTTTTAATTGGGTCTCCAAAGAATTGAGGTATGAATAGGTACATATAAAAAGTCATACAGAAACACATAGTTTTGTTTTAATCTTATAAGTTAAGTCTTATAAGATTAAAACAAAACTTTCTATACCTAAGTATCGAAGATTGAGTGGTGTCTTAAAGGTGGTGTCCTAGGGACAAGATACTGGTACATGTAAAGTGTATAAGTTATGGTAAGTACATACCTACATCCGGTTAGACTTAAAGCTAGCCCTGTCACAAGTATCGGATGCCTAGTTAGGAAAAGGCTAGGCAGGTGAAGCATCGAGCACGGCTCGGAGGCGCGTCGTTTTAATCCGAGCCAGCTCCGAATACAAAATTACCTTCTTCAATTACCATTGAATAAATTATAAACGACATTCTTTTGTTCTTAAAAAAGGTAACAAAACCTTTTAAAAGAACTTCCAAATCCTAGCGTGGGCCTCTGTATAATTCAATTAAGTACATGAATTCAAAACTGACGACTGAATCCTGAATAAGAAATTATTGAAATGGCAACAGGTAACTTGATTTACTGTAAAACCTGAATCAGAAGGAAGTTTACAACATTTTTCTTTAGTTTCAAGGTTCATTTTCGACGGAGGAATCGGATCTGAAGTCAGACCATTTAATTTCGGGTTTCTCGATTTACAATGATAATCGAATGAATCGCAGTTGTCTCGATGTGGTAAGATGATCGAAGTGTACCTACCATTATTTGCTCACACAACTTGAATCATAGTTGTCGCTTCATTAAGGCCTCAAGAGTGGTCAGGACTACTAGAACCACCAGGAACTGACTATACTTCTTCTATGCTTCTTTGGTTACAGAGATTTTGGTTTATGAAAGGTAATGCACATACTTATGCCATAGGAATAGGCGATAGGCTGCACTCATTAGGTAACCCAACAAAAAAGGCTTGAACAGTAGGTACTCAACTTTCCCGTATATTGGAGATTTGAAGCGTTCTTCTCGGGGTGTGTGGCTTGGCTAACAGCACCGGCAACTAATAATTTATTTCAATTCCGCTCAATGAGTTATATTCCGAGGCGATTGTAAATTTCCTTGAGCTCAGTCGAGAGCCGGGCTTAATGCGTAGGTACCGGTAAATACTTAAGTAAGTAAGCGCGTAAGCGTCACATAAGTATTTGATTTGCGAAACAACGGGAACGCCCCGGGATCTCGCATATGACGGAATAATAATTATTTGCCTCAGAAACAGGCCTATTTGCTTAAGACCCGAGCGAACCTTATGTAAATATATTTTGCCGTGTAATGTCGTCATTATAAATAATTAATTGGAAATTACAACATTTGTATAATTTTGCATAAATCGCATTGTAGTTGAGTGATGGTAGGTCTATATATTTGTATCGATCTAATATAATATTACTGAAAAAAATCATGTAGGTAGATATTACGATTGAAAGTATGGGGAATTAGGAAGAATGCCAGACACCTACAAAAACAGCGATTTAACTTCTTTATTTGCTTGTCTACATAAATAATAAAAGTTTTACTAATTGAGCATACCTTTTTGATTCAAAACTTATTTAAGTTTTACCAAATCCTAAAAAAATATTAGCCGAAAAAGAACCGTTTGAGTGTCATTACCCTTAATCAGGGGCAATGGCACCCAAACCTTTATTGGCTGTTATTCTTTTTTTCATCCCACCCAAAGGCCTTTGGAGTGATTCTTCAATCTATACACTAATCTACCTGTAAGTATTATCTCTCAACTTCTTTCGAAATCCCTACATATGTTTTGCAAGTAGGCTTTTGCGTTCTCTGTCATCGATATATAGGTAGGTAGGTATCACATATCCTGTTGCAAAATGTCGATAGATCTTGAAAATGTTTACTCTACACCAGACTGTATCAAGGGTACCTATATTTAGTTTAGATGCAACGCGCTACCAATCCTAATTAAAATATTTTTTTTTGTTTAGAATGTGAGAGTAGGTAGTGATTTCAAAACCATGTTACAGAATTAAATATATGAATGCATGCAACTTACCTACGCAGCTTCCAGGTAGACAATACCTGCCCCTTACGCAGAGAACAGTCGCGCGGGTGCCCCACAGCGGTCATTAAATTAAAACGACAAAGATGAACATAACTCACGGAACTCATATCATAATTCTTAACAAAGTCGCTGGCTTGTAATTCGTCTGCACGCGTCCCGTTCCCAGTGATATATCGCCCGAGATTCTGCGCCGGAATAATTTTTCCCTCGCCTTTTCAAATTCACCCCGCTCCGTTGTGTTCACACATGACAAATTGCATTCACTTATACATATACCTACACACTTTGTGACACACAAATTATCTTTATTGACTCACTGACGCACACATTTTGGCGAGTTTGTCTAGATATATCATGCTGGTGTTTTTACTGTGTAGCGTTTGTTCCATTACGAAGGTACTTAGGTACTTACCTACACATATTTTTATTAATTTTTTTGCTGTGTGGTCATTGGTGGGTATTTATCAAACAGATAGGCTAAATTGTATAATGTTGAAGTACCTACTTTTTATTAACATTAACAGTAAACCAAATAATATTAGTAACTAGGTATTAGGTATGAAAAACCTAAAAAATAAACAAACAAAAGAAAATTCATAATACTTATTACCTATTTCTTTTTGACGTGACAACGTCTTATAAATTGGTTTGCCGGGTGACACTTCAAGAAACTGCGTTACGCTCCGCTCACGTTATGCGCTCACAATGAGAGCGAGTGAGAGGCACGCGTCCCTTCCACTCGGGCATGGTTAGCCCGTCTAAGAGCGAGAGAGACAGACATAAATTATTTTACCACTCAAAGTCGTTGTCACGTAAAACTTTCGCCCGTATACCGACTTTTTTTTTCAATATTACTTTCCTCATTATTAATCTGTAGGTACATACAGCAAAAACAAAGAAATATTCTTAAGTAAGTAGGTACTTACTTATGTAGGTACCTACCTATATGTTTAACAACATTGACTTCCTGAAAAGTTGAGTCTCTTCATTCTAACGAGCAGACTCCAGAATCAAAGTCATTTTAATAATGGTCCACCTTTAATTTTGTGTATTACCTAATACCTATACAAAAACGACATTAGGTACTTTGATACATAAATGAATAATTAATCACAGAATGGGGCACGTAGCACGTAAAACCAATTCATTATTTTTTATTTATTTACACGAAGCTCTTTCATTGAATTCAGGACAGTTTCAAGTGGGTCACTAATTTCCCCAGCTACGTCGCTGGAGAATGGGGAATAAGCGGGGATATACAAAAAGTGGACTAACACGGTATGTCCATTAGTGATCACTGAAATGTTACTTTTTCATATAAACAACGGCTCCCTGGACTTTCTGTTTAAGAGATTGGAACTTCGATCTACGTATGCTTTCTTCCTACAAGCATCAGACACGCACACGTTTAAAATACCTGAAAAGACATTTTAAACCACTCTACAGTTCTGTCAAAAAAAATCTAGGTAGTGGTAAATCCTCATTAAGGGATCTGTAAGACTCTGGCTGACTCAAAACTACCCCGATGTTTCCTGTCACTCCTGGGCCGAAGGTCTCGAGAACGTACAATTCTTCCGCAAGCCCCCAACGCATAGATACCGAACCTAACACACTTAGATAGAGGATGCCCACTAACCTCAGCCGCAGTTCATTTTATGAGGAACAAACGATCCGCGACACATATCCAACATCACTACAACTCGTAAAACTTCTACTAAACCCGCATTCCCCGCCCTGTAAATAAACTCTTCATTCCCACCTACTTATTCTATTTCTCACACAAACCCGCAGGCAATCGTCAGTCCAATAAATCACGTTCCATAATACTCCAGCCAAAATTATACTAACGTAAATCATAAAAAGTGTCTGGAGCGGTCATCAGGCGTAGATAGTGCGGGGACAAGGCCCATCAATCAAACTTAGCGTCGGAGGAGGCGCGGCTGATACCGAACCCGAGGTGAGGATGTTGGAGAACGGGGCCTTTAAAAACGGCTCTTTTTGGGGATGCCATGCCACCGTAATGCTGTGGTTTTCATAATGTTACGGTAATTTGGGTTTCCGTAGTTGTAAGTGCACTTGTGCTTTGTTGTTGTAAAGGACATTGATAGAAACTGGGGACAATTGAAACAATTTTACTTTAACCATATCCACGAACTGTGACGAAAGTGTTCTAGCGTGGGTTGACCACCCACAAATTGGGACCGATCAACTTGTAAAGATCACAAGAAGCCGATGGATAAAGGCAGCGCAGGACTAATCGTTGTGGACATCTAAGGAGGAGGCCCGTATCCAGCAGTGGACGTCTTTTTCATGAATTGATGATGTCCTTTCTGGGCGTCCTCTTCTTACGTTTGATCAATCACATCTACCTACATATTCAAATCAGATCAAATCAAATCTTTATTATAGTCGGTACCCACATAATTTACGCTATATAATAATACCTATATAAAAGCGGGTCCTAAAAAAGGGTAAAAGCGGCTTATATAAAAAAGGTCTTAAAAACACGTAAAATCCATGAGCAAATGCATGTTTCGTCTGTGGTTTTATGCAAACCAATCTTCCCTCTTCGTTGAAGGTACACCTACTGGGTCAAAAGGAAGCTCTGAGTGCTGATAACAAGCTGCGTACCTATAACTCATGTGTGGGAAAACATGTCATGTCATGTCGATTGTAGAGACGCCAGCACATCACGTTACCCCAATGTGTCAATTATTCCCAATTGAATATGAACCTTATTACGTTTGTCATAAAGTTGAAAAAACATCAAAGAAATTTGACACATTGGGGTAAATTGATGTGCTGGCGTCTGTACATACATTGATAATATTTGCTTTTAAAATAAAGCTCAGTTCGTATTTAGTTATTTTCTACAGTTAAAACTCCAACCATGTGAAAACAGCCTTCATCTGAAAAAGAACGTTGGTAACCTCATAAGCTGCTAGAGCACACAATCCTAGCACGGCGCGGCGGCACGGCAGCAGTGGCCCAAACACAAACCCAGCAATAAATTTCATTACGTCGTCGTCGCGTCGCGCAGCATTATGTCGATTTTTTATGGCGTCAAAGGTTCGAACGAGCCGACAGACTGCTCGCTCGGCACTACTGTACTGCCCCATTGGCTTGCGATCACTTGAAGATATTCGAGTCGTGTATTGACCACGCAGCAACACGTCTGTACCCTTCACAAGTCAAAGGTCTTATGAAATTGCTGATTTTGGGTTAATGTTCTTGTTAAGCCCATTCATAGTAGGTACTTACTTACCTACCTATATATAGTCGAGCTCATTTCTAGATTTCAAACGAGCCGTCTAAAAGAAATTGAACATCTGCACGTTTTTTGTTAGCAACTTTTTTCGCCTGTTAACGTACCTATACGGATCTAAGTACCTACCTACTTGATAATTTGCTTTGTTTCATGGACTAGGTACACAGCATATTATTATGATCATGCTGCTATCACTAGTTCTGATACATATATACATAGGTACTTACAAACATAAATTCACGCCCCTTTCCATCCATTCGCTACGCTTCTTACACTTCTTTTGTTTCATTTACTTTCACGCACGGTGGTTGAGCTACGAATCTGAACTTTTTGAAGGAAATCAGCAGAGATTTATGATACCAGTAGGTAGGTACTTACTAGGGCATGGATTCCGGAATTCCGAGATTTCGTAACTCCGGAATTTCGGATGATTTTTTACAATATTACAATTCCGGAACTGAAGTAAATATCGCAATCCGATACTCATATAATTATTTGTAAGATAAGTTACCACAATAATAAAATTTGCATATTTGTTTTGCAAAATGTACCGTAACGCGCGCGAATTTTAATTTCAAATCGCCGCCATGGACACTTGCGTTTTGTTCGTTCGCCATTTGATGCCGGAGTTCCTCAGGGGTCTGTTCTCTCCGCGACACTTTTCCTGATACACATCAATGACCTCCTTGTTCCAGGTATTGTTGGGTATGCAGACGACAGCACTGTCATGGAGAGTTATACATGTAGCGCAAGAGTCAGTGGTGATGAAGTTCGCTCTTTGAGAGAGGCCATGGTAGAGCGAACGAATGCAACCTTAAGTCTTGTCTCCAAGAGGGGTGACGAAAACCTGGTTGTTTTCAACGCCACTAAATCACAAGTGTGCCTGTTCACCGCCAAAAGGAGCCCCTTCAATCTGGCTCCTACTTTCCGAGGTGCATCTGTACTAGTTCCGGCGGCCTCGAGCTTTTTGGCACGAAGTTAAGTGCAAATCTTAACTTTGGTGCCTACATTGAGTAGAAAGCTCAAACTGCGGCAAAAAAGCTGGGCCTCCTAAATACAGTTAAGCGGTACTTCAAAGCTGACCAGCTTTTAGTTCTTCATAAAGCTCAAGTCTGGTCCAGCATGGAGTATTGTTGACACCTTGGGGATGGCTCAGCCAAATACCAACTAGCCACACTCGACTCAGTAGAGCGCAGAGCCAAGAGGCTCATTGGTGACGAAAAGCTGGTGGGTGCTAAGCTTCATGCCCTGGCCCACCGCCGCAAAGTTGCATGTCTGTCGGTCTTTTACAGACTGTATTTCGGTGAGTGTGCTCTAGAGCTCCACGAGCTCATTCCACCATCTCCTTTCTTCCATCAGGAATCCAGACGTACCGCAGGTTACCACCCATTCCTTGTAGATGTTCCACACATTCGTACGAAGCGCTTTGCCTATTCCTTCGTTATGCGCACAGCCAAGGAGTAGAATTCCCTGCCTGCATCAGTGTTTCCGAGTTCATATTACTCCAATCTGTTTAAGTCGCGAGTTAATAGGCTTTTTTTGGGTTAGCTCGTTCCATCTTCGACCTCACCTCCGTCCGCAGAACAAGATTGAGGTCAAGAGTAGACCCAATACATATAAAAAAAAAGTCAGCGGCGTTAATGCAGCGCCGCTCTCGGGTGACACTTTTCGTGAACCAAATAGTGAGGAGATTGAAGAGACGATTAATACTTTGCTGCAACTATTGAAGTACAAAGATAATGCCGTTTCAAGTGAGATCAACGATGAAGGTGATGCCGAAGTCTGTGATATAGGTGTTGACGAAGCTGAAGTCAATGAATCATCACTGCAAGAACAGCTGGATAAGGAACTCAGTAAATGCATAGAATCTTGCACGAATCAAAAACGACATTTTGATCTTGATGGATTCGTAAAAGTTGAGAAAGCCATGTACGATAATGGTGGAGAACGTGATATTTATTTGACACAGGCATACAATTATATTTTAGGTGTTCTTCCTACAAGTGTTGAGAGTGAAAGAGTATTTTCGTGTGTCGGGTACTTTTGTAACCGCCTACGAAGCTCGCTCTTAGACTTTGACTTGACTTCTTACAAGAAAGACCTAGAAAGATGTTTAATTGATCTCAGTCAAGAGATTTATTAAGTTTTTTTTTTTAATGAAGATTTGATTTAACAAAACACTTAAATGCTTATTTGTTGTTTTTTTCTTAATTTTCTATACTTTTTTCTAATTCCGGAACAGGTTCCGGAATTCCGGAATTGAACCAATAGTATCGTAACTCAGTTCCGGAATCGAAAATCATCCGATATTACATGCCCTAGTACTTAGGTACATGTTTAATGTCTTTGAATAGATATCACCAATATGGTCTGTGTTTGGCCTTATAGTGCACCCCTAATTACCTACCTGTCCCTCTCATTCTCTAGTCTCTTCTCTCCTTTTTTTTTTACCTAAGTACTTAGATAGAATTTTTTTTGATGATGATGTAGGTAATACCTACATAATACAATAGTTATAGGTAGGTACCTACATAACAGACCTACCTCTTTGCGAGCTACAGTAACAGCTGACCTAAAGACACGGAACAAGGTATGAGAATCGTTGCGAACTAATTTCATAATAGGTACAGACGCCAGCACATCAAGTTACCCCAATGTGTCAAATTTTCCCAATTGAATATGGACCTTATTCTGTTTGACATAAAGTTGAAAAACTATCAGAGAAATTTGACACATTGAGGGTAACTTGATGTGCTGGCGTCTGTACATTTATTAATAATAATCATTTATTTCAGACCATATTCTATCCATTTACATGATTGCAGTCGTAGACTCGTGCCTTTCTCTCGTGAGCGAACTCTGCAGAGATCCAACCGCTAATTAAACCCAAAGTTGCAGCTCTGGGAGCTGTAACCTTTCCGTAGCATAAATGAGAGTACCTACTTAGAATGTATAGGAAATATCTACTGTGGCGAGCATATTCCATACAATATCCAGTACCTACCGAATTAAATTTAATCTCATCGGCAATAACAGTGAACTGTAAACTCCAGATGTAGGTAGGTACCTACTTTGTTTACAACACTAATCTGAAGTTGTTGATATTCAACGCGGGCACCTCCGCTCCACAGACAACGCTGCGACAAGCTTCATAAGTATTCATCTGCGAAGTTGAACCAGCGAACCCACGGGACATAAAAGTATCTCTTGAATAAACGTTTAACTTGGAGATTGGAGCTGTTATTCCGCTAGATTCTGTCCGCTATGAATTCTTACAGCGCTAATGTTCAGCAAAGCAGCTTTATTGCTCTGCCAATAAAATATAAAATAGCATCTTAATATCGTCGGCGGGCGGGTCGGTCGCGTTCGCGGCACACGATCAATTCCAGATATTAGAAGGCGCTTGGAATAGTAAAAGTTTTATTTCCCGCGAGGTGAGAGCCCACCTATGAGTAATGTTTAAAGTGCACACGTAATAGAATTTTCACCCCACGACGAATGTTACTCGTAACTTGAGTAGAGTTGTTCTTATCGTCAGTATTCTCAGGGCACCTCTTTGCATTGTCAGTCTGCTGCTCGCGATGTTTTACATAATATCAGCGTAAAGTATTTATGTCGCAGCGTGGGTCGCGCTTCAATGAACTTCGTGGAATATGATAAGCGCATTACTTTCATATTCAACGGTCGCAGTCGTGTTGAACGCAATGAACACGCTTCACCTGTTCGTTACTGAACTGTCATAATAAATACCTACAAGTTACATTAATGCAGTTTTCTTTGTCTAAATTAAGAACAGACGCCAGCACATCAACCTACCCCAAACTCTCAAATTCTTCTAAACCTTATTTTGTAAGCAATAAACTTAAAAAACTATCATTCTTTGATAGTTTTTCAAGTTTATTGCCAACAAAATTCGACACATTCGGGTAGCTTGATGTGCTGGCCTCTGTACCTACATACCTACAAGCAATAAATAATGTTAGTTCTTGGTTGTTCTCTACGCAACGGATTTGAATGCGGGTTTCATCATCATCATTTAAAGTAGAGAAAGTATTCTGGAAGTGAAAAATAGCTGTTTCAACCTTTCAGGTCTGGCTGTCAGTAAATATTAAAAATATAGGTACATAAATATTCTACAACTTTCCCACAACGCCATTTAGTCCCAAACTAAGCAGAGCTTATGGTATCAGTGCTAAACCACTGATAACATACTTTTATTTATGAATTTCAAAATACGTACACAAAACAAAGATGAAGATAAATAAAAATTAAGATACATTACACCCAGACACAAAATAAATTATCGTCCTCATCACACAAACGTTTGTCTTGGATGAGAATCGAACCCACGACCTACGGCATAGCAGTCAGCGCCACTAACCACTAGACCCGGTGGTTTTTGGTGATTTTGTTTTTATTTGGACACTGTGATTATTTACATATGACATTGATATTTTAATTAGGTATGTTTTATTATTATTATTTTGTTTTATGCAATTTTGTGAACGGTAATTTATTCGTATGTTTGTTTTTTTGTGAAGGCACACACGATACAGGAGAGTCTAATTGTTTGCTTTTTATTAAGAATTCTTCATTTCTTTTGCCTACCAAGTTCTCAGTTACTTATATGGCGACACTAAACCAAACGGTGTAGTTAACTGCGCCGTTGTCGTAAACAGTAGCGGCAGCAGGGCCGCTGTGTGCAGTGCGGGCGCGCGGCACAGATGGCCGCGACAGGACACGGCGACCCAGTGTAAGGCATTAATTGATCATTAGGATGCACTAAATAACGTGGTTGTACGCTAAATGGATTATGATACTTTTCGGGGTGTGTATTTTATCTCTTGCCTGTGCGAATTTAGACCACACGCGTTGCATGCCCATATTTACTTTTTGACAGTATTCCGCGTGGCGCTGGCATTCTACGTGGGCTAAGTGAGATGTTATTGATGACAAAGCTGCAAATAAGTGCACCATCTCGCTTTTCTGTGTGCCGGGAATGGCCGGAATCAAGACAAACCTCAACCAAAGTTTCCAACCAGTGCGTTCTACTTGTAGGTAGGGCCTGATCCACTAAATATTTCCGTCAGAGAACCAATGTTATCGACATAGTTCAAAGGATTATCAAGCTGAAGTGGCAGTGGGCCAGACTTACCTCACGAAAAACCGACCACCGCTGGGGTAAACGTGTGTTTGAGTGGAGACCGCGACTTGGCAGGCGTAACACGTAGACCTGAGAAAGACTGCTGGCAGATGCTGGATGCAGCAAGCTGAAGACAAGGCGCTGTGGCGCTCATTAGGTGAGGCCTATATCCAGCAGTGTACTACAGTAGGCTGATGATGATGATGAACATTACAAAAATATTAGTTAAAGCATTCTGTTGTCTGATGGATTTTAAATTAAAACAAATGGTAGGTATATCTTTTAAGCACTTTAATTATTCTAAATTTATTCACACAAAATTACAACGAATAAACTTGACACATGAAAAACCATGTGTATTAAGTATAGTTAGTACCTACACTCATTACGAAAGACAAATATGTAACGAAAACTGACATCGCAACAATTTTAGTTCAAACTTAACGTTTTCGCTTCGAAAATAGTACCTATTTATTTTAAACTGCGGGCCGAGCAGGTATCAAGAATATAGAATTTCGAAATAAAATTTCGTGATTACTTTTTTTCTTAAGTGTAAAGCTAGACTATATACAGTGCAAGATATGTTTGTAAATAACAATGCTTTCGGAAGGCTATATTTAATTTTATGCTCAAACTGACAACTGTATAACTGTTATCAATTGCATTCTAATAACTGGCTCTAAGGCCCAACTTACGATGCGTACCGCACTTTCAGCACCCAAATAAAACGTTAATAAGTAAATAAGACAAAGTACACGATGTAAGAATCGTAGCATATGGCGCTCTGTAGTTTCTGCCTACCCCCATGGGAAAAAGGCGTGAGTTTACGTATGTATGTATGTATGCACGATGTACTAACAATCTGAAAGAAAGTATGTCTAGCAAATCATTGTGCGCCGCGTGATTAGTACAGGAAAAGCCTGACATCTCCTTTTTTGGTATGTATAGTAACACACGCTAAGTGGGCGTTCAGACATGATGAGATGCTTATATTAGTTCAGTGTAGCCATATCACACGTGAACCAAGATTTAGGACTTGTGGCCTTAATACAAATTATCCTGACAAGAGTGTTAGTTATAACATCCATACATAATAATAAGAATAGATATAAATAATTATTATTATATTGTTCCGCATAATTATATGAACTGCGCTAAAGGGGGAATCTAAAAGGACAGTCTGAATCCCGAATCACAAAACCGCACACCAAACTAAACATTACTAAAACTAGTTCCAACCGATCGAATGCATCATACATACATACACATACATAAACTCACGCCATTTTCCCATGGGGGTAGGCAGAAACTACAGAGCGCCATATGCTACGATTCTTACATACTTCTTTTGCTTCGTTTACTTTCACACATGTTGTCATACACACACGCCGGTTGCGAGTACTACGCACCTGACCTTTCTGAAGAACCTCACCAAAAAGGTCTATGTATGTCCTTCTAGGGCGTCTCCTCTCTCTAGTTGTCTGTTCAGAGCTAGTTATAAAACAAGTTGCAGAAAACAAGTTCCAAAAGGCTAGTGGCTTGCTGATGAGCTCGCTTCTTGAATCTTAATACTAATCGTTTGTAGCGTTAAAACTAAATTACGTGAGTCCTGTGTCCCGTGAATAACTTGTAGAGATACATAATATTTTACTTAGTTAGTCTTTGTAACACAAAAGCACTCGTTGTATTAACACATGCTACTTGAACACATGTGACATCCATTAAAACGAAAAAAAAACTTTAAACTAAATACTTAAATCATTAGTAAACGATGCTGGCCTCTTTCACTCGCATCTGATAATTTCATTTTGAAACTTCATGAATATTGTTTAAGCCGTAAACAAAACTGAACATCATGCTATGCAAGAAAAATGTACCTACTGCAGTGCTATTTTATAAAAATAAAAAAATCATCCCGTAAAATTGTTAGTGAAGTGAAGGCGGGTTGAGCTAATATCCCAATAACTATACATTCACTCTAGTTTTCACAGGGTGACTTGTACAAAGTACAGCATCTACAGGCCAGCTGAACGTTTATTGTCTCCTCCTTTCTTCTTATCTTTATGAATGCGCAATAAGTTTGTATTGGTGAGCAGCCATCGCATCGTCTTGTGGTCGTCGCGCGGTTTACCGATGCGTGTTGACGGTCCGCTGTACGGACGACATGCCGTCCACAAACCGCGTCCGGAAAAGCACGTTGGCGTTGTTGAACATGCCGTCTTTCAACGACACTATTATAAACTGCGAGAGAGAATTAAAGAGTTTTCAATTTATCGACATTCAGCACAAATAAACAAATTTGGAGTGAATTTATGTAAAGTAAAAAAAACAGTCTGCAGCTAAATTCATTTGAAAGTTTACACGGTAATACACTAAAATACCATTTTTTGTCTGTGTGTTTGAGATTATGACGGAATTTTTACAGTTAAATAGCTGATGAGGATTAACTTAGGCTATTTATATTTTGAGAAAAAAACAATAGGAATTCGTGCATAAAATTAATTCATGAAATTTCACAGGGATTAAATTGCGGGCAACCATTTTATTTCGCGTGTAATGCTGACGTGGAAGACTGGTTTATTAAACAAATATTCCACAACTGGCGTTGTGTAGCTAGGTCTAAGTAGAGCTTGTTATGGGTACTAAACAGCTGATAAACATACTTATATATTTCTAAACACACATATTATTATCGATAAATTACACCCAGAACCCAGAACAAAATATGATAGTGCTCATATTTGTGTAATGAGCACTATCATATTATGTTCTGGGTTCTGGATGTAACTTATCGATTTTTGACTGGCCTGTTGGTCTAGTAGTTAGGGATCCTGACTGTTATGCCGGAGGTCGTGGGTTCGATTCCCACCCAGGACAAATGTTTGTGTGATGAGCACAATCATTTGTTCTGTGTATGTTTATCAGCTGTTTAGTACCCATAACACAAGCTCTCAAGCTTAACTTGGGACTAAATGGTGTTGAGTGAAAAGTTGTGAAATATTTATTTGTCCTGTTTAGTAATGATATTGATAATGTGTCACCTGTGAGTGTCGGAAGTGATTCTTGAGCATCTGGCCGATGTTCTGCGTGTGGCTGAGGTCCAGCGCGGCGTCCACCTCGTCCAGGATGTAGAGCGGCGCCGGCTTGAACAGCAGCATCGCCAGCACCAGCGACAGCGCCACCAGCGAGCGCTGGCCGCCCGACAGCTCGCCCAGAGACTCCTTCCACGTGTTGTTGAAGCCCACCTTCACCTGCGCCAAGCAAGGTATGTATTAGTTTTAAGTCTGGATGTTATGTATTATTCTAAACTGAACTATAGTGGTATTTGCATGTATTCCAGCTTCTTTATCAAAGTGACGTGGTCGATCCGGTCAAATGCAGTAGTATAGTCAGTGTAAACCACATCGACTTGCCTGCAGTCATCCATAGCATTAGTAATAAAATCATTAAACAAAATCAGATTTTAAGTGGTAGAACGTCCTCTCAGAAAACCGTGCTGGTAGTTACAAATAGTTTTATAAAGGTCATTTAAGAAAAAGTTTGTTAAAATCTCAAATATTATTAAGTGGCTCTCGTTAAGGTAAAGTTTCGCAGTAGTTAACATAATGTGCAAAGTTTTCTCGACTTTTTTTGCCTAATTCTGATTGGCCGTTAACTTTTGCCACGTTTTTGTACGTTTCTGATTGGTCAATCGCGCGAAGATTTTCTATAGAAGAAGGGCCATTTTGCTCATTCGACACAGTGAGCGGGCAGCAAGCAAGAAGAACACTCTCCTAATAAAGAAGAACTCCAGAGTGGTTTTTTTACCCAGCTGAACTGACTGGTCGTCTTGCTAACCTTGGTTTTTGTGATTGTTTAACTAGTTATTTTTTATGTACCTAACATTTACCTGTGAGCATACGTTGTAAATAGTGAGGTTTCCAATATTGACCTCCGTGGTTTCCAAGTGTAATTTTCATTTTGCATATGACTTTGGCTTACGATCTATGGAAAGAGTCACCCCTTCACCTGTACTTTGCCACTGGATTCTTTAGTAACATTTTGTGAAGATAAATCACTTTTCAAAACCCTAATAAACAGTTTTTACAATAAATTAGATCCTTCATAAATCGTATTTATCGCGATTGTTGACACTACAAATAATATTAAGTTAAACGTCAGTCGTTGACAGTTGGAGGCGACATCTAGCGGTTGCCGATTACCTGTTGTAGTTTTAATCGATATTAGTTCTTTTTAACAAATTGATTGGAATCCATCGAACTAATATCGGGTAGACTAATCATTACAAATTTTCTGCTTTTGGTTAAAATACACGACTGTCTATTTATTTTATCTATGACGATTTTTTCATTATAGACATTTTTCTAGAAACTTCAAAAAACATAATCCAGTTTTAATCTATGGTTTGTCGATGTCTTAGTGTGACTTGGTTGTGCATTCTAAATTCGCCAAAGGAAATAAACGAAAACTTTCCCTACTGAAGACCAACTTTAGTGTTGAAAATTAGCAATAATGAGTTTGTTAGCTTGGATCCTGGAGATTGTTATTGTTTCAGAGTATGGAGGTTATTAGGGACACGTTTGACAGTTGTTAGGGATTTTCTAAAATTAAATATTTTGGTATGGTGATTCTGTCATCGGTGCTTTTTGCCTAGAACAGGGGAGATTCCGGTTTGGACGCTTGACAGGACAGGAGAAGATCAAGGGCGTTCATTTGCATTTGACCTCGCTTGAGATAAGTTAAAAACTTTATCCCAGGTTTTTAAAGGTAAGGTTCTTGTTGTATTAGTGTTTGGGAGTGATCTCTGAGTCCTTCCCAGGTCGTTAAAAGGATATTGTAGTGATCCTGGATATTTATTACAGACTAAGCACGTGTCGAAAGGATATGCGGATGACCTAGACGGACGCGTCTCCAGCCGAGTCTTGCAGTCAAGTGTTTCCACAATTGATCAACCGTAAGTATTACACGCCCTCGTGGGTAATCCTCTTTCTTATTGTCCCACCACGCAGGGTTAGGCAAACAGAAGTCGTAGTTCATTATATTGTGTTGGCAAAAGGCCATGTTAAGCGGCTAAAGTTTTAGCCTTTAGATTTACTAGCTCGTCCCCTCGATTCGTTCTCGAGGAAAGTCCCTTAGTTCTCCCTTTTATAATAGGGTCCCCGTGTTGTCAATTCCAGGTGAGGCAACTCGAGTGATTCATCTCGCCGCCAGGATCTAGAGGTGCCTCTGGGACCTGGACGCGAGACTCGTTCCTCGAGTCCACTCAAAGCCTCCTGTGGAGACGACTGCGCGGTGGCAGAGTCCGCCTAGCGTTGTAGCGCAGGCGGGACGGTTTTTTTTTATATATTATTTTACCCCATTTATTTTTTTACTATTGGCTGGTTTCTATAAGAACCAGTTTATCACTGGTCCAGTCTTCAAGCTAGAAGCCGGTCTTCTACCAAATTTAATTTACGGACCTCGGGTCGACGCCTACACTTAACTGGACGAACACCGAACATCCTAGTCGGCTCCGGGATCTGGGACTCTTAAAGTCCCTGGCGCCCATTTAATATTATATTACTGGAAGGTTGTACCTTGATTTTTGTTATAAGTTTTAACACTTCATTTAAACTTAAAAAATAGTACCTGGGTTATCTCCAACCCCCCACCACCCTAGTTCTACCTAATAAAGCTGGCTGGCATTAACCTTGTTTTTTTGTTGTAACATTTTAATGCAAATAAACCAATATTGTTTAGAAGTTTGTTGTTTCCTTGAATCCATACCAACCCACCTTGCGTTTGGGCTTTTGTCCGCCTACTACTAGAGGGACACAATCTTGAATGTAACACTAGTAGCTGATTTTTTATTTAGCTTCGATGGTCCTAGTGTATCATTTTTTTATTGTATCGTTTTTTATTTATTTTTGATGTAATGTCGTAGACCTAGTCATGTATTCCAGTTTTGTACAGACGCCAGCACGTCAAGTTACACCAATGTGTCAAATTTCTTTGATCGTTTTTCAACTTTATGGCAAACAGAATAAGGTTTATATTCAATAGGGAATATGCATGTAATTTAAATGGTTCGAATATTTTTTTTCCGAATCTTTAATAGCAGAAAATATGAACTAAATCATTGTTTTACTTGTTAATAGCGTCATAATTATTTAAAATTAAAAATAAAAGTGCGAATTAAGCGCGGGAAATTCAAATTTGTGAAACGCATCACCATTGGTTATAACGAAAATTGACGTCAAATACTACGACAACAACTCAAAGTCTACGAAACTTCAATGTGTAAGTATGACATTAAGTATTGGAATGGACTTTTTATTGGAAAACATAATTATTGCCGTGTGTGTTGTGAACTAATTTAATGTTCAAGTGTAATTTTAGCTTCATAGTGAGGTTATTTAACATTTAAGAAAAATGACTGAAAGTGGTTTTGTAAAAGCACAATCTGACAATGTTTATTGCATTCGGGTACAAGCAATACCGGTAAATTGGTTTTTGAGCTTTTTTCATGGTGAAATGGTTAGAAGAACGAAAACACCCTAAGTAATAGTAATAGGATCATAGTAAATGACGTAATCGAAATGGCGCGCGAAAATGGCGGCGTTTAAACCACTCAAATTTATTCTGTATTTTAAATATTTTTTTAAGCTTCATTACTGCATTTTTAAATGTGTTTATATTTTTTTTCTATGATACAACGTTGTAAACAGTGAATTAAAATTATAAAAAAAATACATGCATATACCCTATTGGGAAAATTTGACACATTGGGGTAACTTGATGTGCTGGCGTCTGTACATGTAAGCTGGCACGCCCTTTTTACTTGAAGGCTTATATTTATTCAGTTAGTTATATTTTATTTTTTGCATGAGTTTAGTTGTCAACGTCGGTACTTACTATTCTTATTACTACTGTCTTGTATATTGGTGTGTGCTAGCTAGCATGTAGCAAATTATTTAATTTGAATGATTAAGTTTATTAATTACCAATGCTGTTTAAACAGTTCTTCTAACATATCAGACAGACGTGTTGCTGGGGAGTTTGTTCCGAAACTTCTTCTTCCCAGCAAAACCACTAGGAAGTGGCGTTTTGGGGGACTGTTTTATGTAATTTTTGACGTTCAAAAAGTGCTGATCCTCAGCCTAATTTGAATAAATGACTTTTGATTTTGAACCAACCCAGTACAGAAAGTGTGGTATAGTGCACAGATGACGCCAGACGTACACGGGCGCGACTTACCTCGAGCCCGTCCAGCACAGACAGGCCGTCGGGCGGCGCGAGCCTGGCCTGCGCGCCGGGCAGCAGGGTAGAGAAGATAGACCCAAAGTCTCGGTTCACCTGCTCGCAGGCTGCGATCAACGTGTTTTTCTTCTTCTCGTCAAGTTCTGCCATGACTTCCACCAACTTCGACCTGTCTCCTTCTACTATCTGTTTCTTGCGCAGCATGTCTTGGTACTGTAATACACAAACGTCTTCACTGACTATTTCAAGCGATTTTACGTCTGGCTGCCTAATGTGTACCTAAAGTCAACATGTTAAAAGCTCATGTGTGCAGTTACGATCATCGTAGATGACCGCGGTCATCTACGATGATCGTAACTGCACCCGGCACTAAACTGAAAGTTATGAACTGTTGCTACATAAACTTAATTATTTCTCTTACCATTATTATCATCCTATTCCAACGCTGCATTCCAACAAGCAAGATAAATGTTAGTTATAAGGTCACACACGTACAAATATATCTAAGAATAATTCTAGTATTTGCTACTGTACGTTTTATAACAATAAATTAAATGCCCTTGATATCGCTTTTTTGGTTTATTACTTCTTTAAATTGTAAAGTTATAATATTGGTTATTAAAACAAAAATTATATCGTTGTCGTATATCTTGTAGGTCAAGACATCGATTTTGCGGTGAAGTTTATCTTGTATGGCTGTCTTTGGAGTCATGGGCGTCATGGACATTCTTTTAACCACTAAACCAATTTCGCGATGTGAATGTTGGTACACGCCCACAACGCATTGTGGATTGTCCTTTCATTTACTAGGTACTCAAATTGTGAGCTCCCTAAAATAGGTTTGAGCTACATGATGACTGAACCATACGTGCCGTCTGTCGGGACAGGTCACCTCAAAGCTACATTGTATTATTATTCAGAAAGCTTTTCCAGACTGAGCCCTGCATCGTCAGACAATTCAATTCAATTTATTTATTAATGAAACAATTTACATTGTGTTGCGTATTTACACATACAAAAATAAGTTATTCGAAATCGCAGACTCGCATAATAGTACATTATAATTTAAGTGCGGTAGGTTGTTAAATACAGGCGAGGCAATATTGCTACAAGAAAGCAGAGGCTGTTATTATCAAAGCGCACGTATGTCATACGACGTTTTATAACATATTTGCGAGGAAATAAATAAAACTCGACTGAAATTTTCGAAAAAAAAAAATACAGCAAAAAGAAGAAGCGCGCTGAATAATTTTAACTTGATCACAAATTGGCGATGCGCGCGCTTCAGTTTTTTTTTTAAGTCAAAGGCACAAAAACACCCAAGCCAGTATTACCAATAAAGTAAATTAATTAATATTTTTTTGTTTTGGTTACTAATGTTTGTAATGTATTGTCAAAATTAGTTAAATTAACGTATTAAATGTATCTCCCAAAGTTAATTTTATTCATAAAATGTAGACCACTTTTCTGACATAGAAACTCATTGCTAAGATTTAAAAAAAGGAACCGTTCGTATTAAGTCGGAGCAACTTGCAAACCGTGCGTTTTACTTTACCATTACGCACTAGTGCGTAATGAGATACATTAAGATACAGAATTTGGCGGGATAAGAAACCCTTTACGAGCAAATGTGTTATAATATATTAATACAATCTTATGTGTCGACTTTGAAAGAGAACATGAGTTTCTTTCACGCTGGCCTCTCGGAAGTCGTACACGTTTCAGCATGTTCGTACCTGTTCGTCCTCGCGGCCGAGCAGCATGTGCGCGCGCACGTTGAGGCCTCGCGCCAGCTTGTCCTTGCGCTCCTTGAGCTGCGCGAGGCGCGCGCCGGCCACGCTGGCCTCTCGGAAGTCGTACACGCCGCCCGGGAGCCCGAAGAACTGGCGCTCAGATGTTATCCACGGGTGCTCGTCTTCCAAGGATATTAGCTGGTGAGATTGAAATCGAAAGTCAGTTGAAAACTCCAATTAAATGATACTACTTAAGCCATTCGAAAATTAGACACAAATCGCGTTGTGGTAACAATCGAGACAGCGCCAGATTAAAGGTCATGGCGGCACATTATACCGGCACGGCACCGGCACCGCTCCAAATCAGCAATTGACTTATCATTCAATTTAGAGCCTTAAATCGTGGGCAGTATAATATATGTATTTCGCAATGACAAAATGAAAAAGCCAACGGCAAGCAGTTAGCGCGGTTGCCACTACCACACAACTCGTCTCGCAGCCCGCGTGCCGATAGCGAGCGGACCATGTGCTTACAGCGCGTCGACCGCACGCTTATAGTACGCCGACTCCGAGTTGCCAGCAAAACGTCATTGCGCTGTCGTAAACCGAGACTTTATGAAAACATGCAAGTCATAGGCGTGTTCAATTAATAATAATAAATGCCATATAACAATTGTGTTCGCGGTGACAGCGAGCTTGCACCTCGCGGCCAGCGCGCGGGCTGCGTGCTAGCGCCCCGCAGGCGGCGAGCTTGCACCTCGCGGGCGGCGTGCGGGCGGCGTGCGGGCTGCAAGCTGGCAGCTTGCCGACGATGCGTAGTTAGCGCACTAGCAGCTATCCGTGGCCTAAATTCAAGGCGATGCCGTGCGGCTGCTGTGCAGTCGCGGTGCCGTTATAATGTGCCATGACCATGAGTGTTTCCTGGTAGCGCGAAGCAATGTTTGCGATATTGCATCGATTGTAGATTTCAGTTGCACGTACATCGATAAATTATCATGTTACCCGAATACGGCGAAGCAAAAAGAGAGTGATAATTTTATCCGCGATAAATGTATGTATGTATGTTCATCTGTTCCCTCATAAACTCTAAACTGCTTATAATAATTTAACAAATGAGACGTCGTTGGAAGCGTCTTGGTCGTCTGCTAGTTATAGACTACGTGACGTTTAATTAAATTGAATATGGCACCCTCTTTCTTCTTTAAAAAACACCCTACACTAGGAATTTCTCCGGTGTCGTGGGCACGTTTAAAACATTTAAACTCACATACATATAAACAACTAGAAATGTATGTTTCATGCGGGAATAAAACCCTAGACACGCGGTGCAGCAGCCAATCGCTCAGCCACAGTGCCAACCGTGTCTTCAGTTAACTCCATTACCCTTGGACTTCATCTGCAGGCAGTGTTAATGGGTCAATTACTACCTTTTTGCCTAACCCTTAGAGAATTCGTACCTTAGTCTGCAAGTCGGTGGTCTCAGCGTGCAGCTCCTTGATCTTGTAGTCCAGCTCCTTCACCTCCAGCTCGATCTCTCCGTTCCTCTTGAGCAGCTGTTCCTTCTGTTGCACGATGCTGGATATCTCCGAGTTGCGGCTCGCTATATCCGATTTCTGGCGTTTGATGCGGGACTGTATGTCTTTCACGACGTCCTGTGAAAAGAGACCTTTGGCATGACACGGTTTCTCGTGCATTTGTAGTCTATACGCACTAATACCTATTTTTTAAACTTAATAGGTATCTGTTATAATTGCTTGTCGGTCATCGGTCGGTCAATCGGTCAGTATGGGAAAGTCTGAAACTATAAGACATACGAAGATCTGTTCTGAGGAACCATGTCATCTATTTTAATAACAAGAAAAACTGCATGCATACATTTTAAAAAACATCTGACTGGTTGTTTGCTATATTTTTCGGACTCCATAGTATTTGTAAAAATTTGAAAGACTCCTAATGACGCTTGAACTGTTATCTGCTTTTTGCGGAAAAGAAAATGTTTTACAAAATGGCGGTAGAGCTCGTCCTGGCCAGCGCCGCGCTGGACGCCCCGCGGCGCCACGTAGCCGCGTGCGGGCGCGGCAGGGCGCACACACACATGCGCGTGCGCAGCCGGTACGTAACGTTTCACTAATTATTATTAATAAAAGTGCAGTCAAAAGGGTTGTCACATCATACAAATTATAAAATACTTTAAGTAATCACGCGGTTTCACCCGCGTAGTTTCCGTCCCTGTGAGAATATACAAAGATGAAAAATAGCCTTTATAACCCAGGGATAGTGTAGCTTCCCAACGCTGTTTTTTTTTTTTCAAATAAGTCTAGTAGTTTCGGAACCTATTTAATGCAAACAAACAAACAACGTTCACTAGGAAGAACGTATTTTCAACAGAACCTACACTGAAAATACGTAGCTTGAATTATAATGTACTATATTAAATTACTAACAGTAGCTGCAGCATGTTCCTGCTTGGCCTTCTCCAGGCTCTCATGCAGCAGCACAGCGGCTGCCCTGGTGTCGCCCAGCTGCTGCTTACTGCTCGCCACAGCTTGTTCCAGCTCGGAGACCTCGAGCTTCAATGTCTCCAGTTCTTGTTCTCGTTGCTTCCACGAGCTACCGTGAAGTTCCGCGTCTTTCTTCGCTTTCTTCAGCGCCTCATCGGCTTTTTTGAACTCTCTGTTGTAAATTAAAACATAATTAAAAAAAATAGGTAATAATAGAAAACCCACGTCCTTAAATATATTCTTTAAATAAAGTACTTCAGGTTCAATTTATTTTGACCCATTTTGTTATAATTCCATCTGTCAAAGAAAACCTATACGAGGACAACTGACACGAGGTAAGTCGTCTTCTAACAGCAAAGGCTCATTTTCACGTCATAAGACCACGCGTGAGCAAACCACTGACAATTTCTAACCTCTTTTACCGTTCTGCGACTTAAACAGCAAGACACGGAACAACAAACTGTAGACCATACTAATATTAATCCTTGAGAGAATCGAAACACGCCGCTTAGCAGCTAATTTCTTAGCTACTGCGTCGACAGTACCGTCAGATTTGTAAATACATCATCCTTCATCGCACTGAATTCGAATCGCGATTAGTAGTGATTAGTCAGTAACCTCTCCCGATGCCCCTTGATGTCCCGCAGCTTGTCCTCCAGCGCCCGCGCGCGCGCCGCCGTCTGCTGCTGCGTCAACTTGTCTCGCTCTACTGCCGCCGTCAGCTCCGCGACCTACGGCACAACAACTACATGTTAGAACATGCATTGCGACTAAAGTCTGAGCCAGATAAGAAAAAAATAAAAGTCGTTAACACCCGTCTACCAATGTAATCCAATGTTTCAAAACGATACGAAAAAAATGTAAAGGAAGTGTCGCTAACACGATCATAACAAACGTATCGCGGTAAGGGGTGTCTTTCACGCGTTCACTGGGCATGAGTTACAAACCTTTTGGCCAAAACCATATTCAGTCGTATTTATTTTTCGAAGGTATCGAAGGTATTTATTAAATGAAACTCTTAAACCAAATTCAAAGTCAAATCATTTATTTCAAATAGGCACATAGTTTCGTATTTAATTATTCGTAATAATTGGCACACACGACAGTCACTGTTCGGAAGAGGAATCTGTGTCCGTATTTTCACTCACGGAACTTTCACTTTCTGAAGTGTTTGAAACGTGTATAATAAAGCGATCGGCTGTTTTATCTATCTGATGATCGAGTCCCTTCATCTTGACTTCTTCCTTTTTGACGTGGTCGTCACAATTTTTCCATTTTTCAGGTGTTACCTGATTTAAGGCATCATTAAATAATTGTTTTACGTCTGTTAATTTAAATGTTGTATTGTGTCGAGCAACGTAACTTTTCGTGTCCGCCCATACGAGCTCTATTGGATTGAGCTCGCAATGATAAGGCGGTAACCGTAACACTATTACGCCTTTCTCTTTCGCCATTTCATCAATTGCATATTTCTGATAACAACTTTTCACAGATTGGACTTTTGCCATTAGATGTGCTTTTGTGTCCTGTTGGTCGTACGCGATTTCTTTATCTTGCAACCAGTCTATGATCTGTTGCTTTCTCCAAGACGACGTGGGTATTTTTTCCAATCATCTGAAAGTCATTGTATAAAATGTAGAATAAATAAAATGAAAAAAAAAAAAAAATTGGCCTTTAATGTAAGTTGTAGGTACCTGGAATGATAGCTGGCGTTATCCATAACAACAACGTCATTAGGTTGCAGCTTACTTAAGACTTTAGTGAACCATTCTTCAAAATGAACGGCATCCATAGCTTCGTGATAATCACCAGTCTTTTTACAAACGAAGACCCATTGACAATCGTCCAAAAAGCCATTTTCATTGCCAATATGCACTACAATGAGTCTGCTGCCCTTTCCTGTTGGGTTTTTAGCGCCAGTCGACAGACCTTCCAGAAATGCTTGGCGTGATGACGTCACAGTGGTATCGGCCCAAGCTTTCGCAACAGTATGACCTAAAACAATTAAGGATAAATAAATGCACCAAAATACAAAGGAAGAAAATGAGGGTGCACATTTTGTAAATTAATGACTCATAGTATGACGATTGATTTTTACCTGCATTGACCCAAGTTTCATCCAGGTAATAGATATTACGGTTTTCACTTCGGTACCCTTCCATTTCTTTTAAATATTTAGTTCGCCACAGAATTATTTCTGGACGTTCTATTAAGGCACTGTTCCTGTTCTTTTTTTGGTACTTAAATTTTAAATGTTTAAGAACACGTCTTAAGGTAGTTTTGCTAAAGTTGGGCAAAGTGTCATCTTCATTTATTTTCTGCTGTATTTTATCTATTGTAGGCAGCTCACCTTCCATGAAAAATCTATGCACTTTTTGCCTTATAGCTGTCTTGTCAAAACTATCCAGTTTTCGGATTATGCCTAATTTGTTCTTTGTAGTCCCTTTGGGTTTCAGTTCATGGGTATCTTTATATTCCCTCAAAATTCCGTAAATAGCACTTTTACTTATGCCAGTGATCTCTGCAGTCTTATTAACCATAGCCATATTGGAGCGGTATTCATTCTCAGACCATGTATTTTTAATATGTTTAAATACATTTAATACTATGGTTTTCTCGCCAACAGACATAATCGTACGTTTTCTCTTTTTGATTGGAGAATGTAATGGTTGCGATGACGATGGACCTATAATCAAACATTTTTTTTAAATACAGTGTAAACTCTAGCGACGCTTACGGAAGATCATTGAAGTTTGTGAGCAACATGATAACGTAGCGAAACAAACAATAAAAAAATAATTTTAAAATATTTAAAGTTACGATTCACCACATATTATTTACACTGTTAAATATAAAGTAATTACGTACATAAGTCCGTCATTAGACTATTATTTCATAGGTATACATTTAAAATAATTTAACCAACCTGCTTGAGGTTCAACGATTCTCTGTCGTCGCCTTTTTTGAGTTGTTTGTGGATCCATTCTCACTTCTTCACTCATTAACAATAACAAAAATAAAACAAAACAGTATCAAACTAACAAAACAAAACACTAAAACAACTAACAGTAACAAAATAACAACAAATGCGTGAAAACTTTCCGATTATGGAGTACGCTCAGTCAACCCTACGCGCAAACCAGATTTGGAATGACACTCGAGACGAAGGACGCATTAAGTACATAGGTAATTACAAAATGGCGGACAGGTAATGCGTCCCTGACTCGCTCTGACGTCACACACAGCGCCGAGTATGAGGGTATAACCCAAAAAATTAAATTTTCTGGTAAGAACTTTAAGATTCGGTTATTTTAATTAATTGTATACTTCTACGAATATAAGTTTACCGTAAATAAATAAATCCAATTATGGCATGTTCTTATATTAAAATATAAGTTGAAAACATAAGTAATCTTGAAAAAAAAAACACACCACGAATATTATTTTTGCAATACATAAACAATAGCAATTACATATTTCATTGTTTGAATACGTATTTTTGGAACTTAAAAAAAACATCACAATCATTCTTCAAATTTACGTATTTCTTACTTAGTCCATTGGGATAAGTGTTTGGTATTATGAAACTCGACCGATGCATTATTAGCGACAGTTTTGAATGACTAGCGATCTCTAACGAAGTGTTGCGGACTTTTTGGTACAAGTTGGGTTAATGACTTTTATTCTTTTCTTATCTGGCGGAGACTATAGTATTATATACGTGTAGTGTCTTTGAGTAAATTATAATACATGGTTAATCAAACACTACTTTGAATACCATGTAAATGTTTCTATTGAACACAAATAGCAAAGTACGCTGATATGAGGCAATCACATTGCCTCATTGGTCCAATAAAAAAAAATAAAAAAAATAAAATACATTTATTTCGAGCAACAAAAACTCATATGTGTATACATCACAAATATATATATAAATAAAACTAAAAATACATATTTAACGAAGAAAAAAAAAGCTCTTAAATCTAAACGGCCCTGCTGACGGCAACATGCCTATCACAGCAGTGCCGTAGGTATGGGCAGGCCATCCGGTCCGCGATCATTGCCAGGACAGTGTTGGAGCTGCCCCCACCCTCCGCACCGGCGACGCGCCCCGCGCCCGCATGCTCGCGTCGGAGCAATCGGTGCGTGCCTCAGCCAACATACCTGAGGCGCTGCAGTAGCGAGGCAGCCCCGACACAGCCCTGAGTGCGTTGTTACACTGGACGCGGAGGGCCCCGTACGATGCGCGCGTGTATTCCGCCCAAAGGCTACCTGAGGCGCTACAGTAGCGAGGCAGCCCCAACACAGCCCTGAGTGCGTTGTTACACTGGACGCGGAGGGCCCCGTACGATGCGCGCGTGTATTCCGCCCAAAGGCTACCTGAGGCGCTACAGTAGCGAGGCAGCCCCAACACAGCCCTGAGTGCGTTGTTACACTGGACGCGGAGGGCCCCGTACGATGCGCGCGTGTATTCCGCCCAAAGGCTACCTGAGGCGCTACAGTAGCGAGGCAGCCCCAACACAGCCCTGAGTGCGTTGTTACACTGGACGCGGAGGGCCCCGTACGATGCGCGCGTGTATTCCGCCCAAAGGCTACCTGAGGCGCTACAGTAGCGAGGCAGCCCCAACACAGCCCTGAGTGCGTTGTTACACTGGACGCGGAGGGCCCCGTACGATGCGCGCGTATATTCCGCCCAAAGGCTGCACGTGTAGACAGACGTGCAGTACGCCCTAAAGAGCGTTATCTTCACCTCCCTCGAACAGCGTCCAAACCTGCGAGCGAGCATATTCGCTCGCACCGACAAGGCCCCAATGGTCGCAAACGCCATTGCTAAACATAAGGTCCCGCGTTCGATCTCCGGGTCGGGCAGTGTTATTGAGTTTTTCCATCTGCAATTTCTCAGCAGCATCTCAGTCTGGAATTGTGCTCGATTGATGACAATAGACTCGCCCTCTATTATATGGAACTTAAACATACCTAGCGAAATGTGGTATGCCTGGTAGTACACTAACAGGTACACCTCTACCTAACCCTTCGGGGATCACAGGGGTGATATTATGATGTTGATGATTGTAGTATTTGCACAGTATGTCTAATAATGGTATTGTACGTGGCTGGCTTACGCACCACCACGTGCTTCCCAACTCACGGTCGGGTAGCGACTGACTCCACTCAGTGCGCACTATTTACTAAGGTCCGCACCTTGCGTCAATTGTGACGTATGCGCAATCAATCACTGTACCAGTGAACAACCACAGTCGTTGACATCAGTTGGAATAAGGATTTTGAAATGAAAGAAGCATGTACCTGTGCCCGCAAGGCCTCGATCTCGGCGTGCGTCTGCGCGTGGCTCGTGGTCGCCAGGCGCGCCCGCACGATGTCCAGCTCGTGAGACATTATCTCACATCTAGCGAACAAAATTAAACGTCAGCACAGTCTTAGTGAAGCAATTTTTTCAATGGTTTGGCAGATCCCCACTGGGGGTCAGTCGGGGCAGTGCCGGGCTTTTAACTGCTAAAACCCACTCTTGCCCCGCTTGCTAGTTGCCCTCTAACATAATTAGAGTTGATATTCCTATTGTTTAGATTTGATCATGCTTTAGTTTTATTTGGTTATACTTTCATTAAATTTGATGTTGTGGTTTGGAAAAAAGGTGGTTTGGTAAAATTAGGTTCGCTCTAGTAAGGTTCCCTCTAGTTGGGTTCGCTATAGTTAGGTTCGCACTAGGTAGGATCGCTGTAGTTAGGTTCGCTCTAGTTAGGTTCGCTCTAGTTAGGTTCGCTTTAGGTAGGTTCGCTTTAGGTAGGTTCGCTCTAGGTAGGTTCGCTCTAGATAGGTTCGCTCTAGTTAGGTTCGCTCTAGATAGGTTCGCTCTAGTTAGGTTCGCTCTAGGTAGGTTCGCCCTAGTTAGGCTCGCTCTAGTTAGGTTCGCTCTAGTTCGGTTTGCTCTAGTTTAGTTGGCTCTATTTAGGTTCGCTCTAGGTAGGGTCGCTCTAGGCAGGTTCGCTCTAGGTAGGTTCGCTCAAGTTGGTTTCGCTCATGTTAGGTTCGCCGTAGTTAGGTTAGGTCAACCTCGAAACGTTAAATAATTGTTTGAAATGACTTACTTTTGCTGTGTAGCGGTATACTTTTCTCCGGCATGCTGCATGGACTGCAGTTCGTTGGTGTACTGTGAGAGCTGTGCCTTCGACGTTTTCAGTTCATTTTCCAACTTCTTGAGCTCCTGTAACTGGACTAGTATTGAACCTCCCTGAGAACAATGGTCACGAATTTGTTACTTATTTATTATACATTAAGCACACAAATGTACAGAGGCGGACTTCATGCTTGTTTACTTTTTCATGATCTGTGACTCTCAAGACAAGAAGACAGCAGATCAGACAAGTAATTTTCACGAGAACGTTGACTTGGTTACATATCTATTCATGACCTAATGGCCATTAGTTACCATTCGAATTTTAGTGCGACATCAATGTGAATGAACGTGGCAAAATAGGGAACTAACTAGATGGAGGTGTGTGAATAAAAGCCAACATGTATTTGACAAAGACATTTATTTTAAAAAACCACGAAGAGGTCATGGAATCGCGGAGACTCTTAACACCGTGATTCAGTTTAGTGACGTAAAAGATCAACGCCATCTATTGAGAAATTTAGAACTAATATTCCAAACATTGAACTTAAATGTAAGATTGTACAGTGTGAAATGTGAAACCTAGTATTACGAGTATATAGGGTGACAGGTAATTAGTGACCGATACTTAAACACGTGATTGTATTCATGATTTTAATCAACTTTCCCAAAGAAACTTTTTTTTTATATACACTATAACTTATAACACAATAAAATAACAAAAACGCTGTTTGGAATTCCCGCGCGCGCGCCCTTGATCGGTCACAGTAGGCACGAGTCGGCACGATCTATCAGCTGATAGTCTGACCTCGGGAAGGGCATAATCTACTACTAGTTGTAGCGTCAAACGCTCCCCCGCCACCCCCACCGCTCCCGTTGTGCAGTACTGACGTAATTGAATCAATTGAAAGTTAATGAGTGTAAAAAAAAGTGTCTTAGGAAAAGTTATTCGTATTCATGAGTACAATCATATGTTTAAGTATCGGTCACTAATTACCAGTCACCCTATACAGGGTGTCTCATTCAAATCGGTCAGTATGGGAAATTCTGAAACTATAAGACATACGAAGATCTGTTCTGAGGAACCATGTCATCGATTTTAATAACAAGAAAAACTACATTCATACATTTAAAAAAACATCTGTACTCCGTTCGGGAATCGAAACCCGGTTATTTAAAAAAAAAACTTACACTATTTCTATTTAGATATCGATTGTGTAGGTCTTAAGCAGCATTGTTTCCACTTATTTTAATTTATTTTAGTAGGTGCTCGAAGTGACCACCGCCTTTCTGCGCAGCGCAGAACAGCATTAACAGTAAAAACAACACTCGCTGCCAACCGCACGCGTGTGGCGGACACAAGCGTGCGGACACAGCCGCGTGTGGCGGACACAAGCGTGCGGACACAGCCGCGTGTGGCGGACACAAGCGTGCGGACACAGCCGCGTGTGGCGGACACAAGCGTGCGGACACAGCCGCGTGTGGCGGACACAAGCGTGCGGACACAGCCGCGTGTGGCGGACACAAGCGTGCGGACACAGCCGCGTGTGCGGCGCGCGGGGTACCAAACATGCATGACAATAAAAAGGCCTTGGTCGACTATCCGTTATTATCGTTACCTTCGTCACGAAACGTCGCGCGCTTGGCCGTGTCCAGCCCGTCGATTCAGTAAAAGTCACGCCGTGAAAACATGAGTGAAGTGAACTGTCAATGCCTTGTGGTAGTATGGAATTCGCCCTTATTAAGCCCACATTTTCACGCAGTGATTCGAACACGTCGCCGTCCAGCGTCACGGTGCGGCGCCGCACGGACGGGTGGAACGTCACGCGCTTGGCCGTGTCCAGGTCGCGACACACCAGCGTGCCGCCGCACTATACGTCAGTATCGTTACCTTGAGCCGCGCTCCACCGGACAGCGTGCCGGACGGGTCGAACACGTCGCCGTCCAGCGTCACGGTGCGGCGCCGCACGGACGGGTGGAACGTCACGCGCTTGGCCGTGTCCAGGTCGCGACACACCAGCGTGCCGCCGCACTATACGTCAGTATCGTTACCTTGAGCCGCGCTCCACCGGACAGCGTGCCGGACGGGTCGAACACGTCGCCGTCCAGCGTCACGGTGCGGCGCCGCACGGACGGGTGGAACGTCACGCGCTTGGCCGTGTCCAGGTCGCGACACACCAGCGTGCCGCCGCACTATACGTCAGTATCGTTACCTTGAGCCGCGCTCCACCGGACAGCGTGCCGGACGGGTCGAACACGTCGCCGTCCAGCGTCACGGTGCGGCGCCGCACGGACGGGTGGAACGTCACGCGCTTGGCCGTGTCCAGGTCGCGACACACCAGCGTGCCGCCGCACTATACGTCAGTATCGTTACCTTGAGCCGCGCTCCACCGGACAGCGTGCCGGACGGGTCGAACACGTCGCCGTCCAGCGTCACGGTGCGGCGCCGCACGGACGGGTGGAACGTCACGCGCTTGGCCGTGTCCAGGTCGCGACACACCAGCGTGCCGCCGCACTATACGTCAGTATCGTTACCTTGAGCCGCGCTCCACCGGACAGCGTGCCGGACGGGTCGAACACGTCGCCGTCCAGCGTCACGGTGCGGCGCCGCACGGACGGGTGGAACGTCACGCGCTTGGCCGTGTCCAGGTCGCGACACACCAGCGTGCCGCCGCACTATACGTCAGTATCGTTACCTTGAGCCGCGCTCCACCGGACAGCGTGCCGGACGGGTCGAACACGTCGCCGTCCAGCGTCACGGTGCGGCGCCGCACGGACGGGTGGAACGTCACGCGCTTGGCCGTGTCCAGGTCGCGACACACCAGCGTGCCGCCGCACTATACGTCAGTATCGTTACCTTGAGCCGCGCTCCACCGGACAGCGTGCCGGACGGGTCGAACACGTCGCCGTCCAGCGTCACGGTGCGGCGCCGCACGGACGGGTGGAACGTCACGCGCTTGGCCGTGTCCAGGTCGCGACACACCAGCGTGCCGCCGCACTATACGTCAGTATCGTTACCTTGAGCCGCGCTCCACCGGACAGCGTGCCGGACGGGTCGAACACGTCGCCGTCCAGCGTCACGGTGCGGCGCCGCACGGACGGGTGGAACGTCACGCGCTTGGCCGTGTCCAGGTCGCGACACACCAGCGTGCCGCCGCACTATACGTCAGTATCGTTACCTTGAGCCGCGCTCCACCGGACAGCGTGCCGGACGGGTCGAACACGTCGCCGTCCAGCGTCACGGTGCGGCGCCGCACGGACGGGTGGAACGTCACGCGCTTGGCCGTGTCCAGGTCGCGACACACCAGCGTGCCGCCGCACTATACGTCAGTATCGTTACCTTGAGCCGCGCTCCACCGGACAGCGTGCCGGACGGGTCGAACACGTCGCCGTCCAGCGTCACGGTGCGGCGCCGCACGGACGGGTGGAACGTCACGCGCTTGGCCGTGTCCAGGTCGCGACACACCAGCGTGCCGCCGCACTATACGTCAGTATCGTTACCTTGAGCCGCGCTCCACCGGACAGCGTGCCGGACGGGTCGAACACGTCGCCGTCCAGCGTCACGGTGCGGCGCCGCACGGACGGGTGGAACGTCACGCGCTTGGCCGTGTCCAGGTCGCGACACACCAGCGTGCCGCCGCACTATACGTCAGTATCGTTACCTTGAGCCGCGCTCCACCGGACAGCGTGCCGGACGGGTCGAACACGTCGCCGTCCAGCGTCACGGTGCGGCGCCGCACGGACGGGTGGAACGTCACGCGCTTGGCCGTGTCCAGGTCGCGACACACCAGCGTGCCGCCGCACTATACGTCAGTATCGTTACCTTGAGCCGCGCTCCACCGGACAGCGTGCCGGACGGGTCGAACACGTCGCCGTCCAGCGTCACGGTGCGGCGCCGCACGGACGGGTGGAACGTCACGCGCTTGGCCGTGTCCAGGTCGCGACACACCAGCGTGCCGCCGCACTATACGTCAGTATCGTTACCTTGAGCCGCGCTCCACCGGACAGCGTGCCGGACGGGTCGAACACGTCGCCGTCCAGCGTCACGGTGCGGCGCCGCACGGACGGGTGGAACGTCACGCGCTTGGCCGTGTCCAGGTCGCGACACACCAGCGTGCCGCCGCACTATACGTCAGTATCGTTACCTTGAGCCGCGCTCCACCGGACAGCGTGCCGGACGGGTCGAACACGTCGCCGTCCAGCGTCACGGTGCGGCGCCGCACGGACGGGTGGAACGTCACGCGCTTGGCCGTGTCCAGGTCGCGACACACCAGCGTGCCGCCGCACTATACGTCAGTATCGTTACCTTGAGCCGCGCTCCACCGGACAGCGTGCCGGACGGGTCGAACACGTCGCCGTCCAGCGTCACGGTGCGGCGCCGCACGGACGGGTGGAACGTCACGCGCTTGGCCGTGTCCAGGTCGCGACACACCAGCGTGCCGCCGCACTATACGTCAGTATCGTTACCTTGAGCCGCGCTCCACCGGACAGCGTGCCGGACGGGTCGAACACGTCGCCGTCCAGCGTCACGGTGCGGCGCCGCACGGACGGGTGGAACGTCACGCGCTTGGCCGTGTCCAGGTCGCGACACACCAGCGTGCCGCCGCACTATACGTCAGTATCGTTACCTTGAGCCGCGCTCCACCGGACAGCGTGCCGGACGGGTCGAACACGTCGCCGTCCAGCGTCACGGTGCGGCGCCGCACGGACGGGTGGAACGTCACGCGCTTGGCCGTGTCCAGGTCGCGACACACCAGCGTGCCGCCGCACTATACGTCAGTATCGTTACCTTGAGCCGCGCTCCACCGGACAGCGTGCCGGACGGGTCGAACACGTCGCCGTCCAGCGTCACGGTGCGGCGCCGCACGGACGGGTGGAACGTCACGCGCTTGGCCGTGTCCAGGTCGCGACACACCAGCGTGCCGCCGCACTATACGTCAGTATCGTTACCTTGAGCCGCGCTCCACCGGACAGCGTGCCGGACGGGTCGAACACGTCGCCGTCCAGCGTCACGGTGCGGCGCCGCACGGACGGGTGGAACGTCACGCGCTTGGCCGTGTCCAGGTCGCGACACACCAGCGTGCCGCCGCACTATACGTCAGTATCGTTACCTTGAGCCGCGCTCCACCGGACAGCGTGCCGGACGGGTCGAACACGTCGCCGTCCAGCGTCACGGTGCGGCGCCGCACGGACGGGTGGAACGTCACGCGCTTGGCCGTGTCCAGGTCGCGACACACCAGCGTGCCGCCGCACTATACGTCAGTATCGTTACCTTGAGCCGCGCTCCACCGGACAGCGTGCCGGACGGGTCGAACACGTCGCCGTCCAGCGTCACGGTGCGGCGCCGCACGGACGGGTGGAACGTCACGCGCTTGGCCGTGTCCAGGTCGCGACACACCAGCGTGCCGCCGCACTATACGTCAGTATCGTTACCTTGAGCCGCGCTCCACCGGACAGCGTGCCGGACGGGTCGAACACGTCGCCGTCCAGCGTCACGGTGCGGCGCCGCACGGACGGGTGGAACGTCACGCGCTTGGCCGTGTCCAGGTCGCGACACACCAGCGTGCCGCCGCACTATACGTCAGTATCGTTACCTTGAGCCGCGCTCCACCGGACAGCGTGCCGGACGGGTCGAACACGTCGCCGTCCAGCGTCACGGTGCGGCGCCGCACGGACGGGTGGAACGTCACGCGCTTGGCCGTGTCCAGGTCGCGACACACCAGCGTGCCGCCGCACTATACGTCAGTATCGTTACCTTGAGCCGCGCTCCACCGGACAGCGTGCCGGACGGGTCGAACACGTCGCCGTCCAGCGTCACGGTGCGGCGCCGCACGGACGGGTGGAACGTCACGCGCTTGGCCGTGTCCAGGTCGCGACACACCAGCGTGCCGCCGCACTATACGTCAGTATCGTTACCTTGAGCCGCGCTCCACCGGACAGCGTGCCGGACGGGTCGAACACGTCGCCGTCCAGCGTCACGGTGCGGCGCCGCACGGACGGGTGGAACGTCACGCGCTTGGCCGTGTCCAGGTCGCGACACACCAGCGTGCCGCCGCACTATACGTCAGTATCGTTACCTTGAGCCGCGCTCCACCGGACAGCGTGCCGGACGGGTCGAACACGTCGCCGTCCAGCGTCACGGTGCGGCGCCGCACGGACGGGTGGAACGTCACGCGCTTGGCCGTGTCCAGGTCGCGACACACCAGCGTGCCGCCGCACTATACGTCAGTATCGTTACCTTGAGCCGCGCTCCACCGGACAGCGTGCCGGACGGGTCGAACACGTCGCCGTCCAGCGTCACGGTGCGGCGCCGCACGGACGGGTGGAACGTCACGCGCTTGGCCGTGTCCAGGTCGCGACACACCAGCGTGCCGCCGAACACCCAGGCCATGGCGGGCCGCACGTGGCTCGGGAACGTGATCAGGTCCAGTGCCAGCTGCACGTTCTCCGGCCCGCCGCCCTGCAAGCACACAGGAGATAATACGACCCGCTCCATGTGGGCAACATGTTGATGTTCAAGGGAATGACAGGAACAACGTATGGTTCTACTAGCTTCTGCCCGAGACTTCGTTCGCGTGAAGTTTTGATATCGCATCGCATCGCATCGCCTGCTTGTGCTATATAATTATACTCTTTTCCGAATTGCTGAACTTAAATTGTGATAGCTCGGCCAATATGCATGGTGTATTTAAAATATAATTTATGCTATAAGCAATGAGTGGAACTAAAACTTTCACGGGAACAGAAATAATAATGAAAAAGTACTCGGTAAAAGTACTGGGGTCTTAAACTTATATGTGGATTTGTGTAATAATATTATGTAGATTGGGTATAGCTGGGTTCTGTCCGCGACTTCATGGTACCTCGCAGAGCACCGAACCGAGTACTTTAGCATCCGAGTAATTGGCATGGTACCTCGCAGAGCACCGAACCGAGTACTTTAGCATCCGAGTAATTGGCATGGTACCTCGCAGAGCACCGAACCGAGTACTTTAGCATCAGAGTAATTGGCATGGTACCTCGCAGAGCACCGAACCGAGTACTTTAGCATCAGAGTAATTGGCATGGTACCTCGCAGAGCACCGAACCGAGTACCTTAGCATCAGAGTAATTGGCATGGTACCTCGCAGAGCACCGAACCGAGTACTTTAGCATCAGAGTAATTGGCATGGTACCTCGCAGAGCACCGAACCGAGTACTTTAGCATCAGAGTAATTGGCATGGTACCTCGCAGAGCACCGAACCGAGTACTTTAGCATCAGAGTAATTGGCATGGTACCTCGCAGAGCACCGAACCGAGTACTTTAGCATCCGAGTAATTGGCATGGTACCTCGCAGAGCACCGAACCGAGTACTTTAGCATCAGAGTAATTGGCATGGTACCTCGCAGAGCACCGAACCGAGTACTTTAGCATCAGAGTAATTGGCATGGTACCTCGCAGAGCACCGAACCGAGTACTTTAGCATCCGAGTAATTGGCATGGTACCTCGCAGAGCACCGAACCGAGTACTTTAGCATCAGAGTAATTGGCATGGTACCTCGCAGAGCACCGAACCGAGTACTTTAGCATCCGAGTAATTGGCATGGTACCTCGCAGAGCACCGAACCGAGTACTTTAGCATCCGAGTAATTGGCATGGTACCTCGCAGAGCACCGAACCGAGTACTTTAGCATCCGAGTAATTGGCATGGTACCTCGCAGAGCTACCGGCGGGCGTCAGGCGCCCTCCCCGTTACGCACCGCCCGCGTACCGAGTATTATATTTTGTTGCGGAGTTATTTTTAAAACTATGATATCTCTCAAGATATTAATTGAAATCAAATAATGTCAATGGCAATTTGTGTGGCAAACAAATTGAAATACACGTGATGATTAACGTATTTATTTGGATAAGGATTACTACTATATTAATAAAAACTTCCTCGTAAATAATGCACCATCCTACTAATATTATAAACGCGAAAGTTTGTGAGAATGGATGGATGGATGTTTGTTAGTCTTTCACGTAAAAACCACTGAATGGACTTTAATAAAATTTGGTATGGAGTAAGCTGACACCCTGGATTAACACATAGGCTACTTTTTATCCCTGTATTCCCACGGGAACGGGCCCTACGGGGGCGAAACCGCGGGACGTACGTCTCTTAGTTTTATAATAAATTTGATTTCCATAAAAAGGTTTAAAGTAAGTTAACCTTAAGGGATAGGCATATTATGGTATCGAGGACTTTTTTTTAGAACTTTTTAATAGGAATAATTTCGTAATACTTAATTATTGCGTAATTTAAACCGTTTACGCAGCGCACGCAACGGAAGCTTTTTTTTCCGTTTGCAACATTTCTTATTGCTGCTCCGCTCCTATTGGCCATAGCCTGATGTTATAAAGCCTATAGCCTTCTTCGATAAATGGACTATCCAACGCAAAATTATTTTTTTCAATTCGAGTTAGTTCCTGAGATTAGCGCGTTCAACTAAACAAACAAACATACTCGTTGCTTTATAATATTATAATATAATATATAATATTTTAATAGTATATAGTGTAGATTCTTGAGTCAACAGTAGTCTACAAATACCAAAAAAGGCAGATTCCCAAGATGCATATAATATACTCACAATCTGCTGCGCGATGCGCACGGTGTTCCTGTCGATGACGTGTCCACTGATCTTGTTGAGCGGGATGATGGTGGTGCGGGTCTGCAGCTGGCCGCGCTGCAGCAGCAGCTTGCTCGTCACTTCCGTGTCCACCACCACGTTGTACAGCTGCAACAAGGACAACTTATCAACAGAATCACACGAGAATAGTGCTTGCGCGTGAAAACTAACTAGTGTGATAGACATTATTCCAGAAAATTTATTCACAAGTCACTGGCGACGCGCCTTTAGAATCGCAACTCTTAATTTATTTAATTTGTTAGTCTGACGTTCAAAAGTGCCTTTTTAAGTCTAATTTAAATAAATGATTTTGACTTTGACATCTAATACAAATATGAAGGTGTCTGAGCTATTGATCATTTAAATTAAATTTGGCACATAAACTCTCTGGAATGCTTACAATAAATAGTTTGTCTAGGAAGGTGTAAACGACAATGTGTTTTACTGTTTATTTATTTTATAAAGTAACATACTCGTCCTCCTGCAGCGGTCTCCAAAGCAGTGCAGTATATTGGATCACAAACATCTATCAATCTACAGATTGTACCTGTAACAATATAACAAGTTACATCTTAATGAAACTGTAGGCACAATTAATAAAAACTTTCAATTGATACAGTTGAGGTGTAAGATAGAGAATTGTGCCTACAGTTACGTTTAGTTTTATTTTAAATTTTCATTTTTTTTCGCTTCTGAAGACTTCTGCAATTGTCGAATTCTGTGAAATAATATTTTTATGACAACGAGTGTGTATGTTCTCGTAAATAAATAATTACAAGACATAAAAAAATATTTATATATTGAGTTAGGCAGGGTAGGCAGTGTCCTTATGGAGCGCACGCCACTGCCACCTGTCCAACAGTGGAAACATTTTGTGCAGATTGGTGCGTGCTACATACCCGACACCCTCCTGTTGTCGAAGTCGTGTTCGGGCGGCGAGTAGCGGAAGTTGCAGCGCTGCAGCCGCGCCGCCAGCGCGTCGCAGCGGTCGCGCGACTCGCGCACGCGCGCTTGTAGCGCTCGCACTGACTCTTTGAGCTCGGCCTGGCGCGAGCTGCTGAAGTTCATGTCCGCCAGCTCCGTCTGCCAACAGAACGTACTGGTCTCACTGACTGACCTGTCATTCCAGTCAGTTTATCGTAAACTCACTTGCAGTTAGGTAACTTTTTCCTCAACATAATCAACAATGACTTAATTAGCACCGTATAACATAACGTTGCTAGCGGTGCCTACTAACTAGGGCATGCAAAAACCGGGTTGATTAAGAAAACCGTTTTTTTTACCGGTTAAACCGGTTGAATCTGTTTTTTCGGTTTCTTTTTCTATTTTTAGGGTTCCGTAGTCAACTAGGAACCCTTATAGTTTTGCCATGTCTGTCTGTCCGTCCGCCCGTCCTTCCTCGCTTAATCTCTGTGACCGTTAGCACTAGATAGCAGAAATTTGGTACTAATATGTGTATCAATCACGCCGAAAAAGTGGTAAAATAAAAATTGGACAAAAATGTTTCATTACGGTAGCCCCCCTATATGTAAAGTGGGAAGTCATTTTTTTTTTTAATTTTAACCCTAACGTGTGATATATTGTTGGAAAGGTACTTGAAAAATGAATAGGGGTTTACTAAAATCATTTTTTGATAATGTCAATAATTTCGGAAATAATCGCTCCAAAAGTAAAAAAATAATGTGTGTGTGTCCCCTCAAACTTTAAAGTTTAGAAAATATGAAAAAATCTGAAAAGTAGATCTTTTTAAGGACTTTCTAGGAAAATTATTTTGAACTTGGATGGAAACAGTTTTTGTACAAAAAAGACAAAATGTTGTACAAAATAATTTCTGGACTAAGTTTGTAGTATAATCGTATTTGCAATCATTTTTTTTTAACTTAGTTTACACATTTTATTATCCTGAACGTATCTTTTTTCAAACAAAAGAATTATTAAAATCGGTTCTCGCAATTCAAAATTACCACCGAAAACTTCTATGTATTAATTAGTAACCCGGTTCCCCGAGAGATGGCGCTGTAGGTACTTAAGTCGGGTATTATCGAATTGTTTGGTTGGTCTTACCTTGGCATTGGCGGCATCTTATAACTACATAAAACTTCTATCAGGAACATGCTAAGGTAATTTAGAACAAAACTAAAATTCATTTTTTAACGCCATCAAAATGTTAATTTAAAAACCAGTTCATAAATGGTTCGATAGATGGCGTTGCGTAATGACGTAATTTTTTTTTAAGTCGATTTTTAGATTTTCCGTGCTTTCATGACCTACCGTGGTCGCACAGTTGCACTTAAACATATTCGTAATTCAAGTTGCAGGAGCGCGGAGCGCTGCTGGAGCGCGAACATAATGGATACCAACCTTTATACTCATAAGTAGGAACACTTATTGTGACGGACGGGAAACTACGGAACCCTACACTGAGCGTGGTCCGACACGCTCTTGGCCGGTTTTTATTAAAAAAAAATGAGAAATATGTAGGTAAAGAATATGTAGTAAATAATATGTAGGTCCTACAAAAAATATGCTGAAATGGTTGAAAATGTTCAGTACAAATTCTTACGTGCCATGCACTACAGATTCGATAAGTCCTACCTACCCTACCCGCAATTACTCAGCAAGTACAAGCTCCTGTCCCTTAGCTCTCGTAGAACGTAGAAAATACCTTGAAGCCATTGTTTTATATCAAATTCTAAGAAATAAATTTAATTGTATAGATCTTAATACCATGATCTGTTACGCTGTACCTAGAACCTTTCATAGACGACAGATGCGTGCTGGTACTCTTTTTGCTTTGAACCATTGCCGAACTGATTCTGGCCAGCGCTCACCTGTCCGCCGTAAGGTTGACTCATATAATAATAATTTTGAGAATATTGACATCTTTAATTGTCCAATGAGTAGATTTAAAAGCCTCACTCGCTCTTCTTTACTAAATAAACCCCATACAATGTCGCCTCTCTCTTTATCTTTGCCTACATTTTAACTTTATTTATGCTCATTATTATAACAGCTCGAACTGCGATATAAGCTCCTAGCGATTACTTTCTGTTAACTTTAAACTTTTACGTCTACCTGTGGACAGTGTTGTGGGTTTTATTATTATTAAAATGTTTTTTGTTAAATTAGTTATAAGTTCTTATAATGTAACTGTTTGCTGTTCCTTATTTTAAAAAATAAAAATAAAATAAAAATAAAGAAATGAAAATGCTAAAGTCTAATCAAATATGTATTTTTAAATATTAATAATGGCCATCCAAAGCCGCTATCCCTGATACAACTTATACAACAGAATGTAATTTTGTGAAAAAAATGAGTATGTTTTGCGTTTGATGGATCTGTTTGTGTATCTTGACTATCTTTGAAAACAATGAAAAAAAATGTTTGGTGTTGGTTCTGCCAAAACCACAACTGGAAGGACGTTTTAAGCGACATAGTCTAGTTAAATGCCGTTTTGGTGCAGAAACTAAATAACGGAAGATTCTAAATTGAAGACAGGCAAAAATATGCCACATTTGAGCCATTTGTTAGTAAGTTTTTGCAGTAGGTAAAAACTTATAATAATAATAATTTATCTTTATTTCAGACACTCGTCCATATTATGATTTTACAAAATACAAAATACAGCGTTAGTACGGTTGTTAGTCATACACACAAAAATAAAAATAACAAAGGTGTTAGTACCTAATTGGTTAGTAAACAAAACAAGTTACACAATAATTTCCTACTTAGGTCTATTTCCAATTTCTGTGCAGGTTTACACTTGCCAATACACAGCAAAAGGATTATGTATTTTGCACATTAACGTTTTGGTGCTACCATGGACCCTGCTCATCATCGATGCAGTTCTTTTCCGGATGATTGAGAAAAAATCATCGATGGAAGCAGCCGCAAACATTGCGGAAGCACTGCAGTACCTGGGTTTTTTTCAACATTGCCCTCAGAGCGTCATGTTACTGAACACGCAGGGCGTTGTAAGCCCGCCGCGTAAGTCGATCCACAGACTGCACGTGTAAAAAGACTGACAGAAGGCTCTGAAAAGTAACAGTTTTACATATGTGGTACATCGTGCGAATCTGCGGGCCAACATATTGCAGCGGACTGCCAACGCCCTCCTTTCCCTCTCTAGGTCTTCATCGTCCTGTAGCCGATCTGTATGTGACCCAATAGATGTTTACCAAAACACAATCTTTTTAAGTCTACTTACCTATGTTCCTAAGTTTCTTAGGGAGGGAGGGAGAGAGAGGATTAAGACCGGGAGTTGTAACTTCTATGACATACATTTATGTTTCTCTGTCTGTCTGTCTCTCTCTCTCTCTCTCATAGAAAGTAAGCCAGTTATTTTCGTTTCGTCTTTCTATTTTGCATTGAACAGTGTGGTATCGCGACGATTATTTTATTCAGTGTATACAGGTTTTTTGTACATAACAAATAATATCACTAACTGATACTGATACTGACCGATACTTAAACACGTGATTGCACTCATGAATACGAATAACTTTCCCAAAGAAACTTATTTTATATTCATTGGCTTTCAATTATTTCAATTACGTCAGTACTGCACCACGGGAGCGGTGGGGGTGGTGGGAGAGCGTGTGACGCTACTACTAGAAGTAGATTTGCCCTTCCCGTGGTCAGACTATCAGCTGATAGATCGTGATGATTCGTGCCTACTGTGATAGATCACAACCGCGCGCGCGGGAATTTCAAACAGCGTTTTTGTTATTTTATTGTTATAAGTTATTGTGTATAAAACAAAGTTTCTTTGGGACAGTTTATTGAAATCATGAAATCAATCACGTGTTTAAGTATCGGTCATCAATTAAAAGTCACCTTATATAACTTCGTTCAATTCGGGTGTCCCTTGACACCTCTCAAGTTTTTTTAATATTTTAAAACTCTTTATCCAAAAACCATTATTTACTTCGTTATTAACGTACGCAATTAACACATAAAAATTTAAATGTAACGTAACGTAATGTGCTATGTGACCAGCTGGAACTTTTTCAAAGAATAATAGAATTTTATTCATAAGTACATTACATATTTACAAGAATAAGAACGTGCCACTTGCGGCTGCTACAACATAATTAATTAAAGCTATTATTTTAACAAAACCTCCCTGCTGTAATCCTATTTCCAGTATTTGTTCATTCACTTCATATATTCTTAAGGAGAATAGTTTTTCAAAAGTTGAAAGAATCATTGAGCTCTGTTTACAATTGCTAAAGAAGTTCTTTTAAAACAAGAATCTCTACATCACTGCCGGACTCCTTCTAAAATAGACAGGTGTAATGTTATGTTATAAAAAATACATAAACTATGCACAGACATGTGACTGTAGCAATCGCGAGTATGCGTTGAAGAGTTCCGTTGCCTGTCATTTTCATCAGTTTTTCTTGACCAAATGATATTTTCTAAATCTAAATGAAAATGCTTGATTTGTTACTAAAAAAGTAAATATTGGTACCTTTGTACCTATATTATTTGAGGAGTCCCCTCAATTCCTCAAGGACACTAATGACGGAGTAATGAGGTAACAAACCCTGAAAAAATACATTCGAATGGAGAACCTTCTCCTTTTTTAAAAGTCGGTAAAAATAAATAGTAGTGTGAAAATTAGGATCTAAATAAACGTGTCTGAAAAGGGAACTACGCCGCCTCGCCGTCCACGTTTCAAGTTTGTCAGTGATAAAGTTAATATTTTGTTTGGGAAAATTTAAGTATTATTAAATCAATAACAAAGGGGAAACAAACCGAAAAATCCGCTTTTGTTAACCTAAAAAACCGGGGTACCAAATCAGTTGTTTATCCGGTTTTTTCGGTTATCCGGGTATCCGGTTTGCATGCCCTACTACTTACCTGCAGCGCGTCGAGCTCGGCCTGCGCCCGCACGATGTCCTGCTGGTCTCGTGTGAACTGCGCGCTGTCTCTATTGAACTCTTTCTCTAGTGCCTTTAGTCGGTTTTCCGAGTGTTTTTTTTCCATTGTGCTTTGTGAAATGCGAGTCGCAGCTTCCGATGCCTCTTGTTTGGCAGCTAAATGGAGAGAAAAGACGCCGTTTAAGTAGATGCTAAAAGAACATTGATGCGTGTTGAGATAGACATTGTTGACAAGCCACATTATAATATCTGATTAAAACTGCCATACCCATGAGTTGATCCTGCAGCGACTCCGACGCACCCTCGAGCCCGGTGCTGACTGCGAGGAACTTTTGCTGCGCTTCTGCTAACGCGACACTACTAGACTCGCTCGCAGCACGGAGGTTCTCGAATGTAGACTCAACCTGATGAAAAAGAAAAAATGTAGGCATATTACCGAGTTTAAAACGCAATAAATGAATATTTTTCATGCATAAGAGCATCATGTTTACTGTAATCTGCAACAGCGCGGCCTCGTCGTCGGCCAGCGCTCGCTGCAGCAGGCGCGCGCGCTTGTCGTGTGACGTCACAGCCTCGCGCCCCGCCTTGTGCGCGGCCGACGCCGACGTACTATGACGTAGTGCTAGTTTACTCTGGCTCTGACCTGATCTAAGGCGTGCCTCTTGGCGAGCAGCGCGGCCTCGTCGTCGGCCAGCGCTCGCTGCAGCAGGCGCGCGCGCTTGTCGTGTGACGTCACAGCCTCGCGCCCCGCCTTGTGCGCGGCCGACGCCGACGTACTATGACGTAGTGCTAGTTTACTCTGGCTCTGACCTGATCTAAGGCGTGCCTCTTGGCGAGCAGCGCGGCCTCGTCGTCGGCCAGCGCTCGCTGCAGCAGGCACGCGCGCTTGTCGTGTGACGTCACAGCCTCGCGCCCCGCCTTGTGCGCGGCCGACGCCGACGTACTATGACGTAGTGCTAGTTTACTCTGGCTCTGACCTGATCTAAGGCGTGCCTCTTGGCGAGCAGCGCGGCCTCGTCGTCGGCCAGCGCTCGCTGCAGCAGGCACGCGCGCTTGTCGTGTGACGTCACAGCCTCGCGCCCCGCCTTGTGCGCGGCCGACGCCGACGTACTATGACGTAGTGCTAGTTTACTCTGGCTCTGACCTGATCTAAGGCGTGCCTCTTGGCGAGCAGCGCGGCCTCGTCGTCGGCCAGCGCTCGCTGCAGCAGGCGCGCGCGCTTGTCGTGTGACGTCACAGCCTCGCGCCCCGCCTTGTGCGCGGCCGACGCCGACGTACTATGACGTAGTGCTAGTTTACTCTGGCTCTGACCTGATCTAAGGCGTGCCTCTTGGCGAGCAGCGCGGCCTCGTCGTCGGCCAGCGCTCGCTGCAGCAGGCGCGCGCGCTTGTCGTGTGACGTCACAGCCTCGCGCCCCGCCTTGTGCGCGGCCGACGCCGACGTACTATGACGTAGTGCTAGTTTACTCTGGCTCTGACCTGATCTAAGGCGTGCCTCTTGGCGAGCAGCGCGGCCTCGTCGTCGGCCAGCGCTCGCTGCAGCAGGCGCGCGCGCTTGTCGTGTGACGTCACAGCCTCGCGCCCCGCCTTGTGCGCGGCCGACGCCGACGTACTATGACGTAGTGCTAGTTTACTCTGGCTCTGACCTGATCTAAGGCGTGCCTCTTGGCGAGCAGCGCGGCCTCGTCGTCGGCCAGCGCTCGCTGCAGCAGGCGCGCGCGCTTGTCGTGTGACGTCACAGCCTCGCGCCCCGCCTTGTGCGCGGCCGACGCCGACGTACTATGACGTAGTGCTAGTTTACTCTGGCTCTGACCTGATCTAAGGCGTGCCTCTTGGCGAGCAGCGCGGCCTCGTCGTCGGCCAGCGCTCGCTGCAGCAGGCGCGCGCGCTTGTCGTGTGACGTCACAGCCTCGCGCCCCGCCTTGTGCGCGGCCGACGCCGACGTACTATGACGTAGTGCTAGTTTACTCTGGCTCTGACCTGATCTAAGGCGTGCCTCTTGGCGAGCAGCGCGGCCTCGTCGTCGGCCAGCGCTCGCTGCAGCAGGCGCGCGCGCTTGTCGTGTGACGTCACAGCCTCGCGCCCCGCCTTGTGCGCGGCCGACGCCGACGCTTCAGTCTTCTCCGACGTCTGCAACTCTGCTTCTAACGCTTTCAGGGCGTTACTGCTTTCCTAAGACAATTTGTAGGAGACATTTAACTAGGGCAAATTTAACAAATACACCTTTAGAAGCCACATACAAGAACGAAGGTTTAATGAGGTTAGCAAACATTCTGATAAGTGTAAGAACTCACCTCATCCAACTTCTTGTTGATCTCAGCAATTTGTTTGTCGAACTCCTTGGCCTCCTTTTCATTGTTCTTTATCTGAACTTTCTTACTTTTAATTTGATCTTGCACCTCTGTAACTTTGCTTTCTGCTTCCTTTGCACGTTCTTCTGCCGTGACAAACCTAAAATAAATAAGCTTTGAGTTACATGTTATATTAATCAGCAGAGTTGTCAGTTTCGCGGGCTGTGCATGCAAGGCTCCACGCAACACAATGTCAGTGCCTTAATCTGTGAGCAATCACATTTAGTCTAGAACAGAAATAAACTAGACATACGGAAGACTAGGCGGTTTGGTCGAAAGACTTTAGCCTGCCCACTGGGCAATTAAAAAAAAAAAAAAAAAAAGAAATAAACTAGAACCCATACTTGTATCAGTTGGTATTGAACATACATAGTCTTTGTATGATGAACTTGAAAACGCATTGTCATTTGTCTACATAGAAAAAGGTTAGGGACTATCTTCTGACGCCATCACAAAGCAACCATATAAGACTTACCTATAAGCTATGTATAGTCTACTGAGACTATCAAACTCCCTAGTAACTTTTTGGTGCTCTTGAAATTGAGCTCTTTCATCCTGCAATTTCTGCAGTTTTGGTGTGATATCCTCGCGAATAATCTGAAACATACAAATTTAAAACAACATGAAAAACGCCCAGCAATCTGTTTTTAAACGAAGACTTCTGTAAGTTGTTACGTGTCTGCTGTGATAAGTCACCAGTTAGGGAGGCCGCACGCGACAGCCACAAACGCCGTCTCCTGAAGATAGGAGTGACGAATCCATATGATATGTACTACGAAACTACAGGACATACGTCGGTGGCGGCGTTGTGGCCCGAGCGTGCCACTCCTATATTACCAGAGTCAAAGATCCAAAATGTATGTTGTCTGTTGTCCGGAATTACAATTCATGACTTCGTGTTTATTATTTATTTATTTATTTATTGGGTATATTATTCCGGCTTTAGGGCCTGACGAACCAGTACGCCAAGTTTATAGAAGTGCCCTTTTCCAGGTGCAATCGTGTAATGCAAAAAATACTTATGTTTTCTATTATGAAAGGAGACAGTTTTATTTGTTTGGGGAATAGGCCCACCACAAATTGTGGCGTTTAGCAATGAAATGCACGTTAGTTTATTCCTTATAATCTGTAGATTACAGTGGTCATATTAGCAAAACTGTATGTAACCGGAATACTGTGAAATACGATAGTCAAAACTTGACTCTCATAATAACCTAAAATCTCAGAAGAGCGATTGTTGAATGAGTGGATAGGTATCTTTGGTATTTTAAGTTAAAATATTACACTGTTCAGTGTTTAATAATATAAAGTATAAAACAGACACGTCTATACTGATTTTGATGTGATTTACACGATTTGATAGGCAGAGATATTTACGAAAATAAATTAGATGCATTCATTTCGAAACACACTTTTTCCGGCCATAGACTGTAGATAAAGACATTCAATATCGAAAGTAGTATGTATACCTTAGTACAGACCTTTAGTATTTTAAATCTTTTGGACTGGAGATCTATAATAAAAAGGTGGTGTGTTATAAGCTGGTTGTGTCAGGAGATAAAAAAAACACATAATAGTATGTCACAAGAAGTATTTTTTACTGTTCGTCATAATTTTCAAAATCTTGTCATAAAAGCTTTGTTGAGCCACCTGCATCTTTTTTAGATGAAATACTTTCATCTGAAAAAGATGCAGGTGGCTCAACTTTAACTTGATGCCGCGCCCAAGTTATAAACCACACTATTCACATCACATGTGCACAGCAGCCAACAGTGCCTCTGCCCACTAAACAATTACAACAGTATCCAGCATTGATCCAGCAAAAGCAGCCCCAATTCCGTTGAAATGGTGCTGCACAATTGCTTGCAATGGCTTTGTAGTTTATGCACTGTATCTACAGATGCCATTTTCATAAAATCTTTAGAATAAAAATACGAAAAGAACAGAAGAAACATGCAATTATTTAGTAATCGGAAACAATAATATCGGAAATAATAATGTTGTTTGTCAGTGTCAAGCTGATTGAAATTGGACCACAGAGCATCTGCAACGGGCTATTAATTACGTTTCGTTCCACTGTGTTTTTAAAGTACGTTACTTGATATTCCGTTAGTAAAAGAATTATAAACAAGTTCACTGTATCAATTAATAATTATGTCTTTAAACGCATATAACGCCGATGTCATTACCGCTGCGCATCGGGGTAACATATTTGTTTTCACATTAAAATAATAGGTTTATTTTAATGTGAAAACAAATATGTAAACGCTCCTAAACAAGCATTTTTTGCCGTAACACTTTTTTACTATTATTTCAGTATTCCGGTTACATTTATATATAATGTTTGGTCTGTTAATAGTAATAAGATGATCACTTTCGTCATGTGTAATTTGATTAATAAACGTTACCGTTTAATAGTGGGCCCAAAAAAAACTGTCTCCTTTATGGAGGCACTATAAGTAGGTGTAGGTGTGCTATTGAGCCTAAGGAATTGTGTTGTTTGCTTCCAATTAATCTTGTGAAGTGTGTACAATGATAAACTTCGCTCACCCGTGTAGAAAGCTGTAAATTCGTAAGATAACATGAAGCAGCATGCCATCACAGAGCATGACCCTGGGTCCGGATGCACAAATATAAGGTGCTAAATAATACTTTGCCCAGTGCACCATATTTAAAGCTGAACTTTTAAATACTTACGTCATTAAGCTCTTTAAGTTTGGCATCCTTCTTCTCAATAGTTTTTTGTGCCGCTAGTTTTTTCATTTCATACATCCTGGTGCCAGCAGCCTCTTCAACCATTGACAGGATCTATAAATATCATGTTTTATTTTAAGACAAACATATGCTTAGCCAGTATAAGTTACCTTTTGTTTAATCTTATCAAATAAATTACAAGTGCTTTTGAGATCTTTTGTCATATAGCACTATATTGTTAAGGGCTCACATGAAAAAAGATCCTGAAAGTAGACCCACAAGCATTATAAGAGTCGTGCTTATAATGGTTGGTGGTCCATTTTCAAGAACATTTTTATGTTTTTGTTTTTATTGTTTAAAATCAGAAACCTTTTGGAAGTGGGGATGAAATTATTTATATTGTTTAAACAATACCTATAATATTAATATAGGGAGTCCGGAAATCAAGGTCAAGCCGAAAACAGATTAGCAAATAGTGTGGAAAGTGATCAGAAAAAATAAAAAAAATTGGTTAATCATGTGATTTTAAATGTGTGTAAGTTTAAGTAACTTTCCATTTTAAGCAAATATTGTATGAGTAAGAATGACATTCTGATCTCACCTTTACCCCTGTAATAGACATGGACAGTGGATTAGAAATATATTATACTATCACAAGTGCAACAACCATTAACTAAACCAATTTATTATACACCTACATTTATCCATATCACAAATTAAAGGAGGTAGGTATATCTAAAATTATGTCATCAATTACGTGGAGGTCTGTATTATGTCATTTTAAATGTTCAAAAAATACTGATCCTCAGTAAAATTTGTTGGGAATTTCTCATTTGGTTATTTGGAATTATTATCACATTTTTGTTCCTAGGTGTAAGAACTCTTCAAAACCTGTGAAATGTTTTAAAAATTTAACCAAACATCATAGTGACACTAACCTCAGGAGGCTTCATGTTCAGGACCTTGGTGATCCGACCCTGCATGATGAGGAAGTGAGGGTTGTTCACGTTGAGCTGCACCGAGCAGAACAGGTCTGCCACGTTTTTGTTTTGCGCAGTTATAGTATTGATAAGGTACTTGTTCCTCCCTCCCAGTACAATCTGATGAGTTCAGTGCAATTCGTATTTTAAACACATGTTACTTTCAAAATGAACTGAATTCTCAGAAATTAGGTGGTTTCTGATCTGATGATGGTTTTATGAAACAGGCAATGGATCTCTTCAGTGCATAACAGCAAACTCGCGATTGTTATCGCTACAGTCACATGATAGTGCATGGTTTATGTTTTTCGATAACATAACATTATGCCTGTCTATTCTAAAAGGCCCATCTGAGATTCATGTTTAGGTAGGAATTCTTTAGCAATTGTAGACTGTTTCTTTCTACTTTTTAAAGATATTTTTTAGTGCTACATACAAAGAAACTAAAAATTGCAAATAAAAACTTTTTACAAGAAAAATACAACCAACTTCATAAAAAAAGACGAACAGGTTTCAATAATTTTAGTTTCGGAAGTCGTAGGCTTCGGTGGTTTTGTTTTATTTGTTGTAGGCTACAGACTTCCGAGTTTTAACTAAGTCCGTACACTTAGCAAATCTACGGATCAACATGTTGCACCGGAAGGCTAGTGCTAGTGTTTCCATATCATTATCACATTGCCTTTAAGGTCGTCAGACAGCAAATGACCCAAGTATTTCAAAGGAGATACTCTTCGGATCCCTGACCTTTTTATATGAGGCTCGGGTCCCTCTGCCAAATTGACAATTTGCCGCCAAACTTAACAACAATGTACTTTTTAACATCATAAGTTAAACCATGTGCGGCAGCATAGGCTTCACAAGTCGGGAGTGGTTGCTGTATTACCCCTGCTGACGGGCCAAGCAGCACAATATTGTTTGCATAGCTGATGTTGTTAATGCTAACACGGTACTTAGATTCATAAAATAATGTGCAACACCAGCTGCAAATAAACATTATAGAGTAGGTGCAAACCAACATACCTGTCTCGTAACCGTGAACTCATCATGATGCTCATAGCCAATGGGACACTGGTCCTTGTCTCGGTTATCAAATACAATGCTCACAGTGCACTTGGTGATACCAGCCTGGCCATGCTTGAATATCAGTTCTTGCAAACTGCCTGCACGCACCTGCAACATTGCAATCATTATTTTTTCACTTTTGAACAGTAAGTAGGTACCTGAATGATACGTAATTCTGTAAATAAGTCCTTAAAAAAACATTTACATTGCATTTTTTTTAGGTGAGGACAGTATTTCACTATCTGACTACTCTGAGAAACACCGAAAGAAAATCAGAGGTCAGTCTCTTTTACATTATCTTGGTCAGATAATGTAAGAACTATGCAGTGTGTCTAAAATAGCCTTATGAGGAAAGAACCACACAGATAAGAGTGGACCAGTTCAATCAGTGTACAGACTTGTCAGTAATCATGAGCTCAACCAAAAGCATTTAACATTATATGCTGTCATAAATTACAATTTACACATTTTTATTAGGTAAGTACCTAAATTGAATAACAATGCATTTTTTTTTAATCTCTTTCTGCTAACATGGCAATCTGTTTAATTAACAAGAAGCCTTGCTTTTTGTCTGATAGTTCATCTGTAGCGGTCCTTATTTTAATCTCCTGTATAATGTACTTGGAATGGAGACACTAATATGGACCAAACAAATTGCCTAGATATTTAGCATGCCCTCTTGTGAAGTTTCTTCAGGACAAGTTCTCTACTGAGAGTATATCTGCTATGGGAAGACTTAGTTTGGTTAGGTTTAATTATTCAGATTTTAAGCAATTTCTCAACATCATAGAGATAAGATTGAAGTTGTGCCAAAGCTGATGCTGGATTGAAGTAAATGGAGAGGATTGCAGTATAATCTGTGTTTGTTGCAACCATACTTTTCGGTCCATGGTTGTTAGGTCAGCAGGTCACTTTAAAGCATCTGTCTTGGAGGTCTGAACTTAACATGTCTTAGAATTAGAATAGAATTTTTAATTTTGTAGAGTAAGCCCTATGTGCTGCACTGTATATAATTTTGTTCACTGTGCCTATTTCTGTTTTTATGTCATTGGTCATTTGGATTAGGGTTTGTATGTTTAATTCAGGGGTTTTTTTTTTATCTTGAAATCTTTGCTAGTGATTCTGTTGTAAATTCTTATCAGAGGGTCTATGACTACAACAATTGAGCTGACATTCAGTATAACAGGTGTATGATCACAAGATAAGTCAGTTGGTAGGCCCTAAGAGTACCCACTGAACCAGGGTTCCATAGTCATGTAATTTCAGCAAATGTTTTCAGTTAATGGAATCTTGTTGCGATGCGATGGCCAGTATGTCGATATACAGTGAGACATGGTTTTTAATATATTTTGAACAGTTTTCTGCCTCTAGAAGAGTTTACCCAAGATCCCCAATGGACATGCGTGGCATTCCAATCACCTCCCCATACATATTAGGGTCTGAGGGTTGAGAAATAGGAATGTTTTAAAGTTGGCTTCAGATACTGTGTGTCTGGGTGGACAGCTTACAACGCAGACAGTATCTTTGAAATTACTGAGATTTTCATCATCAAGTGTCTCATAACAAAAATGACGGAAAATAATCATGATAGAACCACAAAATGGGAACAAAGAGCATTGGCGGGAGAAATATAACCAACATAATTTTTACAAACAAATGCTTGAAATGAGTACTTACGTTGGTCAAATTCGTGATTCCTAACACAAAACATATTGCATCTAATATATTCGACTTCCCTGTGCCGTTCAGCCCGGTGATGGCATTGAATTCAGGATCAAACCCGGTGATCTCCACACGGTTGCCGTAAGACTTAAAGCCCTCCAACACCATAGATTTGATATGCATCTTGACAACGATTAATTCATTGGAGTATGTAAGACAACACGTACTTTTATTTTATTTATATCAACTAACTGATTACAAAACTGTACAAATCTCGGAAAGCGGGAGCCGTTGAAAATACAATTTTTGTCATTTTACCAACTGTCAGTCAACAATAACGGCTGGGTTCGCGGTTCTTGTCGCTTTTCGTTCCATTATCCGAATGGGTACGATCATACGATGGCTTTGATATAATTTTTCCAATTGCTACTCTATTTAGATACTAGTTTTCTTCGAGTTGAATATATAAATGTCAAAAAAAATAACGAACTAATCACGAGTAAATAACAGTTGGGAATGTAAATAATGATTATACATTTTTCCCTAAAAAAATGTGTAATGTTTTACACGTGTAACGTGCGTGCTTAGGAACGAGATATATTGATCTTTTTGTTTGACGTTTTAAATTAATTTGGCCTGTTTCGGTTGTAATTCGCTCTTTTAGTTATAATCAAAATGGATTATAGTAGCACAGGTGCAATGAGAAGTCCGTTCTCACCTCGAGTGAGGCAGTCTATTACAGGAAGAAGGCCTATTGGGCTCTCTTCTGCTAAAAAAAACCAAAGGTTTGTACATAACCTATGCTGCCTAATTCGATGACAAAATAAAAGAGAAAATATAAATACAAGACCCTTTCCACAGTAAGTTTATGCAGTCTGCGGGTGAGCAAACTGGTGATGTTGTATACAAGACTCCAGTAACCACAATAGAAACTTATGGAATGCCCCTCCCTGTGATGGTCACTGAAGCCCTTACATTTGGTAAGCACAACTTAACAGTATCCATCAAGAGCAAAACCCGCCCTTAAGACGAGCAACTGACCCACTTATCCTACAAGGAACCTAAATCAATAGTGTAGCAATTTACTAAGTTGCGACCACACAATGTATATTATATGAAAAAATGTAAAAAAGAACTTGAAATCAATAATGAAGTTTTTTTTTTGCAATTAATAATTCCTTGCAGCCAGTGGTGAAGTGAGCGTGCGGCTATCTGCATGCGGTTGGTGCTGGGTGGTGTCAGGGCGGCGCATCATATCCTGGCCACGCAACTCCACTATTACCAGCACAGCATCAGGTGCACCCGCCAGCACTATTGCTCGGGAGTTTTCCCTGCCACAGACCGATTTGGCACACAAGGCGGATCTGGTTGTACTATTCTATATGGAAGGGGCACAGGTAAAATGCTTTGCTACAGCAGCACTTAATTACTTGCTCAAATTCTGTTGTGAAAAGTAAACGCTAAATGTGGCGAGGGGTGAGTATTTTTGGGGACTGTATTGTAAATTTTGATAATTAATTAATGATTTGAATAAATGTTTTGGATTTTGATTGATATTTCATTTGTAGCAAAATCAAAATCAAATTAAAAAAAAAAATACATGAGACAGTCCCTCAAAAACGACCACCCTTCGCATAACAACACATATAACATCATGCTTGTAATCCCCACATCATTTCTAGGTATGGCCGTAAAGTGAAAGTATCTAAAATCCTGAATATCCAACAGATGCCATCTTGTATTGGAGTGTCTCCAGAAGGTATGGTACGTTACTGGCCGTCTGTAGGCCAAGAAGGTGTTTACGTTGACGTCTCCTGTGAGCTGGCAGGCCAAGAGTGTGAGAAGCTTGGAGACTACACTCCAGAAGGACTAGTGCTGGCCACCACTACATGCACAGTTGTACTTCTCAACCCTACAGTTATTGGTGAGTCATCAATCATTTAATTATTTTTTTAACTGCCCTAACATAACAATACATTTCAACCATCAACAAACCTACGGTTTAGGGCAAAGGAGCAGACAACTACGGCTATCCTCTGAGAAAATATATATGAGAATATTTTCTCGATGAATTCTTTTAGTATAAAAAAAAACAGTAAAGAATTTGTTCAAAAACTCAATTTTTGAACTTATTTTTTTACTGTGTAAAATCATGAGATCAGGTACTGCACCAACTATAACTTATGTGCACAAAGCTATAGGTTTTGAATCACTTGCATTTCTTACAAATCATATCTGGCCCATTTCCCACAGTCAAAGCATCCATTATGAATAGTAAATGAGTTAGGAGTAGATACTGGTACATATTTAATGCATAGACACAGGGGGAACTGTAATTTAATGACATGTCAATGCCTTGGCCATTAGTAGTACAAGTTGTATTTGCCATTGCTACATATTTATTTCTCCATAACCAGTAATACATTTGTACTTGGTATATTGAATGCTGATTGGTTGCAGACGGTCGCGCGACGGTGACTTGTCGCACTCTGCGGCCGCCCAGTGGCTGGCTCGGTGGCATCGGGCGACGCGTCTCGCTGCTGTTTTTTGGATCCATGCCAGCTCATGCAGACACAGTAAGAAATATCTGACAGTTATTAACTTTTAATAATTCTAAAAATTCTGTCATCAAAGTACTCAATATCTTTATCTTTTCTTTTTGTTTCTTTTATCTTGCTTTCCATATGTATTCTTAGGTGGTTACTTTTGTAAATAAGACCTTTAAGGACCCTACAAGTCACTGCAAAATGGTAGGAGATAAGAAACTATGTTTTACGAGATCATAGAATAAACATTATGGTGGCTTGGTTAGGATCTCTGTGGTAGATATCGTGTATTTGTTGAAGGTAATCAATCATCCTGCTTTATTGCAGAAACTAGTAGGCGTAGTAGTGTTACCCGGGAACGAAGAGACTGAGAGCACCATAGCACTGGTGTCAGGTGGGCCGGCGCTGCAACTGTGGCGCGGCAGCGAGCTGCACGAGCACGAACTGCGGCGCGCGCTGGCCGACGCGCACGCGCGCACGCACCTCGCGCACGGTGAGTGGGGCTGGGACACGCGCATGTACACATACAGCTGTGGCGCGGCAGCGAGCTGCACGAGCACGAACTGCGGCGCGCGCTGGCCGACGCGCACGCGCGCACGCACCTCGCGCACGGTGAGTGGGGCTGGGACACGCGCATGTACACATACAGCTGTGGCGCGGCAGCGAGCTGCACGAGCACGAACTGCGGCGCGCGCTGGCCGACGCGCACGCGCGCACGCACCTCGCGCACGGTGAGTGGGGCTGGGACACGCGCATGTACACATACAGCTGTGACGCGGCAGCGAGCTGCACGAGCACGAACTACTGATGACATTTAGTATACACTTTTTTTGCTCGAAGAAAAACCTGACGCACACCAAAAGCTAACTTCAAAACCGCACTGATCATAATAACCACAGACCAAACCATGCGAAGTTTAAATCTGAATCACTAGTGATTCTCTTCTACTTCGCAGGCGACCCGAGTAGTTTGGAGATCATGGCTCTGGACGTGAGAGCGAGCGGCAACAACGCTCTGCTGCTGCTCATAGCCACCGTCAACGTCGCGCGCTCGCCCGAGATGAGATATGCTATCGGTAAGTATATGACACTGATACAGCACAGAGTGGTATTATTTAGTGGTAACAAACAGGTAAAAAAACTGGCAACTATAATTGAGGGAGACTGAAGAAATAGTGGGCGGATTGTGTGAAAAATTATATGGCTAGGAAGGAGGTGGGGTGAGGCGGTGCAGTTAAGATGAAGGCAAATACAAGGAAATTTATTCTGGAAAAAGAAAGCATGTTGCGTTGACCTTAAATAAATTGGGATGAGAGTAGGGGGATAAACATCATTATCCCTTTACTCTCATCCCAATTTATTGTAGTTATCCTACCGTAATACACGGTTACTTTTACATCGTTCTGCTGGCTTATTCAGAACCATTCGATTAGATTCCGTACCGAATCGAACGTCTAAGATGTCGAAGATGTCATCCAAACGCAATTCACAAATCCGAAACCGATTTTTTTTGACAGTTCAAATTCGATAAGAAGACTCAAATCTTTCCGACAGCTGTTTGCTGTCGGGAGCCATACCGAACAAAATTTAAACGATTTATTTTTCATGAATCCAGGTTATTTCAGAGAAATATAAACACTGTAAACCTTTAAAACACTGCACTTTTAAGTAAATGAAGTTTAATTATTGTATTGACCGCATTTCATTGATACTTTCGCATTTACATAAATTCAAAGTGTAATTATGTAGTTATTCGTATAGTTGTACGTGTTATTGTTTGACAATGAGCAAATAGCAAGATTTGTGTATTGAAATCAATTACTTACAGTCATTTAGCCTTTTTTAAGCAAAGTTATAATAAAAAGAAATCCATAGTTTTATTTCAAATAAAAACTTTTTCCGCATTCTGTCAAACTTTTTTTTTTTTGACAGACGGCTGTTTACAAAGCAAGTTTATTCGAAATAGTTTGTTTGATTAATAATAAAATCATTTTGTACCTACGATATAATCAGCGACCCCGAAATCCACGAAAACGACACCCCTGACGGAAAAACCAAAAATATTCTTCGTCGCCATCTTGGATTTTCATTTTGACCTTATTTTCATAATCAGCGACCCCGAAAACCCTGAAAACGACACCGATGACGAAAAACCTAAAAAAATTCCACCTTCAAGTAATAGCAAGCGTGATGTTATGATATTACTCTACTGAGTAAACTTCAGTGGCCATTAAGTCGCGCAAAAGTCCAGTCGCGCAAGTGCCCAATCTCGCAAGTTTCTTGGCACGCAAGTGTCTATTCGCGCATCTGTCCTTTCGCGCAAAAGTCCATTCGCGCATAAGTCCAATCGCGCAAAAGTCCATGCGCGCATCTGTCTTTTCGCGCAAGTGGATTCGCGCAAGTGTCTTTCGCGCAAATGTCTTTCGCGCAAAAGTCCAAGATCCAAAAAAAGAAGGAACTTCCAACTCGATGGCCCATAAAGGAAAGTTTAGCCATCTCATATACGTATACGCCTCACTGCATTTTTATTGTCATACTCAACTTCTTAATTATATATGCAGTAAAGAGCGGGTTTAAAATTATTTACTTTCTTGTATTAAGTTAAAATATTGTTTTGATTAGGTATTATAATATCGCTAACCATGTTAATCTGCAATAAATAAATAATTTCATAAATATTGTTTACTTGTGACAACCCTGGCATACAAACGCCCGTTGCGAGATTGTTTTGACGTTGTCGGCATTTTTCCAGAGATCAAAGGCGTCGGCCTACTGTATTAATATTTATACTGTGCTGGTAGTCAAAAAGCCTCGAAGGAGTGTTGTACAGTGTGCCAGCAAGCCGCGCGTGACGTCAGTGGTGTGGGCGCGCGGCTGGGTAGATAGTAACAGATGAGTGTTGTACAGCGCACGTGTGCGTGGCGGACGCCAGCAAGCCGCGCGTGACGTCAGTGGTGTGGGCGCGCGGCTGGGTAGATAGTAACAGATGAGTGTTGTACAGCGCACGTGTGCGTGGCGGACGCCAGCAAGCCGCGCGTGACGTCAGTGGTGTGGGCGCGCGGCTGGGTAGATAGTAACAGATGAGTGTTGTACAGCGCACGTGTGCGTGGCGGACGCCAGCAAGCCGCGCGTGACGTCAGTGGTGTGGGCGCGCGGCTGGGTAGATAGTAACAGATGAGTGTTGTACAGCGCACGTGTGCGTGGCGGACGCCAGCAAGCCGCGCGTGACGTCAGTGGTGTGGGCGCGCGGCTGGGTAGATAGTAACAGATGAGTGTTGTACAGCGCACGTGTGCGTGGCGGACGCCAGCAAGCCGCGCGTGACGTCAGTGGTGTGGGCGCGCGGCTGGGTAGATAGTAACAGATGAGTGTTGTACAGCGCACGTGTGCGTGGCGGACGCCAGCAAGCCGCGCGTGACGTCAGTGGTGTGGGCGCGCGGCTGGGTAGATAGTAACAGATGAGTGTTGTACAGCGCACGTGTGCGTGGCGGACGCCAGCAAGCCGCGCGTGACGTCAGTGGTGTGGGCGCGCGGCTGGGTAGATAGTAACAGATGAGTGTTGTACAGCGCACGTGTGCGTGGCGGACGCCAGCAAGCCGCGCGTGACCTCAGTGGTGTGGGCGCGCGGCTGGGTAGATAGTAACAGATGAGTGTTGTACAGCGCACGTGTGCGTGGCGGACGCCAGCAAGCCGCGCGTGACGTCAGTGGTGTGGGCGCGCGGCTGGGTAGATAGTAACAGATGAGTGTTGTACAGCGCACGTGTGCGTGGCGGACGCCAGCAAGCCGCGCGTGACGTCAGTGGTGTGGGCGCGCGGCTGGGTAGATAGTAACAGATGAGTGTTGTACAGCGCACGTGTGCGTGGCGGACGCCAGCAAGTCGCGCGTGACGTCAGTGGTGTGGGCGCGCGGCTGGGTAGATAGTAACAGATGAGTGTTGTACAGCGCACGTGTGCGTGGCGGACGCCAGCAAGCCGCGCGTGACGTCAGTGGTGTGGGCGCGCGGCTGGGTAGATAGTAACAGATGAGTGTTGTACAGCGCACGTGTGCGTGGCGGACGCCAGCAAGCCGCGCGTGACGTCAGTGGTGTGGGCGCGCGGCTGGGTAGATAGTAACAGATGAGTGTTGTACAGCGCACGTGTGCGTGGCGGACGCCAGCAAGCCGCGCGTGACGTCAGTGGTGTGGGCGCGCGGCTGGGTAGATAGTAACAGATGAGTGTTGTACAGCGCACGTGTGCGTGGCGGACGCCAGCAAGCCGCGCGTGACGTCAGTGGTGTGGGCGCGCGGCTGGGTAGATAGTAACAGATGAGTGTTGTACAGCGCACGTGTGCGTGGCGGACGCCAGCAAGCCGCGCGTGACGTCAGTGGTGTGGGCGCGCGGCTGGGTAGATAGTAACAGATGAGTGTTGTACAGCGCACGTGTGCGTGGCGGACGCCAGCAAGCCGCGCGTGACGTCAGTGGTGTGGGCGCGCGGCTGGGTAGATAGTAACAGATGAGTGTTGTACAGCGCACGTGTGCGTGGCGGACGCCAGCAAGCCGCGCGTGACGTCAGTGGTGTGGGCGCGCGGCTGGGTAGATAGTAACAGATGAGTGTTGTACAGCGCACGTGTGCGTGGCGGACGCCAGCAAGCCGCGCGTGACGTCAGTGGTGTGGGCGCGCGGCTGGGTAGATAGTAACAGATGAGTGTTGTACAGCGCACGTGTGCGTGGCGGACGCCAGCAAGCCGCGCGTGACGTCAGTGGTGTGGGCGCGCGGCTGGGTAGATAGTAACAGATGAGTGTTGTACAGCGCACGTGTGCGTGGCGGACGCCAGCAAGCCGCGCGTGACGTCAGTGGTGTGGGCGCGCGGCTGGGTAGATAGTAACAGATGAGTGTTGTACAGCGCACGTGTGCGTGGCGGACGCCAGCAAGCCGCGCGTGACGTCAGTGGTGTGGGCGCGCGGCTGGGCCGGCGACGCCGACGAGCCGCCGCGCTTCTTGCCGCAGGCGCAGCGAGCCATCCTCTACACCAGCAAGTACATCGCCATTGTTTCCAGTAAGTCGCGCTCTATTCTTAATTGGTAACTCTCTAGTAACAGTCAGTTTGCATTGAAATATATGCTTTATAATGTAAAACAACTTTCAAACAGCAGTTTACTTACGGCCTCACTATCAAAACAACATTGCGGCCGGGGCTCATACGGTTAAAACTTTTTACACCCGCTCGAAACGACAGGGGTTGAAATTTTGTTATCATTCTAGTTACAGGTGTATCGCTTTACTCGGTAGGCCTGCGGTAGATGCGTGGTGCGGGAAGGGTGACATGTACGTCATGACATATGTAACAGATCTGTATATTTGTCACGTACTATCCCGTGTTGAGCGACTCAGTTCTTTTACGTCACATGTAACCCGTCCCGCACCGCGCAGCTTCTCAGGCACAGGTAAGTAGGTGGGGTGTTGTGACGTGTCATCAACTTCGCATTGTTTCTGTCAGCAACAGTTTCCAACGACAAAGTGGATTACATCGACGTGTCGTCTGAAGGCGACAAGCTGCTGGGAGCGGAGCTGTGTGGCGGAGTGCCGCTGCTGTTCAGCCACAAGCACGGCGTGCTGGCGCTGAGCCAACCCGATGCCATTCACACCACACCGTGAGTCTGAACACAAGAAACTTGCACCTAAACCCCTCTTAGAAACGTAGTGCTAACCTGGTTTTTTTTCTACTTTAAACTAGAAAAGAAGCTGCGCTGTGCCCAATTTGACTTTTGTTAAAATAATTGCTATTGTGTTATCAGGTCCATGTGCGAGAGTCCGATGGGTTCACCTTGTCCGTCTGATATGTATGACGGAAATCTATCGCTATATGAAATAGACCCTCACGAGGTAAGTTCTATTATATCACTGGCGACTTTTAAAATTCAATATATTTTATTTTATATAGACCTACATGGCTATAACGTCACATCAGAACCTAGGTACAATGTACTGTTTCAATTGGTCGTTGCCATGATGCTAAAGACGACCGGCGAGATACTTCAGGGTTAGGTTTACTTTTTGCCAAATTACATATTTTTAGTAATATTTTTAATTTTAATGTTTTCTTAGGTAATACTTTCGTGTAAACTGCAGTGGGGCCTTCACTTAAGACCAAATTTGATTCTTTTTTTTGACAAGTACCAGGTTACAAGTTTACTTTACGCTAACCAGTCGACAAGTGTAGGCCCCACTGCAATTTACACGAAAGTATTACCTAAGAAAACAGTTTTCAACTAGTGGAATAATATCAATATGTCATTTATGTAAACAAACAATAGGAAAGGGCCTAGAACTGAACCTTGCAGCACGCCCATTTTTTTACTAAACACTAGTAAACACCCTGAAGACGTCACCCCGTAAACGTTTACTTCTCGCTGCCTGTTTATAAATAGGAAAGAATAAGTTAATCAGCCTGTTTACGAATGCCGTCGTTTTGCAATTAAGTGATCAGTTTAATGTGGTCAACATAATCACATGCTTTTGAGAGGCCACAGAAAATAGAAATTCTTATTTACTCTTTACTTGTTGATGTGTCTTATTAAGTATGGACATAGCAACACTATATTATTACAAATTAACTGGTAGTATTTGTTTTGCGCCCAATTCATGAAACCCAAAGGAGACGGTAATGAATCACGTTTGATAGATTTGGTGCACACGAGACATGCACAAAACACAAAAACACAACTAGAAGATATAAATGCCAGATGCCAGTAAAAGTCACACTAAGACAATTAATTATTTTATACATAAATAAAAAGTGTAGTGTGCATCTCTAAGTTGCACCAACTCCCATTTGTGAAACCAATTCCTACTCAACTTGTATCAAGTCAATTTTACCTGACGTTGTTATTTTGCTGGATATGCTGTGCAGGGGCATACGGCGTCAAAGGACGAGAAAAATTTGCTGTGACAGTTTGTTATAAGCGGAGTGCAAATTGACCATCAGGTTAGCATGGTAACCTCGGATGCGTGCGGCAAGTTGAAGACGGCTTTCCTGTTCCACGTGCGACGTGACGTCACGGCGTGCCGCGCGCTGCTGCTGGAGCTGTTCCCGCGCGCGCGCGAGCACGACGAGCGCGACGTGGACAGCGTGCTGGACCGCAGCGTGCTCAAGATCGCCACCGAGATGCTCGACGACATACCCGCCGGGGACCCCAGGTGCGTGGCTCGTAGCTGCAGGTAGACCACGGCACTCGGATCACGTAGCACTGTTGGTGACGTCTGTCGTGGCCTGCAGATGGAAGCAGCGCGGCGGGGCGGCCACCAACATCTGCCTGGGCAGCTCGGCGGCGCTGCAGGTGGCGGCGCAGCTGCGCGACAAGCAGCGCGCCTTCTCGCTGTTCTGCGACTTCCTGCGCGCCGTGGGCCTGTGGCAGCGCCTCGGGCTCGTCACCAGAGGTACAACAGGCTTACAACTTAATGTTTCACAGATCCATTTTTTACATTGTTAACCGACTTCATAAAAAGAAGTAGCTGTTTAATTCTTTTCAATATGTTTGTTTGTTAATTTGTGTCTCGAAGATGGCTTGACCGATTTATAAATATTTGTTTGTTAGAAAAAGTGTAGCTTCCAGGTGGTTGACGAGTAGTTCTGAGTTATTTTCTATAATAGATATTTTATTTGCTTTATTTTGTTGACAATACCTGCTAAACTAACTAAGTATGTGAAAAATATAATTATAATTAATAATATGACAATGTGATTTTGTGCAGAATGCGGTGGTGGCGTGGTGAGCACGGAGAGTGCGCTGTGCGCGCTGGCCGAGCAGCTGGCCGCCGCCGCCGCGCTGCGCCGCCTGCAGCACGGCGCCGACGCGCCGCTCATTGACGCCGCCATCTACCAGGTGCGGCGGGATGTTACATCTTAAGCGATTGCTTTGTTTTTAAAGTCGTATCTTAACAAATACGGCGCAGCTACCGCAAAACCCTAGTTATATATGTAGTCATTCATAAGGTGGTGTGTGGCGACAACCCTGAGGTGGAAGAGGAGCCGGAGGTGGAAGCTGCACTGTCGTCGGGCGCGCTGGCGCCGGGCGACGTGTGTTACCGCCGCGTGTCGCGCACGTCGCGCGTGCTGCGCGCACTAGCCCGCGCGCCCGTGCCCGCGCACGATGCACGCGCCGCCGCCGGCCATGCCACGGCCACCATCAATATACTCACTGTAAGTACAAGGCTATAAGCCACTCGCCTGGCCTGTTGGCGCACGTAACCACATGTCGCCCGTACAGGCCGTGCTGGGCGCCATGCACGCGGCGCGCGCGGCGTGGGGCGGGGTGGGGGGCGGGGCGCCGGCGCTGGGCCCGCGCGCGCTGCTGCCGGCGCTGCTGGCGCTGCTGCGTCGCGCGCTGCGGGCGGGCGCGGGCGCGGAGGCGGCGGCGCGCGCGGCGCTGTGCGAGGCGGCGGCGCAGCTGGCCGACCTGCTGCTGAGCGACGCCGAGCCGCTCAACGGCGACTCTCACACGCAGCACGTGTACGAGCGGATCCGGCGGGAGGCCATACAGCCCTTCAGTTAGTATACCGCTTGACTCAAAGTTCAGTACCATTCTTCAAAATACGTATTTTAAAAAAATGGTACAAAACCATGTTTATGTTATTGTTTTTTATTTTTACAATTCTATATTAATTCTGTGGCCCTAGTGAAAAGGGGTATAAGTCCAATTTTGTCGAAAATGAGTTAAGTGTACCAAAGTGATCAGAAAACCGACTTTTACAGTTTTTTTTGGTGTCATTTGGACCCTTTTACACAAAGTAACTTTCTTATTTTTAGACATAGCTTAGATCTGTCTTCACCAAACGATAGAACATTTTTTTCTGATCACTTTGGTACACTTAACTCATTTTCGACAAAATTGGACTTATACCCCTTTTCACTAGAGCCACAGAATTAATGTAATTGGACTTTTAGTTTCAATAGCTACATATTAAAACTAATATTATACACATAATTTTCAAAAATAAAATTATGGGGTGTTACCCATAATTTTATTTTTGAAAATTATGAAGAGTTGATTTAAAATTATTGTTAAATCCAACTTGATATAAAATTAACTTAATATATTATTACTTTTTTTTATTGGATTTCGTTTATTTCCAGTCGACGAAGGCCAAACTGAGCGTGCGGCAGCCCTCGCTGAGAAATTTAAAGATTTCGAATTGTTGATAGAAATGTGCGTCAAGAATGACGATATGGACAAGCTTTTCTCGTACATCGACAAGTATTCCAACGAGGTGCGTATATCACTATTGTTATTTATATTGAGCTACATAATATACGTCGAAAAAAAGAGATAACGTCGTTATAAAAATCAATTAATTTATAGCAAAATGGTTTTGAGATTGCTGATGCTCCAACTTTGAGAGTAACGTTATTCCCTATTTTAAACAGATAGAGCCAATTTTGATTACAGATTTTTGCATTTTTTAGAAAAACCTTGAAGATATTGATGGATGTGGGCATAAAATAATACAAGATTATAAATGTATTTATCTGAGTTAGTTAGTGAGTGTAGGCAGTGTCTAAGTATTCTGATAGGTACTTACGAACACCACTGGTTGTTTGTTATTTGTCTGTTGTAGCGGTTTTTTTTATCCCAAAATAAATAAAATAATTTAAAACAAAAATACAAAAGTAGAGGAAGCCCAGAGGAACGATTTTGTGTAAAACTTTAATAATATTCGCTGATGCCCGTGGCTTCGCCCGCAAAACAGCATCGGCGCAGTAATTTTTGAGTTTATCGCGAACAGACAAATCGACAGACGGGCGCGTCGCAAGCGCGGACCCACCGTTGTAAGCACTGTGGGCCTGCCCACAACCCTAATTGTGGTCAGGCAGAACACATGATCATGCTCGTCATACAGATATTTGTCTTGGGTGGGAATCAAACCCTCAACCTCCGGTATAGCAGTCAGGGCTACAAACCACTCGATCAACAGGCCAGTCAAAGTACTACTTTATGTATGGATGTTATACCAATCCAGTAATATTATTATCTCTTACTACCTACTCTAGTATTGTATATGCCATAGAAACACGAAACGCAGTAGTTCAGTTAAAAAATGTGTGCTTTGTATCTTCCAAAATCAATGCATTGCAGTTAGGTTAGGTAGTTAGGTTAGCATCGCCTCATAGTATCGCCTCGGCCTGGAGGTGGCCCTCAGCAAGACGGAGGCTATGGTTTTCCACGGCCCCCGTCGGGCGCCACCCGCCGGATCACACCTAGTGGTCGGTGGGGTTCGAATCGCTGTCGAGTCCACCATGAAGTACCTGGGATTGGTGCTCGACAGCCGTTGGGATTTCGGACCTCACTTCCGGCGGCTGGCGCCCAAGCTGTTGGGCGCGGCCGGGGCGCTATCAACGCTGCTTCCCAATCTGGGGGGCCCGAGCCGTCTACGTGGGGATCGTGCGATCGATGGCCCTTTACGGGGCCCCGATCTGGGCGGCTGACCTGACGGCCGGCAGCATCGCTGTCCTGCGGAGACCGCAGCGAGCGATGGCCGTCAGAGTCATCAGGGGCTATCGCACGATCTCCTACGAGGCGGCCGGAGTACTGGCCGGATCCCCGCCCTGGGACCTGGAGGCGAAAGTACTCGCGTCACTGTACCGGTGGCGCGAGGAAATGCAGGCGCGCGGCGAGCGACCGATGCAGCGACACATGGGGTCGCGGAAGTATCTTCCGTTCCCGTGACCCCCGGCGCAGGTGTGATAAGGAACACGGGGTGGTTTTTAGTCAGTAAGAGTCTGACAAACCCCTCCGCCTCCCAATTCCATTGGGGACATCCATGAGGATTTTACACCCCTCAAAAAGAAAAAAAAGGTTATATGTATAGATACTAAAGTTGCACCCCTCTTTTACCCCCTTAGGGATTGAATTATTATAAATCATTATTTGGAACTTACAACCTAAATGTAACATTTTATTGAAATAACTTTGAAAATCAGAGAACTTTAATACTAACTTTGCACCCCCCGTTTTACCCACTTATGGGGCGAATTTAAAAATGGTTTCTTAGTGTATCGTACCCCGTTTCCCTACGTTATAAAAAGAACTCCTGTGCATAATTTCAAGTTTTCACTTTTAATAACCTATCGTTTAGGCCCTGCGTTGACACGTCAGGTCAGCTAATAAACACTTATACCTCGTCGTATTCTGCGTCAATTATTCTGAAACGTAATGATTTACAAAGTGTATAACCTTAGTGCTATTTATTGAGCTTTTCATTGTATAGATTCTTTGTATAGTTCTTCATACGAATCCGACAGATGTGTTGCTGCGGAGTTTGACACACTAGTAGGAAGTTGCGGAGGGTGGGGCCTTTTTGATGGACTGTTTTATGTATTTTTTTGACGTCCAAAAAGTGCTGATTGTCACCCTAGTTTGAATAAAGACTTTTGATTTTGTCCCCAGGGCATCGCCGAGCTGACGTTCGCCCACCTGGCAGCGCCGCACGGGCCGCGGCCGGCGCGCCTGCTGCGGGCGCTGGGCGCGCGCTACTCCCCGCGCCTGCGCGCCTGGCTGCGCGCCTCGCCGCAGCGCGCGCCGCTGCTGGCGCTGCACGAGCTGGGCACGCAGCACTACGCGCGCGCGGCCGAGGCGCTGCTGGCCATGGCCAATGAGGAGCTGGATTCCGTCAATAGGCTCACTGTAACTATTATTTATTACTAGCTATAGGTACATAGTATATAGCATTTAACTCAGGATGTGCCTTAACAATAAAAAAAAACTGATGGTGCTTTTTGGATTCTATTTTGACCCTATAATCGTTGAACTGTATTTTTTTTTTGCAAATTCCTTCGGTGGCGCTCACGGCTGCTTCTTGGATTTTGTTTACATTAACATGACGTCGCTAAACTATAAATTTTCCCCTACGAATATTTTTTAAAGTACCAAACTATTATTTTCTGGTAAACTTCCTGCCACCGGAACCACTGTCTAACATAAATATGTGCGTCAGCGTGGCTGTGTGAAAATCTCTTTGATGAGTAATTTTCGCTCGCACCCACGCTTTTAAATAAAGGGTACATTATTAAAATTTTAATTATTGAAGCAAGTCGCGACCACAACGCCACAAATATGATTCGTTCGAAAGTTCATAGCCACCTCCGCTCTCGCGGCGCCCGCACTCGGAAGCAGGCGCCCCGCGGCGCGGGCCGGCCGGCGAGGCACGTGCCGCGCGGCGGGGCGCCTGCACGTGCACGTGGTCCCCACCTAACTAGTATTCACCGGCCTTTCTCAGCGCTATGTGTATTGGACTTGCCCATGGACAATTCAAAGGCTCTTGTATTTTTTCCTTTGCAGCATTATATTAATGAACCTGACATTTGTCCTCTCACAGAGCACGGCGTCGCTGGCCAAGCTGTGCCTGGTGGCGTCAGACGAGCCGGGCAGCCAGGCGTCGGGCGCGTGGCTGCGCCTGGAGTCGCGCCTGTCGCTGGCCGAGCAGCACGCCGCCCTCCCGCGCGACATCCGCCTGCACAACGGACTGGACGGCGACGACACCAAGGTGCTGCCGCCTGAAGACGTCGTGCAGGTACAGCTTGGCAAAAAAGAGTGTGGAATAAATGAGGTCGCTAGTATCGCGCATGTGGCCACCCTGAATACTATGACTTAACAGGTTTGATACTTGTTATTTTTTAGTACCTATTTAATTCCAAAGCTAAGGGCCTTATCATACTAGCGGATTGCGAACGTCCTCAAAGCCGAGAGTGCGCGCAACGAATTCGTTACAGACACACAACGAACACGCCGCGTATGTGCAGCGAATTCGTTGCGGACGCGCAACGGGATCGCCGCGAACAGCTAAGTGGACGCCTACTACTACTGCCTCGAACAAACTCAAACGAAAACGTAACGTATTTGCCACGCGTCCGCGACGTTCTCGCTGCGCAGCCGCGGCGTGTTCGCGACGCATGCGCTGTGCGTCCGCTCCGCCCCGCAGCCGCTTCTAAACCGCTAGAATGATAAGTCCCTAAGTGGGTGGTTCTGTCTGTCGGATGCTACGCAAACACCATGGAAGGCTTTAATGTCCAGTATTAACACTATTAATAGTGGGCAAATGTGTATAACATGTAAAAATGTATACGAAGCAAAATGTGTAAGAATCGTAGCATATGGCGCTTTGTAGTTTCTGCCTACCAGCGTGAGAAAGAGACGTGAGTTAATGTACCTATGTATGTTATAGTGGGCACTGAAGCCTTGCACGAAAGTGGTGATATAATCATGCCCTCGAGAGCAGTATAACCGTAAGATTGTTATGAATTAACGACAATAGTTTGTTTGGGGCATTTTTGATGGACTGTCTTATGTTATTTTTGACGTTCAAAAAGTGCTGATTCTCAGCCTAATTTAAATAAAAACACTAAATTACTTTTGATATTGGTTTTTGTCCTTTGTGCGAATAACCAGCCTTGGCCATACCGTGGTAGGCAATTCAAGCAATTTCACAATGTGTTCAACAAAACAAATAATTTCAGTTGTTTTTAATGTACTTTTTGAAAATATTAGTTTTATTTAATAGAGCACGATAGGAGCACGGAGGAGCTTGTGGCTAAATTATAACAGCCGCATGGGTCGATCGAAGGTTAAGCTACGCTTGACGAGGTCGGTCCGTGGATGGGTGACCATTTATTACATACCAAGACTCCTCCGTGCCTCGGAAAGCACGTTAAGCCGTTGGTCCCGGCTGTCATTTGTAGATCTTTGACAGTCGTTACTTGTAGTCAGAAGCCCGAAAGTCTGACAACCAGTTTAATCAAGGGGTATCATGTTACCCAGTTACTGGGTTGTGGAGGTCAGACAGGCAGTCGCTCCATGTAAAACACTGGTATTCAGCTGCATCCGGTTAAACTGGAAGCCGACCCCAACATAGTTGGGAAAAGGCTAGGCAGATGATGATGATGATAATAGAGCACGATAGTTTCATGTTGCGAAATTACATTTACAAGCCTAAGAAGAACAATTACAAATTAGGTGGGAACTGCGGAGCGTCTCGCCACACGCCCGCTCCGTGCCGCACCGCGCATGCGTAAACCTAGGAAGGGGCGGTGCGCGGTGTTGCCATTTCGCTTCGCGCGGAAACACAAATCATAACCCAATTGAAATAATAAAAACAGCCGTAGCCTACAATTTAATAGGTCTCAATTGTTTCGATCACGATGTCCGAGTTTATGATTTTCGGCTCAAGAACAATATAAATGGAACTGTGTACTTGATTCAAGCATTTTTTGTTATTGTTATAATTTTATGCTGTTGTAGCGACATCTATCTTGCCATATACGAACTAATGACTGATATCCTACATCGCAATTTAAAGTTATCCGCGTGATTTGGACGGACAGCAGTAGCCCACCAGACACAACACCGTCTGGTCGGAGGATCCTCCCGTTTTCTATGCAGGATTAGATACTTTACATCCTGTTCCTCATACCTCTAAACTGTCTACGCTAAAACCGCTCAGCTACTGCGATAACTCGCCGCTATATTTCGTCGTCTAATTGAACTAAGTAAATGTTTTCCTGACAGATGTACATCGACTCTGAGAGCAAGGCGCTGACGGAGTACGACTACAAGAAGGCGCTCGATCTCACTGACTATATACAGGACATGGAGCGGAGAGATGACCTGCGACTGAGGGTAATTACATACAAAACCAATTTTCTTTACACCAAAAATTGTACCAAAGTCGCTTGTAATTTTTGATACGAAAATTAATTTATTGGCATATCTACAATTGTTACACTGTTACACTTCTTAGTACAATCAATTTTCACAAGCATGGTGTACAATATGATGCCATAGACATAGCAGCTTAACAAAATTAAAACATTAATATAATATTACAAATAGTGCAGAAATAACGCTTAGAAATAGCACAGTATAAATATTAATACAGTAGGACGACGCCTTTGATCTCTGGAAAAATGCCGACAACGTCAAAACAATCTCGCAACGGGCGTATGGATGCCAGGGTTGTCACAAGTAAACAATATTTATGAAATTATTTATTTATTGTAGATCAACACGGTTATAATAGTAAAAGTAATGTATAATTAAAACAATATTATAACTTAATACAAGAATGTAAATAATTTTAAACCCGCTCTTTACTGCATATATAATTAAGAAGTTGAGTATGACAATAAAAAATGCAATGAGGCGTATACGTACAGCTTGGCAAAAAAGAGTAGAAAATAATGGAGGCGCCACTGTGCTGTTCGTATGGCAACCCGATGCAACCGAATAGCGTACCAACCTAATCTTGATACTTAGCTGTTCTTTTTTTCGACATAATTTTATTAATTATCTATTTATGTATAAATAATTCAAATCAGTTAGTAATCAGCAGGTTAATGAACAAGGACGTGTTCTCGACACACAACTAATAAAATTACTAACCTAAAAAATATTTGGGTAAATACTTCTGGGTTCACAGCATTGTTTAGGAATTATAATAGACGAAAACATTACATTGTATAACATCTATGTTCCATATTTTATTTATTCTAGTAAATCTTCCTCCAAACATTCTACCCTGACCACGTCCAGGTCTTTATTCATTAAAATTTATTTATTTAAAGTCTTGGCGAGAGCTGGCCGCAAACTCATCTGAGTCATGTTCGGGTTCAGAGGTGCTGCTGATATCAGTTTCTACATTAATGACTAATCGCTTTATTTCCTCGTACATAGTTAGTTTTTTATCCCAATAATCCTTTTCTATTTTTATTACATGTTGCTACGAGCTATTTCAATCCTCCTCGATAATAGCTTGGAATGCAAGTTCAGCTGCTGTAAAGACGAAATATTTCATTTATCTCTAACAATATTAAAAGTAAAACATTTTTATCACATACTGCTAATAAGCCGGATATAGAAAATACCCGTTTGTTGAAGTCCTTCCAGCACGATTCTTCCTATAATATTATCACATTTCTCAGCATAATAGATTTAGACTATGGCACGATCATTTCTTTAACATTTCTAATGCAAACGCTACAAGAAGTAATTTTTTACCTTGATATCACACTTAAAATATAAGTTAAGTAAAAATTGAATTTACTTTCACTTAAAAACCAAGTCACAAAAGTATCAATTAATCTCGGCGCGCTATACCAGAGTAATGCAGGAAAAATGTAAACATAACCTATGTGCTCGACATTTATTGTTTCAAATTTCTAGTTACTCCTTATACAAGCTAATTAATATAGCTTTGTATTCATTAATTAACACTTGATTTAGCTAAAATTAACAAAACAAACTCTTACATACCAGTCTTATCAGCGGTTCTTTACTAAACATTGTTAAGTTCAGAAAGAATAGTTTGGGCCGCATGTTCCGCCAGACATCGCCTGTACACCTTGTAAATAACCTCCCTGCCAGCACTCCGAATGGTTTTATTAATTATTCTTCACATTTTACGTTTATTAATCAATGTTAGGTGGTCGAAATTATTTTTTTACGAAATCGTGAACTTTGTTTGTTTTGAGATGTCATTATTTTGGAAATGTTGCCAACAGACAAAAATTTAGTTCCGTTTCTACTCTTTTTTGCCAAGCTGTATATGAGATGGCTAAACTTTCTTTTACGGTCGCTGATTAAGAAAATTAGGCCATGTTCGTAATCAGCTAAAAACCATGAAAACGACACCCATGACGGAAAAACCAAAAATTTTCTTCGTCGCCATCTTGCATTTTTAATTTGACCTAATTTTTGTAATCAACGACCCTGAAAACCATGAAAACGACACCCATGACGGAAAAACCAAAAATTTTCCTCGGCGCCATCTTGGATTTTCATTTAGACCTAATATTCGTAATCAACGACCCCGAAAACCATGAAAACGACACCCATTACGGAAAAAACAAAAATTTTCCTCGGCGCCATCTCCCCTCCCTCCCCCCGCCCCTCCCCGACCCATAAATCCATGGCCCATAAAGGAAAGTTTAACCCTCGTATTAAGTTAGAAAAAAAATGACGTCCGCCATCTTGGATTTCAAAAAGGATGGCTTTTTCGTAACAAGCACCCAAATTATTCTCAAAACTGACACCCTTATCAAATTATTAAAAAAAATACTGAATGAGAGTCAGCCCTGAATAATAGCTCACGCCCTACGAACATCGTTTTGTTCGAATTGCGGGAGCGGCTTTCCCGCGTCTCGCCCCCCACACCCCGCACGATTGCCGTGTCTAGACAGCTTCGTCGGACGACTGTATGTTTATAGACTGTGGTAATAGTTAGCAATAGTTTCAATTAAACAGCTTAATTGAAATGCCTAATGGTTTCAACAGGTGTGGTGCGCATGCATCGCGCGCGACGACTGGTCGCAGTGCCGCGTGTCGGCGCCGGCCGACGAGCTGCACAACAAGATGTTCTTCCGCCTCATCGACCTCGTGCACGTTATGGGTGAGTGTACTACACTCCGAACTTAACTATTCACTCATTCAAACATACTCACTCAAACGAAGTCAGCTGGACTTTTCTCTCCTGAGTTGTTTAGACATTATTTTTATGACTGTATAATAGCAACGACTAGTGTTAAGGTAGTGGCAAACGTGGGTACTCAGTTTATGTTTGTTACAATAGTTGCATCATCGTCATCATTTCGGCTAAAAGACATCCTCTGCTAGATGTTATATTTGTAGGCTACTTGAATAAGACACCGTTGAGGTTAATTTCATTTATTTGACACACATTATATTACACAGTCTTGTAAGTAGCAGCAGCTTCACAGACGGGGACAGACAATGAAGTGACGCTTGTTAGGAAGCGGATACATAGATAATATCTAGTGAGGTGCATACTACTAACTTACTAATTAGAGATGTCACAACACTAGACACAGGTCTCCCCAAAGATTGCCACAACGATCGGTCTTGCACTGCCCTCAACCATCGACTCCAAATTGTCAGTACCTACCATTTTCTAACCATGACCATTGCCACTACGGGGGCTAAGAATAGGGGGGCAAAATACATTAATACACTCAGAAGGACGATGATGTCCATCCTCTGGTACAATCAGTCTCTTCTACGACGTCCATTAATTGAGATAAGGTGGTACAATCCTAGGCTGGCGCGGCCGCTCATTACATTTAATTAGGGCCAACAGGAGTAGTAAATTGTGACACGAGGGTTGAAAGGAATGAATCCCCATACGAGGTATTTAGACGCCCAGCGAAGCGAGGGCGGCTATAGTCCGAGTTGGAATTGATGTCTTTCGCCTATGCGCTACATTTAATTTCGAATTTAAGGAAAGTAAAAATAATAGGTTTTTGAAAATATTTATACTTTTTCTGCTCGACACTTCTTCTTCTTCTTTTCTTCTATTTATTTAAAGTCATTGTATGTATTTAGATATCTTTCTTTTTAAATTTTTGGCAAAAGATTTTCGATATCTATATTTGCCTCGTCTTTAACAGAATCTGGGGACAACATTTCAGAATCACTTGAACTCAATTTTAAAAAGATATTAGTTTAAAAAACTAATACAGCTTACAGAGTTAGTATCCCGGCAAATTATAAATAGTCTATTTAAAATTTTAAATAATGAAACACACCGCGTCACTGCCGCGGGCAGACCCGCTTAGTTTTGTTTTTAATTTACACTCGCAGACCGCAGCATTTTTTTCTAAATTATGATACACTTTTTGCAGCCGACTGTCAAACCAAATTTAGTTCTATTTTTTAAATTTATTCCCACCCTAAAACAGACTCATAGTACTGGCTTCCCTCTCTAAGGGAAGCAATTACTATGAGTCTTTCCCGCCCTAAGGTGGGAAGTAGCATCTTGCACCCGCTACTGGGATCAAACAAACATTACTTTCCGAGTATGACAAATTAATAGTTATTTATGATATAAGTGCGGTAAGTTGGTTTTTACAAACGAGTAGTCGAATGTAGTAGTAGTAGTAGTCGCTTACCTTAGTCACGAGTTTGTAAATACCAATTTTTGAACGTGTAACATACAACGTTTTTCAACACATTTGCGAGAAAACAGTACAATTATGTAATGAAACAAACTTTTTCAAGACTACTTTTAATAGCAAATAAAATATTAAAATGCCGCACTTTTGCAAATTGCGCCACATGCACGTGGTGAAAATTAGAACTACAACTTTCATCTCATTTACTCTTTAGTATCAAAGTGAGACAAACATATTGAACAAAAGCGCTTCCAAGGAGGTTCGTTCAGTCAGCTTATTTATTCTAGTAATGTGAAACTCCTTGGTGGAATTCTTGTATTACTTTAAATGAAAATTAAAAAAAAAACCGTAAAAGAATACGAACGGTGCTATACAACGGGGTATGGACCGTGCGGTAAAATAGGTACTTAGGTGAGAGTACCTATTTTACCTCACGGTATTAGGTGAGAGTCAAAGAGATTTAAAATACTATAGAGCGGGCATGTCAAGGCAATGTCATAGAAAAACTTTGATCCCATGTCTCAGTAACGCCATCTAGAATAATACTTATATGAATATTGGAGCGGCAGCGGAGCGTACTAGAAATAACTCATAGACTTGTATCCAGCAGGACACACTTTTTCGGACGAAAATTTTGTTCGTGATGTCCGGTCTATAGGTATTGAATGTCTTTGGTGAGAGTTCATATTTTACTGCACGTTCCGTTGTATAGTGCGTAATTTTTAACTTTCGAATAATGTATACAGGCTCCGTAACCGCATTTTTCGAGCAAGTGTGTTGAAAAAATAATTATTTAATGGGCGGCATTTGTAAATGAATCATAACTATGCCTAAAATCTAACTTGTCTACTTTCTTTTTCAGGCGGAGACTTGGAGCTCCTCCTGCCTCCCGTCGAAGACATCCTGACGGCGCCCGAGCTGGCCGAGCTGGTCTCCGACCCTCGGTTCCACTTCATCATCAAGTACGGCTACGAGTGCGTGGACACCACGCGCAACGACTCCATGCTCGAGGGCTGAACTCGACTGACTTCTCATGACGTACGCTCACCTTACCAAAACGTTGATCAGTATGGGACTTTGTTACATTCAACCTGTTTGTTGACGCGTAATATCTTTGTCCTCCAATTTTGCGTCTTGTTGTGTTACAAGGTTCCAAATATGGTTAATGTTTTCGTTAATCGACAATTCGATCAACTGGTTGCGGTGCGTTAAGTGAGAATTATTATTTTAAGAGTTTATTTATAATTTCTAATTAATATTTTATAACATGCTGTTGTATAAGTCACCTACATCCGTTATAATTATACTACCTGTCATAATTATTTTTTTATTATGTTTAAATTAGTCATTTATATTCTATCAAATCCAAATAAACAAAAGTAACCAAACATCACGACGTATGAATTTTAGAAAATTGTATCTTACGCGGGTGAACTGAACTTGAAGTGTTATTCCTTTGGAAACCATAGTTGGTACAAATAATTAGACCTTAGGTCTTTTGGAACTTTTAATCACTCACATTAGCAAAAGGTCGAAGTAACGCGTGGGTGCCGGCCGGGACTAGTTGCTCAGAGATTGCATCTTCAGTAGCTCCAAACTGTTTACACCTTGGTCAATAGATCTAACTTAGTCAGCATAATTGGTTAGAAAGGTAGCTAAATTCTAGTTTTAGTCCGTCATGTTAATTAAAATTGTCTTTCGAAGAGCGTGCGCGACGGGTGGACAATGCCACGCTAACCGTGTGACGGTGCATTCTGCCGCCTTAAACTCTGAACTGCGCATTATATTTTCGTTCGCGAATGATATTTTAATCATTTTACAACATGTCACTGAACGGCAATTTGCCACAAAACACAAGAAAATTCGAATTTTACGGACAACTCTAAGGGCTGAGTCACACCGGAATGGCATCGAAGCGGCCAGCAGTTTCAGTATCAAATAATTTTAAACTTTATCTTGATTGCTCGCCGTTTCGCTGCCATTCCGGTGTTACTCGGTCCTAAGACATCCACCTTAATTGAGGTTATGTACTCTTCTACCTGATTGTATTTGGCTTCTACTGAAGGTAATGGCATGTTTCAAGCTTCACCCCTCCCGGCACCCAGCTGCAGCAGACACATTACCCTATATAGCGCAGTTTGATAAACTCATAAAAAATGTAGTAGTTTTACCCGCATTTGACCTACTGTACGTTTAAATAAATTACGCATAAACTTTAAAAAAAAAATAAAAATCCGTGCATAATACAGCCCCTGTAATAAATACATTGTCATGAAAGACTTATCAAAGTCTGATAATTTAGGATTTAGAATAGATATCTATGCTTAATAAAGTTAAGTCATGTGTATCAAGGCATGTGAAACCTTGTGCTCTTTTTGTGTTATTTGTTTAAGCCATAAACATTAGTTCGCGGTCGTCAAAGAGCGCATCTAGTTTTAGAAAGAGTTAAGGTCTTATGGAGGGCGTGTCTAACGCTTAATACGATATTTTTTTTATCACGTGCCAAATTTTCACAAGTTGTTCTACTCATGAATATAAACAACTTTCACTATCGAACCGACTCGGAAATATGACTAAAATAATCAGGTGTTGCCTACAAAAGTTGATAACCTACTCAACCAAAATGTATGAAACAGTAGATTTTTGTTACAGATTTTCGCATTGGTCCCTGACTGTAAATTGTTTATATTCATGTGTTCCGTGTGAAAATTTGGTAAGTATGTGATAATAAAGTCTCTCTGTATCTGTAACAGTGTCCTTCGTAAACTGGATGCGTTTTTAGTAAGACCCAAGTATAGTTAATCTCGTTATTGTTTTACCAATTGTGACCAAAATACCAGCAATAATAAGACGTTTTATTACGATTGTGCAAGTGAAATTCAACCTTTAGATGGTAAAGTAATCATGAGGTCGACTATGCAGTAGATTAAGTTATTTTTAATTAGTATTTAGTTTACTCGTCCTACGCTATTCGGTTTTTAAGCATCTAAGTTATAATCTCAAGTATTTCACATTAGAGACTGCCAAGTTGTTTATAAACTTTAGTATGTAACAAAAAGTGTTCACAAAACGTATAGACTTACATTACGCACCTGCATCTAGATTTCTATATTCACGAATTAAAATAAGCACAGATTTAGAACAAACTTACTCCTAACTTTAAAGTTACTTGTGAGTTAAGGTCACACAAATCAATGGGGACTTGTCTCGAATGTCGCTTCCGCTATGTGATTTGTAGTCTATGGGGACCTATCAAAGTCACATCCGTCAAATGCAGTAAGATATAGCTGTCTATGAATGTGCTAGGTAATTATAAATCTCTAAGTTAAAAAAAAACTGGATTTTTCGAACAATTAGTAATAAATTAATAGAAAATATTAACGAAAGATAAAGTTGCAACATTTTACTGTAAATACCTTTATTTGCTAGGTCTCCTAGATTACAACGCCACGTGTAGTCTACGCAATAAATATCCTTATTGCAAAGTAGCGGATTACAATGTCATTTTACAGCGGGGCATGCACGATTTTTTTCTTATTAACGATATTACATCAATTTGATCGACAAATGTGTCATGAAATGTTAACACGACTGTCATGAGTTCTATTTTTAACCCCCGACGCGAAAACAGGGGTGTTATAAGTTTGACGTCGATGTCGTCGATGTGTCGCATTTAAACTAAAACATAATTATTGTGAAACTTGGTAGATATGAAGAGCCGACCTTTCTGGAAGTGCTCTTTGTTCCTTGAGCAAAGTGTGTCGCGAGTACCAAAGCCCTTTAGACAGTTAAGTTTACCAGTAATTGTCGGTCGTTAAAAGGAACCGTGCTTGCCCGTTGCTAAATGACAAAGCCACTTCCATGACCTCTTGTTTCTAAATCTGTGGCCCTAGTGAAAAGGGGTATAAGTCCAATTTTGTCGAAAATGAGTTAAGTGTACCAAAGTGATCAGAAAACCGACTTTTACAGTTTTTTTGGTGTCAGTTGGTCCCTATTACACAAAGGAACTTTCTTATTTTTAGAGATAGCTTAGATCTGTCTTCACCAAACGATAGAGCATTTTTTCTGATCACTTTGGTACACTTAACTCATTTTCGACAAAATTGGACTTTTACCCCTTTTCACTAGGGCCACAGAAATATAGTGTCAATGTGTCGTTGACTGTTCAGTTACGATTGGCAATTAAATTCAAACCAATTCAACAAAATTGCGATTGTTGACCAAACATAGTCATTACCTACATGGTAATGACGTAGTCATGATGACCACAAGCTACTAATCGATTGATAAAGTTGAGCCAATCGTATGCATTGATTATATTGCCTTTCAGAAAGTTCTTAGTGTACCTAAAACCGCTAAATAGTGAGAGATGTTATTTATAGATATTATTATAATATTAGTTACATAAGTACTTAGAATGTAAGATAGATAATTCCCGCTACGGCTGGGTTATCGAACCGCGTCCAACTGACATTCTTGGTTCTCATTCTCAAACTACGATCAAAGGATTTCCAAAAGACTGTTAAATATACATCGGTTTTATCCGGCCTCCAGACTGTTTGATGATTGAGAATTTGACGAATCAAAATATGTTTTTGCTATATTGCTGCATTAAGTACTAAACAATCGTTAAACAAGAGATATCCTTGTAACGACAGATTCGCCAACTAGTAGGACAGCATGCTGCTGTTGTCCCTTTGTCCAATGCCTACCATCGCTCATTCACTCCGCGCCACTTCAAGGCTCCACACGTACCTGCTGCAGGGTACCGTACACACTTGGTCACAAGGACCAGTTGTCTCAGCACCTCTCCTCCACATCTGTTGGGCGTAGTGGAGCAACTGTGGAATTACCTACTAACCACCAGCCTTTATAGCAATAGTGAGATCGTGCGGTTTCTATCGTAAACGTTATTCGTCGCTTCCCATCAATCGGCAAATTGTATCAATAACTTGTAAAGAATTGAAAAGTATAGCGAGCCAAGAGTGTCAGTCGGATCGCAAATATATAACTCACCATTCGATGATGTGCTGTCAGACTGATTTAGATGTAATTAGGATTAATGTTCGGGATGTAGCTACAGGTAGCGAAACTTTATAGTGCTATCACGGAAATGAATCATTCAGTAAATTGACACATTACGAAATATATTGTGTTGTAGCCGTTTATTACAGAATTACAGTCTCTATATAAGCACTAGCAATCGATATACCTATTATTTTGTGAAGACAAAACATTTTAAAGTGTTTATGGAGAAAGAGTGCAGAAACCTTTAACGTTAGAATTTCAACCACCACGCGAACACCAATGTTTATTGATGATCAATTTGCCAAATAATCCGCGTTTCCGATTGTGCGTTTTTCTAGGAGTTTCCAATTTTTTGTTTTTTTTTTCATAATATGGAGGACTTACGGCTAACAAAAACACAACAAATTAGGAAATAATAGTCACCAGAAAGCCGATTACAAGTTCTCGCGTCACAATAGATAGATAAATAGATTTATAATCAATAGATAGAATTTAATTTGATTCTCAACGAGATGGTAAAAAAAAAGATCGTAACATCTGCCTAGCTATGTCAGGTCCTGCTTCCAGAATTAACGGATAAAGCTATAGTAAAAAAAAAACTTAAGACTGTTTCCAAAAAAGCCTGGAAATAATTGTAGTCTTGTAGTCTTCCCAGCAAAAACTGTCGGACCTCAGACTACTTTTGTCAAAGATCTACGAACGATAGCCGGGACCAACAGCTTTACGTGGATTTCAAGGTTTCACAAACATAGAAAGAAATAAGTAGACTCACTTAGGTACAGTGAATGATAAGAATCTTTGGTTGTTGCTAAATGTTCTGTACTCTATGTATAATTATTATTCGTTATGTGTAGATACGCTCCGGACTTGTAGTTTTAAGTTTTAGTTAACTGAGAGCCAAGACAAGAAATAGGTTTATTCGGCAGCAAAGTTGGCTAATATAAACGTGTTCGGGAAATTCCCTTCTTAGGCTTTTAATTCTTATAAAAAAATGGGCCTTAAGCCTTATCCTTGTAACTAAATATACGAATGAACTATCGATTTGCTGTGGCTCTCATAATATTTAGAGGGGTAACATTGTCCAATTTTAGCTCATTTGGTAGATTCAAAGAATGTTGTTTGAAAAAATCTACAAAGTTATTAAGTCTACAAAGTAGTCAGCGTTCAAGTGTTCTGAAATTGCAGACGATGGACAAATCCAAACCAATAATAGTATGGTTAATATATTTGACCTAAATTGGATGTTGTACTTCATAATGTTAATTCTATCGTATTTTATTAACTCAATGTCAGTGGCGGATTCAGAAGGTCCTAGAACCCTTCTTAAGATTAAAATTAAATTCGTAGCCATATGGCTATATTCTTAGCTATGTATTTCCATACAAGCAAATTCTATACCTTGATCCGCCATGGACGTTATGGGCCAGGCATAGTGTACCAACAAATTCGTATTGTGTATAATCTGTAGGCGAAAATTATAGAGAGCAATAAAATTTGAAGACTGTTCATTTTACATAAATAAAAATTTCAGCAATAGGATAAGATAATTATTTTTTTATTAAAAGGCATGTTATAAGTCTGAATGTTTATTGATCAAATTTAAAAAAAGAGATAATCTATATACCTACTTAATAATTACATTATAGATCAAAAATATTAAAATGCATGTACAAAAGTAAACGAAATACAAATAACATGTCTTCAAGCTTTTCTTCATTCATAATTATTAATTAATATGTTTTATGTATTCATCTTATTACGAATAAATAATGTCATAATAAGCTATAACCTTGCTCTAGTTGTAGTTAAATTAACATTACTTACCTACTTAAAGTGTGTTTATTTCTAGCTGTTGATGTTGATTTTGTTGGAAACTATAATAATTTGTACATTATTTTGTTTTAAAATTATGGTGTTTGTTGATCTGATTATTTTTTAATAAAATTTCGTTGAAAAAAAAAACATGGTTGTAATTTCCCCCGTTTCCCGCCCGTCAGTTCTCCCGCGCGCGGTCCCGATGGCGGCAATGTGCCGGCGGCCGCGACCCGGCGCGCATGCGTGCTGCGTACGAACGAACTGAGAGCCACTGCGAACAGTGCGAACCTTTTGTTTACATTTTCCGCGCGACAGTTATCGCAGTCGCGTCTCCGGATCCGTGAATAATAATGAACCTGGTTTTGGATTAAAACCACTGAACTTAATCAATTATTGAGTGAATTTATACCAGTGCATGTTGGAAATCAATACGTTAACTGTGATCAAAGGATAACAAAAGGAGCCGGATTTTCAGTTCTGCGTAGCCGGCTCTGCTGTGTAAGTATTATTAGAAATATATATCCACTTAAAATATTTATTTAAGAATTATTAGCAATACTTGCAGACCTACATTTTATATTCCACAATAATTTCTGATAATGTAATCAGGTATACCTATGCAGAATAGGTACCTTACACGAACATCTGCTATGTAGGTCCTTGGTCCTGATTAGCTATTTTCCCTCCTGAAATGCCGGTTTAAATTATGAGGGACAAACTTTTATACTTTTAAATAATCAAAAGTTTTTAACCAATTTAGTAAGTAAATTTCTAAACGCCAAAACGTTTCTAAATAAATATCCAACTAAATTAGTCTTAGAATCGTAGCAAACCTATGATAAAAAATTGATAATTGGAATATTGGGCATCATTTGGACATTTGCAGGATTCCTATTCCTACAAGTAGGTAGGTACCTACCTACTAAACAAAATAAAATCAATATTTAGTGGCACTAGAGCTGTACAGAAGCGATACTTCGAAATATTCTGCTCCATATTTTGCTCAACCCTTACCTAGATAGTTGCAGCATCAATAACAACTTTCCAGAATAGGGTGAAAACCGGATCCGAGATGGAGAGAGGTTCACTACCTATATCAATATTCAGAATACAGTAGGTACCTGCCTTGATAAAAATGCAAACACTAACGATGAGCTCATGATCGACTTCTTTAGACATGGTAGAGTAGTGCACAGTTCTAGCTTTACTTAGGTCGCGCTAGGCTTCCTGCGAGGTTCGGGTGTGTAGGTAGGTAGGTACCTACCAGCCACTTGTCGTCGGTTACCAACGGTCGCGTGTCGTCGTTAATTCTGCCGTTCCCCGGTTAGCCAAGTCAACCAGCCCTAATTGGAACAATTCGCGACACGCCTTGTAGGTAGGTACCTAAGGTTTACACTGTTGGTTCACTTGGTGCTAATTTCCTTTATCAGCAACAATTCATACTGACTTTACAGGGGTTCGTTAGGTCAAATGACTTAATGTCAGGAAGGTTCCAGCATTGCAAAAACTACTGGCTGTATAAGTACCTAGCTAGTTTATCTATCTGTCCTGGCGATTTCTAGGAGTGATTCATCCAACCAATAATTGCGCATATTTTGATTAATAAACTGTTAAATAACTGAAGACGGAAGGCCTTCAGAATACCGTCATTTATTTGGTTTGCGATAGATCTGCTGGTACGGTGAGCATGGGTCATAAACCATGTTGGGGCGAGATATTGTTCTTCCTTTAGGAAGTAGAATTATACACTCAGTAGGCAATACCTAAATACCTAGGTACGGGTATCTATCAAAAAATTATGAACAATATGTACCTACCTAGGTATAAGAATTTCACTTCTAAAATAAAGTTCTATTACAGTGCTGCATTCACGTTACAATTGGTTTACCCAGGTTGGACTATTTAAATACCTACCCACCTAAGTTACCTAAGACTTAATTTTCGTCTTATTTACTTAATAATCTTATGTTAGGGTACCTACTGAGTCATAATTGAAAAAAACGAAAATGTATGGCCACACAAGCTTCAGGCTATTGCAGGGTCAAAGTCATGTGAATCTCTTCAGATAGGTACTATACCTAAGTATGTAAAAACGTCCAAAGACAATTATGTTTCCTATTAAGTAGATAGCACCTCTTAAAACATCAATTTCATGGGGACCGCGATCGTCTGATCAGTGATGACCGCTTAGATTATCGACACGCACGCCACACCAGTTAGCCGCCATTCTGGCCAGCTACCTTGAAACGACCTCACTGTTTCATATCTGATACCCGACACGAAACCCAGCCAGACGGATTTCAGCGAAATTATTATAATAAAGCAAGAAAGAATTAAGTAACTAAATGTTTGTCAAGGACAGAGAAACACTTCAAGTAACTTGAGTGTCAACTTAATTGGCGGGCTCAATAGTGAACTCCTTATTAATAATTAGTTTAGTACCTACCTGTATTTTAGAATTCGTACTTCCGTGTGGATCTTGCAAGACTATATTTGTCCCCTGGCTGTCAGCGGGTTGCTGTCAGTTAGTACCTACTGCCCTGAAGTCCTGAAAGGTCGTTCTGGCGGTGACGGTGTTCATTACAGGTTCGAACTATTCTCTGTTGCGTGTCGTGCAAATAACGACAAACAATAATAAAAAATATTAAAACTTACAAACATAAGAAGTTATCAGACTTAAGACTACGCTCATTATTTTATTCACTCTTATTACCAACATCCTGTATAGGGGTTTTGGTACCTAAAGCCTTTGTCGCAACTGTTGTACAAAAATAACGAAGTAATTTACATTTCAGTAACATCAATTAAAACGACACTAATAAATTACTTCCCAGACAGGCGTACTCTTATCTTTAATTGTGAATTTCACAAATGTGTAATTATTGTAGGTACTACTACACATCGATCGCTCGGTTTTCCTGCTGTTTGTAAAGTAGGTATATGTAGGAGCCATTTTATAGCCTGTGACGTCATCTAGGGCACATTGCATACGTCACGCTTCGAGGGGTTGATTCTATCAAATAATAATTCGAGAACATTCCCAGACTTTAGCAAGTAATCAAAGACGTAAACAGAAATCTTGCTTTCACTGATGATTAGGTAATAGCGGTCGTTGTATGCTCTACGTTAGTAGCTAGGCCATAATTTGGAATTTGCTAACATGTTAATTTGTTAAGAGCTCGTATCCTAACAAAAAAAAAACGTAACGTTAGAACAGAGAGAACACAAGTGGAGGAGAGCGTTATCAACCATTTTGAATATTGGCACTCTAGAAAATATTAATCAGGCACCGGTTTACCAAATTAGCCAATTAACCTTCGTAGCTACCTTATCGTACATCGACATCTAAATAATAACCACCTCATACTCTCAGGAGGTTATAGGTAGGTACCCATTATGTAAACAGAACGTTCGAAGTTTCTAAAGAATCAAATCAAGCTTTAAACGTGGTTCAGTTCACCCTAATATCGGTACTTACAGTCATTAACAGAATTCGATAAACACTTCAGTTTTTTATTACAATATATTTTTATGGACCAAATTTAAAGGATAAGTATATTACGTCTTTTCTTCAAATGAATTCGAAATGCTGGTATAGCCATTAATTCGAAAATATATATTTTACTTATGACCGTTATGACTACGCGCAATATTTTGTTAATTCTCATTACTAACATCCTAAGCCTTCATCGCAACTGTTGTACAAAAATAGTTAATTGAATGTCTTTGTACATTAAACTAAAAATTAATTCAAAATGCTGTACTTATAGCCATTAATTCGAAAATATTCTTCAATTTGAGCTTTTCTTGCTGGCCGTACCCAGGGGGTAGTCACTGTTTGTTCGTTATTTCCATAGAAACTGACTTTTACGCCTAGTGCGTGTGTGCCAACTGCCAACCACAGGGTTACTCATGCACTCCCTATTCGGAATTACTTAGGTACTTAGGGAAAGTCTCATACCCATCACATACTTTAATTACCCATTGAATTTGTACAACGAACCGTGTACCTAAGTATTGTCATTTGTCAAGTACAATCACAGTATGACTTTAACAGCCGCGTAAAGCTGATGTATCGTATTATATGGCTAGAAGTCAACTTGTCATTCTTACCTTTATTAGTGACTATCGGGGATATACTTATCATTCAGATTTCTTACAGTTGGTTCAAATTATTTAACACAGATCGGAATATCAATGGGTAAACCCTCTCTGAAGGTAAACCGATGTAAAATCTAAAAATAAGATTATTATGCAAAAAAAAATACACTCATTAATAAAAAAATATAATAAAACGGCATACAAAGATTTCTCAACAAGCATACTTCAACCGATAATCGAACCCGCTAAAAATAACACTTACTTTGTTATTTTACACCTTAATCGATAAATAAATAAATATTCCACAACTTTTACACAAATTCATTTAGTCCCAACTTCCCAAGCTAAGCAGAGCTTGTGTTATGGATACTAAACAATTACTGATAAACATACTTACCTAAATGATTAAATTATCTCTAGTAAACATTTGGTAGTAATTTTCGGAATTGAAAGTTGATTTAATTCCCGGTTTAGGTAAACTTGTCGAGAAAAATGTGAATTTACAGTTTTATTTCCAAGGATTGTTTCCTTCACGTAAAACAGAACATAAATATGGGTGGTTTCCCTTTAAAAGAGTAAGTATGGAGTTTCTTGCACATTCTTCTCCATACGACTCTACCATTTGGAATGTGCAACTAGAATCATTCTCTTAATTTATTTTATTTTGTAAGTTAACGTTCAAAATTACCTGTTATAGGTCTAATTGAAATAAACGATTTGACTATGACTTTTGACTTTAGGGCCCATTGACAATTTCCACGCTATAAAGTAGGTATTTTTTCCATTTTGTGATTAGGCTGTAGTTTATGTAGGTTATTAGAAGCTTTAAATGTTTGACCATTTTCCATTTTGTTTCAAGTTTTTTATTTACTAATGTACCTTACACTGATTGTAAAAACAAATTATTTTTTTAAAGAGTTACTCTGGTTTTTCACCCCTGTTCTTCTCCATAAGAAACGATCAAATGGAACTGTGAAACTAACTTGTGTGTGACGTTTCACGTGGAACAATAAACTTTATTTTTAATTTTTCCAATAACTTAACAACTTAGTGAACATAAAAACTGGTGAGAGTCAGCTGTAGAATGATGCTTATTGTCACTCTACTACTGCTTCATTTTGCATGTTTAAAAGTAAAATCGTATCCTGATTATTATTACAAAACATTGTTATAATCTGATTCAGCGATAATTAATTCGAAACTCACACCTAACTGATTGTTAACTCTGATAGCTTGAACGTAATAGGGCAGACCTAGTTAACAATTAAGTAACAACAATAGTTAGTGCCTACCTTCGTGAGAAAGTTGTCTAGTCAATCATGGCGGTGCTACCGTGCAGTGCCCGCGCAGTTGCCCCACAGGCCAAACGTTAGTTTTTCTTCGCCTATTGTGTGCTAATTAGGTGGCGTCTCGTCATACTGATAGTTTATAACTCGATAGTTGAAATTAGTTGATATTGATTTTAAAATGGAGGTATCTAGTGATTATTGTATTTTTAATTAATAATAGGTTATAAAGCCTCCAGCCGCCAGGTAGAATAGCCTCTGTGTGGTCCAATACAATGCAAAGCCTTGGTCATATACGGTGATAGAATTATTGACGAACGGCTATGGCACGCCTGCAATGCTATTCTGTGCTATTCTGTAGGTGAAGTGAGGCCGAATAATGATGATTCTATACTAATGCTGGTAGGTATTGACAGTTCAATTCACTATTTAAAGCTTTCACGTGGTGACTTTTAGTGAATCGACCGGCTCATCACTATGCGTCTAACAGGTGATGGCCACGTGATTTCCTCGAAGAATCAATTCTAGTGAACCTATTAGCAATTTAGCTTACAGGTGTGCTCTTTTTTTATTTATTTATTTATTTATTTATTTATTTATTTATTTATATAATAAATTGACTTGGTCGCGCGATGTTAGCAGAATTAAAACTAGGGCTTCATCATACCTATTGTTGGCCGGATCCCACAAAACTGCAGCATTTCGTGGAAGCTTTAAATTCGCTGCGTCCCGCTGCTGGAACGACCTGCCACCGCCTTTCCGTGCTATAAGAACAGTAGGTACTTTTAGAAATAAATATAAACTATACTTGCTGCATTTACAAAAAGAAACCAGTCAGTAACTGTACTTACCCTTAGACTGCACGAAGCTAGTACTGATAACGTAACGGAGTTCTTGCCTGGATCACTACCATGTTAAAACAACACCACTAATAACTTTCATTATTTATATATTTTTCACCAAGACGACCCACTGACTACCTTATAATTTTCTGTCATAACTTAGTTTAAATGCATCTCTGAAGTGTTGGCGGTCGCCGCGCTCTCTTTACAAAGTTAAGAGTGACCTCACCGGAGCGGCATGGTGGCCCACGGCGAGGCGGGATGTATCCTGAGCCGGCAGACGTAAACACCGATAAGACAGGGTCCAAATTCAGCATGGGAACATAAACAAGAGCAGCGTTGCGTCGCGACCATTGTTATATTAAGATTTTATAGGGACTTCATCGAAGACCTTTGTAAGAGGCAGTCGATTCATGTTCTAACCTATGTCTTTAATATATTGAGTGAAAATATTATATTGTTAAAGTATAAAGTTGTTTCAGTTAATAGTTAGTGAACTAGTACACATAAATAGTTTATATCAGAAGTGGAACGCGATACCCACACACAGCTATGGGTAAACAAAGTAAGCGTAATAAACGCCTAAAACGTAAAAAACGCACACGTTCAAGCTCAAGTTCCAGCAGCAGTAGTAGTGCCAGGACTCCGTCACCTCCGCCGAGACACAGGAAACAGGTATCACGTAGGGCTGATACCTCCACTGTGAGTACAAATAACACGTTGATTAATATTATACCCGAGTTCGATCCGCTGAGAGATGATGTGAACGCTTGGCTTAGTATTATCAGGTCCTACGCTCAAACTTTTACATGGACTGATGAAATGACCCGTTATCAAGCTCTCAACAAATTAAAAGGTTCCGCAAAAGTGTGGTATGACTCACTGTTACGTTCGGATAGTCATTGGCCTACGTGGAAATGGACGGACTGGACTCGTAAATTAGCTTCCAGTTTTCAAATCCGTCGGAATATGTACGATCTTTTAAAAGATATTATTAACAAAAAGCCGGTAGAAAATCAGTCTCTTTACGAGTTTTATTTTGAACAAAAATGTAAAATAGATCGTTTATCTTTGGGATTTCCGGAACAAGATATTATTTCTATTATTGTCGGCAATATAGGAGACAGCGGTATAGGCGCATCGATTGAAGCGAATAATTTTGTGACATGCGACAGTCTCGCTAGTTTCCTACATGGTCGAACCTATAAATCAAAGAGTGCGAAACAGATAAGCACAAATACACGCGATGGCCAGACGAAACTGACCAGTCAGGATCTGATGTCTGCTACCACGACATCAGACACTATGCCCTCAGCGAAAGTAGTGGGTCAAGCCGTTTCCGCTAGCAATAGTCAAAACGTGGGCCAGGCACACGGTCGGAGGCAGATCAAGTGTTATCTGTGTGGTGGTGATCATAAACGAAGCCAGTGTAATACAAATAAATGTGATTATTGTGGCAAGCGAGGTCATTTAGAATCGACATGCTACCATAAAAAGAACTCTGTTAAACCAGAGACACAAGAAACAAAATGTGTTTCAACCCACGACCCGCGAAATAAATTTGTGAAAACAATACGTATTAATAATCTGCATCAAGAAGCATTCATTGATACGGGAAGCAGTTGTTCATTGATTTCCGAATCACTTGTTAGAAAATATTCAATGGAAAACATTGCGCTGACCGCGCCAGTTTATTTACAAGGTTTCTCAAAGGAAAGTTCTAAAATGGTAACTCACAAGATAACGGCTGATCTGAAAGTCGATTCGGTGTGTCTGACTCGGGTTGATTTCTATGTAATCGACAATCTGGCAGATTGTGAAATATTGATAGGAAGAAACGTGACGGAACGGTCTGACCTGATATATTCGCGAGTGGGTGACAAATTCAAATTTGAGTATGCGAATACATTTACAGAGTGTTGTAACACAATTAGTAATTTTGAATTCGATAGCGATTCCCATCAGAATGAATTAATAACACTTTTTCAAAACTATGGTGACTGTGTGGCGTCAAATATCAAAGAACTAGGAAAGGTAAACGGCTACGAAATGATAATTAATGTTACTGGTTCTCAACCAATTCAATGCAGACCATTCAGGTCTTCTCACGTCGACAGAAAGATAATTCGCGAAATGGTGGATGAGCTTCTGAAAAACAATATTATACGTGAAAGCAAATCACCATACGCGAGTCCTGCGTTACTTGTCAACAAGAAGAATGGAGAAAAAAGACTCTGCATTGATTACCGAGCGCTAAATAAGATAACAATTAAAGACAAATATCCGATGCCGCGCATTGAAGATCTTGTAGATAGGCTTCGGGGCTATAAATGCTTTACCAGTCTAGATTTAAAAAGTGGGTATTATCAAATATTAATGCAAACGCAATCTATCGAAAAGACCGCCTTTATTACTGAAGATGGGCATTATGAATTTTTAAGACTTCCGTTTGGGCTGGCTAACGCACCATCCTGCTTCCAACAAATGATGAACAATGTGTTGGGAAATTTAAGATTCGAAAATGTGATTTTATATTTGGATGACGTTTATTTAGTGTCAGAAACGGTCGAGGAAAATTTAAAATTATTAGAACGAGTTCTCCAAATCTTTAGAGAAAACGGGCTCACGTTGAATCTCAAGAAATGCCATTTTTTCAAAAATGAAATTGAATTTCTAGGATACAGAATCAAGCAGGATTGTGTGATGCCAAATCAGCCCAAACTGGAGGCTATTCGAAATTACCCCACTCCCAAAACAGTACACCAACTTCGACAGTTCCTTGGCCTTGTAAGCTACTTTAGGAAATTTATTAAGAATTGCGCTATGATTACTGCTCCACTCACAAAACTGTTGAAGAAGGGCTCTGTCTGGGAATGGGGTAAGGTTCATGAAGACGCATTTCAATCGTTAAAAAACAAATTGACGTCGGAAAGTGTCCTATCTAATTTTGACCCGAATAAAGACAACGTATTATATACGGATGCTAGTAGAGATGGCGTCGCTGGTATACTTATGCAAATCACCGACGAAGGTGAAAAACCAGTCCATTATTATAGTAGACAAACTACGGAAGACGAAAAAAAGTATCACTCGTTTGAACTGGAGTTATTGGCGATTGTTAGTTCGCTTCAAAAGTTCCGATTATACCTAATCGGATCATCTTTTAAAATAGTGACCGATTGCAACGCTGTACGTTACGCATTAACAAAAAAAGAGATTATTCCCCGGATTGCGCGTTGGGTATTGTCCACACAAGAATTCTCGTTTGATATCGTTCACCGAGATGGTACGCGAATGCAACACGTAGATGCCTTGAGTCGTAACCCTATGCAGTCCGGAGAAAAATCAGAAACCGAGATTATAATGTCAATAACGGAAGCGGATTGGTTGCTTTCGGTACAACTACAAGATGCCGAGTTACAACGTATTCGAGCAATTATAGAATCAGGAGAGGCCGAAGAAAATAAAGATATTTTTAACAAATATGTTGTCCTAGGTGGCAAAGTTTACAGAAGAACGACCCGAGGTCGCCGGTGGGTGGTCCCAAAAAAATGCATTTGGCAAATAATTAAAAGTAACCATGACGATCTCGGGCATTTCTCTGTTGATAAAACAGTTGAACGAGTAAGCCATCAGTATTGGTTTCCTAGAATGCGACATATCATAAAGAAATATATTAAAAACTGCATAAATTGCATATATTTTAAGAATAAAGGCGGTCCAAAGGAAGGAGAGTTATACCCGTTGCCAAAGTACGCACAGCCTTTTCATACCCTTCATATAGATCATTTAGGACCTTTTGTTACGACCAAAGCTAAAAATAAATATTTATTGGTTATTGTAGATGCTTTTACAAAATTTGTGTTCATTTTGGCGGTTCGAACAACCAAATCCTCTTGTGTAATTAAAGAATTAGAAATTATTTCTAAAACATTCGGAAATCCTCAAAGAATCATTACAGACGCCGCGACATGCTTTACTTCAAATAATTTTACACAGTATTGCACGAATAGAAACATACGTTTACACACTGTTGCAACCGGTATGCCTCGCGCTAATGGCCAGGTTGAGCGTTTTAACAAAACTATTCTAGAAGCGCTAAAAGCTATAGGTGCTAACGATACAGACGATAGGTGGGATCAGTACATTAAAGCCTTACAACAAGGTATAAACAGTACAGTTCACAAGACAACAAAAACTATTCCTAGTGAAGTTTTTCTCGGATATAGATTACGCACTGATAGTGATAGTTTGGCTCCTGAGATTGGGAACGGGCATAAGTTGGATGTAACCGAATTGCGTGAGAAGACAGAGAAAAATATTAAGTCCAATGCGGAATCACAAAAACAGCGATTTGATAGAAACCGTACAAAAGCACGAGTTTATGTCGAAGGTGATTTAGTACTCATTAAAATTCAAAGCCAGACAAATGACGGGCAAAGTCGGAAGTTACTGCCTGTTTATAAAGGCCCCTTTCAAGTGAAGAAGGTATTGGCGAATGATAGATATGAGGTGACGGATATAAAAGGCAGTGAAAGGAGCACTAAAAAGTATACAGGCGTAACCGCTGCTGAAACCATGAAACCATGGATACATATTGATGATTGGGAGATGAATTAAATATTATGTTCTAACTTAAACCTTATCTGCCCGTGTTGGCGAGCGACGAAGGTAATTTGAAATGTATCGTAAGCGTATGTGCGAGTCAAGATAAAATGCTTTAAGTGATTATAAATGTCCCATATTGTAAATTACACATTAAAGGCCGAGCGGCAGATTCAAACGGAGAACGAACTTGGAACTCTCAAGTGTGGGAAATCCCTTTGAGTGCAAGTGGTTCTGGGATGAACTTGGTACGCTTAAGTGTGGCTAAAGGTCCTTTGAGTGCAAGTGGAAAGGAGACAAACTTGGTACGCTTAAGTGAGGCTATAGGCCCTTTGAGTGCAAGTTGTCAAACCCGATCGTTAATACAATATCGCTTTAAGCGCACATGATCTATCATTATTGAAGCCTGCCCTCGGATACACAGTTGAAATAATGTGTAATGAAAGATGACAGTTATAATCAAGAACATTCGATAGGTACACAATCATTGCATGTGCAACTGATATATGATTAATAATTTGTGTTTCAGCACTTTATCTGAACTCGTGTGGTACCTGATGGGACAGGCACCTGGCAGGACGGCCGTGTTGGCGGTCGCCGCGCTCTCTTTACAAAGTTAAGAGTGACCTCACCGGAGCGGCATGGTGGCCCACGGCGAGGCGGGATGTATCCTGAGCCGGCAGACGTAAACACCGATAAGACAGGGTCCAAATTCAGCATGGGAACATAAACAAGAGCAGCGTTGCGTCGCGACCATTGTTATATTAAGATTTTATAGGGACTTCATCGAAGACCTTTGTAAGAGGCAGTCGATTCATGTTCTAACCTATGTCTTTAATATATTGAGTGAAAATATTATATTGTTAAAGTATAAAGTTGTTTCAGTTAATAGTTAGTGAACTAGTACACATAAATAGTTTATAGAAGTATTATATAATCATATCGTTGTTGTAATTTATTGTTTCGGAAGTTTTTTCTTGTTGTTTCCATATCTTTCAAAAATAACCCTGACATTTACAGCAAGTCGTCTGCGCTCGCGTCCCTTCGCTTCTCATGGACCATGACCATAGACAATAGTCTGTAGCATTGACATGACAAGCGAAGTCGGAACGTTTCGGTGCAGCAGAGCCAACTATTAATAATTTTGTTTATATACTTTATTTACTATACTTTTTTATACTATAGACTTTAGTGTTTATTTTATTTATTTTTTTTATTTTATTTGTGAGTATTATATTTATCTATTCTTTTTTTACTATTTATTTTGTGCGTAAATGTATTTTGTGTCCGTAGGTGTGACCGTGACATCACAGTGGGCCCTATCAGAATACCAGCGCTGCGGTATTTGTTTTTTCATTTATCGCAGCATCATGCTGAGATAGGAGCCTTTTTGGCCTCGCACAGGTCTTCTCTTTTAGTATTTAGTTTTATATTTTTTTTTTTGTTATTATTATTTTTGTTGTTCCTGTGCTTGTCCCAAATAAATATTTTTCTTTCTTTCTTTCTCTTACTCACTGTCTCCATATAAATCTCTTTACATTATACCTGCAATAACTTCATTACTTCATCGAGCACGTATTCCGTGATATTTAATTCACTCCACGTCAGTACAACAATGCGTTTCCTATCGAACTGGAAGTCTGGAAGGCTTAAAATATTTTTGTCACCAATTTCAAAGAATAACATCATACCTGTATGACCCAAAGGGTTAGCAGAGGTTTAAAGAATGTGTGACTAATAGTACATACTTATGGCATACGTGATACGAAATGGTATTATGGTAAATTACATAAATGTACAAGTTGCCCGATTACCATGTAAGGGGATTCGATAATTACCAGCTATGTTTGAATCTCCCTTTAGGGAGAAGTGATTTAGTTATGCAAATGTAATAAGACAGCAGATGTTAGGGAAAAAATTCCAAGTTCCATCAAGAAACCACATTAAATGCCACTTTAGGTAATACAGCTCGTCGTAAAGAGGATTTCCTTCATTGTCTGAAATCATCAGCTAATGCAATGATCTGTCGCCACTCGCCAGCATCTGATAGCTGTGACCTCCACGATGATTAACTAATCATCTTCCAGTGTTTTAATGCAACATCATCCACCTACTTAGACATTTTAGTACTCAACTTCTGCCCCCGGTTTGAACTGGATCTACAAACTGTCGTGTCCTCAGACCATTATGTAAATGAATCTCCTATTAAGTATAGGTAGGTACCTACCTAATTTATTTTTGCCAATCCAATCCAATTACTTAGCGTAATAACGAATAAGTCTAAGGTCAATAGCACGTAACGAAGTGTTTCTATACTCAATTACCTACTTAGTGCCTCTTAGTCTATTATCAGATTTTATGAAATTGATTTTGCGAAAATAATGTAAAAACTATTTTAAAAGAGTTAAAAGAATTTGGAGAAGAATGGGTAAGATATTCCATAGGTACTTAACCTATGGAATATCTTGCCCATTCTTCTCCATACGAAACTGCCTTTTGGAAGGGGCAACTACAATCAATATGTACCTACTTATATTTAATTGAACTTGTAAGTTTTTCGTTCAAAAGTTCCTCATAAACGGGCTATTTAAAATAAATGATTTACCTTTAACTTTCAGGAGAAGCGATACAACTTGCAAGTACGTATTCTCATTTTAAAAATTTCACAATGACATGGAAAAGCCTAATATTTTTCTTTATTTATTCAGCTGTGCACGTCTTTCGGCTTAATTGTGATGATAATTGATTGTTGTCTAAGTAATTATTACACAAAATCGTGCATGACATGATACTTCTCCTATTGTCAAAAATCGAATGCGATCAGTAAATACTATCGGTATGTGACGGCGCGTGATGCGCAAGCGCATCCTACTCCATAATTCATTGGCTTTGTTTGGAGCCGCGCCCGGTTCCGCGTTTGCTCCGCTTACATGCACTACGATTTGGCACGATTTATTAGCTCATTCATATCGATTACAACATTCAGTGATGATTCCTTCATGTCGAATTATCTACTAATACTTATTATTAATGTGAAAGTTTGTGAAGATGTTTTTATATTAGGTGGTTTTTTGCTTAATCATACGTAAACCGTCGAACAGATTTGGATGGAAATTGGCACATAGATAGATAAACCTTTTCCAGGATTACGTACTTAGGATCCCGGTCATGTATACCCTTCTAATAAGTTCAAGTTTATTGTTATTTTAACTGGATTTGGATATCTTCATCCTTTTTAGGCGGGCGAAGCTGCGGGCAATAGCTAGTAGTCTATAAAGACCTAATATGAATATTAATAACAATAAAAACCAGAAGTATTGAAAGCCCAATCAATTACCCAGTCAGACGCAAGTGACACAACACACTTTAAAGTTAGAAGGTCGGGAATTTTGTATATTTAAACAATTTCAATGTTACATTATATTTAAAATTCTCAAGTGTGAATTCGTGTTTCACTAATAAGCGATGAATCGCCAAAACATCTAGAGACGTGTCGCAGGCACGTAATTTAAATGTTCAATGAGTTAAATTGTTAATATAAGAATTGTCGCTTTACATGATAATTGAACCGGTATATGAAGTCGGCTTTGAAATAAATTATGTAATTCGTCAATGTAGGTAAGTTGTTTTTCAGAAAATAGTCGTGAGTTCTATGACCTTGTTAAGTGCGCTTGGAAATTACTAAGTTAGTTACGAGAAGAAAAATCTGACAAGTGTAACCTTATTACAATAAAATTACATTACTGCAATAGGCGAAAAACCTCTCTGCCCTATTTTCTATGACATATTAACTAATTAAACTAATATTTACGATCCAAAATTCCATTTAATAATTTCAACGGAGACGTGAGACTGGGTTTTGCGATAATAGCAATAACCACGCAGACTTTTTTGCGGATGAACTTCGCAAACAGGCCGCCGCCGCCGTATCACAATATAAATAAAGTTTGTTAGTTCACAACTCCACACCTATCTTTTTGCCATAGCTTGCTCCACAGAGCACCTATAGGCACCATGTATGATCGTAGGTAGGTATTGTGTGTTCTGATATAATGGTGTTGAATGAGGCATTATGTCCCTGCGAGCAGCTGTGAGCAGGCCGGACGCGGCTATTCAGCGGGGAAGCGACGCCGACGTCGCGCCATGCAATGTGAAGGGGTTCTATAAAATGTATGGCTGTCCGACAGGCACTCCTGGACACGACTACAATAGCGTTAGAGTTTGCACCTGTAGTGTTCCCGCCGATGACGTAACCGGTATACAGATACAAGATGGATAATTAAGCTGCTTGTGATTGAGAATTGAAAGGAATGGGAGATGTTTTTAGAAAAATCTGAAGTGTTTACTTAAACGCAAACGTTAGGGAAAGCTTTCAAATTGGAAATAAATGAGTGATTAGACGTTCTCTTTGGTTTTAGGGCAGGAGTTCCGGAAAATACTCTTTTGGAAATAAGCTTTTCGAGAGAATTCGTGGAGTGTGACAGTTCATTACGAATTATAGCTGTTTAAATAAATAATCAAGAGTCCGCACGAAATTTCAATAATTTTAATGTTAATAATATCAAAACAATTTCTTTACGGCTGACTCAGCCAGACGCCCCGGTGACCTAGTTTCCAAACTTGGGGTCCCAACTGCCCCAAACTCGCGACCCTCCGCAAAGGGTGGCCGGGTTCGATGACTTGTTGTCTGAAGGTCAACGGACCTATTTCTTGGGTTGTTCATTGTATGTACTTGAGTATTATAATCTAGGCCGGTAGTTAGGTACATGTGAAGTAAACTTTTCGGCTTCGGCTAATCTGTAACATCTAAAATTTACATTTGAAGAAGATAACGTAGCTCTTTTACAAAGTCAACAAACGAAGGCGATAAAAAACTCGAGCAAAACCTATAACATTTTATGAGAATTCGTGCCCTATGAGGTACTTAGGTATGTACAACAAACTTTTAAGACTGCTTTAGAAGGCACTTACTTAAATATAAATTAAATAATATAAAATTTGGTAAAAACTACAGACTTTTTACGGGATGTCAATGTATTTTCAATATTTTGAAACTACGTACCTAATTAGTGTCAGCATTTCCTAGCTAACTGATACCGAAGAAATGACAAAAAAAAGGAGTTAGGATCTCATTTAAAGTCCAAATATTAGGTATTTGGATGTGGGTTAAAGATGCTGGGCAAGGCCTGACATTTTAAAGAAAGAGCATATTATGCAGTTTCGAGTTGACCTCTCCCGACTGACAGACAGGCATGAATGCCAGCCATCGTGTAGCTCTACCCTTTATTAGGGTGTTGCATAACTCATCCAAATGTGTTCTAAATGGCGTGGTAAATGACGGAGGATCGCAAAGCGTTGAATCCAATCAAAGTCACGGTTGGAAGCCGCTGGTCCTGCATGATTCATTGGCATACTTCTGAGGACAGCGAGGCGGCGTGTTCGCGTAGATCGACTCAATAATTATTATTATGGCTTATGAATGAACCACAGAGTAGTAAGAAAATGGAGTATCAGATTGCGGTCAAACCCGTCAGTCATGCGCGCGGATCGTTATTTGTTGGAACCCGTAAGTCGCTGCAGTTAGCGAGATTACGAGTATGAGTCACCGTTTTTTCGTCAAGCTTAACACGAGCAATTGATGCACTGCTACCCAAAAAAAAAAGTCCAATAAATGGTTGGTAGCCAGTGTTGGAAGCTATCTCCCACATGCCCACTTACCTATAAATCGGGTGATGAATCGATTACTTACTCCTCCATTAGCACCATACTCCCGTGTGTTCGGTCACGGTCCATGTGTCCGATCGAACGGTGCCGAGTGACCGCCGCGCCTTAGTGCTCATTGGAGCGTGCTAGTGCCGACATCACTTGTTGACGCCGCTAACTCTTGACTGCTGATACTACAATAGACATTACTTTCGCATGTTACGTAGGTGGCTCTGTGATGCGGACGTTTATATACGGGATTTAGTAAAACGGCGCCACAAAGCGTTTAATGGGTTTCTCTGAAAGGTTCTCAGCCTACGTTTGAGATTGGAGTCATTGGGCGATATATAAAAGACTTCAAAATACGTTTCACTCTGCCTCTTTCTCCAACTTCCGAAGTGCAATCGGGTAAACGTTTCAAATAAACTGTCGAAAACGCTCACTTTTGCATTATTGTGTGAAAGTAACTAGAATGTTACGTTTTCGTTCAGTTTTGAACGATATAAGTAGGTCCCGAGTTACACCTGATAACTAACATATGGTGGTGGAGTGCCGTGGGAGCAAATTATGGTGATTAATTTAGGTCATATATTATGGTCCATATATTATGGTTGAATGACCAGGTGTAAATGAGCGCTACTTATGTAGCGAGCTGATTGATACATTTGATACGCCACGCTGCGTAGGCACATGACATGCTGATTCATAAGTTCGTCGTCGTTTTTCGGACGTAATTGTTTTACATCGTCACTATAGAAGACATAAGTATTCAGCCAGAACAGTTATTCTACAGAATGATATTCTACTAATGGAAGTTATGGCCACTCAGGAGCGTCACACCGCGCTGATGAATGATGACATTGACCATAGGCATGAGTTTTTTACGACTTCACAGTTATTCAAACTTAATACTATTTTGTAACATTTGGAATCGCTTAAAATAATACGGCACTTTACACTAATTAATTCATGAACCTATTTTTAAATATTGATGATGCTATGCAGATAATGCAATAGTTAGGTAAAAACCTATTGAGAAAAACTATTTAAAATAAGCATCTATTCTTGATGACTTCAAAATAACGATTATTAGATACCTACTTGCCCACCGTCTTGAGGATCCATTAGGTAACATTAGGTACCTATACGTTTTGCTGCATGAATGCGAAGACTTAAAATGCTAAAAAACTGAGCCCTAACTTGTCTAGGGTATAGGTATCAGGGTAGGTTATCTCATGAGTCTCATCTACTAAGGAGAGCCGCACAGGGTGATCGAAGGTTAAAATAGAGTTAGGAGCAAAGACTTCTCCGTGCCTCGGAAAGCACGTTTTAAGTTGTTATTCCCAGTTGTCATTAATACATTTACGAGTATCTGTGTCAGTTTTTACGGGTAGTCAGAACCAGTGTAATCAGGGAGTATCGTGTTACACAGAAACTGGGTTGTGGAGGGCAGACAGGCAGTCGTTCCATATAAGACTTTGGTATTCAGCATCCGGCTTAACTGGAGCCTGACCCCAACACAGTTGAAAAAAGGCTGATGCAGATGATGATGAGGTCTGTCAAATGAGCGCCTGTCAACAGCAGATTTTTCTTTTACAAAAACGTTCGCCTCGTCGGTCGGTAATCTTTAGGAATCGGAGCAAAAGTTCACCATACAGTTACTGCAAAAAAAATTGATCACTATTCGATATCGTCCAGCGCTGCAATTTGTTTCGCAATTCTGAGAAATACTGAGTGATGGAACAAAAAATTAACAGCACGAAAACACCAATCAAGTCAAATTTCTAAATTTCTGTTTTATTTTCAATGTGAAAGTGCGAAAACTATTCGCATTCAACAAGTTGTACTTAATGCCATTGTTAAGCAATTAGTTATTCCTCTAATTATTTTATATCTATTCCAGCACTCCCCGGGTCTGCAAAGTGAGATTAAGTATGTTAATGAATGTTCTGTCTAGAGTTACCAATTCAGAGAACGGCTAGCGTTGCCCTTTTAATAAAAAAAGTTACGTTTGTAGATACATAAATCTATGTCAAGCTTCTGCCAGCGACTTCATCCTCGTGAAAATTACTTATTAAATGAGTTATGACTATGACATAAAATAGCCAATAAAGCACTTGACAGCGAAGTAGGTAAGTACCTAAGTTTTCATTTCTGTAAGAATTTTTGTAATCGGATCAGCAGTTTCGGAGATTACTCCCTACACACGAGTCACACATGTCATAAACTTGAAATTTAGTTATTTTTAAAATCACCTCAACCTTCCAATTTTTTTAAGTACCTATTTAGTTTTGATGATAATCTTAGCCTAAAACCCGCCTCCCCCGAGCGCTGGCCAGGTCAGTTGATTCGTCGTCACAAATGTTGGGACGCAAAGTAAAGGCCCCCTTTAGTAAACACATGCTCCATGTGCAGAGATTTTGAGGAATGCCTTAGTACAACAAAACCGTGCCCTTATCTCCACCTCCCGCAGTCCAGTCATACGTCATTCGGAAAACATTTCTCACAACCACTCGTGCGTCGACACACTTCTATTAAAGTACAAACACAGAAGCGAATAAATCTTTTCCATAAGGTTCCGCTTGTACAAAAGCCCGAGCACACGTCACACGGCGGCACCGCGGCGCTGGCTAGCTAGGGGCTTGTCGAGATAAGATAGCAAGTGTCACTAAACCGTAGCACTGGATGCTTTTACACGTGAACGTGCATACTGTTGTCTGCTCTTATCTATTAAGAGGTAAAGTTTCGTTACACTTTTGCGGCAGTTACAAGACAGTGGTTTCTGCACTTACATAATAATAGCTGCAGGTATTTTACGGCGGTGTACCTCGCTGGTCGAATGGTCGCAAGAGTATGAGGTCTCAGATAAAATCCTCGGGTCGGTTAGTGTTATCGAGATTTTCCATTTGGAATTTCTCAGTCGCAGCCCGGACTATGGATTTGTACCCGATTTATGGTAATAGGCTCGCCTCTCATTACTTGGCACTTAGAGATTACTAGCAAAATGTAGGTATACCTACTACTTACGTTAGTTTCGGGCACTTACACCTCAGCCTAACGCTTCGGGGATATAAGGCATGATGTTATATTATTTTCGTGTTGTTTGTGACTAACATAACGGTGTTAGAATATTATGTTATTTTTCGGAAGATTAACCTGATAATGTCTTAAAAACAATACTTTTCTTTGCATTAGGTGCTCAATAGAATCCTGAACCAATATTATACTACTCAAAACGCCTCACTACAAGTAAAATTTAACAGTCTTAGAAAAATAACAAAAAAAAACCGCTCTAGACTCGTCCACGGCTATTATAAACATCTCAACTTCAATCATCAAAGAGCTACGTACCTAATTAATAAGCTGAAGATCAACCGCTAAGTGGTATCCAGTAGCCGGCGTGCAGCGGTGTGCATGTCGGCGGAAGGGGAGCGCGGGTGTCGCCTTACAAAGTCGCGGACGTTGCAGTACGACATGGCATACTTACATAGATATGTCGGACGTCGGTGCTGCCGTCTCCGGGGAATCTGGGCCAGCTCCAGTTGTGTCATGCTAGCTTTGACTTGGAACTGTAATAACTGTGTCATTCCCAACAGATTCTCCTCGTCATTCAGCGCCGTGAAGACGTTCTTGTGTAACTACAACAAACATTTTCATAAACTGTGTTTGATCGTTTGCATGCTGCTGTGTCGTGATTCCTTCTCACTATAAACTGTTTATAGCTGTCAAACTTTTACATTAATGTTTAAAAATATAGGGCTACAGCCTAAGGCGCCTACTTCTCATACACTAGGTTGTGTTTCAAATTCGGGAAAGTACAAATGATATGACTTTTTCAATTAATATTTACTTTCTAAGAATAGGTATCTTAGACCTCATTGACATTGGTGAAGGAAAACATCGTGAGGACACCTGGACTTATAGTATAGATGCTCGTCCTTCTCTGTATAAGAAGTGGCCTTTGCCTTGCAGTGGGACAGTCAACAGGCTAGTATTAGAAATCTACGGGAAGGACATGTTTTGTCAGTGAGGAGTTAGTTCGACTAAAATAGAGCCGCTTCCCCTCTAGGTCTAAACTTTACGGTGTTTTTATGTGTTGAAATAATACACCGATAAAACTTTCAGCAGTCTTCATAATTTCTAACAATATTTGAATTGTTCTCTAATAAATTCGAAGGTGAACAATATTTTTAGTTTACGACAATCTATCGGCAACGTTTTATTGATCTTTTTATAGGTGGATGAGTGGATGGTGTGGTTTATACAATGGTCCTTGAAGCTGCATTATCTGAGATCATCGGAACACTAGCCACTTAACAATGTCGTAAATCGCATTCTCAGAAAAAAATTGGGAGTACCTAATAAATTGGAGTAGTCGTTTTGGAGTTTGTCTAGTTCATGGTTATACTAATATATTATGATCTATAATTTTAAGAAATAATATTTATCCAAATAAATTCTGTTATCATCTCAATCCGCTGAAATATTGATTCGAACAATATCTGGGTTAGGCAAAACGACGTTTTACTTCTTACTGAAGTCATAATTTTTCTTCTTTTAGCCTTCAAATATTCATAGAGCAGGGTACCTATTCTAAGTATCTATTTTAACTCTTTCGTCCATCTGAAACAATAATCAAATGTTTGTTAGTCAGTCCAAATAGCACAGTCATAGTTCGCAATACGTTTGACTTATTGAACCATATCTTTCAGCGTGTTTATGAGATCGTTAGAAACACTGTTTACTATAACGTTTCCAAGCATTACTGTAATATTCACAACGATTTCACAAAGATCTTTGCACACATAAACATGCGCTTGCGGCAACCAATCGGAGTGTAATTGTAAAATATCTGATAATATCACGGAGTTTTTCTCTCAATTGGTTTACGTGATCGGTGCGCATTTTCTGCGGGAAGTCGATCGAAGGCCGTGTTCTTGTCGTCGTTTACTCAACTTTAGTAATTTGTCTCGGATCGATTCTCACAACGAGGATATACTTATTCAATGTTACCATTTTTGCTGTCTCCCGTTTTAATTTTCATTTCACTTGCCTTAAATTAAGTTGGCTGCGTCGTAACTAAAACATAGAGAAACTAGATTTAAGTACTGTATACAACAATACGTTAATGAGTCACAACGTATTAATTGATACATCTGCACTTACTCGTATATATAGCTTCATTGATTTCATTGTGTGTTTGAATAATTAATAGATAGGTACTAAAAGATACAATAGGTGTAAAAAATATCATGATTGTGGCATAATGTCGTAAGTGACAGGAAGGAGTAAGCAGTAACGGCGACAAGCTGTCCAAAGGCGTAGGTAATCCACGTACGTGTGAGCAGGCACGTCGGGTGTTCGGGCCCTTACACCACTGACCCAGTAAGCGTGACACCAATACTCATGGACTCGTTGTGCCCTTTGCCACATGACGTTAAAACTTTCGTTAGGATAACTGTTCCTATTAGAGAAAAGAACAGCTGATTCGGCCAGGGGAAATAAATGTTTTTGATAGGTAGTGTAAGAAGGAATTAAAGGCGAAGGGTACTTAGAAGGGGCTTAAGGGAAATATTTGGACGAAAATGAAGTTTCAGCTCATAACATAGTAAGTATGAGAGACATCTGTTTAGTTATGTCGATTCGCATGAAAAATGAAATGGGGAAAATTGTCTTCTTTAAATTTTTGAAACCATTGATCAGTGTTTAACAATGGATTTGAGCATCAATCAACGTCGTTTTATTCCACTTTGTTTCCTTCACCATGTTTGATCTCTGCATCACTCTAAAGTTGACATCTAGAAAATTCCCAAGGCATTAAAAAGTTTACTTTTGCAAAAAGTTTTAATAAAACATGTTGTTACACTTGTTACCTTCTAAATAACCCAATCGCGCATAGCTCGGAACTCACCCATGTTCCAGTAGCTTGACACCGGCGTACTAATCGGGTAACCTTTCAAGTGCTTGGCATGCACTCACTACGACTAGCGGGAGGCGCACGCGCAACGCATTCTTAAACATTCCTCCAATGCATACTGTGCAGTGGGAAGGACACTAACAATATTTACTGCAGAAGTTTAACTTAAAAAAAACTTTTTTGCAAAAAATAAAACCGACTTCAAAAAAAACACTAAACGGTGTAAAATAACTCTAAATTCGGAAGTCTGTGGCTTTGGTGGGTTTGTCTTACTCATAATGGGCCACCGACTTCCGAATTTAGAGTTATTTTACACCGTTTAGTGTTTTTTTTGAAGTCGGTTTTATTTTTTGCAAAAAAGTTTTTTATTTTTCCATTTTTAGTTGTTACCATAAAAATATTTGCCATGAATTTATTTTATATTGTTAATTGTTAACAATACATGTCATCATAATAGGGTTTTCTACTAATCCCTAATAAATTAAAATTAACATACCTAACTGACGAAATCTAGGTATATTGTACCCTCCTGCGTACCCCTCAGAGCATACAGGCGTGATGATACGTCATTATGTTGTATAAACAATAAACATCCAAGCGATTCCAGCAATCACGACAGATTTGCTGTTTATTTTTGAAGAGTTCCGTTGTATATCTCCGAAGATCGGCACCAGATCTTCACCAAATTAAAATGGGACCACCTCAGGAGTATACTCTTTCAAATAAAAAAAGAATTTTGAGAATCGGTCCACAAATGGCGGAGAAATCAGGTAACATACATAAAAAAAAAAAATACATACACACGAACATAGAACCTCCTCCTTTTTTGAAAGTCGGTTAAAAATCTTCTTTCGTAGAAGGCAGTTAAAGATTATGTCAAGGTGATGTGTAACGTTCCTGGTCCCTCGTAAATCTGTATGTTCCCATCTAAGTGACAGCGGTCCGGATCATCCTGCGCAGGGAACCTCCGTCTATCAAACTTATGTACGCGATTTTTGCAAATTGAACCATAATTATTACATGTTTGTTCAATTTAAATAGGTGAATAATACTTAGATATTCAGCAATTTGCTGGCTGTTCAATGTTCGGTTTCCTCGCGGAAATATGTAAGGAAATGCTTTATTAATTTTCTAGGTTTTTTGAGATTTCTGACAATTCTCATTTAGTTGGCTATCTAGTTTGCTGTTGGACATGAGAATATGAGCTCGACAGTACTCAAGTAATGCAGCTATTTGTACGACTTGCAGGCTTTATGGGCGCACTTGAGTACTAAATGATACTTAATGGTAGAAATCGACACTTGATTGCGGTTCGTCAGCAGGCAACAATGCTTATGATGTATCTACCTATTGGTAACGTTTATTATGAAGGTGACATCTGTGAAGGTGACAGAATTGCTGCTAGGCTTCTTGTGACAGAAAATTATTCTTACTAATATACATACCTACTCTTACATAAGCGGATCTTCTCCTTAAAGAAGTGTGTGAAGCAGAAATGGGCCTTTACTTGATTGGTGGGCCTGTGCGGATTTTATAAGTTACCATCGTTACTCATCAAATCCGCACAGTTTTTTTTGCTGTCTTAGAACCCAAAGGTTACCTACTTAACTTACTGCTAATAACAACATAGATTTTAACAAGACCATGACTACGATAACAAAACCATAAAAGTACAACTCGTGTTCAACGATAATACAAAATAAAATTAGTTTGATCTCTTTCTTGCTAAAATAGCGTAAAATAACAGGATGTCATCAAGGTTTTGCAAATTAACAACTCTTGAATTGTTGCAGTGTCGAGCACGCAGTTGGGCAAGCGATGGTATGGCGTCTGCGCAGCAGCGTGGTGCGATGCACGCGTGCCTGTGCGCGGGCGCAGCACTAGCGCTGCTAGCGCTTCTGCCAAGCCCTGCCTGTGCCGACGTCATCTTCAGAGTACCTGAAGTACTGGTGAACCATGTTTCATTACTTTGCGAAGACATCAGAGATGCTAATAAGAAGTTGTTGAGTGCGATGAAAGAGTTTTATGGGTCCAGATTTAGATTGATTAATTTACAGATGTCCAGTAGCTAACCACTAAAATTTGATACTTAGGCAGACAATATCTTAGTTAAGTCAGAAACGAAATCCTTTTTTTGTCAAAACAACCAACATCAATCATCCAGAAAACTTAGGGTTGGCTAACACGTGGTTTAATATTTTCCGATTTATTAAATTTGGAAACCTATTTGTAACTTACTCACTCTCGTAATCGCAGGTGCGTCACGCAGCCGCCTCGAAGCCGGTGGGAACGGGGCGCGTCAATGGCACCCGCAACAACTCGGAGCCCTGGGGCTCGGACGACACGCTGCTGGAGGTGCGCTATGAGGAGTACTTCGTAGAGCACGACGTCACCACGGCAGCCGCGCGCCGGGCCGCCGCGCAGCTGAATGTCGAGGACGGTCAGTCATATACCGTAATCCTAACTTTTCTTGAAAAGTATTACGCAGGGCTCCGCATTATGCATTATGCAACCCGGACACTTTTGGCAACTACAACGCCAAGAGAAGATGATAGAATTGATAGAATCGTAGAACCACGCGGATAGGTTAATAAATAATTCGTTGGGTTATAATACCTTTATCTTTCACAAGTTCTTCAAATATGTTGAAAACCTCTTCGCTAAATTGTATTTCATTAATTGATTTATTTTTAAGCCACACAGTCCAAAATTAAGTAGTTTAGTTTACTATTATATTAGTACCTAATACCTTTGGAGCCTCCAAACTGCCGGTAATACGATGAGCTAGTAATTTTTCCATAAGCCGAGCGAAGTAAGTGACGCAACGACAATTGCTTGAGTTACTCCAATTAAACACCATCAGCTCGCGAATTAGAACAACATTCAAGGATGCGGGATTATAACGTGGCCCGAGAGGTGACGGGTTCGGACGACGATTTTATTGCGACATTGACTGTTCTACGTTTTCAAGGTTTCGCCAATTAGCGACCTTCCGACGACGGTGTTGTTAGGGAAAACATTTCTATTTAACTCTAGACGAAGACGCACAATAAAACCGAAGTGTGAGTTTCACAACAAACACTTTCCTTACTGTGACGAACTTATAAGGTAGAAGTTTTAAAGGTAATAATGTATAAGGTTAAGTTATGTCTACCCTACTACAAAATACCGCGACGACACGAACACGGTTTCTCAATCTACGACTGTGTTGATGAAAGCTTCATGAATCAAGCTGATACTAGATGTGATCAAGACTGAGACAGCAGTAGGCGTGTCATCATCCAATAGCCGACAATGAGTAAGCGTGCTTCTAACTACTGCTATCTGGAAGACAGTCTATTTATAGCCGTGACTTCCTCTAATTGATCCATGTGATATGGATGCTCCAATGTTTAATTGATGATAAACTCGCTGATCAATAAAGTCTATTTGATTCAATTGATCTTTATTGCATTGTTATTATGTAACATTGTTATGTTGAAGTTTTCAATAAACCTGCAAATTCGAAGAATCTATTACTTGTACCTACCTAAATGAAGGAAATAAGATAAAGGATTGTTCGGGAAACCTATAATTTTGCTAACACGTTTATTATGTTTCTTTTTTGTAAAAACATGAGTTCTGACAGCCATCCCAATTGCCTGACCTACGTACGAGCATGCACCTAACTCTAACTAACTAACTACAAGGTGTAAAAATCAATGAGTCTTGAAAGTAAACCACTTTGAATTCTTCACATAGATTCATTTTATGCAAATTCATTTTAATTTATCATTAAAAATGTAGTCCCACGCCAGCAGAATTAAAGTTTCAATTTGTAAAGTTTTCTATTGTGATGAAAAGTCGAAGAAAGAAATGTGCATAGAATTATTATCATATAAACTATTGTCCATCGATCACTTATCTATTGTCTTATAAAAAAAGCTGATTTTGAAAAATCAGCTTTTTTTATAAGACAATAGAACAGTAATAGTTTTCAGAGTATATTTCAATATACTCTGAAAACTGGTTAGGTTCAAAAAGTTAGGTTCGGTCAAATTATTTTCGGTATAGTTAGGTTCGGTCAAATTATTTTCGGTATAGTTAGGTTCGGTTAATAAAAGTTAGGTTCGGTCAAGTTAGGTTTTGTAAAGTTAGGTTCGCAAAAGTTAGCAGAGACTTGTCATGGCATGGTAGGAACACTTCTGCTAATTATAGAAGAAATAATGTTCGATTTTGTCGACTAAAGAATCTACACGTTGACATTGTCGAACCACTAGTCGAACAAAAGCTGGCTTGCGTGCCCCTCTTCTTCGCCTTACGAGAAACTTTAATGAAAAATTCTGCGATTTATATCTCTTTGCTATGCCGAAAAGAAAATTCAGAGTAATGTTACTTGATATGTTATAAGATCAACACCATTAATGTTTTTTTTATTATTTTTCTTTGTTTGCTTCCACTTTATGCAGCTTTATTGTTGTTACCAACTTTGAATTTATCGAATTTTATTTATTTATTTATTTTCTTTTTATTATTTTTCACTCTCCTTTTTCTAAAATAACGATTGACAAACCAAAACGTCTCATGTAACTCTGTGAAGACCGTTGTTGGTTTCACATGTGTAAACTTTTTGTTTTGTTAATTTATTGTTTTGCATGATATTTAATGTGTTACTGTTTGTTTTCCCAAATAAATAAAATTGTCGTACCTACTTGATATAAAATAAATGTTTCTAAAATCATATTCAACAAATCCATTTCTGCGTTGCTAATGCTACGCGCGCTGGGGTTCTAGACAATGTGGCATTTAACATGTGTATGTATGTGTATGTGTGTGTATGTATTTAACCATACGGAAGTTCTATAAATCCGAAATGTAGGTATGGAATAAGAATGAGCCTTCAAAATACTGAATTCCATACATTTTGGATTAATCGAACTTACCAAAGTCCGATTAATATCGTGATCTTTAAATGTGATTTTGTCTAAGCCTCCATAGAATACAGCTGGGGAAGATTTCATCATCGGACCACCAGGCGTACGGCACTGCGCCACCGGTACATGGTAGATATCCCAACCATACGTACTAAACGCTTTGGGAACACATTCATTGTGCGAACAGGTAAAGAGTGGAATTCTTCTACCTAGGGGTCATCAAGTCAAGAGTGAACAGGTTGCTTCTAGGTAAGCGTGCTTCATCGTCGACCACATCATCGCCTACCATCAGGTGAGATAGTGGTCAAACGCGTGCCTATCAAAAAATAAAATAAAAAAAGATTGTCGTGGAGCTGCTTAACATTAAACCAAATTGTAGGTGAAGTTAAATTCCGCGCTAACAATACGCGGTCATACAGTGCTGGAGTCATTAACTGAAGATCATACATCGTTAGTATCATCTGATACCCAAGGACACGCACGTCTGGTGCAGTCTACTCACAATATAATACTATGTTCATATTGTTTAGCGTACTTTTCAATACAATTATGTGCTATAAAACTAATTGCAGCTGTTTTAAGTCGTATTGTATAAGTACTTACTTGTTAGCCTCAATTTTGAAAGTCTGCTACTTAGTTATGCAATCGCGGTAATACGGTCCCGTAGAGGACTTTTAAATCCCAGTTACTGGGTAACACGATACCACTTGGTACGGTTAGTAGTCAGATTTTCAAGCTATCTTTGTTTTTATGAGTAAGTTGTTAGAATAGAATACAACTACTCGTATAGAACTACTCGTAATGACAAAGATTTGCAAATATCAGCCGGGAGCGATTGAGCAGCGTGTTTTTAAAAAACGGAGCAGGTGAAATGTGACAGATGGTAACCCATCCTTTTACCAACCTCGACAAGCATAGAATAGCTTACATTCGATCGACCCATGTGGCTCATATTATTTAACAACGAGGCCTTACATAACATATTCCTTTATAGTTGAGTGAAAATCTTTTTTTGCGCCTCACCCTGGAGTCGACGTAAATATTGTTCTTATCCAAAGAGATTTAAGAGTAGCACGTACGTAGCTAATCTAATGTCTCTAATGTCTTTGTTCTTATCCAATGATCCATATGAACGGCTACTCTACCTCTATAACAACAATATTATCGTCCTTTTTAACCGACTTTAAAAAAGGAGGAGGTTCTATGTTCGTGTGTATGTATTTTTTTTATGTATGTTACCTGATTTCTTCCCCCCTTCCCCCCTTTCCCTTCCCTTTCTTCCTTTTCTTCTTTTCTTCCTTCCTTTTCTTTCTTCTTTCTTCCTTTTTTCTTTCTTCCCCTTTTTCTGAGTTCTTCCTTTTTCTTCTTTTTTTTTTTCTTTTTCTTTTCTTTGTTTTCTTCCTGTTTCTTTTTCTCCTTTCTTTCTTTTCTTCCCTTTTTCTTCCTTTTGTTTTTTTTTTGGTCCCCATTTTTGTGGACCGATTCTCAAAATTCTTTTCGGAAGTCGGTGGCCCATCATGAATAAGACAAAACCATCAAAGCCACAGACTTCCTATTTTAGAGTTATTTTACACCGTTTAGTGTTTTTTTTTAAGTCGGTTTTATTTTTTGCAAAAAAGTTTTTTATTTTCTAAAATCTTCCGCTCACTAGCCATTCATCAAGATCGACACAGGACAATATTACACAGTTTGTACTAATCCCGGTAAAGCAATCGGAATCAGTTAAATAGCACACTGAAAATCCTACTTCACCAATTAACATAGAATGAGTCAGTAGTATTATGTGTGATATTGTCGCTGGAGACTAATTGGTCCTACGTCCATTAGCCGAGCGCGATCCACACACATGAGATGCTATCACGTAGGCAAGGCTGCGGGATTAGAAGTAAACTGCTGCATCATAGCATAATGTCACTATTAAAGTGACAGTGACAATGACGATGTAGGTACAAATGTATAGGTTTAATGAAGTTTAATTTCTGTGCTTGCTTGTAGCAGCCTGTCGGAGTTTGGCTTTCAGCCTAACTGGAGCATTTGAATACCAGGGTTTCACATGAAGCGACTGTCTGTATGACCTTTACAAGCCAGTGACTCAGTAATACGAAACCCCTTGGTTAGCTGGTTGTCAGACTATCGGTGTTCGGACTACGCGTAACCGCTGTTCAAAGATCGTAGTAGCAAAAGCTTAACATGCTTTCCGAGGCCGAACTTGCCAACATGTTTCAGTTTACTCCGGTACTATACTAAAATTGATGAATATGCTTTTCCCGGCAAAGACGCTCATTAGTATTTTTTTTTATTTTTGTCCGTTTGATGTTCATTTTCATGTAATTGCATTACGAGATCTAAACGTTCTTCTGTAAAACAATACGCAAACCATCCCAGCTCCTGACAGACAGCTCTTTGTCTAGATATGTCTTTCATCTAATTTTCCAATTAGCAACGTTATTACTGTTGTCCATTGTGTGAGTGGGTACTAGCTGTTTGTTTACTTTAAATCACACTGGCCAAAACGTCACGAGTGTACTTGGAATGTAGTATTTTCCCCACGACCTTCAGCTGAATCCCATCACTATGTCATTACATGTCAACCGATTTAATAAGAACTTAATACACCTAATTAGCTAGTCTTTTTCCTTCGGCTAACAGCCGTATATTTCATGCACTTGCACATGATGGTACACATTAGCCTGTGCTGAAGGTCGGCAGGCGGGCCGCGTCTCCGTGATGCCACACACTAATGCGTACCCTGGCAAGGTCTAGGGGCGGGCAGCCGATCTGTCACACCATTGTCCAGCTAGCCATTGTGTGACACTGTTGTATGTCAATGTTACACTATACGGTGCGGTGTGAGCGGAAACTTTATGTATAGTTATTGGTTTTGTTACTATGCTGAACATTAATTGGCATATTCAGTCATTCTAAAGATCTTATTAAATCATGTTTTGCAAACTCTACTTTATTTGACTGAGAGGAACTTAGCAGGGAACGTAGCTAAGAAGCTCAGGCTGTATAAATAAGACAAATAAACTGCCCCGTTGGTATAGTGTGGTTGGTTTAGTGTGGTTGGTCGGTGGGATTCCCCGATGTTGCGGAGGTGGATGCGGCTCCATTCCGAAATCTAATTGTATATTTTTATGTGTCTGTAACCTACTAACACTAGAATTTAAGTTAAAATTGTTACTAACCCTATGGACTCCGGTCTGAAATAAAAATATTCTATTCTATAGTGTTTGGGAGCGCTATTGTTGAGCATAAGACCCGAGAAAAAAGTGTTAGTTAGTTTTACGTCTGGAATTTCTCAGTAGCAGCCCGGAATCTAAATGTTTTCACTGTTGGTAGCAAAAGACTCACCCTTTATTAAATCAGGCCTAAAACACCAAGCGAAATGTGGGCGTGTAGTACTTATAGGTACACCTCTGCCTAAGTTCAAACTCAAGTGAGAGTGAAGCTTGCTGGAAAAGAATAAGCAACAAGTAGAAGCAAACCACGAGTCAAAACATTCTGAAACCTTTTGGCGTACGTAGGTTCCGTCCGACTTAATATGCGAAATCATAGCTTCGCTCGAACTATCCATTAAGCACTTAATGTTACATTGCTACAGCTTCGAGCCAACACATTAATCTTGAATAAGATTCAGCAAGGAAGTATTGTAGATATTATAAATAGCTCATGATCTTAAAGCTTTGTAAACATTAGTTGGTGGCTGGTGGCGGTCACAGCTTGTTGGTGTTGGTCACGTGGTCACGTTAATAAGGTTTTTGCAATAAACCTTCGATTTGTCGCCGTCACCGACCGCGTCACTTCACGACCTTTACGCATCAGTAATAGCGTCTTATTGTAAACTTTGCCAATTTATGTTGATCAATACAAAGAACCAAATAGATTTTTTTGTTGTTCATGCTGAACACGTTGATTTGTGTTGGAAAGAAATTCTGTAGAGGCTGATAGAGACTTGAGGCAGACCGTGGTGCACAGATTACTATCATGAGTCTGAACGTATCTACAAATCAATTACAAAATGGAAATGAAAACCTCACCTTTCAATCGTGCCGTAACGAAGCTAGTCCCCGCGTGTAATATCGACCGCACCCCACCGGCCGGGATGTAGGAAGCTAGGTAGCCTGCCCGTCTAGCTAGACCTGCGTGGCTCGTAAATCAATATCAGGCGCCTAACTGCACATGCGTCAATGTGACCTTCCTCCCGGGCCACTCGGCCGCTGCACCGCTCGCCGCGTCGCACGCATCACAGATACGCAGGTAATTCATTTCCACATCATTTGTTTCCTATAAACTTTCACCCATTTTGTTGTTTTGATTCGATGTTTGATTACGTTTGTATGTAAGTTCCATTTAGGTACTATGTATTTTGTTCGACAGCCTAGTCCCTTGTCTTTGTGTTGGCTTAGTTGTAATACCACTTTTAAAGAACTAAATAAAGATTTCTTTAAAAGTGGTAAAACAACGACGACAATGACGTAACACTAGTAGTGTCACCTAATTCGTATTTTACGGAGGATTACATAACAAAAAAAATGTCGCCGGCTGTGGTGGCCATCTTGTTTTAGTGTTTTATTACACAGGCTTAGGATTTCCTAGGTGACAGAGCGCGTCTGGACAGGAAGGTCGTGTGACTAATAAAGTGTTATAAAAAAAATCATCAACTCATTTAAGCGCACTAGCACGTCCGCGTTAGGGTAAGGTCCCACCAAGCTGAATTGCATCGCATTTCGCGTGTGATGTGGTCTCTCTCTCTATCTCACCGTGTCGCTCTTGTTGGACAGAGGGGTGAAGGCAGGGGGGTGAACTATGTAATGAACAAATATTGTTTAATTAAAGAACGATTTATAATGAATGATTTACTGAATTAGTCAGTTTATCTCAATGGCCAGCTCAACCACTACCGTAGTAAAGTGTTTACTTTAAACATAAGCGTGATTAATCCTAAGCCTTCTTAAATGTGATATAGGTACATATGTTATGGATCTGTATAAAACAATAATGTACGATGCTTGTGTGATTCAAGCGCGGTGTGTCTCCATCCTAACTCGGCAGCCATTGTTCGCCCGTGACGTGACACTTGCATTCATCGCGCGAATAATAACGACTTAGCTGTGTTCAGTATGATCTTAAATCATTTCATTCTTCAGTGCTGCCGTTGTAGACTTCCAAATAAAACATTATATTTTCTCCTTCTCTTAATACTTATATACTTTACTCGGTGGAAAACTTAATGACATTTTGCTCTACTTGGGAATTTAACCTAGGATCTCAAGCTCAGCTCAGACCAAAGAAACAGTTACTGAAAAGCTGGATCGGCATTTTAAAAAATCAATTTCGAGCTTCACAGGTAAATATATTACTTAAGTACTTGTTGATTAATTTAAGAATTTAGGTACATTAGCAAGGGTTGTATAATATAGGTACTCCAGTTAATATCTGAATATTTTGGGGCATAAGTACTTAGGGCTAAAAGTAGTAGGAGTTATTAATATCAACGAAGCAAAAATCACCTTCTTTTGGAACAGCTTTTGGGATAGCGCCAATCAGCCCTATCCCAACCACTACAGTCTGAAAGCAAAGTCCTAAAAACTTGTGTCCCCAAATATCTCAAATTAGCCTCTAATCTCCGTCTGCAGTTCCCGCGACCCGGCCGGGCTGCGGCACGTGCAGCCCGCGCGAGCAGGAGTACTGCGAGACGCGCGTGCTGGCCGACCACTGCTGCTGCGAGCGGCGCTTCGTGCCCGAGCCCTTCCCGTGGCTGCCGCACACGTGCTACGTGGGCGCCCGGCGCTGCCGCCCGCTGGCGCACGACTGCGCGCAGTACGCGCGCCTGCGGGACTGCTGCTGCTACAGGAAGCTCGCTGAGCGATGTAAGCCACACAGCAACGCTTTGTAATACGCAGTGTGGGATGATGTAACGACCCGTGGCCTCCCCGTCCGCAGGGAAGGGCATCCTGTCCAAGTCGACGCGGCTGGGCGTGAGCGGCGTGTCGCTGCTGCTGCTGTCCATGTTGCTGTTCGTGGCGTACCTGTGACGTCAGCTGGCGCCGCGCGCCGCGCTCGCGCCCGCCCTCGTCTGAAGCTCCCAGTGAGGACACACTACTGACCAGTATACCAGTGACATGACTGTTTACCCGATAACCTCAGATTTCTTTTTACAAACTGTCTAATTCAGATTCGATATCCAAAATTAAGTATTTATTCGTTTTTGAAATTCCTGAATAATAATTATAATAATAAAAGCAGTTAAATACTTCGGTATTTAACTGCTGTTGCGTACCTATGTTCTATTAACATTTCGGGTTCATACAATCTTATGATCATCTTAAAAGTAAAAGGACTTTATCGTCGCTTTAGAGTGAAAACCTCGTAAGTGTAAAACAAGTAACTTTTCAGGAGGAAAAAAAAACTGCGCGTCTAACTGCCAGATACGAGTATTTATGAGGTTCTCATTTACTGCCAGAGATGGCGCTATGAGTATCAAATGAACAAATTAGTCACATCAGGAGGTGCGTTGCGAGGTTTTCTTCCTACAAACGCAATAAAATAAATTTGAGCAAAAATGCGTTCCCGAGGTTTTCACTCTAAGGCGACGTTATGTAGTAAGCATAACATAATACGCGACATTTCAGTCGAAAACTGTCTAGATAAGCTAAGCCCGTACAGTAAAATACGACGAATTCTGATGAATTCGTCGTATTTTACGGGCTACGGGGTACGGGCTTAGGTTCACGAACATTAATTGCAAGAGTTTTACGTAACTGACCACAGTTACGTAAAACTCTTTCCAATGTTCGTGTATTTCGCAGAGGGTCTTCGTCCTCATAGACCGTATAAATCCAACGTAGTATGTGTAAATTAAAATAAACTATGTATTTATTTCTAGAGTTACCAACATACTGTATGTTTAGTTATATGTATAAAAGGTAAGCCGCACTTCGAAAAGTCGGTCTCACGGGCAGGGGTACGCACCACCAGAAATAATTATTTAAAAAATCGGATTGTGAATTATTTTACTAGCTTAAGAAAAAAATAAAAAGCACCAGAATGGATACCACACAAGTACAACATTAATTAAATAAATCTAAATAGTTAACATTAATTCTATATAATTACAACTGTTAATAAACCTTAGCAGTGACTCAAAGATCTTTTCATACATAGGTACTCCATGAGATGACTTGATTGTTACCTTAGACACAAAATTCAATTTCGAAAGTTTTTAGGAAAACAAAAATATTAACTTAACAAAAAATTATTTAGCATTTAAGTGATAGTAGAAAGTGTGAGTGTTTGTAAATAATAATATATTTATATTATAGTAGAAATATTTACTAGAAATGTAATTTAACTTCGATGTATCTGTGCACAACAGTAGCCTGTACATAACAGTACGAATAAGTTATTATGGTTCCAAATATAACTAGTACGTCTTTATAGTTAAAATGCGTTAACTACTATCCGTTGTCCATCGAGATCGTACACAATTGCCAATGGTATAACATCATAAGATCAATCCGGCCTTTCGCGTGTTAATTAATTACCCCATTACCCGTGAGTCTTTAAAGTAGCACTCGTACACAAAACAAAATTTGAAAACCGATATGATGCTGAGAAACAGAAAACACGAACTGAGAAATTACTACACTCACTTCTATCTAATTAATGTTTTAGCTAGGAAGTGGCGGACCTGATTAAACTTTTCAATAAACACTCTTCTTACTTCCTTGTTACCCGGATGATGAAAGAACCCCAGGTATACTGGTGAATGGGTCCCTTGACTATCTACAACAGTGGCTAAGTACTGCTGCGTCCAAGGTCTGAATACCAAAACGAATACCACGAGGATGGACGGGACTAATTACTTTCAGGCATATTCATTAATCAACACTACATTGTAATGTAAATAGCAGTATATACAAGCCCACTTGTACAGCAGTTTAACAGATATTTACACTTCTTTCTTTCAATAGTATACTGTCTCTGACAAGTTCAAAGGATCGAATGAAATAAATAAATAATAATAAATATTCCACAACTTCCACCTATCATCATCTAGTCCCAAACTAAGCAGAGCTTGTGTTACGGGTACTAAACAGCTGATAAACTTACATATATATTTCTAAATACATACATATCATAGATAAATTGCACCCAGACACAGAACAATGATGACAAGATCATGCTCATCACATAAACATTTGTCGTGGGTAAGAATCGAACCCACGACCTCCGGCATAGCAGTCAGGGCCACTAAGCACTAGACCAACAGGCCAGTCAAAGTCAGGACAAATGTGATAAAGTTAACGACAATAGCAAAACATAATAAATAGAACGAAGTTTTAAATACACAAGTCATTTGACTGACCTGTTGGTCTAGTAGTTAGTGCCCCTGACTGCTACGCCAGAGGTCGTGGGTTCGATTCCCACTCAGGACAAATGTTTGTGTGAAGAGCACGATCATTTGTTCTGTGTCGTGATGTAAATAAATGTATTTAGAAATATATAAGTATGTATATCAGCTATTTAGTACCTACCCATAACACAAGCTCTGCTTAGCATGGGACTAGATGGCGTTGTGGAATATTTATTTATTTATTTATTCGCTAAAATATGTTTACTGGTAGGTTAAGCACCTAGTTAAGTACTTAGTGATTTTTTTTTCATGCAAGTGGGCTTTATAGATAAAGTAGAATGTAATTGCTATCTCACATTATTTCCATGATGTAATGTGTAGAGTAAGAATGTAAATATGAAATCAAGGACAATGTTGATAAAATGCCAAATTAGTTTATGTAACCATAGTCAGTACCTCAGCAAATGGGAACTGAGGATATAAGAAGGAGAGATATATTATGTATTGTTGTTCTTGTACCTAGGAGTACTACTAATACCTAACCTAAGTTGTAAATAAAGAGCGAGATACAAGACATGAAATGAATGTTTATTAATATTAATATTAAGCTACTAAATAGCAAATCTTACCGATATGTAAATATAATGTAATACATTTTTGTAACTATCGGCTAAGTAGGTTTAAGATTAAGTTAAGATAGTACTTGGTTTAGTTAATATTACAATGAAGCTATTTTTTGTTTTCAAAGATCTATATTTTATTTATATACGATAGTGTCTAAGACAGACTATCGTTGATCACAGTTCTGGGATCTACAGCCAGAGCGTGCAGCGTGTGAGAATTAGCAGAGTATATTTGTAAAGTTTGTAAAACTTAAACTGTCAGCAATCTTATTTGAGCGACATATTCATGTGAAAATTTAGACTTACATCGAGTAATAAACTTTATAACTAAGAAGATGGACAGAAATTATTAAAAAAAAAAATATATTATTTAATGTAATATGTGATAAAATTCAATTATACCAACGCTTAATATCAAAGAAAGCTAATCATTTTATTATTTTTATGTCTCGTTATATCAGTCAAGATATTTATCTAATAATAACGGATGAAAGTAAATCTGTGCAGATACATAATAAATATATACATACCTACATAAACTTACGCCTTTTTCCAAGAGGATAGGCAGAAACTACGGAGTGCCATTTGCTTCGATACTTACAAAATTTGCGATTGATTAATGCGGTTTAAAATAACGCTATATGTACATATAAGACATTTTTTTTTTAAATAAACATCTTTTTAATGAGAAGGAAGATACAACTAAGAAAGCTATATGCATAACATATTGCTACTTTATTTTTATCAATATATATATTTTTATTTTGTAAATAGGAACAAAAGTTCTTCGTAGCAACGGATCAATGATTAGAGATCTGGGTAACTACGGACGCTATTAAGCGCAGTTCGTAGGGCATTATAATTTATTTTAAGTATTGTATTTTTCTCATAGTCTATAATATACTTAGTAAGTTACTAATAAGTATGTGAAATTGTGAATTATGTAATAAATGTTGCGTCAATGTGCTGTCAAATATTAGGACAAATTTAGATACCTGTAGGGAATCTGTTAAGCTATAGCCCGTACAAATATCAATATTACTTAAGTGTACGTTTTTTGCAAGTAACAGCGCTGTTCTGCTTTTTATGTACATCAAGTTACCCCAATGTGTCAAATTTCTTTGATCGTTTTTCAACTTTATGTTAAACAGAATAAGGTTCATATTCAATTGGGAAAATTTGACACATTGGGGTAACTTGATGTGCTGGCGTCTGTACATCAAATTCAACAACCATGATAACAAAACTACTATATCTCAGTATACCAAATTAATGTTATAGTTATAAACTAAAAACTACTTACATTGTAGAGAAATGTTTCGGAGTAATCAGACTAAAGTTAGCTTAAGTAATCTATGTGTATAAATAAACGATTCGAAGTCATTCACCGCAACAATATGATATTAAATAAGTGTTGGTTTTAACTTTAAGTATACAATAATGTTGTAAGAAAATATTTCCTTTTCTTTTCAAACTCGAATTAAATCTCGTACTTGATCAATTAAAGGCATATCTAGATTGTTACATTGTTAAACATAATAACACAAGCCAAGTGCACACTGGTATGCTTTAAACACAGCATGCAAAAACAAATTATAACTAAAACTAAAAGACACTTTTAATGTTATTGAACATCCCCATCATCAGACGGACGTTCCTACGCGGTGGTTGGTAGTTTACCAGTTTATAATATAGGTACTAACAGACGTCACGCGGTTTCATCCGCGTAGTTTCCGTTCCTGTGGGAATACAGGGATACATAGTAGCCTGGGTGAATGTAGCTTTCCAATGATGAAAGAATTTTTTGAAATCGGCACAGTAGTTTTTGAGTTTATTCATTACAAACATACACACCCACAAAAATACATTTTTTGTTTGACAAAAAAAATCAACTCTCCATACAAAACTCGATCAATTGTACGGATATATGTATGGAGAGTTGATTATGTATATTTAAAAAAACCGCTGATCGGGCTGGCTCAGGTAAATGCTCCCGACCGAAAATTTAGTACCAGTGTTAAGCCAAAGGCTGTAGTGTAGGTTACTGTTGATTGTTTAAATGTTTATTATTTATTAATGTGATGGGTTAACACATACCTAACGATATTACCAGTAGGTAATAAAAAGACCTAAAAGTTTTTTTTTTATTCTATTCTGAATTAGGTATTCAGAAACTATGTATCTCTCACTATTGCGATAGGTACTAGTATAACTAAATGAGAACTAGATGTAATTTAACGTAATTTTATCCATTATTTTGTACAATACGGTACTTGAAAGAATATGAACATCAAAATATAATATAATAATTAGTCCTTCAGTTAGATTACCTATAAAAAATCATGCACAAGTATTTTTTTCTTTTTCTAATTGATGGAAAACTGTATAGATTAAGCGCATTAAAGTTGAGGAGAGGGGCTTTGTAACATCATTATCTAGTATGAACTATACTGACTAGTGACGTCATGCGACATTCTGACTCTATGTATCGCCGTTATTTTTTGATTAAGTGAAAACAGAAAAATATGTGTCGAATATTTTCTTGTAATCTAGATGAGGGACTAAAAACTAAAGTTATGAAGGATAAGAAGGATAATCGGAAGTTACGACACCCGCTTAGATGTATAACTAATTGTAAGGATTGCGTATGAACTTCCCAAAGAGCTCATAAAACAGTAGATGTAAATATATTAGATGTAAACATTGTTGTCTATGATATTTTATTAATTATATTTAAACATTGAAACATCACATCCTTAAACCATTTCATTAAATTATAATACCTATATTGTTATCATGTTTACTATAAAAAAGATATTAATGTTGTATCATATTTAAATAGGTCTGTGTATAACAAGAATTACAATGAAACTCTATATGTATAATATATTATATCGCAGTAGTGGCAGTCTTACTAAATAATATAAATGTCAATCGATGTGAAATAAAAGTTACCAAAATGTAATGATGTTTGATTTTAAAAACTTATTTTGGGCAACTGACAGTTCATGAGCCGATATCGACAGATCTTTGAAAAAAAGTAAGTAGTCTCTCTGTCCACATACTTATACGATACAAGTAATAACACCAAAACACATTTTTTTTTGTTTGCTTGTCTGTCTGTCCGTGTGTTTGAAAGCGCATCACGCGAAAATACTGCCCGACATTTGATGCAAGTTTCACAGTAGGTACCTAGTATTTTTGCACATCAATGTTTTATTTGATACGCCGCACGTCGCCAAATAGCCGAGTTATCTTCACTTGCAGTGTTTTATTTACTGAGTGAAACTGAAAAATACACAGAAGGTTCAGAAAAAAAAATAGTAATCTTAAAAAATATTTTTAGCCAAGCATGAGCTGTGATCACGAGTAAAATTAGTACTTATGATTTTTTTATGACAATCGGTATATTTTCATGTTTATCGCTTTTTCACCGCTTCCAATTACGTCAGTGGCTGGTGCCGCTTGAATGACGAAACATAATATAATGCATGCGGGTTCAAGATCCACGCAAAAAAAGTTGCGGCAAAAGCTAGTTTTGATGTCAACTTACGACTCGCGTAGCACAAATGAAATGGTTTTAGAGCTTACAGCGCAACCACGTAGCTCGTAGCGCGTAGCTCACACCGAGCTACGCGCTACGACGTAGGTATGTGTATTTCATTTTAAGTAGCTGCAAATTCAAGCACTTAGTAAGGAAAGGAAGAAACAGTATTGCAGTATTTATTTATTTCCGGGTATTAAATAACGTCATGGAGGAGCTTTTAGCTGAAGAATAATAATAGGGCTCACCCGGGTCGATCAAAAGTTACGCTACGCTTGACGAGGTTGGGTGACTGGTTGAAATTTTTTAAAAATTTACCTGGTGACACTCTGCTGACAGCAGTAGTTACAAAATTAATTATTAAATTCTAATTACACTTTCAGATTGAAATAAAATGATTTTGGTCACGGAAACACCACCACACAAATACCTACTCGGCTTCTCTGTGCACGCGGCACGCATGCCAATTCCTATATCTATCAATAATGAACAGTTCAGTGTTGAATTGTCGATGTTAGAAAAAATATAGGGTTTGACGCTACATTGGTTGATATCGGAGATGGATTTAAGCCGTTTATAGAAATAGTCAATTGTAAAAGAAACTTTGGTAATTATACAACCAATCCCAAAGCGAGATGCGTACAGTGAATCCAGAGCTATGGTCTCGTAAGGCCCATAGACCCGGAGTTCAGATGACGCAACACAGGTTTGGGCAGCAGCAGGTGCCCTGTGGCCTGGAGACTAGGCTAAGGAAGAGTTTGTGGGACGCCGCCAACGAGTTCTGGAAGAACTGCTCGCTGGGAGCCGCCCGGTACTTCCAAGTCGATCAAATAAATAAGTATGAGAGGTGAGGATATCATTAAATAAATAAATAAAATAAATATTCCTTTATTTCCATCATCCCTTACTCCCATTTCCACAACTTTCACACAACGCCTTCTAGTACCAAGCTAAGCAGAGCTTGTATTATTGGTATTAAACAACTGATAAACTTACTTATAAATTTCTGAATATATGTATTTTAGATAAAATTTAGGTATCTATAATACATATATTCTGTTTTGTCTGACACAGAACAAATGATTGTACTCATCACACAAACATTTCTTCTTGGTAGGAATCAAACCCTCGATCTCCGGCATAGCAGTCAGGGCCACTAACTTCTTGAGCAACAGGCCATTCTAAATTGTTACCTGAAAACAGCTCTTTTCCACTCAGGAACTTGAAAATGCCATCAAACATTAGGAACATTAAAATTTCGATGTTGCTGCGACTCCTGCCGTCTAGATGGCGCCACATGAGTCTCCTGGCCCTGACGTTGTTGGTGGGCTGGGCGCTGCTGATCCACAACAGCGCGCAGCTGGGGGCGCGGCCGCCACTCGTCGTGAGCCTGCAGACAGACGACAACCCCATCACCGACTACAAGTTCCCGGCCGTCGCGCTGTGCAGCAACAAGATCATCAGCAAGGCCGCGCTCAAGAACCTCACGAGATATTTGTTTACGTGCGTGATTTATGAGATTATTTATCTACTCCTGTATTTTGGATACTGACAAAAAATAATAGCAACATTGATTATTTTATAGTTATCATTCCACATAAATAAATTTTGTGAAATGGTAGGAGTTGTGGACAAAATACTATAATATTATTCCTATTTCTTGTTTGGAGTATGACAGGCCTTGAAGACGGTAAGAAATAGTAAAACTATACACGACTACATGGCACAATTTCTGACTAACACCACAGGTTGCAAAGTTAAGAACTGCCATATATACTCGAGTAACCCATAATTCGCTTGAATCTAAGAACCAATCTACAGCAGTACTGGTCCAAGATTCCACCTTACAATGGGCAAAGAATTTTGCCACAGTATGATAATGAGGCTATGCGTAAGATGACATTTGAAGTCCACTGTCATAGTTCACTTCGGATTGCGCAGACTTCAATAGGTACCGTGATTTCTATTCACAATAATTATTTCACAATGGGTACCTGTACATGAGATTTTGGGAAAAGGCTTTACAAAATAGTGGGAAATCTTGCTTCCTAAACTAGGGAGACCCTGTGACTTAGGAGTCAGTGTTCTGCTGGAACTTCATGTGCAAGAGAGACCTTTAGTGAAACCTATAATGATGTAAGTACATCTTTCAAATAGAATTGTATGGCTAGTAATGTGAATGTTTGTGCGTAAGAGGTGGGATGGGAATGTGAGTGTGGTATGGTGTAGTGTAGTGTGGTGTGATGTTGGAATGGGCGTTTTAGGTATGTGGTCGTGTGCATGTGTTTCTGAATTAGTTTCCGGTTTCCGGATTTCTGGTTAGTTTTGTTTTAGTTTAGTTGTGTTTTAGTTAGTGTGTGTTTAGTTAGTTTATTAGTTTCAGTTTTTGAATTTCTATGACCTCTTTATTTTCTTTAACAGCCACCCGAAGAACAAACAGTATGGTTACCGAGAGAGTCAAATAGAACACAACCTGCTGGACCTGGGCGCGCTGCTGACTCTCGCACTACCGCCTTACAAAGTAGACTTCGAGCAATTCTTCCGAGACGTAGAACCAGACTTCAATATCACGGATATCATGTTTAACGCAAGTTACTTGTAGCTTATTTAGCAGATTTAGTAGGTACTCTAAAATGCGTAATGTACTTAACTAACGCTAGTGTCCATGTTTCAGTTATCTGCGAATTGCTCGTCGATCCTGCGGCGCTGCAGCTGGCGAGGAGAACTGGTCGCCTGCGAGCACTTGTTCGCGTCCAGGCTCACGGCGCTCGGCTTCTGCTGCGTTTTTAACTCTAGATACCAGTGAGTAAATGAAATTATAATCTTCGAATCTCATTCCCTATTCATTTGTTACTGGCATATTGTTTTCTAGACTTAATATCTTCCTCTTTTATATGCATCTTTAATTTAGTCTTTTCCTAATTTTATCACCTTTTCACCGTTTCACCTTTTTACCGTACTTGATGACTTTTAACGTCTAACCAGGCCTGCAGACCAGGATCGCGAGCCTGCAGTACTGGACCTGATCGGTCAGGACTACGGTCTCGGCGTCGTCCTCTACGAGGTGCGGGACGACTTCGCGTATGTGCGACAGCCAATTTATGGCATGCAGGTTCATAAGTCACAATATAAAAGTTTATATAGGACACTTTTTGTATCATTGGCTAGTCATCTCAGCTATAGCATCAGTCATGTACTTCGCGCAGATGCTGTTATTCGAGGGTGACGAGTTCCCGCTGATAGAGAGCGGCGACGTGCGCCTGTATCCACTCCCGCGCAACTCCTCTATCTACTTCAACATCCGCGCCTTCTCGCAGTACCCGGCTGATGACCTGAGTGACTACTCTGAAGAAAGGGTAAATGTTAAGCAACTAATATTCTTTATGTAGGAAGTCTAGATAGAATATTCCGTTCACATTTTTTACAGTCCAGGAACCGGGCAATCACTGCAAGCAGAGTTGTTTTAAATATCCAGTTATGCTTTCTATGTATCGAAGAGCAAAAGTAGCAATTTTTGCTATGATTGTTTTTGTAGGCTTCCGGCCGCACTATAATGTGTAGTAATGTGGTTGTACAGCGCGGCTGCCGGCTTGACGGCGGCGGCATGTCGTGGTGCCTGGCGGCGTGCCGGCGCGACACCGCGCAGGCGCTGTGCGGCTGCGTGCCGTACGCTCTGCAGCCGCAGTTCGTGCCGGCGCAGGTGCCGACTTGCACGCTCAACGAGATCGTCTGTCTCAACAAACATAAAGGTGATGGTGGGCACGGTAACGTTAAGGCTTTATTTACAACAAATCTCGCGTGACAATGTATCATATTCCCTGTAGAAAAGTTCATGTACGTGTTCCCGGGCGACGAGGTGCACCCCACGCTCGACCAGGAGGTGCAGGACGCGCTGGACTGCCCCGACTGCCTCGTGCAGTGCCGGCGACAGCTGTTCTCTGCAGTTGTGTCCTACTCCTTCTACCACAACAAGACCCGGCTCTTTAGGAACTTCCTCACGTAATCATTTACAGTTAACTAATTACTACGTAATTATGTTTAGCAAAAATCACTTACATTTTATTTTTAATAATCCTGTGGGCAGCACATCGCACACTCATCATCTGCATTGCTAATTGTACAGCCAACAATAATGCACCTTAAAAGGCCATGTGCTAGTGCTAGGCAGTGGTGTACAGTTTACTACTTTATCAGTACTATTGAAAAGCTAATTTTGTTTCAAACCTTTTAATATTTTTATTGTGACACTGATTGGAAAAGGTAATTATCTACCTATCAGGGTGATATTATACGCGGTGTGTTACTTACCTGTATTTGCACTATTTAGTGGCCTACAATTTTAAAATACTATAGAGCGGACATGCGAAGAAATGTCATAGATAAACTTTGATCCCATGCCTCAGTAACGCAATCTAAAATAATATATGAATATTGGAGCGGCAGCGGCGCGTACTAAAAAAACTCATGGACTTGTATCCAGCAGTACACACTTTTTCGGACGAAAATTTTGTTTGTGATGTCCGGTCTATAGGTATTGAATGTGTTTGCCTACAATACATAAACCACACTGAACAAATTATTTTCTTTATCTTAAATCTATGTCAAACCATCACCGAACTTAATCACGCGTTAGATACTAATTGTTTCCAGTGCTAACATATCGCTGGTGAACTCGACGACGATCCGGTTGTTCTACAGCGTTGACCGCCAGGAGTGGTACAAAATTGAGGCCTTGGCGCACTGGTTTGATATCTTTGGTAAGTTAAGGAAAGAGAAAGAATAAGACATGATAACTCCAACGAATAGCTGTTCATGTTTATCTTATGTTTTAGTAAAGCTAGGCACGCAGTGGATGGTTGTGACTGGCGTGTCGATTCTTTGCTACTCAGAGCTCATCTACCACTGCACGTTCAGGTGGCTACATCACTTCTTACGTCGCACGAGAATTTCTAGAACGCAACCAGTAGCGACATCTATGTAGCTCTGTAAGAGTTAACCGAGTCGATTAGCGCCATCTAGTTTTGTGGTTGTCGTACAAGTTTTACAAATAGTTCCAAATTAAAAAATAATCTTACAGATGGCGCTGTAAGCTCTGAATTGGGATTTGTGTAAAGTAAATAAAGTAAAATAAATTGTTCTGATTAAAGCGTTGAGATTTGTATAATTTGTTTATTCTTGTATAAACTTCATCATTTTAAAAAAATATTTTGGTTTGGATTTTTTTGGGTTTCCGTAGCCAACGATCAAAAATGAAACCCTTATAATTGACAACATTTCAAAATTGACATGACCCTAAAACAAAAATACCATTTCTTCATTTTTGTATGCTGAGTTCAAATATATATTTTTTTAAATTTTTTATAGCTTAATTTCGGAGAAAAAATATAAAAACCAAAAACCATGCGATGACGTCACTTATACGGTGGAATGAGGTGTTTACCTTTGCGAAAGCAAGCTAATTTTTAAGATCAAAACTATAATGTCAAACAAGACATTTCGGTCAAAAATTACGTACCTAATGTCAAAAAAGACATATCTAATGTCAAAAATGACATATCTAATGTCAAACAAGACATATCTAATGTCAATGTGTGACATTGACAACTGCTAAATGACAGTGACATCTAAGAAACTGATTTTTTTGACGTATCACAGTAAAGCAAAGGAATTATCGCCATTCCACCGTATGAATGACGTCATTTGGCGCTTACGTCTTTTTAGAATGCACCGAATTTCAAAGTTAAAATTATGAATAAAAAGTACATCATTTCGAAAAACCAAAAAATATGGGTCCTCTAGTTTTGTATTTACTTTTAGATAACGTAATAAAACAAGGAGGTTAAAATTTTGAAATGTTGTCAATTTCTGTAGGTCAGTCTGTCTGCCAGTAGATCCGTCTGTCCGTCAAAATGATACCTACATAGCTTTCTCACGGGAACACTAGACTACGAATATTAGCGATTTAACGATGGAATGGAAGGATAGTGAGTTAAAGGTGTTTTTTATACCGCCAAACAGTGGGTTACTAAAATAATAAATTACGAAAAAGTTTAATAGGGACGACAGACCCCATACCTGTAGCGACGGTAACCGAGGAAACCAACAGGAAAAGTTGGGCGCTTAGCGTGGGTTCATTAGCAAAATAATAATCAAAAACATTATGATTTTTTAATTAACTTTTATGTTTAGGTATAAGTTCGTTTTGTTTACAACCGATCAACGAAAATAACTTTGTTTGGCTAATTTCTTTGAGAAATATGAACTTATATTTGCCGTTCATAAAATCAGTGTTGTGTCAAATTGTACCTATCTAACGGCGAAAATATAACAACCTTATTGGAAGTTATAGGTATATTTGAACCGTTTGGGGTTAAAACACTTGGGCCTTGGGGTCCGAGTGGCCATATAGTTTTCCGGGACATCGCCAAGCGGTTGATCGACTCTTCACGTGACCAGAGAGCTGGCCTTTATTTAGGTCAGAGAATCAGCATTGCCATTCAACGTGGCAGTGTGGCCAGTCTTTTGGGCACGTTTCCCGTTGACTGCGGAGCGGATGAATGTTTTGATGCCTTATAATTATTTTACTTTTCTTTTAGTTTGTACATACACATACATATCGTCACGCCTGTAATCCCCGAAGGGCTGGGCAGAGGTTTACCTGGTAGTACACCCACATTTCGCGATTATGTTTAAGTCCCATGAAATAGGGGGCGAGCCTATTGCCATCCATCGGGCACAAATCCAGACTCCGGGCTGCTCTGAGTAATCGCAGATTGAAAAACTCAAAAACACTGCCCGACCCGGGGATCGAACCCGGGACCTCATGATCAGCAGTAGCGCTTGCGACCACTAGACCAACGAGGCAGTCTTTTAGTTTGTATTGTGTCATCTATCTTCTATATATATATATACATATAATAAATCTGTAGAAGTAAAATTTCTGTACATTGAAAATATCAAAAAAATAAATAGCAGGGGGTGTTACTAGACTGACACCGAACCCAAAAATATGATTAAAAAAATTTTTGTCTGTCTGTCTGTCTGTCTGTCTGTCTGTCTGTCTGTATGTTCAGGTATCACGCAAAAACTACCGGTTCGATTACGATGAAACTTGGTGTACTTATTCTTTGATATCCTGGGCACCACACTGGGTACTTTTTATCCCGGAAAAGTATATACAATAAAAAACAAACTTAATTTTGCGGTTCGATCCCTAGACCCGACTACTGTACCAACCGCAAATAATAAGTTTGTCGTAGGTTACGTCACCCGCAGTGGAGTTCACCAAAGGGCGCTGCACACGGCTAAGATATTATAATATTTAATTCGCCATACAATTCAATGGACTATCACACACTACGAAGATAATTATGCACATTGAATATCTATTCAAAATTAATATTGGAGGATGATTGGTGATCGATACTGATGCCAAAAATGCAATTAGTGAATGTTTTGTCTTTCTGTCTGTATGTGCACGCATAGTTCAAAAACTATTATAGGGATTTTAACCAAACTTGGTACGGTTGTAGGTAATCAATACGCCTGGGCAGGTTGATCTTAGTATCAGTTGTTTTACACATGGTCAGTTGTACGGCGCTCTTTTCCGGGTCAGTAGTTCCAGAAATCTTTATGCATACATATCGTAAGGATCAACTTTGAAAGTAGTCTATCCGGAAGTATTATGCTAAAATTATTACGTTTATATATCAACGCACAGCCCCAACCGCTGGTATTAGAGACATGAAATTTGAAGGGGTGTTCTTAGTGAAGAGTAAGTCTTCCATAAAAAACGATTTTTGAAAATTCAACCCTTAAAGGGAAAACATAGGGGACGGAAGTTCGACATCCACGCGGGCGAAGCCGCGGGCAAAAGCTAGTACTTATAATAAATCTGTAGAAGTAAAATTTCTGTACATTGAAAATATCAAAAAAATAAATAGCAGGGGGTGTTACTAGACCGACAGCGAACCCAAAAATATGATTAAAAAAATTTTTGTCTGTCTGTCTGTCTGTCTGTCTGTCTGTCTGTCTGTCTGTCTGTCTGTATGTTCAGGTATCACGCAAAAACTACCGGTTCGATTACGATGAAACTTGGTATAGGTACTTATTCTTTAATATCCTGGGCACAACACTGGGTACTTTTTATCCCGGAAAAATATATACAATAAAAAACAAACTTAATTTTGCGGTTCGACCCCTAGACCCGACTACTGTACCAACCGCAAATAATAAGTTTGTCGTAGGTTACGTCACCCGCAGTGGAGTCCACCAAGGGGCGCTGCACACGGCTAAGATATTATAATATTTTATCTTAAGATACAATATCACTCGCCATACAGTTCAATGGACTATCACACACTACGAAGATAATTATGTACATTGAATATATATTCAAAATTTCGATACTGATGCCAAAAATGCAATCAGTAAATGTTTTGTCTGTCTGTCTGTCTGTATGTGCACGCATAGTTCAATAACTATTATAGGGATTGGGATTGACTTGGTACGGTTGTAATCAATACGCCTGGGTAGGTTGATCTTAGTCTCAGTCTTTTACACATGGTCAGTTGTACGGCGCTCTTTCCCGGGTCAGTAGTTCCAGAAATTTTTATGCATACATACTGGAAGGATCAACTTTGAAAGTAGTATATCTGGAAGTATTATGCTAAAATTATTACGTTTATATATCAACGCACATCCCAAACCGCTGGTATTAGAGACATGAAACTTGAAGGGGACTTCTTAGTTAAGAATAAGTATCCACTGAAACACGATTTTTGGAAATTCAACCCTTTAATGGGAAAACATAGGGGGCGGAAGTTCGACATCCACGCGGGCGAAGCCGCGGGCAAAAGCTAGTATACAATAAAAGTAGCATTTTTTTAGCAATTGAAAAAGTAAGATACTTACACTTTTTACCTACATTACTATTTAGCGTAATATTAAGTAGGTAGGTACTAATAAGAAAATAAAATTACTTTTGAACTTTAAGCGGGATTTTGGAAAACTCCCTATTATTTGACCTTTACCACGCTTTCGAAACATAATTGGGTTCCAACAATAAAATATTGTGTGGCATGTGACATGGCGTGGCATGTAGTGGTGGGCGCGGCCGTGCTGAGTTAGTGGTATCAGCACCATACATCAGCTGGAGCACGCGCGCGTGGGCGCGTGGTGTGCGCACGATAGCGTGCCACGCTCCGTACACTTTATTATGTAGATCCTAGAGAACTGAGTGATAAGGATCTTATTTTCAGTTTTGTGAGTATCTACCCGCGGAACGACTTATCTCTATAAGGATACGGATAAGCATAGATAAGGACATAGGGTTTTTATAAAGTTTGCCAACCCTCAATTTACGCGGCAACCCTTTTATATTCAGGACGTTAAAGATGACCCTTTAACGATTTTAAAAGTCTCCAACGACATCTAGGCGAAACTCCAATCTATACATAATATACCTACCTAGGACTGGTAGGTACTGCACTGACTAATTTTTGTTAGTTACGATTTGATGTGTGTTTTGGCAATGACATTAACAATAACAAATAAAATGTCGAAAAATTCTGTTTATATTATAATGTTCAAAACCACATAGCTCTCTAGAGCATTAAGTTATTAGTTGACTTACAAGCCAATCTACGGCTGTATCGTCTCTTCAACCTTCACCTAAGTCCGCGTCTTCATTACAATTAACAAAGCCACGATATCTCGGATTGCAATTAACTGGCGGCAGCTCTCATTAACATCTCTAATAAACCGGTGGGTCGTAAAGAAGGTTCAAGTAAGTACCTTAGACTGTTTACAGACTATTTTCAGTTAAGGTCAGGATTGAGTTTCTAAACTGATATTTTTTTCGTCAAATAGGTACTGGGTGTGATTCTGTTTGGTCTAGTTTAGTTCAATTGTATTGATAATTTTATATAGTCATTTTAATTATTATTTTGGTTATTTAATAAATTATTTTATTGATAATAATGTAATAATAATGGATTGGGACGGTCAAAAAAAACTACCATCATATTTAAATTATTTAGTAATTATTTAGTAAATAAACTATTTTTATTTTTATTTGTATTTGATCATGTCTTAAATTATTTTAGTGATTGTTGATTGTTCTTTTGTCGTTATCGTTGTATTTGTATATATTTCTTTTATTGTTTAGCTGTAGGAGCATATTGTGGTGCATGTAGTGCTCTTCTATTTAAAGTGAAGGGGCACTTAAAATTAAGTATGAAATGTTTTTTTATGGATGTATCAGTGTACTCATTGTTGAGGATCCAAATAACTTTGAAGTCATCATTAGGCAGTTTGAAGGTTTATTTTGACTTACTTTCTAATCGGTGGTTTTGGCCCTACCAAATCAGGACAAGGTTGTACGTCTATATAGGCAGTTAATAATAATACTAGCCTGTTACTGTCCCACTGCGGGGCAAAGGCATCTTCTCATACAGAAAAGGCACGAGCATTGATCACCATGCTTGCTCAAGGCGGACTGGCAATTTCAGACTTATATTTACTAAAAGTCCAGGTTTCCTCACGATGTTTTCCTTCACCGATGTCAACGATGTCTATGATAAACTTAGAAAGTAGGTATACATGAATTGAAAAAGTCACATTGGTATTTGCCCGGAGGCGCCTTAACCTCCATAACGACACGTTAGGCATTTATTATAGGTAGTTGTTGTTGTTTATTTACTTGAACTCAGTGATAGGGATTCGATTAGACGAAGTTTTGAGGACTAGAAAAGTGTTTATTCTCTTGTTGAGTTCAACCCCACCACCAATACAATCAATTTTCGAATGACTATGAACCACTTCGTGCATCACCCACTCGGAAACCAACAATCATTTGCATATTACTTAATTGAAACCTTGAATGAGACGAGAGCTCACCTTCGGCTGTGATATAACACACCCGAAAGATTCCGAGTACTTCCGACCGGCTGGTGCTGGCAAATCATACGCGAACCGGGTCAAGGAGCCCAAACTCAAAGTTGAACAAACTCAACAACAACCCAACTTTGACATTCGTTTGAACTGAGTTATGTATTTAACAATATAGCTCAAGTCAATGTTTGGATATTATTATGCATTTCTGAGGACGGTGTTGTAATACCTATAACATATAGCAAGTTGCTGACATACAAGTTGAGGATGTCTGTCAACCACTACCTAAACCACCGTCTATTACACTAATAAGTCATTCAGACTAATTACAGTGGTTTAAGACAGTGAATTAGCAAGTCACAGTCAAAGACGAAATAATTAGCAAGCTCTTGTGAGCGAGACATCTTTTGGACTCTGGCCTAGGATATAATGACGTCACGTGTACACCCACAAGCTATTAGAGAGAGACCTATTCATAAAACTAATTGCGAGATGAATGGACAGATTACATGTAATCAAATTCGTCATGATGACAACGCACCGAGCGACGTCGACATAGAATTCCAAGCCTCATTATGTAAATGTGTCTATAACTTATCATGAAATCATTAGTTGTAAAGTGTCGGTTTTAAATGCTATAAAATATTCGTCTCGACGGATACACTGACCTTGTTAGATCAAATAACTCTTCGACTAGGTACTGATGTGAAAATAAAGCTTTGGCTACACGAAGGCGTATAATCCCGCTCGGGACGCGGGATGCTATCAGGCATGCCGCGCGCCGGATGCTTTAATGATTAGGAAGTCGCTCCAGTTTGAACATCTAGTTGACATAATCGCGAATGCCGGGCCCGCATCCCAGACGGGATCCGCTTTAGTTTGTCTAGAGCCTTATTCAAAACATTTGAGTATTCTTGCTATAACATTTTCCAGCCTATCTAAATCACCAACATGCGGCCTTAGTCATTTTGTGCCTACGCAGTTGATGTTGGTTATTGTTGTTTGTTGGTGTTGTGTTGATGTTGGTGTTGTTGTCGTTTTGTGGTGGGTGTTGTTTAGTGTTGTATTCGTTTATGTAATTTATTATTTTGGTTTCTTATTATTATGTTATGTTAATATTTAATTACACACATTTTAAAATTAAAGTCCTATGAGCAATGAGTCTGGGTCGCCTGGAACACATTGAGTCCCTTATATGCAATGCTCGGTACAATTCTGCGGCCATACGAATCCCCGACATAGAAGTAAGAACCTCTTCGCTTTCAATTACGTAAATACACCGTCGGTCGTCTGCGGCTTCCACTCCGACCATGCAGCCTCGCCAGCTGCAGATGGCAGGGAATTTAATAAGGCGCTGCAAGAATACCGGCCGCCGGCAGATTGCACTATTTGCACTGCACCGGTACTCGCGAGGTGTTCCGCTGTACAGGGGAAGATTATTCCTTATACATTCACACGCCTACGATAAGGGACTTGGAATAGTACCTAACCTAAGTTCTTGCACAAGAAATAATCATGATGTTGTATTTCTTTAGTTACATTCTCCAGTATACTATTTACAATTATAACTACAACAATCGTGTCAGAATGTTTTTGACCAGGAAATAAGCAGGACCGTGTGCAATGTATTAGACCAACTTAAGTTTGTATTAACTTAACACCCCGCTTCTAAGCAGGAAACATGGCACTAATAAATTAGAGAAACATGAAAACATAGTGTAGTTATATGTTATCGATGACATGACACCATACATCATGCAGATACCGGACATATTTCATCCTCCACTAACATTACTCATCTCTATCTCCTCCCATACATACATACATACACACGCGGACACACACGTACCACTACATTTGCATACATTTAAATAAATCTGATTGTTGCAAATATTTATTACCCTTGACTTAAAACTTATATTAACCTACGGACGGAAGCCGTTAATATTTACAAAACCCGAATTATGCACAAATATATTATTATATAGTTAAACTAATACACTAATACACTTTAGTGCACAATTTTACATAAAAAGTTACTTAAGTATTTCTGTTATATTGATTGAGCATGGAATCTAGCGGCAGATCAAGATATCAGGTTCATGTTCGACTTGCCAGAAAGTAAGTCTTTACAGGCAAGAGAAACAAGACACAAGTTTCATAAGCGTCTCCAAACACCGAGGAAAGATGGAGATATATAGATCATACAGAAGCTAGCACATCAAAGCACACACATTTAACAAACAGAATAAGGTTCAAGTTCAATTGGGAAAATTCGACAGTTTGGGGTAACTTTATGTGCCGGTGTGTACCTTTATTGTGTTAACTTTCTTGGAAAACATTAAAATAAGGATATAATGTAGGAACTAGCTAAGACTGTCTGTAGTTAATTGACAGGATCGTTGAGTGTTTCGACGTCGCCTCCGCCACTCGCCACTGAGTCGTAGTTACTGGGAGGAGGGACAGGCTCGCCTATGATCGCTGGTATCACCTGGGTAATAAGAGAAAGGTTATCAAAATGGGACATCATCAGCATTGGAATAAAATGAAAAGTACTGCTGAACGGATGCTACATGACGGTTGTAAGAAAGCTGACGTCAGTATGTTGTCAGGAAGCCGGCTGCTCACCCTCTTTGATTTTATTCCTTAGTAGCATTTTACAATACGCGCAAATGGATAAACGTAATAATAATGAAGAGATTTCATTTGTAAAATTATTGGCAACGTGGAAAAAAAGTACATGAAATAAAACACATTGGAGAAAAGTAAAAAAAATACATTCAAGTTCTCTCGGAAGGGTTCCGTAGTGAGTATGAAGATATAGCCATGCACAATATTGAAGGAGTCGACTAAAAAAATCTAGTAAAATATACTTGGAAGTGCTATGGCATATAAGATTGTCAATCCTGTACAAATAATCTAATGTCATTCAATATCGGTTTGTTTGAATCAAAATCATAATCAAACCTCATTTTTTATTTCGATTCTGATTTAAACAGACCGTGAATGTCAAAATTATTTTAAGCCACTTTATCCAAAAATATCAAATAGGTACTTTTCTTTTAAACTCGTTTCTCAGTTACTTGTATGGGGATACTCCTAATATTTTTTTTGATATTTCAGCGGCACATACAATTTACCTACGTTACCAATTTAATTAAAATGGTGTCAAAGTTCTCCGAGACTTAACATTCGGTCAGACGGATAACAAGAAATAAAAAGGGATTCCTTTATTTCCAACCGACTACGAACGGAACCCTAAAAGGGACAAAGGTCCATTGCAAAGGAACCCATTCTTTCACAGGAATTAGGAGTTGTCGCCTGTGAATAGCAAAAGGGTCGCATTTAATTTGAACCCTTTTTTACGTCGGAATTAGATACCTTGTATTTATTGGTGAAAAGTATACGCGCTTACAATACACATCTGTTCTGTCTATCACGCTGGGGATTTAAAGCGTGACCCGACTTCACCCGACACGTCGGTAATCCTTTATTTGTCACGTCTGTCGCTTTATTTATTTACAATTTATTGTTACTGCCAACTCTGTCCTTTTCACAAATCACTGCGTGTTTTTTGGAATCGATTTATTTGCGTTTTTACGACAGCTTTCGTTTTTGGTTGCGGAGGATGTACTTAGGTAAACCAATTAAGAGCGACCAAAAATAGAATAGAAAGCACATGATATAAAATAATCTACCCTATAGGCTACGTATCGAACTATTGGGTCAACGTACGCTAACCAAGTACCTGTTGTCCGAGTGTGACAAGGATCTGCGCCACCTTCTTGATGGCCTCTAGGTCCTGCGAGGTTGGTAGAGAGGGCAGCGAGGGCAACGACAGTCGCGCGGCATCCTGCAGGTGCGAGGGGTGTTGGCCCAGTCGGGAGGTCAGGTCTGATACCAGGGTCAGCGGGTGCGGGGAGTCTGACTGAAGTGCCTGCAGCGGCTGTGAAATAGTGGTTTTTCATGATCAGTAACGTCACTTCTGAGACAGTGGTAAATGTTTAATTATGGTAAATGATATTTATTTTTGTAAATTATACACACACTTTGACATGCAATTTAACTAGAAGGTGAGGTCACTGAAAGGAACTCAGAGGTCACAGTCTCTTTTTAAGTCCAGACATTATCTTGGTCAGATCATGTGAGAACCATAGATAGTAGTGTCTGAAATGGTGTTTTTAGGAAAAAAACCACACTGATATGAGTGGACCAGATCAGTCAGTGCAAGCATTTGTCAGTTATCATGAGCTCAACTCGGAACTTGAGGAGCTCTACGTCCTGACGAACAATATTATACCAAGGAAAGATCATTGGGATTGGTCGCATAAAGTACTCAAACTGCCAGTGCAGTCTATTATTTGGTTCATTATATTGGAATCATATGTCTCAACAAGAAAACACAAGGCTCCACTGAGAATTGACAAGCCCGTGCCTTACATCAAGCACAGGGGTATCAATATAGCCCTGAACACAAACGCAAACTTGGTTAGGTGAACGACCATATCTTCTACAATCTGCCAATGAGTCAACCACACAAAGTTTTTTTTACAACATGGAAATTACTAAATTGAATGCTACCCTGTTGTACTAACACTCACCATGGGGCTGCCCCACACCTGTCCCTCCAAGAGACTGACGAGACAGCACAGTGCCACCGTGGACATCATGGTGACAAACTGTGGCCTCTCCCCACGCACCCATCTTATACCACAGGTAATAGACCAATCTCACCACAATTGCTTCCACTCGGCAAATTGACGCAAATTGGATGTTTTCCCTCATTTCAGAATAATATTGATTTGATTGGTGCTGTAGGGATATTTACGGTACTTGTTTGTTGAATAACCTTTCATATTTGTATTTATAGATTGAACAATTTATTTATACAGTTGAGCAGTTCCATCCCTCCTTGCTCTATTTACCTCATTACGTTCCCGAGGCTTTGCTGTATTTACCCATATAAGGCAATATTAAGTCAGAATATAAATATGTATATTAACAGAACACATTTTATACATTCTGAAACCCTAAAACCCTATTCTGATGTAAAGCTTAATAATTCGACTATACTTTCATTGACTGAAATCCTAGCAGTGTTTTCTGATTGTATGAACTTTATATTTTAACGCCAGAACTTTACTGTTTATTTTATGAAAACTGGCTCAATCTACTGTTACAGCAGATGTCATGTACTTCAGATATAACTAAAAGCATCAATAATTTATAGCATCATTATTATTGAAGTCGGTTAAAAATGATCTATTCGAACTTTGCTTCCCTAGTGCTAGTTTTTACGTAAACATCGTCGAGTGAGGTTGTATCAACCTCCCCCGCGCCGTCGATTAGCATGATGTACAGTCGGGCAACCTCGCAACTTGCCGACAACAGCGGATCGTGCAAATTGGCCGCCAACCCAACATGCTGACGTGAGCATATAGCGCGTGACGCGGCGTTTTTGTGTTAATTCCACCTTCGTGCACTTATTGTCACGTTCAAAGTTAATATTATGTGGATAATTAAGTTAACACTTCGGATTTGTTTGCGATAAAGCGCTATTCACAATGATGCTCGGCTGAGTATGCATATCTCCTGAAAATTAGCGCAGTGCAAGAAAAGGCGTTGGATACTGTATTATAGTTTTTGTTATTAAACATAACGTAACGTCACGCCTGTAACCCCCGAAGGGCTAGGCCGAGGTATACCTGGTAGTAGGTACACCCACATTTCGCCAATTATGTTAAAGTCCCATAGGGGGCGAGCCTATTGCCATCAATCGGGCATAGATCCAGACTGCGGGTTGCTACCGAGAAATTCCAGATGGAAAAACTCAATAACAATTTGGCCGACCCGGCGCTCGCACCCGCGATCTCACGCTCGGCAGTAGCGCTTGCGACCACTAGACCAATGAGGCAGCAGTCAGTTCTTGTTATAACTACATGGTATTTAATGCTGCAAAATTGTGTTTCAAGGAAGTTTCCAAACTTTTCCGCTTTGTTATTAGGTACTTACCATGTCTCCTTACTTGCCACACAAATTACAGCCTTTATTACCTTTCCAGTGCTATACAACTTTTCCCAGGCTCGCGTTTCATTTGGTTTAACAAGCCGCTCCACGTCACTCGCATATTCTATCAATCAAGCCTTTCGGTAACAGATTAGTTGGGATCGGTTATCGATATGATACGTCAGACGCGACCCGGACGCGCGCGTTGGAGCGACATGGCGGCCGGATTACTATGACAGCGGCTGTCAGACGAGCTGAGCCCGGCTAATTCTGTCTCTAGCGAAGATCGATTAATTGACACGACCTCCTTTTTAGTTTGCCCTTGCAACGTTTATAAATATGAAAACTGTGAAGTCTTAACAACCAACAAACAACTCTTACCAAGAACTTAATATCTTCATCAGATATTCTATTCTTGGCTACCGTATCTAAAACTGGATGTACGCGCGTAAATAATCCCAGGAGACAACTCCATCGAATTCCTGAGACTTTGGGGCGGAGGCTGCGTCGGCGCCGCAACCCAACAACATAAGAATTCGTTTTTAAGATGTTTAAAATTACAAAGGGAACATAATTTAAATGTTTAGCCGGTGTTTCGTGCAGTCGCCGACTGCGAGCCCGGCGGGAATGTGAGGCGGAGAGGGGAGAAAGGGCGGGGAGGGAGAGGGAGGCCGGGGGTGCGTGCCGAGCGTGCCAGCACAGCGTGCCGATTATCAGCAGCATCCGAAGAGCGCCGAGCCGCCGTCACGAACGACCGCAGCCCTACCTACCCACCTAGTACATAGCAAGGTACGCCTACCTAAGCCCGTAGTTACGGCAGGCAGACTTACAATAATACTCCTTTGTCCTCCAGCCTGTGACCGCAATGCTAACTAGTGCTTGGGAAAGGTCAAATAGTCTCACGAAACACGATTGTACCGAATGTACTAATTAATTGCAGATAGTACGACACGGGAATGTTGTGTTATGGTATGGACGATAACAGTCGTGCTAACTATATGTTTGTACGTTATTTGTTTGTTGTAATGCGGGGTGTAAACTGTATCTACATACGTGACTGACACAATCAGTATGAATTGCGTAGGTAGATGGTTTAACTTTTGTTCTGTGTAAAGTTATTTCAATAATGTGCATTGGAGAATTCCATTCCGTCGGCGCTTCGATGCGATGACGCTGGTCAAGGTACGCAAAAATGAGATGAATTTAATAAATAGCTTATCGTGGATCTCGGCGATAGCGTGTCGTACGGTATCTACGTATAGTTATCTCGAGTCGCATCCTGAAGCAGCACACGCACGTGAGGAACGACTCGTCTGTATATCATATTGGAATCTCATATCGCTACGGAGAAATTATTATGAAGGACGGTCGTGCCCCGTGCCTCGTGCCTCGCGCCTACGTAGGTACATCCCTATTCTATCGGATTCATATCATTCCTATTCGATAATATCACTCTCTTTGAGAGAAATATTAAGTGTTATTACTATCTCTGTATTTATAATGAAACTACATAGTTAAGGTCATCCATTGTGTCATTGACCTTCTGCGGATGTGTGTCAGTGTGTTTGGCGTTGAAGTAGCTTCACCTTTAACTAATTCTACAACAATATACACTCCGTCGGCGAACAGATGCATTATTAGTTCCGGACGCTAATGGTCTTCAAATACTAAGGTCGAGCCTCTATCGCATCACCGATATTGAGTTCTCCGTCTTAAATCCGATGTCCTTAAATATTTTATATGATTTATGTTAATCGATCTGCGCCCGCGGCCCTGAGCGTGATTTAAATTCTTATAGCAAGCGACGATAGCTCATTGGCTAAAGGCATCTCGCGGGCGAGAGAGCGCTGCGAGCGGTTGTGAGTTCGAATCGAACCTCACTTGACACTCACTCGTTAACATCATCAACATCGGCTGGTTACTAAGTTACATCACTGTTATCTAATCTGAAAGCTTATAATTATAGGTTTAGTCAGTAACTTCTAAATTTTGAGAACTTCTACCATTTCATTCTACAGTAGTTAAATTGGTTTTTATGTCCGTTCGTGTTGAATAAGCTTTAAAACTGTACTCCTCAACAGTAATTTAACAAGAGGCCAAACACACCACATACATAGTTTGTTTAAGCTTACTCATTACTTTCATACATGAATATAATTATGTTAATATTAATTACCGTAATAAATACTAGCCACAACATATACGTAGACTATAATATTAAGCAGTTCGTGTTCCTGAGAGTAATGGCGTGGATTAGGAACGGGAGATATTACTAATTAGCATAATGCAGTATGTTCAGTGTCTATTGGTGTACAAGCAGCGCCGGCAGAGCGGGGTAAGCAGGCACCCAGCCAGACACGCAGTCATCGATTTATACATACATATAATATATTATGTCGCTGTTAGTACATTACATAGTGAGCGATTCTGGTGAATCACCACAACCATCACCAAGCTTTCAGAGTCGAGGTAGTGGTTATAGACAGTGCAGAACATTACGAAAAAACTATCAAGAGCTACGTAGCGACGATGAAGTGACCAGGGCTCAGTGTCATTTTTGCGATTTTATTCATTTTACGTAGATAGACTTTAAATAATCGTTTGCGTGAGATGGCAAAAACAGGTAACTTTATATTATCTTCTTTTTTAACGAGTTATTGATAACTGACAATTAATTATTAAGCAACTGTGTATCAAGTTTGCTGACAAAATCAACTATCTACGCCTAAATCAAAAAGTTGATTGTAGGTATATATATATTATATACCTGGTTCTTATAATATATATGTAACCAATACTACTTAATATTTTTCATACCTTGTGTTTAGAATAAATCAAACGTTTTTTTCGTTTCCTGTAAAATTATGTTCTGGTAGATAAAGGTTCTTGTCACTTCTTCGTCGAAGGAGTTACAGCAATCTCTTACAGACAACCTCTGGATAGATTTGATAGAGAAGGACAAAATATATGTTGTTAGGGTAGTGTTGTTGATTCAATTCTACTAACAGACACATGATGCATGTAGCCGTCACAGGAACTTATTGTGGGCGAAGCTTAGTTTCGGGTTCGGACATTGTTTGAGCTCCGTACACACGATGTGTCGGGAAGTTTCGGCTTCTGCTTTCGACGCTTTCGGCTGAAAGGATGTTAAAGCCAGAAGTACAGGGTCAGCGACAATAAAAAAGGCTAGAAATTCAACTGTATAATATGATAATGAGTAGGAAATAGTAGGTAAGTAGAAGTACACACTACATATCAAGCTTAACATTTTCAGTACAAACCGACCTCTGAGTGTAACCAAAATCCTATAAAATGCGAGATAAGCTAATACTAGAATATATAGCTTGAAACGTAGCCCTGTGTATTTTGATCCGAATGGATTCGATACAATGCCTGTAACTTGTTGTAAATTATTATAATAATAAAAATAAATAATGTTCTAGAACTTTCACACAACGCCATCTAGTCCCAAGCTTCAGCTTGTGTTATGGGTACTAAATAACTGATAAAGATACTTATATAATATTATTTCTAATTACCTTCTTAGATAAATTTCACTCAGACGCAGAACAAATTTTAATGATCGTGTTCATCACACAAACATATATTTGTCTTGGGTGGGAATTGAACCCACGGGCTCCGCCATAGCAATCTGGCCAACTAGACCAACAGGCTAGTGAAATAATGTTGCCAATACACAAATATTATTATTTATACAAAAGTATTATTAACTATACTTGCGTTGTCGTAAAAAGGTTTAATCAGCTCTAAAAACCCTATATTACACAGAAACATGAAAGTCGACTAAAACTCACAATTAGCATAATCTAGATCTGTCTGCGTTAGTTATCAGTAGTCTGCATCAGTTCCGAGATCTCTGCGAGACCTTCGCCCGGCTGCGCCTGCGCCTTTGTACTACTCACTGTTCGTCAAATTACATATGCTTTAGCTTGCTAGCTGCGGTTTAATTAATGGATGAGGAAGGTAATGTTATGACCGGGTGTTCTTTGTTAGTTATTTCAGGAACCTATGTATTTTGTATGTGCAAGGCAGTAAGTGTGTGTCTGTTTGCTGATCTGACAAATGTTATTTGAAAAAAAAACACTAGCCGGTGTAAAATAACTCTAAATTAGGAAGTCTGTGGCTTGGGTGGTTTTGTCTTATTCATGATGGGCCACCGACTTCCGAATTTAGAGTTATTTTACACCGGCTAGTGTTTTTTTAAGTCGGTTTTATTTTTTGCAAAAAAGATTTTTATTTTTTCATTTTTAGTTGTTCCCATACAAATATTTGCCATGAATTTATGTTTATATTGTCATTTGTTAACAATACATGTCATGGTAATAGGGTTATCCACTTATCCCTAATAAATGAAACTTAACATACTTATCTGTCGAAATCTAGGTATACTGTACACATCTGCATACCCCTCAGAGCATACAGGCGTGATGATATGTCATGATGTTGTATAAACAATAAATATCCAAGCGATTCCAGCAATCACGACAGATTTGCCGTCTTTTTTTGAAGAGTTCCATTGTATATCTCCGAAGATCAGCACCAGATCTTCACCAAATTAAAATGGGACCACCTCGGGAGTATACTCTTTCAAATAAAAAAAGAATTTTGAGAATCGGTCCACAAATGGGGGAGAAATCGCGTAACAAACACACAAAAAAAAAAAAAAAAAAAAACATACCGTCGAATTGAGAACCTCCTCCTTTTTTTGAAGTCGGTTAAAATAAAAAGTAACCTAAAGTCAAAAGCCAAATCATTTATTTCAATTAGGCCTGAAAACAGGCACTTTTGAACGTTATACTTACAAATAAATTAAATTAAATTAATTAATGATTCTATCTAGTTGCACATTCCAAAAGGTAGTTTCGTATGGAGAAGAATGTGCAAGAAACTCCATAATTACTCTTTTAAAATAGATTTTACAATATTTGTATACATAATCAGATTATATGTACATATACATTACAATTTATAAAAATATATTCTTTACAGAACAACACATTGGTTTATGTTAAAATCCTAATTATAAAACAACATTTTTTGTACTGCAACTGCAGTTTTACTGTATATGTCTGATACTTTTTACTATTATTCTAATGTAATGCTGTATACAGAAGCTGTTGGTTTACCTCAATAAATAAATAAATAAATAAATAAATAAATATGTGAGGACGATGTACCATGAGAAAAAAAAAACAGCTATCCTGAGATAGGTGATATAAAATAAGCAACGCGGCTGGTAATTATATGAGCGTATTGAAAGATACATGGTGCTCACATAGTAAAGAAGGTAAAGGTATTACTTTCTTTTTATACTTTTCGCGTGGTTACTTGACACCTGACTTGGCTAGTGGCCAGTAGTGGCTACACACGTCGGAAAATATCTCTCAGGCAAGCCGGTTTCCTCACGCTCTTTTCCTTCACTGTTTCTGAAGCAAGTGATAATCATACAATACGGACATGACTCCGAAAAATCAGAGGTGCGTGTGCCCTGGGTTCGAACTCAGGACCTATAACTTAACAGTAGGTACTCCGGTTGCACCACTCGGCTGTACTGCTTTTTTTTACCAGCATTATTGATCACTTATATAAGTGATCGGTGTTAAGCTGATATCATGTGTGTTATCAAAAAGGTAAACATACATATAACTTAGGCAGAATCTACGGGTCTCCTAAAATACCGGAAAAACTCTTACTTCGTACAACGAATTTATTAAATAGACAGGATATTCACGACTATTTTCTTTCTTCATGGTGAAAGCAGAACATCTGGTGGTACATAATTAATAATCCATTAAACCGTATATGTGACTGCGGACTGCGGTGGAGCAACGTGATGAACGTTTTAATTGATGTTTTATTCAATTGATTGTACTTAGAACGAGAGAGTTTACTGATCCCGAGAAGTGCCGAGAACAGTACTATTGTAAGACCAAAAGAAAGGTGACTAAGTATAGCACCTACTTCTATAATCCCCACACGATCAGAATGGGGGATTCTTCCTTTTGGAACTGTGAAATACGCCCATCATCCTTCGTCGTCTCAATACTTAGTCACATCCTTCCTGGCTATATCTTCTTCCACACAATCCAAACATTGCTTCTATGATCTTCCCCTACTTTTGTACTGTGAGACGCGCTTTCGCATATATAGGTACACTACATTCATGTAATTACAGAGCACCACAAACACACACAGTGAACCACTCGTGATGATTTACACTTGCATGTGAAAAAAATCTGTGCAACAAGCACTTTCAAAAACTTATTAGCGAACAAAATAAAGCGATAAACCGTGTTAATTAATATCTACATTGCTAATTGCTCGTTAGGCAAATAAAAGGTCAGCTTCAGATTGCGTTTCCAGTTTAGGCCAAGCCATTAAAAAGTCTCGAAACGATTTTTACAAATTATCCAGATTGTTTTGGAGGAGTGCCGAATTAATCGGTGTCAGTGAGGCTCGGAGTAACGGGGCGGGCAATGCGTCCGGCCGTTGCCCGCACATACTCGGTATACATTCAGCGGGCATACATTGCCCACATATGCTTAACCCGCCGCTTTATATGCGGCGCCGCGGGCAGACGCGGGCAGCCGCGCGGGCTTGAGCGGACGCGATTTTTGATATATCGGCTCACGACCGCAATTTCGATTTGGCGAGGTTTCAATACTTGATAGGATTAGAGTTTGTATGTATAATGTATGGCGTGTATCGAACTGCTACACGGTGAATGAAAACGATGTGCAATTCTATTACTAATAACAGTAATAACGGTTCTAACGGTATCAAGATTAGTGGTTCACACACTTCTCTACTCAGCAACAACATAACATCACGCCTGAAATGTCCTAAGGGTTAGGCAGAGACACCTACACTACCCATAGATATAATAAAGAATAGTAAATGATCACCAAAATTAAACCAGCATATTAATGTAAAATTATAACCAAAGTTTTTACATCTTGCTATCCTATTTAAGGAAATTTAACAACGAAGAAATTTAAAAAGCGTAGAGCGTAAGCGCAAACTCTTTGGGGTTTAAGCAATCCTGTACAAAAAGCATCATTTTGAACCAGTAGTTCCAGATATTACCTCCTACATACAATTTTCATTTGTTTTACACGATCATCCTATCCCCGTGATTCAACCAGTTGGACATAATTCCACCGTTGTACCACGGAAATAGTGCATTAATTTGCTCGCTAAGATTTGGTGATCATTTACTACATTTGGTGTTCGAATACAATTTAAAGTGCAGTCGTGACTAAAATAGCTAGTACTATTGTTATTTTAGACTTTATTTTTCTGGTGTCAAGTTTATATTTTTGGTAAAAGAACTAAGGGTATCAAAGCATTTTATGGTGGTCATTATATTTAATCCCAAAAACAAATGCTTAGATATTTTTTACACAATGAGGCTGATTAAATACCAATTGCTTTCTAACATGTAACTTATTTTCAATAATTATATCTGCCATACGGCAATGTCGTTATGATTTAACTGGCGTAACAATACTACACTCAATATTGTCACCCTTGGCACAGTTGTCAATTAACATCATCATATCAGCCTGTAAACATGCATTGATGATCATGATGCAGTAAATCACCATGTCAAGAACGCCGGGAAATTGCCATGAACACCATACTGAGCATGACAGATGATTACCTTTCAATCGTGTCAATTAGAGACACAATAGAAAGACAGTGACAGCGCGGACACCGGTGTCCTCTTGGGGTTTAATGAATTTTGTTCGTTATTATTATTTTAAGCGTCATCCATAATAGACCACATGATTCGATTCTATGCATAAATATATTTTTACTAAAAATAAATACTTACCACCCATACTACATATCTACTAACATCCTCTTCGCATACTTAACCTAGATTTAATAATTGTAACTATAACTATAAAATGCCGTATGTTTGATTACTCACTACATTCTGTCAGCGCGTCTAGTACATAATTGTAAAATGAAAATGTAAAGGGGTGGGATCCTGGTGTCCTGAAACACAGGCATGCATGCGGGAGACTGGTGCCTAAGCTAGGCAGGCACCAGTCTCCCACAATATAAAATACCTGAATTGTGTATCTTGTCGAATCTGACCATTGTAAACTAATTTATGTATATTGTGGTGTGAAAAATAAAACTTTATTATTGATTGATTTTCCCATTTTGTTTTTAAAAGATACTTTCGTGGTACAGCTATTTCAATTGAATACAATATGTACAAAGTGCAATGTAGAAAGATTTAAGTCAAACTTTTGTAAGTAAGTAAATTATTACTTACTTACAAAAGTTTGACTAAAATCTTGATAAGTTTGACTTAAATCTTTAGTCAAACTTTTGTAAGTAAGTAATAATTTACTTACTTACAAAAGTTTGACTAAAATCTTTCTACATTGCACTTTGTACATATTGTATTCTATTGAAATAGCTGTACCACGAAAGTATCTTTTAAAAACAAAATGGGGAAGTTTCTTTTTAGCACCTTTTGTCAAAACTTCATGACTGGAGATGTGTAGAATCCGATAATGATTGTTTGTTGTTGTTTAAAATGTCATACTATCTGATTTTTGCGGCTTCACCGTTGTGAATTTAAATTCTGTTGCGCAACAAATGTTTTAACTTTACGCTTATAGTCAGCCTTTGTTTAAAATAAGTGTGTTTAGTTTTAGGTAAAAGTTGTTATTGATATAATACCTACTAACAAATAGTTACATCAATATTAAAATTGTATACTTATGGGAGCTACATCTGCCAACAAACTGTTTTACAGTTTGGCAGAAGTAAAAGATTTTGTAGTACGGATGTAACAACGAATAAACGCTTTTCCATTTCATTTTTTAATTTTTTTTTCGGGTTTTTATTCTTACTAAAAGTTTAAAGAGTACTTACCTAAGCCAAGTGTAGGTCATCCTATCTTAATGTACTGTTGAAGGAACCTTCACTTTATTTTATTTTAGTTTGTGAATGTCACTTGGTATGGCAGGTCACAGCTACCAACATTGGCCTGTTTTGTGTACAATATAAACATATTGGATTAACATAGACATAGTTCCGTTCAATCCTCTTTTGATATTGGCAGAATAGTCGACATCGGCTTTGCTTGCAATATTTAAAAAATAGATATATAGAACATAGACATAGAAAATAGACTGAGCAATACCCGCACAAAATTGACCACTCCCTAGAAAAGACAGAGGTGCTGTGCGGCCAATACCTGTCTCTTTTCTGTAATTCTGTGGTTAAAGAAAGAAAGAGACAACGATTGCCGCACGTTCGCTTTATCTCTCTCACAATTTCTTACCAGTATTTTCTTCACAGCTGGATAATGAACATTCAGTCCATTCTCTAGATGTCTATGGATTTGAAGCTGAAGTGAAGTGTTGAGTGTCGCACTTAAGCGAGCCTCGAGACAAGAAGCAAATACAAGCAGACAAGACAACGCTGCTCCACTTGAACTACTTGGATGTATTCTATCTCTACAGAAGGCGTGACTTAGCCTGCCCATATCTTCACAAGATAATCACACATTCAACGGGCTATACTATTGTAAAGACGCCAGTACATCAAGCTACGCAAAACTGTCCCAATTGAACATGAACATTATTCTTTTTGTAAAGAAATTGAACTCATTGGCTTAGCTTGGTGTGCTGGTTTCTGTACCTACATATGTATAAGTAGGTACGAAGAGTTGCTTATCATCAGTCATTATCGTTCGTTAAAGCACACGGCTTGCGACAGCTAAACCAACTGGTCACTGTTCAGTAGTGCTTTGACATGTCACAAGTGCCACTCCACTTCGGCGACATAACATGTCGTGGTCGGAAGGCTTGTAGGCTGTTGTTGAGGCGACGTTGAAGGTCACGGTCACATTCCTGACACGCACCAGTTTTATTGCGTATGTAATATTAGAGATTTATTGACGGAAATATACATGATATGAGTTTCAATGTCACAAAACAACTTCATTATGCAAGGATGAAGAGACCCGCGGCGTGGTAACCTAAACTGTTGGGACCGTAGATATAAGAAAGGAGTAGGTATTCAATCGTTGAAGATGATTGTGTTGTGGCGAACACCAAAGTAACCAACGCTATAAGTCTTCTATCTAAAAATAGACACATGATGTTAGACATTAAAAAAAAACCTAGGTATAAATATACAATAACAACGCAAAGATCGCTTCTTTAATTATGCAGAAATCCGTCGGAAACAACACATCTCAGCACTTTTTACAACTATCATTATTCTAAATGCCTAAGTTCCTATAGCATTACAAGCGAAAAACGTTCACAAAAACATGCATGATTTATATAAATACAATACATAATAATATTGGTTGCAAAACTCACAACATTCGAAGAAGACATAATCGCAGAAGGTCCACGACTCGCGGGAAATGCGCTGTGGACGTCAAGAGCGAGCAGAATTGTTTAAACATGAGCTAAGCAATGGTGTTAACAGTTAGGTACCTACATGCTTTTATCGTACCCAAAGACATTATCATACCTATAGCGTGGACTATATCAACATTTCTTTATTTATTAAGATGAGATGAGACTATAGTTTACAAAGGTTTTTTTTATGTATAATATGTTATTGTTACTGCAAAGTCAACATTGTAAACTTCCGTTTGTGTCGTCGCCTCGGGAGTCATGAGAGTCACTTCCTGACGGAGTGACGGCTGCTTGCGTGGTCTGTTCGCCAACGGTATAAGGAGTGGATCTTCTAAGCTCGCTGCTATCGTTGCTCGTCCGTGGTTCAGTATCAAGGGTATCGCTCGCCGGCCGTTGGTCGCCGTTGTTTATAACTAACAGTTACGTAAGCGCGGTCGCAGTGCGGGCATGCGTCGCGCGCGGACGGCAGCGCGGGCGCCGGCGACGTCGCTGGCGCACGCTTTGACAATACTGGCTCTGGCTGCGGCTTCAGCGGCTGCAGCTACACCGACCACCCCCGACACCCTCTCGGCGCTGGGCGCCATCTTGCCACCCTTCGTCAGTGAACACTTCGACGAGCTGGTGAAGGCGGCGTCTGCTAGCTGTACGTGTTTGTTGTGATCGTGATTACTTTAAAGACTACGAAGTGATGCAGTGTGTTAGGTAGTTGCTCAGTGCCCCAGTATTCTGACACAAGTGACAATCTGGTATATTAGCATCTGTCATTTGCCAATCATTCCGCGAATTGAAATTGATAGGAAAGCGGCTGTCCTACAGCATAGAAGCCCTAAACAATTTCCTAGTATGACTGTATGTATTCTGCACATATAGGTAGGTACATAATGGTTCTTTACAAACAATGCTTTTCAACGTTATAAAAGCTTAAAGATTTTTATTTACGGTCTTTGAACTTGAACTTGTCGTTATTATTGATATACACTGGCCTGCAAACACACAGTTACGTTACGTATAATTGTTTTGGACGTCGACAGCAACAGCACCTGCATTCATTTCATAATGATTCAATTTTTCATCGGTTGACCGTGGCACTGCTGGATACAGTCGAAGGGTTGCCCATTTTTTTGTTATGGCAAAATAAAATGTGAATGGTCAACCAATTTAATTAAAACTCAATGTGTAGACTCATTGAGCTTACAACGTGCAACGTTCTCATATACACAAAATGAAAAGATGAGAAAATAGATAATAAAACCAAATGACACAAATAGCTGACTGCTGCCAAACAGCGGGTTCATAGAGCTGTTGATTTCAATCCTCTGAAGTCAGAAGTTAACGTCCTATAACCTGCTTATTATAGAAAGGTTTAATTAAAAAAATCTGAAAAGGGTTCATTGTGCTGCGAAACCAACACTGATATATGCTAAAACAAATCAGCTGTTTGCCGCATGCTATTTAGTGAAGAGTAAAGTCGAGTAGTAGAGTTCGGTTTTATTCATTATGGTGCGACAGACGACAGCGACAGGCCTTACATTAGTGCAAAAATGCGAAAATCAGATCTGCGACAGAAATCGAGACATCTTATGCATTGGTAGCTCAGGGAGTCGTGAAGTGAAGCATAACTATCATTGTGAATCACAAGATTCACAAGACATTGCCTTTTTCGTATTTTCATAACTAGGTTCTGCATGTCGACTTTACTCTTACGAAGATCTCTTAACTAAGGAGACGAGACTTGTTGTATTTTCACGTTGAATCATCTCAACTGAGAGTAAACGGCAGTTACCTTGTGCAAGTCAATTCTAATACGTCTTAGTTAAACACTAAAGATCATCACATTCAGTGGACCTCCACATAACTCGCACAAGATCACACTTTGGACTATTTACTTCAATGACTTTTAAATAATAAATGTCATCTCAATCAAATCTTTAATAACTTTATTGAGTTCCACTTATACAAAAAATATATGAATGAATTAACATACTTACATAGAATCTTAATGGATCTGAATCTATTACGTACAAAGGTAATAATTTAAAATACATCGACAAAGGTCAATGTTAGTAAGTTGAACAACACCAACAAAAGATTCCCGCTGAGAACGAGTCGAGTGGGCGAGTGCGCTGCCCAGTGTAACCTGAACCGCGGCCAAATAGAGAACCACGTTTTCTTGTAATAAATTTGGCGAAGATTTTGGTACTTACCTTTACAAGCAGCGCCTCTACGAAAGTCCCAACATTCGCTGGGTGTTTTGCATCTTAAACAATGTATTAAAGCGTGATTTATGAACAATAACTACAGATTATATTGAAACTTAGTAAACATTTTAATCAAAATACATTTATGATCATGCTTGTCATTTTATTTTGTTCTGAAACATGTTCTGCCGTATTTTGGTTAGACATCGCGCTCGTGTCGACGATGGGTTAACTTTACTAACTAACTTTTCATTTGAGGAAATGGTTTATCCAAAATTGAATATAACTAAAGTCGTTATATAACCTCCGCAGAAAATTACAGCAACCATTGGCTTCTGGAAGCACAACGAATGTAGCGTCCTTTGTAACGTGTTTCAGGCGAAGCTCTCCCACAGCAGTTGCTGTTCTCGCGCACCACGTCGCTGGAGGCGCCGCAGACGCAGCTGCTGAAGATTACGCGCGGCGGGCAGCGCGCGGTCAGCATGGCCAGCGCGGCCGAGCGCTTGCGACTGCAGCGCGGCGACGCGCTCGTGCTGTACGTGCCCGGCTGGTGGAACACGCCCTCGGACATCTCCTCGCGCGCACTCGTGAACGCGCTTCTGACCAAGCACAGCACCGTGCACCTCCTCGACACCCGGCTCTCCTTCTGCCGCGGTTACGTAACATCCGTGTCCAACATATCCCCCCTCTCTCATATACTCTTTAACTTTTTCAAGAAGTTACACAAATCAGGATACCCTCTGTCTTCAATACACATAATTGGCTTTAGTTTAGGTGCACATGTCGCTGGATTGACTGGGAAGCTGGTAAGAAGACGGCTGAATACTACACTAGGTCGCATCACCGCACTGGACCCGGCGCGGCCGTGCTTCGCGCGTTCTGAGTACAGGTTAGACAAGGAAGACGCCAAGTTTGTGCAGGTGATACACTCCAGCACCGGCGTGCTGGGCATCGAGGAGCCGGTGGGGCACGCAGACGTGTACGTGAACGGAGTGAGCGGGAAGCACCCCGAGTGTCGCGGCAGGAGCATTAGCCTGGAATGCGACCATGCGCAGGCGTGGAAGCTGTACTCCGCGTCAGCGATGAACGAGAACACGTTGATGGGCCGCCGCTGTGCCAGCTGGGACGAGCTGCTGCAGAACGAGTGCAGCGGCAGTGAGACAGTCCTGGGGTACTCGTGCAGCACAAACGCGCAGGGCATGTACCTCTACAAGTCAGAGGAGACGCCTGAGCCGCAGTTCACAGAACGCAAACTGCAAGTGTTCAATCCGTTTAACTTACTGAGGTGGCCGTTCACGAGCTGACAAAGTAATGAATAACAAATAAGACAAGTTTCTACCCACTTGAAACAATAAGGTGCATCAGTGACTCTGTGTTCGTGCGTCATGACAATTTGCCCCTTTAATGCTAAGTAGACAACGTTGTGATTACGTGACTGTGATATTAGTTAAGTTTACATATTTTGTGAAATGCAGTTTTATTGTGACAGAAAAATACCACACGACGCGTTTTATTTATACGAACTTGCAGCGCCATCTAGTTAGTTTAATTTAGTTAGTTTAGAAACTATTTTTATGTCGTGTTTCCAAAACTAGCCGCTTAGCGCCGCCACTGGTGACTGTACTTAGTTAAGATTGATGGCCAGGGTTTGCTAACCATTAAGTTGGACAGAGATTTGTGCGACGGATATTTACATTATTTATTAAACCAGACACATAAATTGTGGTTATTTGCCGGTTAGTAACTCTCAGAAACAGCTCCAGCTGGTACCGTTGCACCGACTTACAATAAAAAACTTTTCCTGCTTGTATCTTCCTATATACAGTAGAGTTTCAACTGAAAATCGAATATAATACGTTCGGATGATTCAGTTACCGAAACTTTGAAATGTAAAACGGCGCTCGTCTTTCTTTATATTATGGAGATAAATACTTGACTATATTCGTCTCTACTTTTAGTACAATGACCTAAAACGAAGCGCACCTGTTAAAGCGTCTCCTAAACTATTCAAATCAGATTGATGGCTTTCCTTTTGGGCGTGAAATTTCATTAACCTCGCTGTAGTTGGAGCGGCAATTTGGTAAAATATCACGTTTCTCAGGCCATTTATATTCCATCAGAGCTCATCAATATATCCGGGGGCAGCACATCGTGTCCATGACGGCTGATTAATGGTACTCAGCGGGTCGGGGCGGGCCGGGGCGGGGGCGGCTGCGGCGGGGAGGGGCGCCCCCCTGCCCCGCACCCGGCGCGCTCGCTGGTAGTAGACCCGTCGAGTCCAGATTGTATAATAACCACTGCGTCTATCTATTTTTTATCGATTTGGTTTGGGATGCCGAGACAGTTGAATGTACGTCGGCATGTCATTGCTCAGAGGTCTTGGTAAGAGGCCTTGCACACTGTTGTTTCTAAGTATTCTGAATATCATAATTATTACAAATACATGATTAACTACTTAAAGTTTTATCAAGAAAAGGTACCTATAATATCTGTCTGCAACATGTAAACTGTAGAACTTAGGAATACCTATCTATACCTTAAGTTGTGTTGTACTTACTTATTTAAAAACAAAAGGTATTTTTTGACAATGATTCTTGGTAAATTGGAACATAAAACCTTTAAACCGGGTATAAATGTGTTTTTATTTTCTTCCGACCACACAAAATCACACTGTAGTACCCATCTTGTAATTTACCCTCCATAGAATTTGATTCTTACATTACCTAACCTCCCAAATTAATTAATTATTAATCTATGTAGGTATCAAAACATCTATTCATTTAAAAATCTACTTCGTTTTATTTTTGAGTTCCTAATTGGTTATGCTACCATTCGTTCAGAAGTAAGAATCCGACTGCATTTTCGTACATAGGTAGGTAAGTACATTATGCCCACCATAGATATCAGATGCCCACTCTACTTTATGCGAGCAACATTCATTATCAGTTATCACTTCTCGTGTTATTACAGAATTACGAAATAAGAACTAAAACATAACAAAATAAATGAAGGCGAGGCGGCGGCAGCACCTTGTAACTGTCAGATAGTATTAAGTTCCTCTCTGACAAGTTTGCGCATAGGTGGCGGCAGGTGCTCCGCCAGCACTGAATACTTACGTACTTACGAACAGACACACTGAACAACTGAACAACTTTTGTAGGTGCGAGTGAGCTGACGTCACTGAGTGCTGAGTGCTCAATGCTCGACACTGAACTACGGGGGGTGCGGGAGTGAGGGAGTTACTGCCTATTGTTTGACTCGATTTGGAGCAGTCAGAACTATTTGCTGAGGTTTGACATATTTTGCTGCTTTTATGTTATCTTGTTGTAAGTAAAACAAAAACCGGACAAGTGCCAGTCGGACTCGCCCACCGAGGGTTCCGTATGAAATGAGTGAATTTAATTACAAATGTATTGTTTTGAGATGTTTTGTATTTGTGGTTTATAACGATGTTACTTGCCAAATTTCACAGTTCAAGGTCAACGGTAACTACTCTATGAATTTTGATTCCCTTGAGAGTGTCGGACTATGCGTTTTTTGCTGAATAAACGGCCGTATCTTTTTTACGTAAACTTAGAAGTTTGATTTTTTCAACTTCATGGGAGCGTAGACCCTAGCATACGGTTTAAATTTCAACTTGATACCTCCACGCATTATCAAAGGGTCTTGACAGACAGACAGACGGAGAACAAAGTTATCTTATAAGGGTTCCGGTTTTTCCTTTTGAGGTACGGAACCCTAAAAAGAGATACAAGAATATTATAGTTAAGTCATAGAAAAGCCACCTAAGAATACATATGGAAAGCAATAAAGATATTGAGTATTGAGTAAGTTTTAAAATTGTAAGTAGTACGTCTATACCTTGAATGTTTTTTCAGCCTGTTTATGGTATCTGTTCTACAGTGGAGAATATGTTAGTCACGAGCGCGACTCAAATGTCACATTTACATAGAGAGAGACCGATGTTTATCTGTGTATTTATGAACTACTGTACTCAGATATGTACATAAGTAGGCGCGGTATTGTTAGGGGTTTAACAAATAGGGGTCAAATATAGGTCAAACAGTACAAGTAGCGTGATAGCGTAATATTATACAAACAACCATTCCATTAGTACGACCGACATGAAGAGAAAACAACCGCGAGTAAATACACGTTCAAGTTCACTTCAGTAACAAGATTATGAGAACACAAACTAATGACTTCTACTGGGAATCGCAACTACAAGTATCTGGAGACTACTTTAATTAAGGCGGCACTGCTCGCCAGCAGTCTGTCCGGGACCCGCGCCCCGGGATGCGGGATTAAGTTTAAAGAATTTATTTCTCATATGAACATAGTTCACTTAAAATGTAGGATTTACTAAATTTCTTAACAAGTCGGTACTAGATATTATAACTTAGGTAGCTTTAGCGTTGGGCGATAAGTTTCATGATTAGTTAAAGGTTTTATTTGTTAAGTAGTACTATCTATTCAAGTCCAAATAAGAAAAGTGGCTGTCCCTGTAAGTATGCGACTTTAGTTTTTTTTTATTGCATATTTGTATCTGGTTAAGTAGCAGTAGTACTTACCGACTTATGTTTTTTTACCGTATGTGCAAGCTCGTGTGCGTGGTTAATTTTAATTTGTATCGACCTATTTCTGGTGTATTTTTGAGTAAATGTTGTGTTTGAGTAGTAGGTAGGTAGGTAGGCAGGTAAGTGTGTTTCCGCGAAGTCGTGGAGGCTGCCCCCCGGTGGCGCACGTTGGCCCACTAACGTCCATCATCCGGTTCTAGGAACATGTAATGAGGCGCGCTCTGACAGCCAGTAGCCACGCCTTCAGGGACCTACAATGTACTACAGTCACTGCAGACGAATAAAAGTAACAATTTCAGTTTACAATAATTGGAAACTTCTTTATCACACACTTCCTCTCTACTCACCGCTTTTACGATCTCACTGCAGTCACATTATAGACTGTGCTGCAGTGAACTACACACGCGTCTTTTTTGTATAATTTGCATTAAAGTGCGAAACTGCTTATAAGTATATAACAGTGGATTTCAATGCTAAGACTTTCGTACTAGCGTAACATTCAAACAGTTTTTCGAATCAGCGTGTTGGCGACAATGTCATTCGATATACTTAGCGGTTTTCGACTTAATGTGTTTTCGAACTGGCGTACCACTCTTAGTTTTTATCGAAATAGCGTGCGCCGAAATAACGACATTGGAATCTTCATATTACTTCCATATTTTCTAGATGAAAGCGATATATTGATTTAACTATTATGCCCTGAAGTTTTTGTCCTTATACATAGAATCTAGATAGACAACCTACATCGACTTATGGAGTAGGTACTCCTCACAACTTTCGGATGAATCTGCCACATATCAGAAGCGCTTGAGTCAATCGAGAAAGGGGCCAAGAGGCTCATCGTCGACGTTGCATTGGTGGCGTCAAAGCTCCAGAGCTTTGAACATCCTTAAAGAGCTGCAAGTCAGTCGAATTTCAATCGGTATATTTCGCAGTGTTTACGTTGGTTTTGCACATTCTGCCATCAATAACAAACGTGCAGCACTGCACCCTCGTTGCATGGTGCTCATCCTACCCATACCGCACAAGACGCTATGACAACATTTTTATTGTACTTCTTAGACCTACGAGTGAAATTCTCTGCCCGTATTTCTAATTACCAGTGCTCCATCGTCGACCACGTCTTAGCTTAGTTAAAATAATAGTGGTACGCGAGTCTGACTCGTAGAGTTCCGTGGGTACTACCTATAAGTAAGTATTACAAGGTTATTATATACAAAATATATATTAGGCTGCTACTTTTTAATTATTTTTCAACATAATGGATTCATAGTAGCCCATCCCATAGAAAAAAGCGAGATAAAGTAACCCCTGTACTTTATATAATTTTCCGGGGCTGCCTCAATTTTGAGCTGTAGTTAGAACAGTTATTGTATTGGTGTTGTTGTAATACCTGCTCATTTTTTTCCCTTCACTATCAAATCCATCCAAAGGTTGTCAGTAAGAGATCGCTTTTAGCGATAAGGCCGCCCATTGTAACACCCTATGTAGTCCTTAAAGTTATGATTTGTAAGTTTTTATGATGTACAATAAAGAGTATTCTATTCTATTCTATTCTGTATGAAAAAAAAAACAATAAAAACTTATTATTATTACCTATTTATATTATTTGCTAAGTAGGCGGCATACTTATATATTCAACACGTTATTTGAGCATTTATCGTTGGACTACACACTTGTATTAAAATGTACTTTTTAGATATTTCATTCGAAAGTATATTGAATGCCAGCTGCATCTGTTCCGTCGTGTTCGTGTACCATATTGTATTGTGTTCACAAAGTGTATAAAGATACATATTTATTATGAAATGTGTTACTAATGATAGTAATATGAATTAAGAAACTGAAGACCTCCTCCTTTTCGATTAGATTGAAATCCTTCTGTTGACCTCTTACTTTGTTTTCTCTAGTCTACGCCGTGAACACAAACTATCAACCTAAGAACTTACAGTGTAGATTCAGAGGTAATAAAGTATTAACTATTTCATATTTTCAGAACAGTTAGTGTATTTACAGTAGCTGATCTCTCTGAAAAGAGTATGTATGTATGAATGCATGCTAAATGTCTTCAGTTTCAGCAATTCAATACTTGAAAAAAAAATCTCAAGTTAAGATATCTTTACCAATTTGATAGAAGAAGTAGCATTTCTTTATCGACCATAAGTAACTCCATTGACAAGTCTTCACAACAAACAAAGTCAAAAGATCCGGAGTGCCGGCCAGCCATTACTGTCCATTGTACTTTATATGAAAGGAAATCTATAGAATTTCACAATATTCTTTGTAATAAATGTTATAATGAATAGCTGAAAATAAATACATATCACATGGGTAGTTCAATTCGCAGATTGTTCAACAACATTTACTCTTACATTAGTAGTTATTGTTAACTGTATGTAGCTTTATTGACGAACTATCCACTCTGTATGCATGTTTGTATGTATGGTGGAACTATTAGTTTCACTGATGTCGTATAGGTACTAAGTAAGAATTACTCATATGATCTTAATATCCGTGAAATATTGGAAATTATATCAACAGATATTTTGTAGCTATATCGTGATGTAGGCGTTGTGATGTGGCAGCTAAGGGAAACGGGTTCTGTGCCTGATCATGGGTGCACGCGCACGTGCCCGACCTCTGGACTAGACCTCTCGCGTAGGAATAGGAAGATAGCATGGTGTACATAACACAGAACTTGGTACAATATACTTCTATGTAGTAGGTGGTTCTAGTTATTTCTGCTAAGTTCCTGCCGGCTGTTTCACTAACATAACTTACTAAAATAGGTACGTCCAGTCGGTCTAACGCTAATCTAATGCAATGTAACGTCTAGTGCCAAATTAGTTCAGTTCGAGTTCACTAGCTAGATTCACTAATTCAAGTAGTTGTAAAGTGGAGACGTAACTTTGTTTACAAGACTTGGTGCTAGTTCCTGGTTCGTGTATGCTTCCATAGATACAGGGTCATATTACCCCCACTCTATTTATAGGCAGTTATAATAATCCTATAGATGTACTCGACATTGTAAATAATGAAGAGTCTATATTTACTGGACTCTGGAACTACCAGCCATATTTGAACAATCCTTAATCCGATTTTTGAAGAATTTTCACGTCTCGTCGTCTCTTGGGAACTGTAAAACAGATAAACCAGCGGTGCACTGATAGTGTTTAATAAATACATATCTGTCTTGATAGTGGTCCTTGTGGTCAGCCATGTGTAGAAGAGCAGTCAGCCAGTAACTCATGCATTAATGAATGGTCGGTGTAATCGTTAATAAAATACTAAAGTCTAAGCCGATATATGGTCATTGGTCAGTGTGGTGCACGGTTGCCGCCCGAGGCGCGTGCGCATGCTGGCCACAAATAATATTACTTATTGCTGTAAAGATAAACGATGCAGCGCGAGCGAATCGTGTTCAACAAGCACTTGTTTTAAAGATTATAGTGTGCGAGGTAATCAAGAGATATTATATCGATGCGGCGCTTTCATAAAGCCAAAGCCAAGCCCCCACTCTCTCACTCTTTGTTTCTAGATTTTCTCTTTGTTCGATTAGGAATTTGTATGCAATTAAACTTAAATGACAGCATCGTAAACATTACACGGTTCAGTGGGTCTTCATGAATCAACACGAGCTTATCTAATCTCATGAATTTACTTAATAAAAAACATAAAAGAAGTAACTGTCAAATAGCAATGATTTTGTTGCAGAAAAAAAGGCAGAACACAAAAAAACTACATTCTATAATTGTTTCATAGATATGAAACTAAAACATTTCGTTTCGAGTTTCGAGTTTGACAAAAGATTTTTTACCGTTTCAAAAGAGTACCGAGGATTAAATTATCGTTGTAGGGTATCTGCAATACAACAATAGTGTGGAATTATTATTAGTACCACATTGTGCCAGCCGCGGGCACTTCCCGAAATGGCCGGGTCACGCTCGGCTGAGCCGGGCATTGTCGCCAGCAGCCGCGCAGGACTGCGAGCAGCTACAAGCTGATGTTGTGGCCCGACAGGTTCCCTGATGAGAACCAACCCAACGTGAACGTTACTTCACAGAGCCGAGAAAGTGTTCACAATTGACTCGCGACTCACAGAGTTATGTGAACCTATTCCATCTGTCGAATGACGGTTGTTGTTAGTTACATCGTTAAGTCGGGTCCACATCCACACAATACAATATTATTTATTGCTTTATACTTTACGGGTTACCACATAACTTTCTATCAGGAATTCAGTTGACGCACAATGCAACGCTAAATTGAGTCCATTTAGTAAATGAATCACTGTGAATATAATGACTATCTGTTAAAACGTCATACCAGCTACCAACTAAGCAAGTCCTAATTAAGGCAAGCCATAACTAACAAAGTCATTTGCGAGATATGCTGTTCTTAAAATTGGTGCTACACAAACTTGGGATTAGAAAACGGCTTATTTTAGGTCATGCGTAGGATTAGTGCGAATGGACATAAGAGAATGACGACATTTTCTATTGTGGTGGTCGACGAACAGTTTTGATGGATGGTGTGCACCCAGCTCTATATTAGCTTAATGGTAACGTTTCAATCAATTCAATTGTTTTCTGTCGAGAAGTGAAGAAAAACTTAGTGTGTCGGCACTCGGCTGGCATCCCATACGAGCTGTTGTTAACGGAGAGAAGTAGGTGAACGTGCTTCTCTTAGTATTTACTACGTATAAGTACATGGTTTTGAACGCTTTATGTCCCACACATACTTGTCACATGTAAGCAGTAACACGTGTCCTCGAATGCATTCAGCGCCAGAGCTTTACAAATCCGAGGGTGAATACAAAGTGTACCGTACCCACCTAGCCAGACAGGTATCTGTACAACGGTCTTTAAGAAACTCAACGGCTCTAATACAAGAGCTTGTTACTCCGGACGTGACGTGCATGACAACGCTCAACTTTGTGAACTAAGATCGATACACTTACAAGAAACTAATGACATTCGTACGACGCCGACGTACCTCCAATACCGTCGGCACTCGGCACTCAGCAGCACACAGGACCGTGCGTCGGCTCTCTAATGGACTTTTGATACGAGCCCCTTGGACCGGACGCGGGCGGCATTAGGAGCGCGCGACTCAATTGGACGCGCCCAACTAGGAAATTATCGTTTTAGCCGCGACTAATGCTCCTAAAATTATTCTCAAAGTTTCCAGGAAACTAATAACAATCGTCAGGTTAAATGCAGTCGGTGAGGAACGAACTAACTGCGCGTGAAATCTATACCTTGATGACAACACGCGGACGCATTACGATGTTCTCGAAAATATCGTTTACAAAACACACACTTCTGAAAACTGTTCTATGTTTAACGCCATTCTAGTTAGCCTGGTATTTATTGTTGTCGGAGCCACATGCCTCGTTGTTATGTAAAAAGTGTCATGTGTGCAATTAGTGAGATAAGGGCGATTGCAGATAGTTGCGTCCCCGCGACCCCTCGCCCTGGCACTCTGTGTGTCGCTGCGACAGACACGCTACGAGTTTATTAGCACAGCCAGTATTGTGCACACAATACTTTTGGTGCGCAAATGTAACGCAGGCAAAACGTTTAGCTGTTCAAGGCTGTTTTACATTTGGCACATTAGGCGGCCCTTTCAATGTCCATAGTTATATAAAGGATAACTATAGCTCGACATTTAAGACTTAGCTCAATTGTTGTTTGATGTGTTTAGGTATGTTGCTTCTTTTCTTAGTGTAAATAGGATGCTGCAGTGACTTATCACTAAATCTACTAGCGTGGCTGACATCACGATCGCGCGATATCTCGATTCCGCTACGTTTACTTCCGCCAAAGAGGTTGCCAAACATCGTTGCATCCGCAATCTTAGCCCGAGTTCATGGATACCAAACAAATGCTGATTTACTAAAACACAATACGGAATGTACCAACTCGAATTAATTGGCAACGCTAACGTATCGCGTGTGCGCGCCCGCCGGACGTCACTAGTGTGCCCTGTCATTTACGTTCCCTCGTAATTGGCCCCAAATGATCGGTTACTTGCTATTCCCTTTCGTGTTGCACCGACTTTTTTGGACTAGCAAATGAACTGTCCATGTCTGACTCGGTTGAAAAGCGGTCGCGCTATATTCAGCTTTGCGATTTATACGCGTTTTGCATGCGACCGTGTTCCGCAGGCCGCCGGGCCTCTCTCAGCACATTGGCAGTCCGTTAGCAGCCGCGAGGCCCTTAGCCAGCGTTTCCTAAAAAGCGTTCGAACCACAATGGAGTTGTAGCGATAGCTCGTTTCTCAGAAACATTGCCTTTGGTTGCACCGACGCGCGACGCGACGCGACGACGACGTAAGTACTGCCTGTATGCGGTATGGCTAGTGGGAACTCCGTGTGAGAACTTCTTGCGTTGATGTGTTGTAGGGCGACCACGTGGGGCCCGCCGGGACCTGCGACGAATTATAAAGTAAGTAATAAATTCTCGTGAGCAATAAAAGCCAGTCATTTTGTCATCGACTCCTCCTAACATAACAGATGGCCCAACTTCTACAGTTCTCAGGGTGGAGTTACAAATAAGAATTTATAATTAACAACCTTATGATTGCCGGTTTCCTTGCAGTATTTCGTGCCTCCGTGAATCCGGTAATTCTGAAACATGCACCGCTCGGCCGGTAATTACCGCAGAAGTGTCCGATACCGATACCCTTAACCGCAGGGTTATCACGAAAGTGTACACCGAGCAGTTCGGCAACGCACAGGATGTGGCCGACAGGCCGCGCGGCCATGTGCCCGGTGCCGTGTGTGCTCTGCGCTACTCAACCGTAACGAACACGTACCGGCAACCGAACGGCGGCGGCGTGGTGCAGGGACAGTTTGGTCTCGAGATGGGCTGAACTAGTTCGGAGTTTCGGTAGAATGCGAGGCCAGCTTATACTGGTTTAGTTGCCACTGACGTACGGCCCGCTGTTCATTATTTATTATTACATGAAGTGAGTCGACTGTTCTTAATTATAAACATAAAAATTCACGCTTCAATCCAGTTTAACGATGCTCTTGAACATGTTTCGAGTGCTAATGCAATTAGAAGCAGATATAAGAGCTGCTCGATAAATTAATTAGAGAAGCACCGCGCCGCGCCAGCCCGGGCTCCGGAACCGGGGCCCGGGGACCGGGGGCCGGGCTCAGGGGGAATACTGAAATAATACACTGCCATGTTTAATATATATGCGATTATTATATTTAACTTTCAAACTAGTTTTATGCATAACGCATTACACGTTCGTAATTCCCCGAGGGGCGAACCAAATCCGTACTCCGACCATTTCCGATGACTGCGTGGCGATAGCGTCGGTAATCGACCATCACGACCACAGGGCGAAATAATATAGGTGGTAAGTGGCTATAGTATTACGATTTGTGGTCGAATAGCGTGGACTGGTTATACATATACTGATATAGTGAGTATACGTATACCACATTTACCACGCCACTGACTACGTCATCATCTAGACTTTCACACCTATTTACTTTGTAATTCAACAACTAATTTAATTAGGTACGTTTTGACTACATTTGAGGAGCTCCAAGTTGCATGTGTCTTGAACCATCCCGGAGGCCCACACCACCGCTCATTTGTTAAGATGGGCTCTCCCTCAAGTCTTTGCTAATCGAAGTAACGCACACGACGTATAGCCTTCATAGACTGTCTCCGACGTCACCGTGGCTTCACCCCTCATGCTCATTACTACGTGATTACTTTGAACCCCGCGCGATATTACGTTGTAGGGTTCTAATAAGTGGTTGCTTTGATTGGTAGATTGAGGTAATAATATAATAAGCAGCCGGGCCGCACTTACTGCCGACAGATGGCGTTGTCTGTTCCGTTCCCATGGTACTATTTCACAAAATTAACGGCATCACATAAAATGCGGGTTTTTTCCAAGGATGATTCTAAAAGGGAACCTATTATTGATTTTGTTTGTGATGTTAGAGTAAAGTAAGAATAAAGTAAACCGATGTGACGTACGTGTTTTCATATTATATTTATTACCAACGCACAAATATGACAACGTGTGGCGGATTCTGTTGTGTACACACTAAACTTAATTTAGGCTACTTATTGCTATTCTTATTCCCCCGTAAGATATCCAAAACTGGATGGATTTACCAGATAATATTGTTTTTATTTATTGATGACACTACAACGATGATATCTTTAGGATTGGCATATTATGTAGGTACCCATACTTCTATCGTAGTATTCGCAGTATAGAATTCGCCTTATGAGTACTTAGCAGGCGCGACCCAATTGCAAATTGTAAACCGAATGAAAATAATGGGTTCCGCCGCCTGCTACTAAACTTAATGCGGGTATTTAACGGAGGCTTTCGGCTCATGATATAGTTTGTTAAACCCAAGCTGAGTTTATTTTGTTTATCAGTAGTTTATTTTATCTTTCTTGTCTATTTCTCAATCTACTATCGATCTTTTTAGTGCATTAGGTACCTACTTTTTACTGTCCATTGTTAATTACCGACATACTGTTACTACACAAAATTCTCCTTATATCAAAATTTATATTAAGTTACTACATTAACATTTGATTACATTAAAATTTCACTAAATTCTAAGTGGATCTCACTTTCTTAAAACATTCTTATCTGTTTGAATACATATTTAAATGTATTATTCAGCTGTTTATAATTAATAAACTATTTAATATGAATGAATATAAAATAAATAATTTCGTTTAATTTGTTTACTTCATTAAGGTGAGACTGAATCATTATTTCATTTATATTTTAGTACCTACTCGCAGCAGAGAGACGATTTGAGTTTGGAGATGTTGAATGAAAAGCGTAGGTAGTTCAGATTATTTATTTGTGTTATACTTATGTAGGCCCCTTTATAAAGCTTACAACTCTTAGTTTATTTATATAATGTTCAGGTATGTGTCTTATTTACCCACGTCAACGTTCTATAAAAAATATCCAGATCTACGTGTAACTCATGATACAACAATTTATTGTAATTTGAAACATATACGTATTTCCAGCAGTGTACTTACGTATGTCTGCTCTTAATGACAGTTGTGCAATCTGAGGCGTTGAATGTTCCCGTAATAAATTAATCACAAACAGTACCTTTCCTCTCTGTTGGGTAAAAACTTATTATATCTATGGTAAAAACCATCGCAAATGTGCCGTGCAATGTGTCGGCGCGACTCTAGTGCGGGCCCGGGGCTCCGGCTCCGCAGGGCCGCAGGGGTGCGCCCACTTGTCCCCACCAATGCATTGTCATCATTTTTAAAGTAACAACCATTGTAATCGTTGGATCTATTACCTCACAAGCATACAATTACACCCGACCTCGTCGAGCTGACTTCAATAATGTTATATTATGAAGGTACCTATTCGTAAATAGATAGTTGGCAGAGAGGGTAGATTAAAAAAAGTGTAATTAAAACATCTGCTCGTGTTGCACTTATCACAATATTTGTTAGTCTGCCGCTTGCCTCTACAAAAAGCTCTCTGTATCTAGGTTGTCCGTTTGCACCAACTTCAAGTAGCTTCAGACTTCTTAACTCAAAAGAAATACTTTAATGAAAGCAAGCCTTGCACTTAATAGATGGTTCGCCATGTTGTTGTTACTCGAGAGTAGCTACGTTTCTTAGTGAGATACATACATACATACATACATAAACTCACGCCTTTTTCCCATGGGGGTAGGCAGAAACTACAGAGCGCCATATGCTACGATTCTTACATACTTCTTTTGCTTCGTTTACATTCATACATGTTGTCATACACACACGCCGGTTGCGAGTACTACGCACCTGACCTTTCTGAAGAACCTCACCAATAAGGTCTATGTATGTCCTTCTAGGGCGTCCCCTCCCGGCGTTCCCACTTACATCTGCCTTGTAAATACCTTTCGTTAGTCGCCTTTCATCCATCCTTTCAACGTGACCAAACCATCTAAGCATACTCTTTTCAATTTTTGTTACTACATCTTCTTTTAAACCACAACGTTGCTTTATATCATCATTCCTCAATCTGTCATTAATTGTTACACCACACATACTTCGCAAGGAACGCATTTCTACAGCATTTATTCTACATTCATGTCTCTTTTGCCACACCCAACATTCACTTCCATACGTTAGTGTAGGCACCAGCACACCATTGTGAACAGCCAGTCGTGCCTTTTCGGACATAGACTGGCTGGTCACAACGCCATGTATAGCGCCATTCACTTTATTTCCTGCATTCACTCTCCTTTCCACATCCGCATCAATCTTTCCATCCCTTGTAAACAGACTTCCCAGATATACAAAGTCATTCACTTGTTCTACACTCATATCGTTTATTTTCACATTGCACAACGACACGTTTTCGTCTCTTTCAAACACCATTACTTTCGTCTTATTCACATTAATGTTCATCCCTTTCATCTTATATGCTTCATTCATCTTGGTCACCATGTCTTGCAACTGTTCTGCTGACGATGCGAGAAGAACTTGATCGTCTGCGTAGAGGAGGCATTTGACGGACAACTCATTCATCCTCAATCCACACTCACTCTCTTTTAAATCTGTCAGACAACTATCCATGTATAAGTTGAACAGCCAAGGTGACGCTACACAGCCCTGTCTAACTCCCCTAGAGATGTTAAACCAGTCTGTGTATGCCCCGTTTATCCTGACACAGGCACTGGAATCCCTATATAAAGATTTCAGTGCCCGTACCAAGCACCAGTCCACACCATACATGGATAGTGTCGACCACAGCTCATCCCTCCACACACTATCATAGGCCTTCTCCAAGTCAACGAAAGCACAGTAAACTTTCTTGTGCTTAGCCAGATATTTTTCGGCTATGCACCTTAAGGAGAAGATCTGATCCATACATCCCATTCCCTCTCTAAACCCTGCCTGCACGTCCCATAATTTCTCGTCTGTCAGTCTGATCACTCTTTTAATCAAAACCTTTGCATACAGTTTACCAACTACGCTTAAAAGGCTAATGCCGCGGTAGTTTTTACACTCCTGCTGTGAGCCTTTTCCTTTATACAGTGGCACGATTACAGCCTTGCACCAGTCATCTGGGACTCGGCCATATCTCCAGCACATATTAAAGATCCGGCACAACAGGCTTGCTACTACCCCGTCACCGCCCTTCAGCATTTCAGCGGACAATCTATCATACCTTGCAGCTTTTCCAACTTTCATTTCTCTTAACGATCTTACGATCTCATCCATTCCTATTTCATTCTCTTCATCTACATCCGGGTTTGGGTTTTCACCACTCTCCTCTGCCCAGTTACCCACTCCTTGCACACTATCCTGAAAACTAAATAAACTTTCAAAATATCCTTTCCAGCGTTCCAAGACATCACATTCTTCGCTTATCAAACAACCATCCTCTGCTCTTATAACATTTATACTCGAAGTCTTTGTCACTCCACGAGCCAATCTTACCTGTTTCCAAAACATCTTAACATTGGCCCTGAAGTTATCCGAGAACTTCCTATTATACTCTTCATCTTTTTCATCTTAGTGAGATTAGACATACTAATATTATAACATAACTAATCTTTAATAAGCTTATCTCAGTAACAAAATATTACAACAACAAATAGTGTAGGTAGTGTAGGCAATAAGAATTAGGCACAAGTCTTATGACACATTTTTTTTGGTATAATTGGTTTGGCACTCAGCACTAAACACAAGCCAACAGTCGAGTTACTTACTAGGCACTGGGCATTGAGCATTAGGAACTAAGCAAAAGGCATTAGGCACTCAGCACTAAGTAGATCAGATGCTTTCTCTCCTTATTTTCGTTTGGTGTATGGCTAACCTGGTGAAGATAACTTGGTAGGCGTCCGCGATTGACAAATTCAAGGTGAATGACACTATAACCGAGTCTGTCTGTATGTATGAATTCTGTATTATTTAATTTAGCTCATTTAAATAATAAACTCCTACATGTATTCGTTTTTACAGTAACGATGGTACTCTATTATGATAATTAGAAAGGATCGTTTCACACATCTGCTGGTTTAGTTCCACTCTGTGAGTGTAGCTGCACTGAGCGTCTTGTAATGTGTTGGTTGATCTAAATGCACAGTTGGATAACAGTTAATGATGTGATCATTTATTTTTTGTTTACTACAGAAAGTACTTACGAATAATTACTGTCATTACCTACTCCGTCGACATGATTAGAGAGTTCAAGGAATTTACAAATTCCGTTTACTAAGAAAGAAAAAATCTAAGGACTCATACATACCGCCGATATTACCTATATTTATTTCTAAGTATTGGTACATATATTATGTAAATTCAAACAAAAAGCAAGCAAAATCAAAATTGGAAACTTCAGCACGTAATAATCAGCAAACCAAACAAACATTGTCAAGTGATGTGGGGCTAATGGGGCTCGTGGGGCCGCCCCACCAGCCCCACGTCACGCCACGTCGATTGACCGACCTAAAGAACTAGTTTCCATTTCCACTTAATACTAACTTTGTTTCAAAGGTGTCCGTTTCCAAGAACACTGGTAGGTGAAGTAATCGATACAAGTTACGACAATATACGTCTGGAGCCGCAACCTACGACACATAAATAACGGACGGCTTTGTCTGGGAAACTTACATTTTTCACCCGGACACCGGACACCCGGACACGGCAACACTACGGACATGAGACATGATGTATGTGTTGAGGATTGTAGATATCGCTGCTGAAACACTAGAAACAGCGTCTTGAGAAACATTTGCGGAGAGACAAATATCACACAGATGTTTGACATTTTAAAGGATGTAAGAGGTTTCCTAGCTACGAGCTAAGTACCTACGTATTTTTTTACTTTTGACATAATTTAGGTAAGATATACAAAAGAAACAGGCATAATACAGTATTTATGTCTGTAAAAACTAAAACATTGGGTTTGGTTGTGGTTTCCAATATTAGCTTACCTAGTAAGTTTACTAAGTTTTTAACCTTTCATTTAGTATCAATTATTATAATAACAATCAGAAAAACTACATTTTATTATAACGTTACGGTGATGTTTTTTTTTCTTTTAGCGATAGGGGCGCCCATTGTAACATGCAGCCCTAATAGTTATAATTTGAAGGTTTTTATGGTGTACAATAAAGAGTATTCTCACCTCGATTGGACAAAACTACTTTTGACTGTTTATTCAGTCAAAACTACTTCAAAACTAGCCGTAGCATAAAAAAGTGTTATTGACAGATTTTGCTAGTTAAAAGTTTTTTGGCTGGTTAACAGTTTTGACTGCAACATAGATATTTAGTTGCATTACTGTATACTCTAGCTATGACGATATCAACAACGCATATTGCTTGATTGTTTGACAGAAACTCCTTGAAAAGAACTTCTTTTGAAGATCAAGTTTACCTGTGTGAATAATAACATCAGCCTGTAACTGTCCCACACTCCCACTGCTGGGAAAATGCATATTCTAAAAGACTAATACATTAATCATCTGTCGCTTGTTTAGGCGGAGTGGCGCTTGCAGACTTACATTAATTAATCTTAAGAATGATGGCCCAGAGGTTAAAGCGCGTACCTTTCTTGCACGAGGCTGTGGTTCAAATTCGGTCATGTACCTACCAATGTTACTTTTTCAATAAAATGTACTTTCTAAGTTTATCTTCTAAGACATCATTGACATCGGTGAAGGAAAACATCGTGAAGAAACCTGGACTTATAACTATAAGTTATAGTTATATAATGTATAATGTATAAGTTTGAAATCGCCAATCCGCCTTGAGCAATCGTGGTGATCAATGCTCGAGCCTTCTCTGTATGAGAAGAGGCCTTTGCCCTGCAGTGGGACAGTAACAGGCTGGTGTAATATATTATTAATATTACAGGTTGCTTCACGATGCTTTTCTACGACGATTTATTTATTAAAGGTAAACCAACAACTTCTGTATACAGCATTACATTAGAATAATAATAAAAAGTATCAGACTTATACAGTCGCCAATAATAGGTCGACCAACATTCAAGTGAGTGAAAAAACATTTAATTACTTGCTGTTACCTGCCACGCTTCGCTGTGGCACATTGTGATTGAATGATTAAAAAAAAGAAAAAAAAAATAGATAAAAACAATCCTTGATGCGGATTATATATCATCCTAAAATTTCAGCTCGATCGGTGCAGAACTTTTTGAGTTTTTGAAGCGTACACAAACCAACATAACATTTTATATATTATAGATTATTAGCTCACTAATTATATAAGTACGATATCAATAATGTCATGAGTAAAATAAACTAAGAAAGTAGGTATACAAATTGGAAAAGTCACAATACGTGACTTTCAAATTCCTGTAACTATAAGTAATCAGTACAATTAAATAAAAGGACACGACGTCATATTTAGAGAAGCCCTACTGAACTACATAGTAAGCTTATGATTACTGCTTACGTAAGGACTCTGCTGCCCAGCGCGGCGCACAATACGTACCTATATACTTAAGTTACTCATACGGGAAGGAACGGACCTTTCCACACTAAGGTTTGTCAAATATTCTTTACAAGTTTGATTCAAAATCAGCATGAAAGTTTCATGTAAGGTTGGGGGAGGGAGCATGCCTGCCTACCACGCGAACGTTCCAACTAAACTTGTGCACGATAGTTCGTTCATTTTCAGGAGGAATATAAGTAATGTGAATGGAGAATGTAGGAGCAATTATCGTTGAATTTAGTTTGAATGTAAGCAGCTTTTTATCACTGCTGCGCTAAAATGGTAGTCGTAAATACTAAAAATGTACTGCAGGTAATGTAACTAGGTAGGTATGTAGAATTGTAGATGCACAGCATGTATTATCAAGATTTTACAACTTATCCATGTTATGGCACATATCCCTCCCTACCCATACATAGTATTGACACTCGCAGGCAACTCTAATAAAGTACATTCCTTCAACAATTTTATGGGCAATAGCAAGTCATAAATGCGATACGATCCGAGATAGCGAGAGCTCTGGTCGGACACTCTCCGGCGATGCGGCCCGTTTGCAAAGTATCCACATTTAATGTAATGGCAGCTGTGGGCAGGCGATATTACCCTCATCACGTCAAACAGGTGACGTATTTAAGCGGAATTACTTTAATTTCGTCACAGAGCAGTACCTAGTCAGCTACTTTAGCTGACTGCCCGGCAACTGTGGGAATGGTAATCGTACGCTTTGTTCGGTGCGGTGCAACACATGCGGGAAAATAAAAACTGCAAAACGTACATTACAGCAGTTATCCGCGCGTGTTAAGAGAATAATTTGTGAGTCGTTATGACTGTTGCTAGTTTAAGCGAGCTTCTCGGTACGAGTGTGCCGCGCACGCCAGCCGCCCGCTTCCACCGCCTGCGCCACGGGGAACCAGGGGGAGGGGCGGGGGCCGGGGGGAGAGCAGACGTGCGCTCACAAATTAATGCTTAAAATATTTAATTAATCATCTCCGGTATAATGATGCGTCTACCTGGGCGTTGCCATGACGATCCCAGAATATTACCAATTATATCGTAGTGAGGCGTGCGGCGCGGCGTGCCGGTGCCGAGGGCTGCGGGACGTGATTGGCTCCTTAGTCACGACTTTAGAATTCAATCTCCTTTTGACGGCTGCGTGCGACGCGACGTGTGGCTGAATACCTTCACATTTTTTCCTTAGGAACGCTTTCGATTCTACAAACCTATGCAGGAAAATACTCGGCGAACAAACAAACGGTTTACGACTGGGCGACTACACCCATTCGCGTTCGGCACATAAAGCAATATTACTGCAGTTGCCAGTTGCGACCATTTTAATTACATTCCATCTGTAAACAAAGTCGTTCCAACCTTACGACGATCAGGCGCACACCGCCAGGACTTGTGTCGGGAAATGTTTGTGGGGAGAGGGTTCCACTTACTACCTAAATAATACTCCCTGCGTGGCATGGCATGAGGCATGTAGGTAGCATTATGTAAGGCAATGCGCGCAAGGTGAGCACCTAATAGTCTTGCATTTCGGGAAACTCTAAACTAATGTAACATGCGTGTATTCCTCGCCGGTGTGCTTGTGTGGCTGACACAAGGCGTCGCTCGGGTGTCGGCTGCGACGATCGACTCCTACCTAACGACTCAATATAAAACGGCTCAGCCGTAACTAGAGCCTCAGACGAACAATGCGATAGCTTTTAACGGTCATAATAAAAGGAGAAAGCCCATAAAGTGCGAAATATAAAACGCGCGCCATAAAAAGGTAAGTTAAATAAGTTTATTGCGCGCCGTTACTTTAATTTGGACCTCCCGAGGTACCTAATATACCTATAGGTACAGACACAGCACTCGCCCGACAATGGCGTGAGACCATGAACAATGGCACTCGTATGCTGTACTTTGTCGGCCCCGTTACGTGTTAAATATCAGGCATTGTCCTTTAAATAACACCGCCTTTTTACTTTCATGTTTTTTTCACAATGGAGTTCGCGTGAATAGTCGCACTCGTACCTACTCGTACGATTAGAAATATAAGTTGCGAAATTGCTTTTGTGCAGACGCGAGGCCGCCTCGAATGCAATAAAGCCCTTACAGGTTAGTTGGCAGAAGTCGAAAAGTAGCGCCGACTGGTAACGACCTACAAACTGGAAAGAATCCCTACGACGTGTTGCGAGGCTTGCATGCGCCTGGTACTGTGTGTGGTATTATGTGTGCTTGTGTGTGAAGCGGCGCCGCCTTACTCCGTCGGTACGGTGGGTGTAGCCGGGTGCCAATGACTAGCAATAGTCACGTTGATTGAATAGAACCTTTTCCGTCGCGTGTGGGGTGAAAGCGAAATGGTTCACTTATTCATCAGGACTCTTATATACGGTAATGTTGAGTTTGGCCTGACCCTAATTGCGTCCACATTTATCATTTCGGATTGAATATAGGGTTTTTGTAGTTGAGTTATTGAGTGGATATAGTGTAGTGAACTACGCTTATCAGTCACAGGCACTCAGGACCGAAGCTTTTCTCATTACTTATTACATATAATGTAACTGAAACAGTCAGACCTCATTCGTTTATTTAAGCAAATGATATTAATCTGGTTGTTTTTGTTTTGGCATTTTGGTCACCACCTTTCATTTGGAACTTCACTGGGTTTACGGTCGTAGGTTGACTAAGCAATGTAACTTCGGCAACAAAGTTCTAATATATTGCAAATGAGATGTGTTGTCAGCTCGCCTAGTAGTGTGGCGCGTGCTTTACTGCCTCAGAATAAAACGAAATAGTCGCGGAATTGAAATAGTTCCGACTGGCTGTACTCTGGCACTGTCGGCGAACACACTGAAACTGTGACGTCATAACACATAACCACAAATGGCTTTTTTATAGATCAGAGCTGTTTTTATGGCGTCAGTCATATGTACTTGAACAGTTTGGCAGACTGCGCTGATATTAGGCGTCCTTCTGCAGAAATACACTACTTACTTAAATGAGATCTCATACCATGACATAATATGAAACTAGGTACCTACTCTTTTTTCATATAATATTACGGTGTCGTACCACCGTAGCTTATAAACTTTTACTCACTAGTGTAATAATCTATAGTAAATACATCGAACTTTTATTGTGGATTAAGTAGGCATAATCTCCCACAAAGTTACATTTTGAAAAATCTGTATGGTATTAAGCATTTGAAAAGCTTACGCCAATTCCACACGTTTTGATTTCGACGCAGAAAAACTTTCGCTGAAATCGATAGAAAGAAAAAACTCTCCATTGGTAGGTACAGAACAACAAATATTCGTCAAGCTCAAAACACATATTACTGAAGTTGGTAAAAATCTTCGGAGGAAAATTACCAATAAATAAAATGAATAAATAACATGTCTGTCAGACTAAAAACGAAAAACACGCGACAGCAGGCAGCAGCCGCCACGCCGCGCCTGTTTATTTTCAAATAAAATATCTTGTTTTACCCTGTTAAGAAGATATGAATGTTAGGGAAAATATTATGATATCGCTCGATCTTAAGCTGTTCGATATAGGTTTTCATGATACCAAGTTATTCAACCACAATCCACTGAATATTCCACCATAAAAACAGAAGCCTTGAACTGTCCCTGGCACGAGTGAGAGCTCTCGCGACTGATGCAGTTCCCTCGAGACCGCTTGTTTAAACAGCTTCAGTAGGAACACGCAGATTAGATTAGATTGATTCGATTAGTCTCGGCTTGTTTGTGTTTGCTGTACACATGTGTACTGTACACGAGCACATACCGATCACATGGAATGAGAAGCGTCTTGTGGATGTTTAGACGCCACTTCGTCACGCTGTTGCGGAGATAAATTATTGATGCTGAATTAACAAACGATTTGTTTTTGGTTCTTTAGTTTTTTAATTAACATTCCACATTTAGAACTTTGGTCATGGGTTACAAAAGTATTTGATTACGTGTAGTCACGGTCGCCCTGTCGCTTCTTTTTATACTTACTTCAAATTGTACAGAACTTACTTACTAGCTTTGTGAATAAAACACCTACTACAAAGTAATATCGTGTAATTGAAGCAAGAAACCTTGTGTCCGCTGGCAGCGAGGCCTTACAGACTGTCCGTATGGTGCAATATTCCGGGAAGGGGGACGTTCAAGCTGTGTGCAAACACCTTTACTTTGCTTTATGTATTATTCCCCGTTGAGCGGTCAGGTTACATTGTTAGACCGCTCCCACCCCACGACCCTTTCTTACCTTGACAGCTTCGAAAAAATGTTTTTCTACAATGTTAGAGATAAGGTTCGTGTGATATTATCGAAAGAAAGTGGATTTCTATCTTATACCTATACCTTTTTTACTTTGATTGTTGAGTCTCCTCATCTTGTGTCGTAAAGTTTTGATGACAGGATGGACAGTCGCGTCCTCCTCACTGCTAATTACTACTGCGACCACCAAACTGTGTAACTAGCATGATGGCAATTTGAAGCAATTTCGCAACACCTTGAGGCCCTTGTTCCGCTGAGTGCGGCGGCGTGCCCTCTTCAATCACTTAGTTATGGCTGTGCTAAGACCGGGTTCATATTTCATTACACTTTGGAAGGGTGTACCGTCTGGTGTTTGAACCCCAAACGACAGCGCCGCAGTATAATTTACATTGTTATAAAAAGTCAATCTCCACAATCTCCTCCCGCCACCTTCATTCATTATGTACGCTTTTTACTAAAATAAAATGTTCAAGTCATCTTCGGCGCGTCTATTAGTTTCATTCACAACGCCTTCCAACGAAAATCGATTATTTTGATGTTTAACCGACTCCTTTTGTGGTTCACACAATGGAAAGAACCTTCATCTTCAGAACGTTACACTACACTATTAATCTATAAATTCCCAATTTACACTACAACACCTAGCTTTGTCCCGCTGCCTTCATCACTTTATCAGCTCCTCAGTTATTTAGGAAATTGACAGCAAATACTTAAATAATAAGCAGCAAAGGTCAAAACAGCGTGAAACCGCGTCAGAACTCAGAAGGTCGTGGAGTCTAATCCGTTACAGAGCAACCATGCCGAACTATTTAATTCGTGGAACATTTACTTAGAAGTCAGCACTGAGGTTAAAGTATTCGCCACATCGACGCCGGACAACTAAACATTATGTTTTATGGCTTCGTGACCTTTACCGCTACAGAAACTTTCTTTAAAGTGAAAATATATTGTGTAAATGCAATTATATTAACGACTAGGTGTTAAATTCATGACTGTAATATAAAGATATAACAGAATGTAGGTGCTATTAATAACACGATCGATCTTATAATACGCTTCTCTCCGTAATATGAGATCTTTTCAGTGCAGAATGCTGACAGTGCAGAGTGAGATCGATCGAGGAGCAGTTCAGACGGAGGCGGGACAATGGACCGCAGTCGCGCTGCTGGACAGCACGACGAGGACGTCATTAGTTATCTACGAGTGTGTCTACAGTGTGGATGTGTAGTAACTGCTACAAACACTGACCACCTGCCTAAGTAAATACGTCTGCCTAGTAACAGCATGTCCTGTATCCCAATCGACGATGACTAGGAGTTACAGTTGAAACTCAATAAACTGTTCCCGATGGAATTTTTTTTTTTTTTTTTTTTTTAATATTACAAACTAGTGCTTGACTGCAATCCCACCTGATGGTAAGCAGTGATGCAATCAGTGATGGTGAAGCGCACTAGAATCGTTCAAAACTACCAATTAATATTATCAGCCTAACGTATCTCTATAGGTACGCAACGTATAACGAACGTCTGTCGTCTCTATATCTATCAAGTTATTGCGTGCAGGGATAATCAAATTACCTATAACATCACTTGCCTAAGGGCGGTACACACTGACAGACAAACATTTCGTTAGGGTAGTGCTATTCGTCGCTTCCCGCCCCCGCTCGTCTCCTGCTCCCCTCCCCCGGGCCGACCCTCGCCGCTTTGATCTCTCTGTTCTTAATTACTGGCTTCTAAAAAATCCGGCGCAAGTTTTATGGAAGTTATAAACGCTTCGGTGTAGCTACCGCACCTCTCCCCACTCACCAAATAGATCAGAAGGACTGGACGACTTGACCGACCTAGTAAAACTTTACACAGAGCAATTCAAACATGAGCATTTTTGTTTATCATGATTATTTAATGCAGAGCAGGTATTTATTAAGGTAGGCCATTAAGTCGAAGTCATATGGTCAAAAGGGACAGATTAACTCGATTTTGAACAAAACAAAAACTGAACATTTCACGGTAACGTCAATCATGGTGGTACCCTAAAACTGTGTCTAGAAGGGAGTTGTGTCATGTTTGTGTTGAACCTTCTGAACCCGCCCGTCAATGGGCGCACCCGCCGCGCCGCTCCGCCGCGATCGATCCTAATGAGATATTTTAAATACACTGTACCTGTAGGCTGGGGTACACAGACACAAAGTGAATACCGCCTCGTGTAGAACATAGCGCAGGCACTGAGGAACACCGCCCGGCTGTGTGGCACCGATATTATGTCACTAGTACGCGCACGTGTGTACCTAGCTTAAGGACAGCCGTTCCTTTCGCAAATATTTGTACAGACTGTTCAGAGCGAATTTTTGAAACTACAATATGTTTTCTATTCCGCGAAATCTTACTTTTTTGAACTAATGTAATGTTAAATCTTTACCGTTATTAGATTACTGAGAAAATCTGTGACAAACCCAGCTTTGGCGAGCCGCTGAAACCATCGCAATGTAAAGAGCTAAGGAATCCCTTCTCCCGTACGTGCGAGAACCTACTTACCTAAGTAATACTCTTTTCCACTTCGTAAGTCCCTGCAAGGCTGCGCTTATAATAATTTATAATTAAATAGCGTCCCCAGTCTCTAGTGAAAGAAGCTCTAGTAATCTAAGTACGTGAGCGAGCTATCGTATAACATAATGTAGTACTTACATTACACTCTGTCTCGGCAGGATTCCACTTACATAAAGCTGTTTTTTTCATGCTTCGTAAGCTCCTTCAGATAATAATCTTATCCCAAATGCTAATCAAGGGACTGAGCATAAGCCCTTTTGTTGCCAGTAACAGCAGTTTATGTTGAAACGGTTAAATCTTTTTGTTCTCTGTACTCCTAATGTATGTAAATCCCCATTAAAATAACGTTCTCACGGACTGTAGATAATCGATATTTAATTGATTTGGGCACTGTTCTCATAAAACTTGGGAACTTGTTTCAGTAATCTTTAAAAATGATCTGGAATTGCTTTTTATCGAAAAAAAACTCGTAAAAAGCAAAATCATTGGTCGATCGCTCAGTGCGACGATGAGCGGACTCCTACATCAGTTCGATGTCGTCATATTTGGTCATTTCAGTTTAATTGCCCGACATTCCGTTTTGGTAATCTAACCACCACACAACGGCACAAACTACAATGGGCAAGTTGGAACTGCGTCCTCACAGTCATTACCCGAAACCGTGCCGTTAGTGAGTTTGGCCAGCAGGCAGTCGTTATCGGCTAGCAGTATGGCCGACCGTGCAGGCAAGTTCCGAACACATGACATCTGTTTATATTTTTAGCCTATCTATCCACTCTGATCACAATTATTTTTCTGCTAAGTCGTTAAGAATGACGCGCGTCATTCTGATATTTTTAATGAATAGTAATGCTTGTGGCCGACGTTGTTCATGGTCTGCTACAGTAAAGTAGGCATCGGAAAGTCCAGCTGATCACAAATAGTTTCCTAGTATCGAGTTCATTTGGGGAAACGTGCTGACGTCATCACGATACGATAAAACTTTAATCAGATTATTTTAAGCCTGTTTCAAGTGAAACGTGTTTCTGCTAAAACAATGAGTGTGTACTTAATGCTAAGCCCACAGACAGCACTAAAAGTAAAGCAAATGAATGATGTGAGTAGATGTAGCTCCAGTTTCATCTCTCGCCGGGTAACGAGTTCGTGTAACATTATATTAGTGTTACGTGCTTGCGCAATAAGCTGTCGCTTAAATTGTAATTTACTGCGGAATCACGAACACTTTTCAAATTGAATTCGATCTCCGCAGTTCACTGTAAATGTCTCGCTCGGAGGTTTGCGATACAGCACTTAAAGTACAAGGCTGCGGTTGGTGGCCGTCCATGGGTGGAAAATGTATAAATGTCGACTTCTTCAGTGACTCAGTTTTATGAGATTTCCACGAATTCACTTTCTTAGTACGAGGGAGGCCTATGCCCTGCTGTGGCACGATTGCACGCTGATATTTTATTTACCGACTAAGTAGTTCCGACAATATAGTCGCCTGACCCGGGGCCCGGGGCCCGCGGCTTGCCGGTGGGTTGTCGCCACGTCGCCGCGTCGCGTCGGCGTCGCCGCTGTCGGGTCCCATTCTGATAACCTTTCGATTCCATTGATTTATTAATCGTCGCCGTCCTCCGCGGGGCGAGGGGCACGGGGTGGGACCTCTCCCTGAACCATTATTTTTAATTATGAAATATCCGGTTTCAGTGCTAAGTGTGCTGGGGGGACGTATAGCAACGTTCCACTAAGTGCTGCAAATATTATTAATGTTAAGATATCAAGGGACAGCTATGAAATCATTACAAGCTTTGCATGTTTTTACTGACACTAAGCAGCACCTAAATGCCTGTGTAACGATGGCTTAGGAAAGGGACGTCTCCGTTGTAACTGATATTTTACTAAAGTGTAACTTAATTCTATTATAAGGTATGAGTTATCTGGAGCCGATATCTAATGTGCAGCGGACCGGACCGGTGACGTCATTAACATGAGAATGCTCACAACGTGATCTCACGTTAAATCACATCAAGATGAGATTGTATGTCGGCGCAGAGGGGCGACGTCTTTGTGATGTTTCAAAGATATTTTGTTATGTATAGTTAATTAATGCACTTTTTGTGTGAGAGTATTATACTTTGGAATAATAAATGTTTTGTATGCACATAGTTGTGAAACAATTTCACAACTAATGTCTTTCAACTATGTTGGCAGTGCCAAGTTAGTTAAATCCTTCAAACTTGACGACGTACACGTAGCTACAAAGTAATGAACTACGTCGTAGCCTCGTAGCGGTCCGTAGACCTCCAGTGACGTCACTCGTAGACCCATAGATGGCTGAACTAACATTTCCTAGTACCTAGGGAGCTGATGCAAAACCAAGCCTTTCAAGTTTCAACTAGATTAGTGTCTGTCTACGTAATTGAACTCCTAAGCACATATCTAGTACTTGGTAAGTGCAGGTTTTGTAGCCTAAGTCTGAAGCATATGGTAACTTACAGCTTGTTACTATATTCTGCTCAACTTAATTCTCTCATGATGATAGTTGTTTTTTGCTCCAGACGGCATCATTTTTTATTATTATATTTACTACAAAGCCCTAGCGAAGAGCATAGTAAATTCTACGATCCTTTATGATATTAAAAAAATCCAAATCCCTTACAAATGCCGCTTAATGTTTTATTATTAAACAGAACCGGGCGCGGCGATCATATTAAATGTTATGTGTCGAAGGGGATTCCGTACACACTGTGAGAGAACTCGGCTCAAATTATCGTCACAACAATAACATTAAAGTGCTGTGTGCACGTGGGGCTGAACGCCGAGCGCCGAGAGCCGAGAGCCGAGAGCCGCACCGCACCGCGCCGAGGCCGAGTGAGTGTAAAATCGAACGTAATTAAAAACCTCGTCGAGATTACCAATGCCATTGTCGAGCGCTGAACGCTTCATGTGCAATAGCCTATTATCGAAAATGCCCCACGAAAATAACAAAAGCGATCGCTATGCGCGGCGATATGAAATGAAACGGAACGCGAGGGGGGGTGCAACGAGGCGGGGGGGTGGAGGAGGGTCAGAGGGGCAGACGAGCACAAACATTAATGGCACCGAGTGTATGTACTATGTATCGATTCCCTACGTTTTTGTGTTAGGCGCCGTCAGCGGCAGACGCCGCGCGCGCCGCACGCTCCACCTAACTGCAGTTGTTAGTCAAGCCTCGCTTGCAAATTACCTGCCTCCCATTTACAAACGAGCAAGTTGGAACTTTTGAACACGATCATTTGCTTTTCTGGGTAAACGAGTAAACGACTAGTAAATTACTGTATTTTGTTAACAAGTAGGTACTACGGTAACTAGTTTATCGACGAAATTGTATCTAAACTGACCAATTTGGAAAGTTTAGAGGCGACAGCAGTCTTACAACACGCCAGCAAACTACTTTAGTTCGTGACGCCAGTCAAAGTTCCCCCCAGGCCAGTGGAGGAGGGTCCGAAACCTCTCGAACACAGTCTGGAGAAATTTTTCGCTACTTTCAGAGAGAGTTCCTAAACACGGACAGTCGTCATGATACCGTACCTACATCGAACGTATACTTTCTCATTTGTAAGGAGTCGATGCCCAATGTGAACCTCGCAAAAACTTAGCAAGAGGATGGGCAGAAGTGTTGGCTAAACATGCAAACCAATCTACTGTCATCTGTCCGTTTACTAAACGACTGTGTCCCTCCGGCCGCTCACAGCGGCTGCCTCGCTGCGGCCGAGCTTCGAGGATGTTCAGTCTACGCTAATGTTCCGCTAGTAGTCTGGCGTTTGACATGTGTACCACATTGTGAGGTCCGTTGACCTCCGCGACACGGTGAACAGACTTTAGTAGTTCAACTACCCACATCGCTGGAAAAAATTGAATATACGGGCTTCACTCTACACAAGTACAAAGGAGTAACAAGTACACTTATTATTAACCGCACACAATAAACGTTAGGGTGGTCGTACTATCGACTATGGATACTCCGCGAACCCCTTCCCTGATAGTGCGGCGCGATGTCGCCATTGTGTGCTCGATAGTTCGATACAGTATCTATTCTTCCTTGTGAAGAGTTAACCGTGAATAGTTCAGTACCGAAAGCCACAATAATGTAATAACTTCTCATCAGATCCTTTGTCATACACGTATTTATGCTTGTCTATTCACACACATTATTGCTTTGCTTATGTAAATAATGCCTCCTGTTCCAATTCTGAAGAATGGTTCCCATATTTTTACGAACGTTCGGATTCTAATCTCAATTTTAATCTGACAAAAATTCGTCTGATTTTGATTACAATAAGTTTTTGACATCATTGATTGTCGCGGAGATGAGATTATGCCAAGATTTTGAACATTTTTAATTACGGGAACTGGCCTTCTGATGTGCTTGTCGTCGTGTCGGCTTGCGTCCCATCGAACTACGAGAGTGAAGGAAGTGAGGCGTGCACGATGGTTTGCGCACACAATAATGTGCTATGATAATTATCTTGCGCGTCGTTGGCTAATCTAAGCTAACATTAAGTGCTTCAAAATGTGCAATAAGGTGATGCGAGCCTCTTCTTACTGCGCTTAGCCTGGACACCACGTGGAATGATCACCAACTACATAATATTGAAGCCGTAATATACCAATGACGTTCAGTAACAGCCGGTGGCACACGTGGAGGTATTCAAGTAAAGTACACAACGTAATTACATTGTGCCGACACCATTTGTCTATCTAACGATGTATGAAATACAAAGTGCGTCACTTGCTCCAATATTTGACTAAACTAACAAAGGGTTCCCAGCGCTTCGTCTGTTGTCACAAGCCTTTAACTAATAAAACTGTGTCGATATTCTTTGGCAAGAGAATGTAGTTTAATTGAAAGTTGTCTCCTTTGCATAGCTGAGCCTGTGACAGACGTTCAAACAGCTTCACAATCCCACTTTAATTTATCTCGAAATGTTGACACTGAATAGGGTTCGGCAATGCGCACCGCTGAAACACCTACCACGGACTTTCAAACCCAATCTTACAATTACTTTGCCAATCCAATACTGCTTCAGTTGCACTGGTACTAAAACGTACCCAACAGAATCAGCAATGGATGCTGAAGAATTCTTTAGGGTAGTTTTCGGAAGGATTCGTGGTGGCTTGTCGGCTAGGGCTCGATGCCGAGTCCACAAAGCCTTACTAACACAAAAAATAAATAAAAAGATCCTTTCATCTGCGATTGACGTCGCACCGGCTTTGATGGGAGCCTGTTATTATAAGTTACTTGTTATTTATAAATCGGCAGGATAATGGCCGCCTGTCAGATCCAACATTCATTATAATATCATGTACTGAGCTGTAGCACAGACGAGCATTGTGAGCACCGGCAATGGTGGCCGGCCGACGAGGGAGACTCTCCCTTCTCTCGTTACACAAACAGTTACATTATATACTTTTTACTTTCACATTTAATCACGAGAACCTGATACTTTTCGCTGAATCCGCCACCGACCAGTCCTGAGCCATTGAAAACAGATTGAACTGGAACGTCAACAGTATGAATAATGGCAATCAGTTTTGTTGTTCGTATTGTTGTATTTTGATATCAGACAGCTATAGAAAGTTAACATAGGAGCGGTGGGTACTCGGGTACACCCCAGCTGCGCTGCGCTAGTTGGCGCCAGACGTTCTAATCTCAGATTAAATTCATCATTTCTGAAGGGCGCACCAGACGAGCCTCGGTAATCCTTCAAAACTCTGTACTTATGTAAATACGGCACACAATACGTTTATTTAAAAGAATATTTGCATTGAAAAGCTGTGTACTGCGTGAGACAGCGGTGCGTGATGCGGTGCGCGGCGGACAGGCTTCCAAGAATTATAAAAATGAAACCATGTAACACAAGGTTGACAAAGGCAGTTTTACTAATCAAATGTTAAACACGAAGCCACTGCAAGCAGCGTGCCACTAAAAGTCAACTTTAAAATTGACGACAAACAATCCAAATCATATAATATTCTAAATGTTATCAGCCGCACGGGTTGATCGAAGGTTAAGGTACACTTGCCGAGGTCAGTCCAAGGATTGGTGACCATACATTGCGTATCAACCCCTCCGTGCCTCTGATAGCACGTTAAGCCTTGAGTCACTTATTTTGCTGTGCCCGACAGGGTCCATGTTATGATCTAATTTTAGGTTTTACCACCAAAGAATACATCATGTGGAATGCAATAAAAGTATTGAGTGTCATTTGTGTTGATCTTTAGCAGTAGTTACGGGTAGTCAGAAGCCCGAAAGTCTGACAGCCAATTTGACCAAAGGATATTGTGTTACCATTGAAAAGGTTGTGGACGTCAGATAGGCGGTCGGTTCATGTAAAACACTAGAATTGAGCGGTATCCGGTTACCATTGAAACCTAATACTTACAGTTGGAAAAAGTAATACTGATGATGAGCCCCTTTCCTGAAAAGAACTTGAAATAATTGAATAAAACCTCATAAAACAGAGGTAAATGTTTAAATTTACCTTTAAATTTCTCTTTTAAAATATTGTTATAATATTTTGCGTACATTAGTCAGAAACCTAATGACAAATTACACAACATTTTGTCTTAGACACTTAAACGGTCTACACTTAAATACGTTTAAAGTATCTAAAAAAAATCTTTTTTAAATAAATTTATGGCAAATATTTGTATGGGAACAACTAAAAATGGAAAAATAAAAATTTTTTTTGCAAAAAATAAAACCGACTTTAGAGTTATTTTACACCGGTTGGTGTTTTTTTTAAGTCGGTTTTATTTTTTGCAAAAAAGATTTTTATTTTTCCATTTTTAGTTGTTCCCATACAAATATTTGCCATAAATTTATTTGTATATTGTTATTTTGTTAACAATACATGTCATGGTAATAGGGTTATCCACTTATCCCTAATAAATTAAACTTAACATACCTAACTGTCGAAATCTAGGTAGGTATATTGTACACATCTGCGTACCCCTCAGAGCATACAGGCGTGATGACACGTCATGATGTTGTATAAACAATAAATATCCAAGCGATTCCAGCAATCACGACAGATTTGCCGTCTATTTTTGAAGAGTTCCATAGTATATCTCCGAAAATCAGCACCAGATCTTCACCAAATTAAAATGGGACCACCTCGGGAGTATACTCTTTCACATAAAAAAAGAATTTTGAGAATCGGTCCACAAATGGGGGAGAAATCGCGTAACAAACACACAAAAAAAAACGTACCGTCGAATTGAGAACCTCCTCCTTTTTTTGAAGTCGGTTAAAAATGAGCTAAATTTGAATGATCAAAGATAAGTTATACGGTTGTAAATTATGATTTTAAATACTTATTACCAAATAAATAATTACAAACAATCAAACACTGTGTGAGTTCAAGTAAATATTCAAAATTTGTGGAGTTAATTTTGTTAAAGTAAAACACAAGTAAGGACAAACAGTTAGATCGTTCGTTAGAAGCATTTCATTATTCGTGATTCGGGATTGAGCTCTGCTAATTGATGTTTCGGAAACAACAGACTGTCCTCGGGTGAGGCGGTGATGGGCTTGTGAATTAGTTATCATGACAAGTCTCATTAAAGTTTAAACTCATTAACTTTCGACTTATCTTTTAATTATCATAATACTTTTTTCTTTGTATGGGATAATGCTTATACATACTACGATTTCTATAAGCAGTCTAAGATTTCTTTAAGAAATCATAAATTTAATCGGCTTTATACTTAGTTACTTATACGAGTATGTTCTCATAATTGGTTCCATAAAAGTATTTTCTGCTATTTGAGGTTGAGTGATGTCACTGATGTTCGATATTTAGTGCACTTAGTGTAGTACATTAATTAGTCCTCAGAATATTCCATAACCTAAAGGATGAGCAAAATACTGGGTATTAAACTTAGTAGCGTAATGTTAAGTTAATTTAGTTTTTTCTTTTGTTGTTTTCTGTAATTGACCACTTCCCTGTCCCATGGTTCACAAATGACTCATGACTGTTTAACTATTGTGTCTTCTTTGTGGACAGTAAAAGTGTTAATAAACTAAATGGTAGTTCCAGTCTCAGGCTGTTGCATGTACTCGTGTTGTTTCTGGCTAGTTTTTAAATTCTTTAATTGTTATCTGTGGAGAACGTTATGGTACGTACGTAGTGAACGTAGTGAACATAGTTATTTAAAATGTTAAACAAAGATTTTATGACTTATTTGTACTGTGCTACTGTTTGTTCTTCCTAAAATAAAATAAAATATTGGAAAGTTACCACTTTTTGGAAACAACATTATTAGCGTGTGTTTTTACGAAAGCTACGAGCAAATTGTGCTCCGTATTTCGGAGTTACAAGCGCGTCGATGGCGCGGTAAGACAGTTAAAGCCTGTTCTCTTAATCCTACAATTAAATACGGTCGTTGTAAAGCGAGGTTTGACCGGAGGGAACGCGAATGTTTTCGTTGAATGTTGAGATCCCTGCAGGGCGGGAGTGCACGGGCAGTATCTGGCAGTGGGAAGCAATCGATATTGCTGCCAGCGTCATATTCCACGCTGAGCGGAACACACGTAGCAATATCGGCTTTGCTTTACCACTCCACAGGCACGACAGAAGGTCTGCTAATTTTGCATTTGCATTAAATTTTTATTTCTAAAAATGTACCTCCAAAATAACCAAGCAAGAGACGAAGAAGAGTATGCGTACAACGCAAGCAAACCACATGTCTGCCTGCAAATGTGCCGTTTAATGACAGCAAGGGACACTTTAGTTGTGACGTTAATTGTTGCGTCTAATTAGATAGGTAGGCAGGTGCCTACCTATCTAAATAGATGCAAAAAAAAACTGATAAACCGAAACTGAAAAACAGTGCTTCTTTGGGTAGGTACCCAAAGGAGCAGAGTTTTTCAGTTTCGCTTTTATCAGAAATCTCTCATCTGATAAATTATATAAACGTTTGAAACGTTGCATAACTTTTACCAACATTTGAAAACTTTCGATAATGCTCAGTATGAAGAGCAGCACTTCACTTGTTATTAATGAATAAAACTAGAGGTGGACCTTCTGCACCTAGCTATTAAGTATGTGTTCGGTTTCACGTCGCAACTCTACAGTCACCTCTCAAGTTTCATGCACGGCTCGCCTGCCTCCTGCCTCGCCTACACGGGCTCGCCTCGCCTCGCCTGCTCGCCTCGCTCAGAGGCTTGTCTGTTTCAATTTATTGCTCGCTACTCAGCTATCTTAAAATGAAGTTTTCGTTTGATTGATCACGACCAAGTTCGTGCAATGTTTCATTCATGAGCGTGCGTTTTTAAAATTCAAAACTTTCTGCGCGGCTTGCAGTCTGGACCGGACAATGCAGGGGGCTAAGGGGTGACGGCTGCGGGGCTGCGGGCGCCCTGCCTCCGCCACCGTGCTCCAGCTAATGGCTTCTATGACTCTTGTTTAATTGGTGACGATAAAAACATTTGGAATATCGACAGTTCGGCGCCCAGCCTGTTGTTCTCAGTGAGAGATCGTTTTGTTGATTCAGCGTCCATTGTCACAAACAGAATAACGGTCGCTTATAAAATTTTGATGAAATATTGATATCGGTATAAGGCCGCATCCACACTTGGATTCCGAGTCGCCCGCAGACCGGCCCCGCGCCCCGGCCCCCAGGCCCCGAGTGGCCCGAAGATCAAATACTGTCAGGTAAACGGGCTATATCAATATTTTCGTAGAAATCATCAAACTGAACGATATCGGTTACGCAATGCGCATACAGTAAGTATGTACTTGGGTAGGATGTTATGAAATAAGGCACGTTATGGGGGATATAAAGCGCCATTACTGTATTTTATGATATTTTTATGCAGGCAAGTATGCCAGGCACCTAATGTATGAATAGTCTATTTTTCCATTCCGTTTATAGCCTCGTCTTCATAAAGTTTGCAGCGGTTGGTATCGAGCGACCCACTTCACCTCTGGGCCACGTCCACGAGCCGCCTCGTCGCCGACAGCTGCATACAACAACATTCATATTCCGTGATATATTGTCGCTGTCACACTCAATCGCTGCACTCGTTTATTATCTTATTATTAGAAAAAACTCTCTACAATCGGCGGCGATCTCGTATTCATGTTTCCACAGCGCGGCACAAAAAAGCAGTAATTTTAATGGCTCCCCGAAGTGCTCGAGCTCTAAACGGGAACAAAAGAGCACCCCAATTCGGCACTGCGCGGTTCTGGAAGTAAATTGCTTGTTTTTTGTGCGAAAATGTTGGCGGCACCGGCGCAGCGCACAATGGCTCATTATAGTGCGCTACCCGGCCCAGTGCCTGCCCACGCCCGCGGTCTGCCCGCTCGCCTGCCCACCAGCCCGCGTGCCCGGCCAGCCCGGCCGCGACTCTGCGCTCTGCCTAAACAACTTTACGACTTTTTTACGATTGACAATTAAAATGTCGGCTAACGACTTAACTTCGAGCGAGTATAAAAATGTTTTCGAAGATTTTTAGCGAAGATTCTTTGAATTTACCACGCTCATAGTCGTTAGCTGATCGTCGCACACAAACACAATAAAGTAATAAAATATCCCAAAAATGGAGACAAAATAACCAAGATATCGAGGGCTGGTATCAATCATTAAATGACATCGTAGTGAAGGTTTCGGACGCATGACATATCAGAGGAGTACCCAATGTGCGGCCCGAACAATGTTTATGTGTCCGTTGGCTGTGAACCAATGGCCAATCAAACTGGTAACTCGTTACTTCTTAGAAGTTTAGTTATTAACCCAAAAACGTGTACGATTTAGGAAGAGTGCGACCGGGCGAGGCCGTGCGACCAAAGACAGCGGCCGGTCCGGGTAAACTCACCCGCGGGTGACTAATGTTTTAATTACTCAATATGCGAGCGGTGACGGCGCGGCGCGCTGCGACGCTGAGTAAACATTACAAGGAGCTATTAGCTACCGACTGCTCTACTCTCGCCATCACCGTCTTAGTAATACTTGATTATTTGACATTAAATTTAAGGAAGCTGTTAAGGTCGTCGTAGTAGACGATAACGCAGATATGTATCAACGCTACCTGCACATAACTCATTAGTCGGGGCGGCTACTATGAATTCGAAGGTTCATTATATAGGTAATCAAAAACATAGGTAGTTTGAAATAAGCAATGACTGAATATACATTTATGCACTGCCATACATTATGTCACATGTCGGCAAGGCATTGAAAAGTAATCCTGCAGTTCTCAAACAAAAAATTTGCTTTTATAATTGGCCGTAAGACTGGACTGGCTAATCCGCCCACTCGGTGCAGCCGTGCAGTCGGTACGAGTAGGGCTCCGTAGGTCGCACGATACAGGTATACGAGGTACACGATCCGCAAGTCACGGGGGAAGCAGGTGATTTACTTCAGGTTCTCCTTTATCCGACCTGAACGAATTGAGCGAGCCCTGCTAAGCGTGTCGTAAATATTATTATTTATGAACGACCCACCTTTCTCGTTCCGAACAAACCTCTTTTCATTCATTGTCCAAAGGTACGTACATGTTTTGTGAACTCGCTGCATTAAAATATCAGAGCTTATGTAATACAAAACGTTGAGCATTCCAGTGTATTCAATGAAGTACGGCTACAACAATGCGTGGAACGGATTCACGTGGTGTTCAAGTTTCATTCCTTTTGTTTTCGTATAATTGCATACTTTTCTCAGAAACAACACCGATTCTTAAAATCTGTTATCTCTGTGTGAAGGTCTTTCCTCGGTCTCATTCCCATTTTCATTCTTACGAACAGACTATGTTGTAGATCATCTGTACAGTCACTTGAATATAAGTTCTAAAAGCAACGGTTTTCGCACAAGCTTTTCGTGACATCAGCCAAAAACAGCGAGACCGTTCGAGACAAGCCAAAATATAGAAAAACGTCAGCGGTCCACAAATAGGTCGCCGTTATAAGAGCAGCACATGACCACGTGACCTAGATCTGCACACAACACTCAGGCTGCGTTCTGTGCATGACCAAGTGGCGGATTTAGTAATGTCTGATGATACAGTACTACAGAACTAGCAGAAACATTCACGAGAACGCGTTTTATATTAGAAATATTGATCCCGACGTGGATCTCCGAAAAATAAAGTTCTAAACTTCCGTGGCCCATTATGAGCCACTTCTCACGCCCAATATGTCGAGTTCATAAATGCGACTTTTTTATAGGCATACTAACATACTAAGTAGATTTACTTACTACTACTGTCTAAAGTGTATGTCTGATCACTTATCCGCTCATTCCTTTTCCCTGTGTGTTGTGGCCTTCATCCTTTAAAAACAACAAAAGACCCATGCAGGGTGCCAGTGCTCGAATGATTTAGCTAGTGAAGTAAAATTTTAATGGCAGATTAGAAAAAACTGGACTCCTAATAACTGCGATTACGTTTAATGGATGATTCAGCGTTAACAATCTACTTTGATGTAAAAAAGGGATGGCCCGGCTTAAACCTAGTAAAAATCAAGATGAGTTCGAATTCCATCCCTACCAAGTACCTCTTTATTCCTAGAATCCCTGATTTGAGTCATGCGTGAGTCAGTTCTAATGTCTAAAGGTTCGCACACTAAAATGTATTTGGTCCTAGATAGATAGATATATCTTTCTGCTAACATCGGTGTCTGCTTAATTGAAGTGACGTTGACAAGTGTTATGTATGACTTTATAGGTATGTATAAGCATCTACCGGTAAGTCTAGATCACAAAACTTTATGGTGGACAAAAAGTAAATCCTGTAAGTCAAAGTCCTCTGATGTTATGATATTTTATGTCGCTTATTATTGATGGTTTGAAAGTTGCAACACGTTCCCGGATGTTAGAAAACGACCATCTTCTTATCGGTGTCAGAGTTAGAAAAACAATATGAGAGGCTTACTAAATATCAAAGAAACAAATTGTGTATTATACTTACCTACTATTCAAACACGGAATCACAAGCATTCATCGAATACATTTCTATTAGTTACTAACACAGGATATGTTTAATATCTTCGAGCTGGGCTTCGACACCGTCGTCGTGGACTCGTAATAAAACACCGCGAGCCACTTGGCTCAGTGTTGTTGATATTCAAACTCTTTAAACACACAAATTCACGACTGAAATACTCGGAAATCTAGGTGTTTCTCAAACACTCAGAGGCAGTTCACTTGAATACATAGCCACGTTATCTCTCCTCCACCCTTTGGATTACTGGTACCTCCGATCTGGCGGCCTAGAACTTTGAACATTTGTTACAAATAAAATGTGAATATGCAACATAGAATTGATTTGCAGTAAAAGAGGGAATTTAACTCCAGTTGTTAGGCACGAGCGCCGGCAGCTCCTAGTGAGCCTCGCCAGACGAGTCAGTTCGTGGTCCCGGCGCGCGCGGGTGGAAACATTATGTACAATGTCATTGTCTGTATCTCTGCTGATGCTCGTGATAACTGTGGCTAATACGGACGGCGCACGATATCTCTCATCTGAGATCGCATCTACAGAGAACAGTGCGCGAGCTGCGGCACTATGTCGATAAGCACAGAAACCCAGCTCCATACGACCAGCTAAAACTCTGGCCGCCACTCGCATTTGCCATACGACTGAAGTTGGCACTCACATACTTTGAGAGTACCGTACGAACGCGCCAATGAGTAAGTGCGCAAGTTTTCTTAATATTTTTTTTTAAACTAACCTTCTGGCTTCTGGCTCTGTATACTTCGTGCTGCGCCTGCGAGCCGGCACGACGGCGACGTCACGCGAACCACCTCCGATTGTCTGCGGCGGCCATTGTGCGGCGACCATAATTCACACACGCACTCATTTCCCCACAAAGAAGCAAATATCGATTCATGGAAAACCAGCAAAGCGATCACGAACAATTGTTGCAATGCACCTTTCGAAGTAAGACACCATACGGGTAGAGACAGGTAAATGGCTTTAGCTTACCGAGGTGGAACTAATCTCTATTGTCTAGATCTGTCGGAAAACTGTCGATCGATACGTCATCGATCGACGCGAGCACGACACGGCCATGTTTAGAATGATAATCGTGTTGTTCTGCATTCCAAATTATTAATCATCTGCTGCCAATTTGTGGTGAACATTTAAATGCGGTTTTGATGCATGATTTTAAATCACTACATTTTATATTACATATGATATATGTTACGATATTGAAACAATGTCTGGCGCTGAACACAAGTATTTTGTACATGAATCTAGCGAATGTCTGGTATTGTGTAAATTGATACACTTGAGAAGTCTAGACATATTGTACGGATCGTGTGGTTCGTACATCTCAGCAGGCATCGAACCCGCATCCGACAAGCTTTATTACAGCGTCACTTGTCAGGATTCGTGGCGTGGCATTCAATTAAATGAGTACTTCTACCTTATGGTTTGAATAAAATATAACATAGAAGCAGCATTTGCATTTAATTTTAAAAGCCGCAAAACATTTTCAATAAGGCACCTCGATAAGCCGCTACTCTGTGGGCGTCGTCGAGTCTCACCAAGTTATGAAGAGAAGGAAAAACTCGCACCGCTTATAAATTATTGTGGTTATTTATGGCAATCTAACCGGTCAGAGTACTCAGAGTAGGTACATTGAGCCAATCTTCAAGTCCTAAGCTAAGCCAATTGAACAATTCAAGCAATGCAGTGTGTCCGTCATCTTGCCATCCCTGTGTTGAGTTGCTTTCCGTGCCTAGATTCGTGCCTGCCCACACCTCCGCGGTCGCCACCGACGCGGCGACGCACGATGCTGCAGTGCGATTCTGGTCAAATCACCGCGTGAAAATGTAGGCGTAGTGAGGGCGAATTGAGCTGTCATTCCATACTAATGATAGGCATTGACAGTTCACTTCACTCAAGTTTTCACGGCGTGACTTTTACTGAATCGACCGGCTGATGCCGCATGCCGCGATGGTTACTTGCCGAGCGCGGCGCAGTGTGCGGGCTGCGGCGTGTGGTAAGCACAGGCAAGCCTTGTGCTCCGAGTGTTCTGACTGCGCCACACTCAACCGCACGCCCATGCCAACAGTTTGACATTGACAGCGTCCTTATGTCGTAGCACTAAAGATGATTTTAGCAGTTGAAGTGTGCGTTGTTTGCCCGTACGTACACTTACTATTTATTCAGTTCAATAAGATTGATTGAGAGTTCATGAAGTCTTCGCTTTATTGATGTCGATTACAGCTCCTCGAACTAATATTAATAAGTAACGATTACTATGATAAACTTGACAGCTCACAATTTACGATCGTATCGCATCCATATGAGTGTTTTTTTTTCTATTAAATTAGGGACTGTTACCTGAATATCATATTTTTATCGCGTCGTTGTGCGTTGAAATCACTTTTAATAAGCATCATCAGTATACACGCTATCTTTTAATCTGTAATAGGATCGCCGTCGGCTGCCACGCTAAAACCAAGCCAGTAGTGTAATGTAGTCTGAACGATGTAGTAACGTCTTGTAGTAAAAGAACTCTATGTTACGAGGAAAATTTCGTTGAAATTATCATAATCGCGTCTCTTTAAAGCGTAGCAATAGTGAGTAGGTTCTAACACAAGTTCTTAAACCACTTTGAGTGGAATGGACTTACTGTGAGTACTTTTTGTTACGTTCCAGATATAATATTTTTTTGTTGCTTATAATCCTAACCCCCGCCCTCTGGTCTGCACGCTGCAGGCGCGGGCACGCCAGGCACGTCCGCACCGCGCCGCACCGCACCGCACCGCGCTCAGCCGCAGGCACTAATATCACAAATCTGCAGTAATTGCGCCGTCGCCTACACTCGCCGATCCACATCAAAGCGAAGCCCCCGGACCAGCTCGAGCCGCGCCGCGCCGCGCTTTCCATTACAACATTCACAACACACTCCGTGTCATTGCTAAGCGAAAAAATACCGTCTCCTAATGAGAGACAGCACAGAATAGCACAGTGTCTCTCCGCGTCCCACTGTGTCGGTGATGAAGCTCCCTCGTAATGGGGGATACAGAGAGTTCATGTGTATTACGAGATAATTAATTCTGCAATATGTTCAGCGGGATTTATCGTGAGTAGGTAAATAAAGCTGATATATATAACGAGCGTGTTTAACGAGAGGTCGGATGGGCAGTTTCATTTTAATGCGAGTGGAAATAACTCTGCTATACGAAATTCATTGATTAATTACAATTTTACGAAATCGACGCTAAAGCGAAATAAAATACTTTTTCCTTATTTTGGTTGCGATAGCCCTTGGGAGTCAGTCGGCCGGCGGCGGAGTAACTTCCTGCAAATGTAATAAAACAAGGCCTTTATTTACTTATCTACACGAACTTTCCGCTTATCTGTCCTTTGCAAGTATCTTTGGCGACTTTACTGAAAGCTACCTGGGAGTTGGTTGTATAAAACGTGCTAATTTGCCAAAACGGCATGTATGTACCTACACTATATTAGTAAGTAAGTAGTACTAACTCAGGTCAGAGATAGTTAGGTAGTTCTAAACTCAGACTAATGGTTTATTTTTCACACGGTTCTTAAAAATTGCCACGTTTTATACAAGTGAATATATAGGAGTATGCCGAGCCCCGCGGCCTGCTCCGCGCGAGTTGTTCGCTGGGAGATAAATCCGCAGCCCGTCTGTGTGGACACGAACACCATTGTTATCAGACATTGTTTGTATCGGCTGTTGTTGCCGGCATACATAGGTATTCCAGATCTGCCTCAATGTGCTTAAAGATATGAACGAGATTCGACACACTATATAGGTAGATAGTGACCTTTACACAAGAAAAATGTGTCATCAACCGACAGAAACAAGTTTAAAGAAAGCAACTTTTCAACATTAATTTAATCGATTTTAAATTTAAATGATCATAAAATTATGTGACTCTTTAAATAACTAGTTAGACCGACCAACTACTGCGACCGATATGATATGTATACTCGTATAAGACGATCAGTTTATCGGAAATTATTTCGATGAACAACTCACACATTTTGTTTATCTAGTTATTTCATTCCTCTATCATAAACTGTATCGCAGGAACAGTGTAATAGGTACTTCTGATAAAATATAATTGATTGCCGCCATTTAATTTTGTTTTTTTAATTAAATGTCCTGCTTTAAAATCCTAATTAATATTTATTTTAATCGCAGAACAGTAGACATAAAGTATTTTAAGCTTTTTCCTTCCTTCTTATATTCCCTGCACTACAGGTTACTAACTAACAATCCCAGACGGAACCAACATCATCTCCTGCCCTACAATTGTCTCAATTTATGGGCAGACTGATCAAAGCGGATTTCCCATAATGTCAACTGAGGCACGACGAGGCTGACTGCCTCGTTGTTCTAGTGGTCGCAAGCGCTACTGCTGAGTATGAGGTCCCGGGTTCGATTCCCGGGTCGGGCAAAGTGTTATTGGGTTTTTCCATCTGGGATTTCTCAGTAGCAGCCCGGAGTATGGATTTGTGCCCGATTGATGGCAATAGGCTCGCCCCCTATTACATGGGACTTAAACATAACTGGCGAAATGTGGGTGTACTACCAGGTACACCTCTGCCTAGCCCTTCGGGGATTACAGGCGTGACGTTATGTGTCAACTGAGGCGTCTTCTCCTTTCTAACCACATAATTATCTCCTGCAACGCTATCCTGCGTTACTTTGGTCTCTGCTCATAAACCAGGTAACATGACCAGCCTATTGTTAGACTTAATGTTGAATGTTTAACTCAAACGACTCCTGACGCCACCGGTCAACACACAATACATATTCAATATACAATTTCGACGCTTATTTGACACTATAATTTGATTTTGTCATAATTCCACCTAACACAACGAGGATCATGAAATGACAATGGAATTGCTTTAATGTATCGATGTTGTGATTTGATACACACTTAACAATACGGGAATATTCCCAAAAGCTGCACTTGGTATTCTGTTTGGTGGGAAATTAAAAATGCCTGGTTGCATTATATGATGTGAATCCTCATGTGTTGTTGTATATTTCACAAAACTGACACATAGCAACGTCACACCTACCATCGGAATTGGCATTTACGAAAACGAACATACAAGAAAAAAAAGAAACCGACTACCTTTGATCAACCAAACAAAAGTTCAAATTTCAATTCTATGAATCAATGGTCGTTCCAACGCTTGGTTTGTACAAAGAGCTATGTATAATACTCACGTGTCTACGAGAATAGATACTTTCTTTATTTATATATCATGGCCGTTGTCAGTTCTAAGATATTCCATGTTTGTGACGAAACCTTGCAAATACGTGTAGCTTTTTCTTATTTATCAAACTGTTTGACAATGATTCCGAAGCCCACTGTTTAACTACGAACAGAAACTTATTGTTTTATGGTAGGTGTTCAATTTAATGGTGATGAATGGTGTTTTATTTTTTATAATAAAATTTGAAAATTTAATTTGTGTTGCTCCGTACCGGCCATAAGGTACCTACCTATACATGTGGCTGACACATAATAATATGTTCAGATGGCTGATAGATACATATTATCTTCGTACTATTGATACTTCAATATATCAAATGGAGCTACGACAGCGGCCGCTTCTGCATGTATGTACCTTATGCAATTACTAATTATAGGCGCAATGCTTACTTTCAAAGAGCTAGTCGCAGCTTCAATGAAATTTGTTGCGAGGATAAAACATTGACCTTTTCTGCACGAATGCAAAGATTTTGAGGAAGTTCTTAGCAAAGTCATTTTTTGAACAAGAAGCACCTACCTACGCTTAATTAACCTTCTGCTATGCAAAAGTTAGAATTGTGCAGCTTAGTCTAAGTTTAATTTAATTAAAAAATAATATAATAATAAAATAAAAATAATTAATATATTATAATACTAGATTATAAAGTAAAATTTTGTTATTTAACTGTGGAGGCTTGTAATTAGCATTTTGGTTATATTTTTGTTACTATATTGTGTTTTTAGACTGTAAGCCTTCCGACAATAAAGAAAATAAAATAAAATACTTAAAATAAAATAAAATAAAAAACTTTTTTGCAAAAAATAAAACCGACTTCAAAAAAAATACTAAACGGTGTAAAATAACTCTAAATTAGGAAGTCTGTGGCTTTGGTGGTTTTGCCTTATTCATGATGGGCCACCGACTTCCTAATTTAGAGTTATTTTACACCGTTTAGTGTTTTTTTTGAAGTCGGTTTTATTTTTTGCAAAAAAGTTTTTTATTTTTCCTTTTTTAGTTGTTCCCATACAAATATTTGCCATGAATTCATTTTATATTGTTAATTGTTAACAAAACATGTCACGATAATAGGGTTATTCACTTATCCCTAATAAATGAAAATTAACATTCACATTAACAATGGTCGAAATCTAGGTATATTGTACACACCTGCGTACCCCTCAGAGCATACAGGCGTGATGATACGTCATGATGTTGTATAAACAATAAACATCCAAGCGATTCCAGCAATCACGACAGATTTGCCGTCTATTTTTGAAGAGTTCCGTTGTATATCTCCGAAGATCAGCACCAGATCTTCACCAAATTAAAATGGGACCACCTCAGGAGTATACTCTTTCAAATAAAAAAATAATTTTGTGGATCGGTTAAAAATGGGGGAGAAATCAGGTAACATACATAAAAAAAAAAAAAAAATACATACACACGAACATAGAACCTCCTCCTTTTTTGAAAGTCGGTTAAAAATATCCTTTCCTGAAGCATCCATTGTAGATACAAGTAAGTAATACTTTCGGGAGCTCGGAACAGCATGGTATATTCACTCAGGTTACTAATCCGCTTCCGTCCGCACTTAGCAGTCGGATCGGTAATCAGCGCCAATTAGAACAATATGTCTCAGGGTTGTTCATTAGGAGCGCTGGCAGGTACGCTCCATTGTGGCCGTAGTGTGAGGAGAATACTTGATGAGCCAATGGCAATGTTTGGTCTTAACATGACTTCGGGATCGTCTCGGCACTGGCAGAACACACTATCTACAATATTTCGGGTCACATTTACTGAACTAGGTTACCGTAATTCTTGTTTTGAGTTACTGTAAACGTATGTCTCCACTGCCAAGTCCTGACCTGCCGCAACAGTGACGACACGTAATACATGAGGCTGGCCCCGCAACTCCGCACCGGCCACGCTCTACTGGAGACAGTTGGCCCCGCAGCCACTAACTCAAAACAACGGCTAAATGTGGCCTCTGACGTCACTGCAGCGACCAACCAACGATCCGCTGATATTTATGGATAGACTCTTCCAACCCGTTTGGTCGAATGGCAGATTTATCATAATAGCTTGGCGATGCCTGTTCCTGACGTACGTCACAACTCAGCTATTGAACAGATTCCCATCAGATGGCTCGTTATAAATCTCGCGTTATGTATGAGTGGTACGCCATATGTACGTGACGTGAGGGGAGAATTAGTTTTACTATAAACTCAATTCGTTAATGTACATACACACGAGGGGCAATTAGCTGCACGCGGGAAACAGCCGCCTCCCGGGCGGAAGGTCGCCGGATCAAATCTGACGAGCACTATTGTTAGATGCATTTCTCTTGAAGCTTAATTGAAGGGATAAGGGAGAGCTGAATAAATTGTTAAAATGTTCGACTACACATTGTTAGTTAGCAATCCCTTTTCAGTCGATCTATTTCACACACAATGCATTCGTAACGGCGGCGCGGCGGTCGTCGACATTTGAATATTTCACCGTCCGCTGTATTGTTGATTACACGGCAGGAAGACGCCAGTAAACACACGAGGGGAACAAAAAGCTAAAACAATGATATTGACGTCACCTTGAATTAATTATCTGTGACCCGTTTGACACCAGCCCCTTCCCCCCCCCCCCGCACCTCGGGCACCATTGTGTCAAAACGTTCTGATTCCGGGAGCTTTGTGTGGCGCCGTCATTGTAGTCCGCAGCCCTAGGGACAATACACTAGCACACAGCAATACATGTGAAGGGTAGCCTGTTCCATGGAGATAGTCTTACTTAGGTTATGCTTTACGACGACGAGGTAAATAGAGGTGTTGAGATATAATCGATTTTGTTTGTCGATAGATTTGATACGTTAGTCCACAAAGGTAATGTGACAAGAGAGAAGAGTTTCCGGGCCATATGTAAGAGTTTGCGTGAAGTGGAGGGGCAAAATAATAAAATGATTGGATTCTATCGTACGGGACCATTATCGTTTTAACTTTAAAACTAATGGCAACACGCCAAAACTTAAAGATCCCTGGGCGAGTGAGATTAGAGATTAGTTGAAATTACTTTAAGAAGGCTAGATCTATGCGGCGCTGCGCCAATTCTATAGACCTGAGGGTATGTACACAGGCTTCCGCAATGATATTCTCAGCTGGTGTAAACTGCCCCAACAATATATTGCGATGTAATATGACAGCGCTGGTGTACCTATGCACCGTGGTGAATGTGGTGATCTAGTTATCTGCCAGCACGTAGAACCAAGACAACAACATGGCTGTTTTTGGCTGTCTGGAGTTTAGATCTCTGGTCAACTATTCATATTGCACAACTCTGGCATTCTTAAAAAGTGTGTCTGGTACAATTAAGTGTCCCTGGATACTGTAGCTCTTTATCTTATGTAAATGAAACAGGACATTCGCCATGGGGTCCTTACATCTATATGTAGATGTACAGCTGAAAACTTATGTACCATAGAGCCATCTGGCACAACGCGGACTTACAATCCGACTACCACAGTACCGTTTTCTATACTTATATGTATTAGGTATGTGTGGACTTTGGACTTAGTCTGAGAACAGTTGGAGCCGAACTCCCAGTAAGACATACTGTGTTGTTGACTTACGACGGCAAATACTTGTCCCAGAGTGCAGCCGTCCTGCGGCTCGAGTTGTGCTGATCGAAGAAAGTTGTAATGAACAAAACACCAACAATACTCAATACATATTTATATCGGTCAGCGCAACACGCACTCTATTGTTTTTGAACATTCAGAAGTAGGAGAGGTCGAAGGAAACTTTATATTAGCATCCTAATGAAAGAACACTTATTTTAACTGTCATTTGTTACAATTATTGCTAGGAGTAAAGTCACCTGGTTTAATTTTAATTGAGAATCTGAAACTTCATTACACATAATGAATGAGGTATTTTCTGTGCCAATGGATAACAGAAACGAGCCCGCAAAAAGTCAACCGTTGCTATTTAATGTGAACTTTTTGCTTAAATCACAAGCAGGTCTACAATTTAAAACTTGCAACCCAGTTCACTACGAACGTATAATCATTGTATTAAGCTATCCATACTTAGCATTATAGTCCGTGACATGAGAAACAACAGAACAACAAAGCTGAAGCAATGTCTATTGTACGACCACAAAGGGGTTACCTACTTAGTGCAATGTCGTAAACAACAGAACTCGTGTCACCCCTCCCTCCCCGCGCCTCCCCCGGCCTCGCCCCGCCCCCCTCCGACCGCTGCGTGAGGCAGTTTCGCAATCCTTGAAAAATAAATAAAAATAAGTGGGAACGGAAATGAAAAGGGTCAATCTGATCTGAGGAGCCCGAGGGACGCCCCGCAGTCCCCGCTCGGCACAGAGCTGGCGAATCAATAAGGAACCACACTATGTCCCCACAGCCACTCCACAGTTTCGGTATTGAATGCGCTTCAACGAATTCCTTTATATAAAAACCTTTACTAAACGTAATGCGTGAGAACGTTTCTTCGTATACACCATCACTAAATGTTTCCGGCATGCGCATGCGGCATCACGCGCAAATTGTTGAACAGAATTTCATGGTTTGAGATACGCTGTAACGTTATTGTGATGAGAGGCAACGATATCTGTGATGTTACCAAATACAATATATAAGTAAATTAATTGAAGTGAAATAAACAAAATACCTATGTACTGTTGAAAATAAATACACATAATGATAATTGCTAAACTTTAAATTAACGCGATAACTCATGCATGTAACCAAAAAAATATACGCTTGGAAAATTTCAAATTGCTAAACATAATCCGATAATTGTTCGAATCAGGCAAATTTGAGAATCGGCTACGGAGCGGGCGCGGGCTAATCGCTCCGGCAAACATTTAACATTCACAATGAAGGTATTAGTGAACGCTAACACAATGATCGAGCGTTTGAATAACTCGGGAAAAACGCCCGCATGGCTGTGAGTGCATTAGCGTTAGTATGAGAGACGCGCGCGCTACAATACGATGGCGTCACCAATTTTATCATAAAGCTCCTCGCGGCGCATCTCTTACTACAATCTATTATCCAAAGAGTCACGACTCATGATTGCTTATACTTGCAACAACCCTCAGCCGCCATCGAGCTACAGAGCCACAGAGCTCGAGACGTGTAGATGTTACGAAACGTCCACTAACGGTATTGTCATAACAAATCCAAGGACGGAACGTTTATCCGAATACATTTTAATCAAAACTTTCAACTTCTATTGAATTGCCAATATTTGTAGCTCTAGCACAAAAAATATTAGTTCAATGCTAAGATTACAATAAGGCCCAATTTTTTTAAGGAAAGTTGTAAGTTATGTACCTATCCGATAGACCATAATACATAAAAGGTAACTGAAATTCACTACCATACGTATCGACGACTCTTGTATATTCTGGTACAAAAAGTGTGTCTCAGTAAGATAAGCGGAGTAGATTTATTTCTCAAATCTGGGATGATGGGGCTATTGTGACGGCTCGAGTTCCTTTGTTCGTTTTTTCTAACATTAAGTAGAAAATTCCCCGCTGGGTTTTATTATCCGTAGGATCCGTACATTTAACTCAATAGTAAATTGCTTGTTGCAGATTATAAAAGGCAAAAAATAGATTCACATAATATTTCGGAGTCGCGCAGTCCCGGTCTCTCGGAGAGGCAACATTAGACAGATTAATGCAGAATAGCTTTGCATCGCACGGTCATAAATTAATATTGTAACCTTCGCTAAGGGTGATCTGGCTTTTTCATATCATATTATTTTGAGAAATACTTAAATGGGACCCATGCTAATAACTGATTTAGTTTATCCGTTCCCAAGAGATGTGAGTTGGCTACTTCCTTTTGTCCCGATTTTCTCGTTTCTAATTCTAGGGGTAAGATTAAAAGGATTTATTATTATCCTCGTTAAGTTATTTAAAATATGTAATTCAAAAAACAGCCTTCTTAATAATTTACCTACATTTCCCGTTATTTCATGAGTAAGTATTTATTTTAGTACTTATACGAATTTGAAAGGCCAGGCGTCAGGCATTCGACACCAGTGGGCTCAAGTGCGCTGCTTCAATCACAAAGCAAATTCTGTGAGAAAAAGTAACGTCAAATAACAGCCGCGAGACGGTCCCGTTTAACTGACATACCGTCACGTTTTATTGGAGCCTGTCCCCTCATGTTACAACTTTCTAGCAAACTTATCTTCGGCTCTAAACAAATAAGTGCAAAAAAAACGTGATTGAGCGTCCTCTCGTTTGTGTGTGCTCGTGTCACTTGAGACGATGTGTGTGTGTGTGTGTGTGTGTGGGATGCTGGTCGCAAGTGCGTGTGAGTGAGCAGTGTGTGCACGGCTTGCTGCGCCGGCTCCGGTTTCATCAGCTCGGATGCAGCGCGCACCGCGGCACCGCATCGTATCGATGTCCCGGCGGCGGCCGGTGGACATGCCTGCGATCTGACGGGCACTGTTACCACATCGAGAGCATGTAGCGATATGTTATATCCTCAGTTACACAGGATTAGGTTCAGTGCAGGCATTCGATATCTCTACAACGAAAAGACGTATTCTAAATATCAAGTTTTCTTTGTAAATTACAGTAAGATAAACTTAAATAAAAGTTGATTACAAATTCCCAAGTTGTATTTGTGCAAAAAAGTACTACTTATAGAACATTGTGATGTGATGAGCTTAAAATTGAGCAGTGTCAGATTTCAGTTAACGTAGACTTAATTAGCTGTCTGAACTTCAATCAGAGTAGTTCAGTTACTTGATCTAATAAATGTGTTCGATAGTTGTTCAACTGCTACTTAAATCTACACAGATATTTACCACGTCTGCTGTCACAAGCTCTCATTCCTCTACCTCACTTGTCACGCCACACCAATCCGTCACCCCTCTGCTTTTCAATCATAACGCGCTACTTTCAAACTTCCTCTTCTGTATTTAATTTAACCTATAAAGATGCCAAGAAACTTGTAGTAAGCCCTCCGTAATGTAAGCCTATTTCCTTCACTATTACAAAGGCACTCCTGCCCATCCTGTAGTTATAATCTGAGTTCTTGCAACACTTGCGGTCGCCGCAGTAATGGCCGCATTCATCGCGCGACCACACAAAACGATCTTCCAACCACGTCGACCATGTTTCATCAGTACGTCATTTTTTACAAGGCTATGTAAAATGTTCACCGCTTAACAACTCAGGTAAAATCCGACCTGAAACTATTTGAGGTGCAACCTGATCCTCGATGTGTTTGTGTTCACTCGTGACGTCACACTTGACATCTGCGCGTGGGTGGCAGTCGACAGAGCACAGTGCTCGCGTCCGTGAGAGACAACCCTGTCCATGACAACATCCGATGCCCTACCTAAGTATACTCTAAGACGTCATAATCAATTTTGCATTGCAAACTTATCCTAAAATAAGGGCTCTTTCTGCCGAATACGTCGAAAATCTTATTTCACGGGTAGGTATTATAGGTAATCAAATTTTACGGTCTATAAGTTAAGAGGAATATGAGCGCATTACAGGCCTATGTGCCAATATGTGTGCAAGCTTATCTGTGCTGTGTACACAGTGTACATAGGCTCCTATAGTGGCTAGCGGCTGCCCAGCCTGCTCAATTCGCCGCCGGTCAATATTTGCGCCCGACCCACTGCCGTAAGGTTTGGTCCGCCACGCCATCGCGCCAGCGAATGTGGCGTATTGTGTGTGATACTAGCCGCATCTGCAGGGCTAATAGATCTCAAAACATCATTTGTAAATCCAATTTAAGAAAAATTATCATTTCTAAGTACCTAGGTAGGTACTTACCCTAACTAATTATGTGTGCGACCGTGCATTACATTTTTAATAACAATCTATAGCGTACACTGTACAGGGTCCTGTGTATTTATTTATGAAGTTTCTTGCATATTCTTTTCCATTCAAAACTAACTTTTGGAAGGGGCAACTAGAAAATTTATTATTTTTTTAACTTTTAAGTAAGACGTTCAAAAGTGCATTTTAACAGGCGAATTGAATAAATTATTTGATTTTATTTATGTATTTATTAAAACATTATGCACAAGTAAAAAAAACTGTACAAAGGCGGACTTTGACGTATGTACCTGGCTTATACAGTTTTACAATGCTTCTTTTCTTTCAACACTCACCCGTCTCTGCTCTGCTTACTTAATGGTTTGTTCTCTCCTGTTCCATTGTATTCTGTTCGTAGCGTACTGATTCACCACAAGTCTCCTATCGCTCGCTCCGTATGACTGGCTAGTGGCTCGTGGCTCGCGGTGGGATTTACATGGTTGATTCTGTCAGTTCAACGTATTTTTGTAAAGAAAATCTAGTGACTCTGTTACATATGTATCAATAAGTGATAATAGGGTTGGTAAATTTTGTATTTTTCTTTTCAATTTATTAATAATGGATGAGGAATGTGGTTTGTCTTATATTAAGTATAATGGTTTATGTTACTTCTTTGTATACCTACTGTGCAAATATTTCGACACAAATGTATATTTGTTATGAAATAAATAACTTGAAACTTGAACTCTGTAAAAACTCATTCTATAATAAAATTTAAACATTTATTTACTTTGCATGAATGTTTGCATAATTATACATATAATTGCCGATCTCCCTGTCTACCGCATCATAGGCTATAGGCATAACAAACGTAAATCATTAAATTAAAATTGTACTTATTTATAATTCTAACAGTAAGTAAGTACCTATTCATTACTATAAAATAATAAAGTTATTGCAAATATTTATAACAATTACAAAACAAAATAAAATAATTAGTACCTATTAAATAAAAATAAAATTAATGTCTGATTGCAGTAAAAACATACAACCGAATTAAGAACCTCCTCCTTTTTTTGAAGTCGGTTAAAAATGTCAAATGCCTGGTGTGCGCGTTAAAGAATGTCAAACTAGAAATAGCAAATTAACATCATGTCCATGAATAAGAAGTAATAAATGTATTATTAAATTAAGGAAAAGGATTATTAAGAAATCGTCAATAGTACCTATTCAATTTAATGTCTTTTTATTTATTTATTCTTTTATTGATTGAAAGGAGAGCCAACAGCTGTAACAGATTAAATTAAGGAAAAGGATTATTAAGAAATCGTCAATAGTACCTATTTAATTTAATGTCTTTTTATTTATTTATTCATTTATTTATTGAAAGGAGAGCCAACAGCTGTAACAGATTAAATAAGTAACACAAAGCCAATTACAGGTTTTCACGAAAAAAAACATAATAGGATACAGAAGTTATAGGATTACTAACAAGCACGATGAATAACAGAAATTAGGATACAATATGCACTAAATACACTTAAGGCTATACCAGGTAGGGCACTATGACATGGAGTAAAGGTACAAAAAAATTAAAATTAACAAAAATGGAAAAATAAAAAACTTTTTTGCAAAAAATAAAACCGACTTCAAAAAAAACACTAAACGGTGTAAAATAACTCTAAATTCGGAATTCTGTGGCTTTGGTGGGTTTGTCTTACTCATGATGGGCCACCGACTTCCGAATTTAGAGTTATTTTACACCGTTTAGTGTTTTTTTTGAAGTCGGTTTTATTTTACAAATATTTGCCATGAATTCATTTTATATTGTTAATTGTTAACGAAACATGTCATGATAATAGGGTTATTCACTTATCCCTAATAAATGAAAATTAACATGCACATTAACAACTGTCGAAATCTAGGTACCTATATTGTACACACCTGCGTACCCCTCAGAGCATACAGGCGTGATGATACGTCATGATGTTGTATAAACAATAAACATCCAAGCGATTCCAGCAATCACGACAGATTTGCCGTCTATTTTTGAAGAGTTCCGTTGTATATCTCCGAAGATCGGCACCAGATCTTCACCAAATTAAAATGGGACCACTTCAGGAGTATACTCTTTCAAATAAAAAAAGAATTTTGAGAATCGGTCCACAAATGGGGGAGAAATCAGGTAACATAGGTACATAAAATAATACATACACACGAACATAGAACCTCTTCCTTTTTTAAAAGTCGGTTAAAAAGTTGCTGGACGTAACGTTACATTTTGCTTTTATACATAAAATATGATTGATGTGCTGCCTATCCTACTTAGATACGCGTATGATATCTCATTTATCACAGAGCACAAGGCCCGTACGACGCGCGAGTACCTATGTAGGTATCCCTTATAAAAATTTGAATATAAAAAAATAGACTTCAATAACAAACATACCAACCACCAAACCAACCAATAATAACCAACCAAACCAATGGTAAAAAACCAAAAAAATATCATGGTCGCATACTCAATAAACTTACATAGGTACCTACTTGATAAATAAAAATTAAAGAATAAAAATTAAAAAATACAACTACATAATGACGAAAACTTAACTTAATCATTTGAGAAACGAGTGAAATTTTTTTTCATAAATTTTTCATCTAGAACGGCTATTAGGGCTATGGGCTCGGCTGTCCTGCACATAGTAGATACAGTCAAACGATGTGAAAAGGACCGCAGGGGTTCCTATTCACCCCGCTAGGTGGTATAAACACATTACCTATCTAGATTTTAAGAAACTTACTCCGTCAAATGGTCGCATACTGGAGGTGGTCGCGTAACCGGCGCAATGACCCTACTTGGGTTTAATTTTATTCATTAGGTAGGTATACCTACCTACTTTTACCGAAGTCGCTGTGCGTGTCTGTCTATATGACCGCTTAGTTCGTCTCCTTAACTCCACAATGGGATTTCTTACCATTGTTTGGGCCACCTACTCCGAAAAGTTTACGATAAACAATTAACAAAATAAAGAAATATCAGTTTCTTGTCCAGTTGTAAAACTGTGCGGACGGGTCCCTGCCTCAATAAAAAGGTTTTTATTCTGGTTTTATCAAATAGGTACTAAGTATAAGTACCTACTTACAATCAGACATTCAGAATAGGTAGCGAGCGCCAATTGTAAAGTGCTCTCACTAAGTCTGCTGCAGCGCGGTGCTGCTGCGCTCGCTCTTGTTTCATATTTTGAACTTCTTTGTAGGTACCTAGTCAGCTGTTTGACAATCATTTCCCTCCGCGCCCCTCGCGACATCCCCCGTACCCCGCAGGTGTCGCCCCGCGCCCCGCGCCCCACTCGCCACCGCTAGTAAGCCGTGCGTAGTGCATTTCTGCGCAACGCTCGCATCGCTAGTTGCGAGCCATTGCCATTTTTATCGATCTGTCGATGAAATTTCGTTGCCGTCCGCGTCGGCGGCGGGTCGCCGCCTCTCCTCCCGCACCGTGTCGCACCCCCCCGACGCCCTCCGACGTCGTCGGGTCGCGGACACCGCTCAGTGCCAGCACCGAGCTCAGTGCGCCCGTCGCCGACGGAGCGGGGGCGAGCCCCTGGAGTGGGGGGCGGGGGAGCCGGGATGAACGGCTCCCCGGCGACATCGCGGGGGGCGCGCGCCTAGCGGGGGCAACGTGCGGATCGCGCAGGCGCGCGGGGCCGGGCGCCAGTCTCGCGGCCGCCGCCAACCTGCGCGCACGTGTGCGTGCTGAGCTCGGCTTCAACAATCAGCTGATCGGCGCGCGCCCCGCGGCGCACATGCCGTGAGGCCGCGTCCACCGTCATGACGGGCTACGCCCGCGGCGAGGCCGATTTTGCCGCCGACCGCTTTCGTCGGGACACGCGGCCTGCCTCGCTCGCCCCCAAGGACTACTCGGTGCCTTTACACGTAGACTGCAGTATCGAATACGAGCTTCCCGACTGTGCCAAGCCGCCGCAGGGCGTCAAGATCGAGCCTCTGCTCATGATCCACCCCTCACATTTCCGGAGGCTCGAGAGCCTGCGGCGTGTGCCGTTTGTGAACAACCTGCCGCGAGGAGATGCCGCCGCCGCCGCTGCCGTGACGCCAGGCAGCCGCGCGCGGGCCCCTCGCCAGGCGCGGCGTTGCTGCCGCGCGGCCCCTGCGCCTCCCGCGCCGGCCCCCCAGCCCGTGCCGGCTGCGGCGGCGCGCGCGCGGGCCCCTGCGGAGGAGCCGGCGCACCCGCTGGCGTGCTACCGCTTCGAGTCGTACGCAGCGGACGGCGCGGGCGGCAAGCTGGTGGCCCGCGCGCGGCTCAAGCCGCACCCCTACCTGCCGCCGGAGGCGCTGGACTGTGATATCGCGCGCGCGCTGCCGCCAGCCGCCGCGCACTACGACCGCTTCGACAAGCGCGCGCTGCAGCAGCTGCCGATCTACATGTAGCCGAGCGGTGCCGGAGCGGGCCCCGGTCTCTGTGATGTTTCGTTGTAATTAGTTAGTGATAAGTGTCGGCGAGCGTGCCGGCGCCGTCCCGGGCCGTGTCCGGCACGCTCGCTCGCGTCTGTGTACGGGCGGCGCGCGCCCTCGCGTCAGCTCGTTCGCGAACGAACCTAATACCAAATAGTACCTATGTACGTTGATATTGTTTAAACGTTGATTTATGTGTTGTTGTACCGGACGATTATGATGTGTTGTTTCGCCGAGGACCTGAACGTTTCGTGTTATCGTTTCGATCGAGGCCCGGCTCGCGGCCGCCTGCCTCGTCGGCCGTCCGGCTGGCAGGCCGGCCGCTCGCCGGCGCGTCGACGCTAGTGCATACCCACCAACGAAAATATTTATTCGCAAACGCAGTAACCGACGCTTCACGATTAAATTATTGTACCGTCGCCGATTCGTTGCGTTTTTCTGTATAAGATATCATATCGATAATTATATGTTCAAAAATTGTATTATAATAAATATGTACCTATAGAGTAAAAAATGAAAGTGAGAAAAATATTAAGAATAAACTAGACATAGTTATGTTTTCGATTAGGTGATGAGTTCTAGAGCAGTCCCGGACGGTAATTAGAATCGTATCTCTACTCTCATTTTGTAAGCGGTTATGTTTGTTAAAATTATATATGAAGAGTCCTCTGATGAATAGTCTGATTAACGAATATTCGGCATGTAAAAGTCTTTATAAAACGCTTACTTAGCATATCATAGTATTATATTGTGTCATAGTCCAATGCCAAAAATATAACTATCTTTTTACAAAAATCCCTAAAACATCGTTTTATTTACCTCTTGCGGCTCGTGTGCGGTCCTTGTGTGCAGTGTGCGGTAGTGTGTGTAGTCAGTGCTCAACCATACGACCAAACCGGATGCCCTGGACGGAGGCTGCGGGCGGCGCGGCACCACGCACGTGTAAGTACCGCTCACCGACTGGAACCTCACCATCACATATCTCATGTCCTACTAAATGATCACTTTGTTTACCATCTCAATCCTATATAATGTGATAACGGAAACTGCCAAAACTCTGGTCTTATACCTACCCCGTTTACATTCAGCCCATGTCTACGGTAACTTGCAAGAAAATGGGAAATAAAATGGGCAAAGCGAAAGTGTAATAAGTCGCTTCCTTGCCGTTGACGTTGCCGCTTGTCTTGCTTGGCGATCCGATCCCCAAATTGGCGGTTTTTATCAGACATCAAAAGGCCGGCAAAGCGAAAGGGAAAAAGTGTGCATACCTACATGGCTACAATCTTTCAATGCAAGACAGCTTAATAAATAATGTAGGTAGGTAGGTACCTAATATGAGTGTAGAGTTAAAGCTAATTTACAATTCAGACATTGCCATGGGTGCTACCAAAAATACCTACCTACCTCCCTATCTAATGAATGATTCAATCATTTTAAGGCACATACCTAGGTAGATTGCTAAAGCTGAATGCACACAGCTCAAAGTAAAAGCGAAATAAATCCAATTTTGTAAAGTGAAAACTAGATACCTATTGTAGATTACAATATCTAGTTTTCACAGCTGGATTGAATAAATAAGTAGGTACCTAACGCGGCTGGCCACGCCGACATCGACACCGCAATTTACCTATATTCTAGATGATTTTACCTAAAACGTTTAATAGAGTCCGTGGGACTCGGCATTGATGAGAACGCATAGTGACAAACTGGAGGTTTGTTGGGGCTTAGTGAAAAGCCACAGGCCACGGATAAGATTCCTGCTTAGCGGTTTGTGACGTTAAATGACGCCTCGCAAATAAACTAATTAATAGCCTTCGTTGCTAGAAGCAAGCATGTCATGAAACGGCTGCACAACCGTATAATAATAATGTCTCTGATTGTTGTAAAAACATATAGGTAGGTAGGTAGGGTAAATACGCCAAACGTCGGCCACCCCCCAAAGGTCGGCCGTCTGTACATTTTTAACTTGCATTCATTGAAAAAGTAAATAAGTGACAATTTGGCTACTGAAATTGGATCTTTAGTTTATGCTCTACAGGTAAAAACTGTTACTATTCGATTACGTCCCTCGCTTTTCGCACACTGAGCGTCCTTAGCGATGCCGACGATGAAGTGTCAAGTTCGTAGTAAAAATAGCTTACTTTCTGTGAATACCCATATTTTGGGGATTGATATTACAATGGTAAGACATTCTTTTTTTTTGTTTTATGCTTTGGTATTAATAAAAGGTTAGTTTTACTATATTTTGAGTTAGTATTTTTAACGTTTTGCGCATTGATTTAAGAGAAAATAGGGGGCCGCCATTAGAATACCAGTTTTGGTTTAAAGCCGGAATCTCGACCGGGGCCGACTTTAAGTAGAATTCAGTCTGTTTTATAATCTGAAAATCTACCGATTCCTTTGGCTTAATAGGAGAATTTGCAAAGCTTATAAGTAAATAAATCTATTTCACGTCTAATCGTCAAAAACCGGCCGTGATGATTTTAGTTAAATCTTGAGAAATAAGGCATGAGAAGTAGGGGCCGACTTTACGAATATTAAAGATCGTAATATCGGCCAGCCTCAAATCCGAGCGCTACTATACAGGATGATTACGTTGGACGGGTAGTCAGTTTTATATTTTTAATATATATAATTATCAAAATAATTTGCTCAAAGTTGATTTAAATGTAGGTAGGTATTATTATAAAAACGAGGTTAAGTTTTGATGTAACTAGAGGTTCAAATAAATTATTTATAAAATATTACAAAATTGATCAACCATATTAATATTTATGAAAACTCAATAAGTAGGGTTCGGGATACAAATATCAATTTCTCTTTGGAACCATTGAACTCATCTAGCTTAAACTGGGACAAAAAGTTAAGTAGTCTTTAGATACTAAGCTCGTTTTCACTTAAAACTTTTTTTAATAATCGTATTGGTAATGTTTTTCACTGTCTTATTTTAAACCACCCTATACCCGGCCGACTTTTGGGAAAAACGCGACCGACTATGGGGCGTAAATGGCCGAGTTTAAGGTTTTTTCGTTCTCGATGCTTTTAAACCTTATTACTCTTTGCTTTTAGTAGAAAAATCAATCCTATGCCTATAAACATAAAATAGATTAATCAACCTATCTAAAACTACATCACAAGGCATGCTTCGTTGCAAACTGATGGAGCCAGAGCGATCCAAAGTTAGAAAATTCGTTAGGGGGCCGACTTTTAGCGTATTTACCCTACCTACCTAAATATGGCGAGAAACTTGTTTGGAGTTGTCATAGGTAAAAAGGTAGGTACCTATTTGCTGGAAGATACATTTATATTGCGTAGGTACCTACCTAGGTACATTTATATCGCCAAAACGTATTGACGACAGTGTTGCCGTTCTAGGGACTTTGTCGCTAGAACTAGGGGATTTTATGAATGATTAGCGGAAAAAAATCTGAATTTAGCGACAAAAATCTATTTAGCGACTTTAAGCGACATTTTATAAGCGGGTCTACTCAACGTATGATATCCCAGATGATGGTATTAACCAAGTCGGCAAAGGAAGACCAAAAGAGACTGGAGAGACTTCAACTTCCTCTGCTGTTGACGTTGATAATTTGATATCATAATTGAAGATCCTGTTTACTTCGTATTTAAATTTGAAATTCAAGTACCTACTCACATACAGGTGCCTAGCTAATAATTATTATTCAGAAATGCTTTTAACGTAGACACGGTACTGATTGATCTCATTTTTGTGGAAGTAGGTAGGTACAGGCTGGGTCAGGACCAAATTTTTGACGTAATCGCACAACGGATATCACAACGGAATGTGTCACACTAGAAAATTAACGTAGCACAATAGAATTATTAAGGTGTGTGTAAATAGTCGTAAGATTTTAGGAAGGTGTAGGTACCTACCTAAGTGGAATAAATAAAAAAAACATTACTTTTCGAGAAATATTTAATAAGTAGTACAATCCAAATAAATATTACAAAACCAAAACTTTCAAATAGAATCCAATAAAGTTTGGTAAAACACTAAAAACCTTACAGGCCTTGCGACATCTTTCTGCGGATGATAGAAGCATCTGAAAAGAAAAAGGTACACGGTCTACAAAAAAAAAACACCAATACTAACTGCTAACTTGGACAAGCTAACATCACAAAAAGTATCGAGAATAAGCATTATAAACCTATCAAAATGACTTAAAATCTAGGATTTTCACTATTTAAATGAACTTATTCCTAAGGCTAAAAGCTCACCAAACGGCAGCTTCTAGATAAAATAACAAAAAATAGGAAAAAAGAGCAGGAAATTATAGAGACAGGCGTACAAAACAAACCTACTAAAACATTACCCTCTTAGGAAGTGGCGTAGAAAGTTAAAACTATTTTAGTAATATTTAAACAATAATCTAAGTATTAAAGAATCATATAATAATTAAATAGGTAGCTAATGAGATTAGAATGATTGTAAACACAGCTTTATAAATTTCCCTTGTGACACGTCGTACAATTTCGTGTCACAAATCGCACAACGGAATGAAAATTATTCACGACCTGACCATAAAGATGCAAAAACGCACAAATTTAACCATTAATCGAACACTTCTGCATCCCTTTTAAAAATAAAGTTAAAGTGGATTTATAAATATATAATATTTTTTTAGAAAATCGTAAAAATATTACAGTTTTACTCACCTAAAGTCAGGAAATCTTAACGACGCGCGCTGACGACACAAACACAATCTCAACTGACAGTAAAAACACATGGCGGTTTGTATCCGAAATTTTGTTGCCAGCTTGAAGCCAATGTTGCCGTACTAAATAATCAAGAAACTTCCACACACGTTTATTGGTTTCGAAGATATGATGTCGCACAACAGGAGTATTACAACGGAAACAATTTTGGGACGTTTGTAAAATTGCTTGTAAAAATTAAAACAACAATGGTTATTGTGGTATTATTTATAAAAACGATTACTGGTGTTTATAAGGCTTTAATAATATTAAACTATTGATGCTAGCTTACGTTAAAAAAAAAACAGCGGCAAAATATTCTTAGTAGTCAAGCAAGGACATGCGTATTTTACATAGCGTAAAAAGACACTGAGCTTGGTAAAATATTTTATTTTGAAGAAATTAAGCTTCGAGTTTAGTTCTTTGATGAATTAAACTGTTTATAACAGATTAAGACATAATTAGTAAAAATCCAAAATTATTTTAGGGCATATATTGTACGCAGTATTTTGTCACAAGTGAGCCGGACACCACAGCGTGTCTGTATCCGTCAAAAATTTGGTCCTCACCCCCTACCTAATTAAAAAATATAAGATTCTCAATTTTTTATTTTTAATGAAATTAAAAATGTAATGGACAGAAACTAGCTACCCTTCGTTTCTAGCCAGTTTAGTTCTGTCAAGATTTATGAGCTGGTACCTATTATAATTGGTCTATTTTTTTTATTCGTCTTGCTTTTTTTTAATTAATTTATTTCATGACCTGACTAGTCTTGCTTTTGGTCGTCGTAAAATAAGTGGCTACACGCCACTTATTTACAAAATAGTAAAGTACAAAAAAAAAATGTAAATTATGTTTCTTTTACAACAGACTAGTATTTTCAATATAAGGATAGGTAAACTTGATTGAGGTACACCCCATCTAGTAGGAACACGAAAGATAAATCAATACTTAGTTCGTTTTGAGAGTGCATTTGCGGTAGTTTAGCGACATTTAGCGGATTTTTACGGAATGATTTTTTCCATAACTAGAGGGTTTTCTAAAATCAGCCGGGGACTTCTAATTTGGTTGAACGGCAACACTGATTGACGAAGTGAATTTATAGTCTGACGTTTGTGTCGAACGCAGCGGCTGTCCCGTCCGCTGCATGCTTACTGAACAAGTAATTAATCTCGACACTTTCGTGCTCCAATCATGCTCAACTCTTTATTGTTAGACAATCAACATAATAGGTGTACCTACCTAGATTGGTACTATTGGAAGGAAAGACTAGCAATCATGGCAAAATTGATTGAACAGCGCAAAATATTACACATTTTGCATTGTAACTAACGAGTTCTTCTGTTGGTAACGTGTCGCAATGAACTCCAATGCCAGTGCTATGTTTAGCACGTTCATGTCGATGGTGAAAGCATGTCTGTGACATGAAAACTAAACGCATCGAGTGATGTCCTGTTGTAATGTAACCGAAACTGTGGTCTGTGTCTGTGTTTTGGTTTACTGAATAAGTAGGTACCTACCTACCTAGGTACCTAATGCGTTTATTACAAACAGATGGTAGGTACCTACCTACCTACAGAACTACAAACTTACAATGAAGACAAAGATGTTATAAGACGAAATGTCTTCCGCATAAGAATTGGTAATATTTTCGAGGTATTCCATGAAGCACACCCAAACAAAGCACACCCAGACGAAGCACACCCAAAGTATTCCACTTAGCACACCCGTAGGTGGGCTTCAAATAAAAAAATAAGACAATTAATTTTCAATTCCACGAAGCACACCTACGATTATCACTCGCAAAGTACGGAGACTAAGAAATAAAAATGTCGATAGAAAAAAAAAAAAATAATTAAAAGACTAACTTTAATTTCTAACATCTTTCAGTTTCATTATAATAATGTGACACAATATTTGACATTTTTATAATCTTACTATTTAAAGTCATAGATTGTTGATCTTTACAAAACAGATATTATTTTTTAACTATTTTTCTATTATTTTCCTCTTGTGTTCTCTTAATAAAATCACGGATTGTTTCATAATTACAATTAAATCTTGGACAAATATCTATTATATAATAAGTTTTCTTATAGCTACCTGTTTAGTGAATAATAAAAATACTCTACTTTAACATATAATATACAACGTGGCGCTACAATGGTGACATTAACTTAACACACGTATACGTTATCCCAGTTTCGTTTTAAGAAGTAATTTTATTTCCATAAAACGTCATTATTTTACTGATTAATTTAAAAAAATAAAAAAATATAGAAATAAGCATCCTGTACAAAAATAATCATAGTGCAGCGGTCATTTGCCGGGGTCACGGATCATAACATCGCGTCAAAGAAATTGAAACGAATAAGCAATACCTCAATCCTTTTGTCGGCGCGCGCGTTCTCCCTTTCACCCCCGCCCGCCGCACCGCGACGTACGTGACGCGTTGCCGCTCTGAGTAAACGTAAACGAGTAACGTGCATCTAGGTAAGTAATTTCATGAATGAATTTTTGCACAGAGTGATCCCAATTGTAGTCACTTTTTTATTATTTAGTTTGTTTGAAAAATGTTTTTGTTCAAATTACCAATTATTTTAACCAATCATAATTTATGTGGTTAATGGCCACTAGCCCTACCCGTGTGTTAAATTAATGTCACCATTGTAGCGCCACGTTGTATAAAACACAGTTTGTTTCATAATTTCAATAAAAACTTGGACAAACATTAAAAACATTGTAAATATTGTTTTACACAGAGATCTATGTTGAAGTTTTCTTATAGCTACATGTTTAGTGAATAATAACATCAGAATCTTAATTTCTCTAGACAATGTCCAACCGAAATAAAGCTTTAGTTTGGGTGTCCAAAACGTTTGAGGCACATTTATGTTCCTTTATTTTAACAACTTCTTCCATGCTACTTAATGTGAGTAAACCATTACATCCTTTTTAATACACCGCCACAAGGCATTACCGTTTTTATAAATCTTGAGTTTACTAAATTGTTTGTAATTAAACACTAACACTTGTGTGTCCCTTCTGGCCAAGCACCTAATTAATAAATGGGTTAAAATTTTTACTACTTGGACCTGCCATCGGCTCCATTATTTTGTTTTAATAAATTGCAAGAAAAACAAAAAAAATAACAATAACAAGACCGGCGCACAATTGCCTACACTAAGCCCGTGACATCGCGAAAGTGTAATGAGAACTAAGCATGTAAACAAGTCCTGGAAACGCTTGGCTAAATTGAAATATTAGCGCATCATGTACCTTTAGTCTTATCTATGGGATTTATACATATATGAACATTATGAAAATTACAAGTATTGTATCACATTACTATAATGAAACTGAAAGATGTTAGAAATTTAAGTTAGTCTTTTAAATAATAAATATTTTCTTTTATCGACATTTTTATTTCTTAGTCTCCGCACTATGCGAGTGATAATCGTAGGTGTGCTTCGTGGAATAGAAAAATTAATCATTTTATTTTTTTATTTGAAGCCCACCTACGGGTGTGCTAAGTAAGTGGAATACTTTGGGTGTGCTTCGTCTGGGTGTGCTTTGTTTGGGTTTTGGGTGTGCTTCATAGAATACCTCATATTTTCACATAGCTACCTACCTACCTAGATGCAAACAAAGAATTCAACTTCATAGAAAGTTATTTTAGTTGTTAGGTATTAAATATACCGAAAAACATAGGTATAAAATATTAATTTTTAAGTAGGTAGGTACCTACCTACCTAATAAAAAAATTATTCTCTTGTGAGAATCAATAACACTCGTAACGAATTATTAGGTAGGTAGGTACCTAGGTACCTAGGTATCTTGTGAATATTAAAAATTGTATAGACCTGCATAAAACACACCAATTTGATAATTATTAAAAATACAGGCCTAGGGTTAGTTTAGACTAGATCTCTCACAAAAGTACCGACCTACTTAGGATTTTTGTTTTTAACAATAGGTAGGTACTTGTCAACTAATTAAACCATTATTGTAATTTGTTGGAGATAAATAACATTAATTATTAATAAATTATTATTACAATAGCGACTCGATGTGATAGTGTTCGCCGGCGCGCCGCCGCCGACGCGCCGGACGGTGCGGCCCGCAGCCGTCTCACGGCAACGACTCATTCTGCCATTGTTTCGCTCTCAATGACAACACTTCCAAAATATCCGCTAAACAAAAGCTGCCGCTATTCATTCCACATTTTATTTTCTGTTTGAAAGGCACTCACACAATGAGTCGTGAATAATCTACAATAGCTGTTGGGAAAGAAACTATGCATACTGAATTGCCATTCAGGGAAATACGACTTCATACGAAACCATTATAATAAAACTCAATTAGGTAGGTATTATGATTCGTTACATTCATGCGAACATCTCGACGTGGCAATTAGCCGAAGCGAGTGTTATTAAGATGCAGTCTACCTATCTAATAGATGAGTGCATGCAGCGGATAGAGACGGGCGTGGGTTGCGGGCAACAGCCGGGCACCAGGCACGTTGCGAGCGGGCGAGGCGGCCAGACGACACATACGCACCCAGAACGTACCTACTCCATTATCCGACATCACAGCGAGCGACGGCGTTAAATTAGCATCCACGTAATAAACACGAAATAAACATCGAGACTAATGGATGATTGGGGCGGCACGCTCACCGGCATGCACTGCCGCGCCGTGCCGTGCCGTGCCGGGCCGCGCCGCGCCTTTCCGGGCCGCATGCCTACCGGCATGGCCCCGGGGCCGTAACCTGACGGGCGTCGAGCCGAATTAAAGTTATGCTTTTTTATTTTATCTTCGCCGCGACGATAAAAAGTTTATTGTTACTTTTTATGGGTGTGTGTGATATTGTGTCCGCACAGATTCGTGCGTCGCCGTTATTAGGGAATGCAATCTCGTCTCGCCGAGATCCCGATCTCGCGAGATCCCGGCCATATTTTACGAGATTGGATCTCGTCAAATTTCGTACGAGATCTCGCGAGATAACGAGATCGACAAATGTAGCGTGACGACGTGTATTTCATAGCGCGGCTGCGCGCGAACTGAATCCTGGCCGTTGCCTAAATATCGATAATTATTGTTTTGTTACCAATATTGTAAGAATTTGAACTGATTAGCTACAGTAGGTATAATAATTATAGACATAAACAAATGTTATTAGAGTTAGAGACAAAATAATAAGTACTCTGTTGATTTTTAAAATAAAACTTACATTATTTTTATAACTAAGCAACGCAGTTTCTATTTAATTACATATCATGTCAATTACTAGTTCTTAAAACAAGCATTTGCATATGTTTTAATTGCGATTCTTCCAATCTCGCGAGATCCCGTAATTTGCGAGATCTCGCGAGACTGGGTTTTGAGTCTCGCGAGATCTCGCTAGGCGGAAATCTCGTACGAGATTGCATTCCCTAGCCGTTATCTCATGCGGATAACTAAGTACAGTCGTATTTAGCTTAGCAATAATAATTTGGTAATTAACTACGATAGTTTACTGTTAGTTGATAGTGTTCCACATTCTTTTGTGGTTTTACTACGCCAAAGGGCACACAAAAATCGCACGAAAGATTGGCGAACTTAATGAGAATAATTTACTGGTGTGGCACGCCAAAAGGTGATTCTGACAACTAGGTATCCTTTTGCAAACAATTAAGCTTTCTAAGTAATGCGTGCTGTGCGTGCACATGGTATTGGTAATCTCGAACCTCTGGCAGCCTAACTGCAGTAACATTAATCGACCAGTTTCGCGGTGTAGCGAGACTTTTAAGATAAGAGCGCTCGTCATAACGATCACGAATTAGGAACGCGCTCCTTCGACACGGCCTGATAACTGCGGCTCGCGATCAGAATGGTCAGAACGCTTATAGGTACTGTCCGTAATTACTTTGGCTTCCTCGAAGCGCATTACACAGTAGTTACAGTTAAACGTCGCCGACTGAACTCACTTCGGGTGAAATTCGATTCCCGAAACGCGAGTATAATTTATTGTCGGTATTATCTCTCGTAAAACGAAAACCCAATTTATGTACGTCCGCCACCCGCCGTTATAAAACATAATATTATCGACATCGGCCCCCTCCCTAGGCGATCACGAAACTAAGCAAGCATCGGCCATTTTAAGCACCGAACTTGACAGGCGGGTGTCGCAGTGCATCCCGCTCGCACTCGCGCGCTCCACGCGGGAGCGAGGCGCGCGGCGTCGGGAGCAGAACTCTTTCATGTGCCGCGCCGGAACAGGGAGCGTTCTGCAAGATCTCGCGCTATTTCACTTTATAAATAAATACTGCCACGCTCAACACAACCGCGCCCTTTACAAATCTGCTCGTTATTTATGAAAATTGGAATCGCACTCGTTGAGACCTCTTTCCACTTACTATCCAGCCAGGTTACCTATCTAATTAGAAAAAAAAATGAGTATAAGATCGTTGATAAAGTAATTTGTAATCACATTGTGTTGATAGTAGTAACTACACGTTGCATGGTAGTTAGGTATGTAGCACGACGGCGTGTCAGCGTGGCGCCGCGACCTACTGCGATCAGCTGATTGGTGCACGGGGCGCGGGGCGCGGCGCGCGGGGAGCCGGAGGGGGGCGTGCACACGCGCGCACAACAGCTGATAGCGGCTGAGATAACCGGCCGCCGCGGCGCGACGCGACGCCCGCGTCACTTCGTGTCATTAAAGGACGCAAATCCACGTAGCTAGCTTCGCTCAGCAGCCGCACTGCCGCGCGAGTGCTATTTCAATGCGAGGCACTGAAATTGTAATACAATTTTACGGATTGTTAAACTACGGCTTCGGGCCGTGGGCAGGACGAAATTAATGACAGGCGTTCCCAGTGATTTACGACACCAATTTAAACAGTACGAGTTTAACGAACGGGTAGTACAGTCCTTATCCTTACTTCGCTGTTTGCTGAATAAAAATAATTGGATTTGTTTACTAACGTGCCATCGTTTTGGAGATGAAACTTCGAGTCACGCACTCACGACTCGTGGAGAACATTGAGAATAGGTGCGTTCACTTAATGCTAAGTGGCCATGTTGTTTATTTGTGGCACGAAGCTCGGCTGTCGCTGACCACCGCTAAATAATCGCCGCTCAGATAAAACCACTCTTCATCGTAAGTGTTAACTTGACCGACCCGCGCCCACGATCGTTTCGCATGAAGAACCTAATAGATAGGCACCTGATAGGTAATTAAATAACGCAACAATATGGCCACAAGGTTGATTTAATTTTGATTTATACACGCGGCAGTTCCCGGCAATGTTTTTGGAATGAAGAGATGTTACTTTGATATATTTAGAGGTTAATCGGATAATACCTTACCTACCCATATTTTATTCATCTTCCTATTTAGTCTGTTGATTGTTAATCCATAAAATAATTTAGAAATAGTATCCTATGTTACATATACCACGAATATAATATACCTACCTACTTTAAATGTATTTCAAATTGCCGATTATATCTTCCTGGTTTAAAGATAGAAGTGGTTTACAGATTTAACTTAACTTCTTGCTAAATGCACTTCAAAAAGTGTTATTCTATTACCTATGGTGTGATCTGTTCACCTGTTCCTACGTTATAAATGAGAAAGACAGGGTGACAGACTGATAATTATGTCCTGCATAGGGCTTAAAGACCGGACCGCTCTCGCGCCAACCCTTGGAAGCACTGGAATAGAACCAATTATGAAATGTGAAAACTTAAAGCCATTGAATACCATCTCATGTTCACGTCCGTTAAATATAATTTAAAACACTCCTGAAGATGGCCGGAAATCCCTTAATAGCTTCTAAATCCGCGGCAGCAACCTGTGAAATAGTTTATCAATTGCCTTACTGACTGACTTGTGGCATTTCATGACTTCTAATAATAAATTTATTAGGGAGCATCTTAATCGATATTAAATTGTGTTACAATTGAAGGATGTTGAGCATTAAAAGCTCAGAAGTCACAATACAATACATTATCTTAGCTTGATGTGAGCGTGCGACGACGCGCCGTGTGTTATGGATTCCGATTTCCCAGTTGTTACAAAAAAGGCGTCGTATCCGCAAAAAAGTGGCGCAAATACACGATGAACATGGTAACATGGTACCTACCTATGTTGACGCAGGTTTCTTTTGTTGTGTGGATGTGTGCGAGGGCGCGTGTTTGTAAACGCGCGGCGGAAGCCAACGATAACAAGAATTACCCAAAGCATACCGCACCCGAACCCACCCAAATTTTCTTTCCTTTACTTAACAAATGAAAGGCAAATCTTTTCATATCGCTTCACCGAGTTGCCTTTCATACGCCTTGCAAGATAGCTTTGAAATACCTTCCATTGTATCGTAACTCAAAGATGTCCATTGTATCGAGTCGTTGCTCGGAGTCGGGAACCTAAACAAAAAGGCTCTCTTATGAGAATTTTCTTTTATGATTCTTTCAAGTTATTAGCGAACAGTGCGGATCAGATACAAGACTACATTACATGCATACAACTGTTTCTTTGAAACACGGTGTGGAGATGTATAAAATTGTAGCTTTCTCGTGGAGGTTCCCGTACAGTACTATATTATAAATGTTAATGATTGAGAAGCGCAGCGTGTTTTTGCATCATTGGGAACATGTTCCAACGACGATGATTACCGGAGTTACCGTGAATACATCGCAAGATGTGTTTACCATACATGAGCCGTTACGGCCGCACTACATCATCATTTTGAGAAACTAGGTAATAATGAAGAGGGTAAAATGTTACTGGTTTAATATAGAAAGTAGAAAACCTTAAATATTGCCCGCTCGGTGCCTAATAAGTAGGTAATGAGTGATATTTTCGGAGCACATTATCGGTCGGTTCACATGGTCGATACATTCTCTCAACTTTCAGTTCCACGTACATTTAGGATATAACCTCGAGACTGGTTCCGCTCATTAGACCACCGGCGACCAATTACCGTGAAGTGTTCGTAAAACTTGTAGTAAGTTCTTAAGTTGAGCACCCGCGCTCGATGCACAAGAGACCATTGCGTAATGTACGAGCCAATTAAGTCAACATTTACTGTAATTTGAAAGTAATACGCTTTCGATATTTATTTAAAAGTCATGTTCAGGTATTTGTCAACATTATGGAGTATTGTGAAACCAGTGCGCGACTGTATGTCCGACTGTCAATGAAACTATTAACAACTTCGCATAACATTCCCCAAGTGGTCTGATTGCGAACATTCGAAAGTGTCACCGCTAGCTGTCTTTTTATGCTAACTACTGAATAACTTTGCATCCAATTCAGTTAATTTTCCAGTAAATAAGTAATTAGGTATATCGTATAAACTATCGCTGATAATAGAGTAATTAAAACATGTGTATTATATCAAAGTCACCTAAATCAGTACGCACGCTAAGTTCACAAAAAGCTTCGCCAAGCTGTAGACCTTTTTCTTAAAACATAATGATAATTGGTCTGATATTGTTCTCTTGTCTGATCTCTAAGCACATTAAAATTTGGAAAAATGTGGATGTACTACAAGTACACCTCCGCCTACCCTTCGGGCATAACAGGAGTGGTGTTATGTTATGTTGTCTCATGTTATAAGGGCGAGGTGTTCCTTGTGCCACCCTCTCCCCAACCCCGTCCTGCCCGCATCAGCGAGTACATTCACGCCTCGCTGTTACAGTAACAGTGTGAACAGAATAATTTAAGCAACGGTTAGTCAGCTCTCGGCTCGTCTATATTTATTAATAAATACATTTCGAATGCATTGCTTCGCGGATGTTGTTCGTTTCAACACTTGTGTGAAAAGTGCGAGCAACGCCCGATGATTAATATGAGTTGAGTAAATACACGAGAATGTTAGAGACTCGTCATGTGTGAGTGTATGTAGTGCAGGCAGTTTGTTAGTTGTAGTGTTAGACACATGCGAGGGACCGGGTCGTGACTTAAAGTTTTACATGAAGATGTCATCTTAAGTCGTGTGATGTCAATAATAAAATAGAAGTTCTCGTTCTGCGGCTGACGTCCACGTCACGTCGTGCGCGTCGTGTGCTCGTGTCCCGCGCCCACGCCGCACATAACAACATTGTTACAATTACATTTTATTGTACGTATTTTAATGCGATATTATATGTTGATAACGTTCATAGTTGGTAATTAAAAATAAAACTAGTTTGCTAGCTACTTACCTGCTGCTGCTTACATATTTTTAATTTCAAAGGAAATTTCATTAGTGCGGCCAGTCGTGGCTGAAAATAATTAAATATGGGTGTACCTGCTGTACCTACGTGTGGAGTTTTAATATAATTATGAGTGTGCATGAAGGTCCGACTACTTTATTGCTTATTTTATGAAACGGTTGCAAAAGCGCCGCTTTAAGTATTTACTTACTGCCATTTGGAACGAAAATCTCACTCGGATACATACATTACATACAGACAGGCGCGGGCCGGGAGGGAGGGACTACACAGTTGTCTTACCTAACGTGATATTAAATGAATATTAATTATTATTAAAATAACTTGTAGGTACATAACGATCCAATTAAACCGACCACTACGTAATATAAAACACACATTTATAATAGTAATTCGATATTTTCCATACGGGGCATATTATTTATACCGTTAATTAACACTGCGATAATTATAAATTCTGTGAAATAATAATAACACGTTGTTTTCGACGGGTTTTGGCGTGTTTTGTAATCAATTTATACGATCCGGTAAACAAACAGTTGTAACTACTCATACTGCGTGTGCCCATGTATTATTCATGTGATTATAATAATGTAGTTTCAAATAAACATCACTACCGCTGTTTGGAGGATAATTAAGACGCCCAGTGCGCGCGCGCGTGTCGGCTCGCACTATATCGCATTCTTGCACTGACAACACAATTGAGCTGTTTTCTTCAAAGCGATTTATTAGACAACAATCGAACTTTGCGACGCTCTACCGTGCACCCGTTGGACAATAATCACAACACAATGCAAATGACGCACAACTACCTTAGTTATATTTTATTGTTTAAAACTGTCAGCTGTAACTATCATAATTTATTTATTCATAAACAGCCAACGGGTCAAAATATTTCCCTTTTATAATTATGTAAGTAGTATACCTACACTACATACTACATAGTGTGTGAGTACGAGTGACTGCGAAAGTACTCTGGGCGCGGCTGAGGCGCTCCGTACCGGGACTAGGGAGCGTTGTCGTGGATCGGGAATAAATTAATTAAGTACACAAACGAAAAGGAAAAAATCGCCGCGCTTGTCAACTGTGAAAAAGCTTAATGTTAATCAGTTTAGTGTTTTTTTTTTAAGTAAAACGTTGCCTATACTAGGAATTTCCCACACAGGGGTGTCGTAGTTGCGCTTACAAACATTTAAACTCATACACACAAAAAACTATACTCGGAACCTGTAGGCCAGACAATTTATTCCGTGTTGGAATCGAACTCAAGACCCGGCGCAGCAGCCAATCGCTCAGCCGCCGCCCCCGCCTTCGGAGCGCGCTCTGAGTGTGGCTCTGACCGAGTTTGGCTTTGTACTATGTAACCATGTAGCTCTCTGTTTGTTAGAAGTGCTAGTATTATATTGAATAGTTCTGGGCATCACTTCAATGCCAATCTGCCATCGTTTTTAAAATGATAACCCAAACATCATAGATTATGTTTTAACTTGGGCTCCGCGTAGGGTTGTCAGATGTAGGGCTTTAGTCAGACATGTCAGGCTTTTTAGCATCCTGGCCGGTCAAATATGACATATTAATATATAGAAGTCCGGCCTGTCCGCCTTGTCCGGTTTTTCTTTGGTTTTTGGTCAACCTAACCCAGACATAGTTTTATTAAGAAATCTTAAATGAATAACAAATAAAAATCCTATGTGTCCTAAACTTACAGCTTCTATTCACGGCTTTTAAGTTTTTGTGCCTGGCAACTCTAGCTCCGGTTGCCAAATAGCAAACCCAATTAAGCCTGTATGTTAGTCCGTCTTCTGACCGCCCTCGGTAGGTATGCTCGGATGTGACACATTCGCTTCCGCAATGGCGGGCACTCACCCGCAGTAAAACGAAAGAGGTGTAGAGCTCCAGCTTTACACCTCTTTCCTTTCATTATAGCATTTCCTTTTACCTCCTCCACTGGTGTAATGTAAGAGTAGACGGTGTGAATATGATACGCCAGCGCAGCCTTTGTGCAATAACACGTCATCGTGACGTCATCAAGTAAACATGTGTACGTAACAACCGTATCGTGGGATGCTATCATTAAAAAATATGATGTTCCTTCATGACTTTTTTGTTCACTTATAACTGGTGATATAATTATGGTATATTTTCGTTCCTAACATTTAGACAACTTCGAAATAACAGTTTCTTTGATAACTATACACACATATTAAGTGGCGTAATCAATCAGCACCTTAACTGGACTTCGGTGTCCAAGCGACGTTCAATATAATGAAACACTTATAATTTGAAGACGTTTTCTCACAGATAGTCAGTTCTCAAAGTGTCGTCGTTATCTTTTTGTTTGCACTGAATACATAGTTATATGTGGGTTAATGTTCGTCTGGTCGTGTGCGGACATGACGGCCGGGGACCCATCAGCTGCTGATGCGCGTCTTGTTGCGACGTCAGACGTCGGGCCACGTCAGGCCACGTCGCGTCGGGCACTCGGCGGTGGGTGTCCGCCGCGCCATGCGTGGGAACCATTTATTATGATATTTTTGTACAAACAGTTTTGTTATCGTGATGTTCGGCTGAAATGTGTGTTGTGTTGATAGATACGCGCACACGTCAACTGCCAGCGGAGACTGTTTGATAAACATTTAGACCATCATTGTGCGCATGAGCATCTGTACAGGGCGGAGATACGTTAGCATTGCTTCAACAACCTAATTGTTGTTCGTTGTTGTGTTAACTGGAGTCGCTGTAGTGTGCGGGGCTGTTGGTAGCTGCACATACGTCATGGCTGTGTTCATTATGTACCTACACACAGTGTGATACGTAACACGTGCGAGTGCCTACTTGTATGTAAATGACAACTGGACTATCTTATTGATTTGGGGTTCACACGACTGTAAGCGTGAGGTACACATCGGGCAGTGTTATTGAGAATGTTCCCAGTAGCGTCCGGGAGTACAGACGTGGTGTTGTAGAATGTGTTCATTTACGAACAGTGCGAGACCAACTAACTTGGAGCGTCAGGCGAGAGAGTGCCGGCGAGTGCTGCCGCCACACGACACCGACCTCCGCGCGTCAGAGGAACCAATTCTGCTAAAAGTAAAGTTCAGTAAGTGAGGTCGGGCGCGGTGTGGGCACTAGTGGGCAGCCAGTCAGCCTAGTAGCGGTGTAGTACTTATACATGTTTGGTGAAGTCTGTTCAACTGACGTAACGGACTCACCTCGTGTGCAGGAAGAGGCGGAACCTTGTTCGGTAGCGATTAAAGTGCAGCGACACAAGTGGATCATTATCGTACGGGCGGCGGGCGACGGGCGGCGGGAGGGCTGCGCCCGCGCATCCGCTGCAGGCTATTGACAAAAACCGTGCACCGCTTCCTGCCCGCCCTTTGTGATGCGGATCAAAGTAGTCACCAGCATAAATAGACCTACCTGAATGTAGGCGAATGTAGGTACGCGTTCACAGCGGATATTATCAATAATCAAATATGTTGATACATGAAATATTATACTAGTCTGTAGGTATTACAAAAATATCTTGTACAAAATTAACATGCAACTGTGTAAGTAAAACATTTGAGCGAACATACATTCTCGGAGCGCCGAACTGCCACCGTTCTATCATCCGCTACTTTATTGTTATGTATCGTGTCGGTGTATGCAGCGCCACTCGGTACTAAAAACATTAAACTGTGTAGGTACTTGAAATCGTGAATTTAGCGTGAGCTGGTGTGTATGCGGGTACAATACATAATTAACACAAAGTAAAGTCAGTAATTACAGACTTCTCACAAAATCACCGCTTAAAGTCGCCGGTGAGTAGCGGGCGGCGGGGGAGAGGGGGGAGGGGTCCTGACGAGGAGTGAGGTAATGAGGGCAGCTGACTGTCCGGACGCGCGCCGGCCCTTGCGTTTTATGTTACGGCTTCTGATAGCTCAGCGAATCACTGTTATCACTGGCGATGGCGGTGCCGTGTTCTCAAGGAGACGACCACTGCTATTAATCAACGCCGCCGCGCCGGTAACAAGAGGGTTGTGTAGTGCAGGTTATATATATATACGTTACGAAGAAACTGCAGTAGCACTAGAGTATAAGGTCACAAGTAAGCTCGGATCGCAGAACTAGTCGTACAACTAGTGATGGGCAAAGGATAAATACTCGAAGGATAAATACTCGAGTATTTATCCGAAGTGGATAAATACTCGTTTTTACTCATTTTTATCCGATATTTACCCAAAATGATGGATATTTATTATTTTGCATGTTTTTTTCATATTGATAGGCTAGTTTTACTATTAAGGCTTTCGAAAATACTTAATACATTATTAATTTTTCAAGTTCTGATTGTAAAGACGAAGCAACGTGTTTGTAACCGCACCGCACTATATCTCGGCCTCCTTTTGTCCCATTCCTTTTGTTTTATTACCTTTCCCCTTACACCACCGCGCCTGAGCTGTGCCAAGGTATGTGTCTTAGATAGCGCACGCGCGAGTGCGTTTTTAACAACAAAATAATTATTATAAGGTGATAGTGTTCTAGTTTTATGAGACATTTAAGTGATTTTGAAGTTGGATTATAGCGTTTCAAGGTATGTTTTAACAGCTGAACCTTTCTTTGTTAAAGGTTTAAACACTGAATAAAATCGGCGGATAAGTAAACTACTAAAAATAAATAGAAAAGTGTAGTTTTATTATTGTTGATAACGCTAGAAACCTACAAAAGACTAAAGAGTCCCTTGTTTTGAGTGTTTTGAAATCTCAGTGCGTCATGAGCCAGCAAATTAATAGTGTGCTGCGCAGTAATAAACTAACTTAGTAAAAAAAGTTTAACAACAAGTTGTGCCTCTAAACTGCTGGCAGTGCGTAATGAGCTAGCACACTCTTGCTAGCTCATTACGCACTGAAATGTGAAGTTTTCACCAATTTTATTAAACTCTGCATAGACGTCATCATCTGCCTAGCCTTTTCCCAACTATGTTGGGGTCGGCTTCCAGTTTCACCGGATGCAGCTGAATACCAGTGTTTTACATGGAGCTGTCTGTCAGACCTAAACAACCCAGTGGCAAGGCAAGGCAGTGAACTGGGTAACATGATACCCCTTGGTTAAACTGGTTGTCAGACTTTGGACTTCTGACCACAATTAACGGCTGTCAAAGATCTACAAATGACAGCTGGGACCAACGGCTTAACGTGCTTTCCGAGGCACGGAGGAGTCTTGGTATATAATAAATGGTCATCCATCCACGGACCGACCACGTCAAGCGTAGTTTAACCTTCGATCAAACCATGCGGCTTTTATAATTTAGCCACAAGTTCCTCCGACGACTCCTCTGCATAGACGTAATAAAATCTGTGCAAAATTACACGTGCTCGGGTTAAACTTTATTTTATGGGCCATATAGTTGGAAGTCCATTTTTTTTTGTAGATAGTACTCATAAGCAGTAGGTTTTTTACATTTTTTTAAGTTGCGGAGACTCCCAGTTATAATAAAATAATAAAGAGAAAAATATTTTTTAAAAGTTTCCATATAAATTGTAAATAACACGCCCGGTATCACCACTTTGTCGAATGTCGGGAGGATACGGCGTGGCATACGCTGGCAAAGTGTGCCGCTTGAGAGGAGCCGTGCCGTGCCCTCGTCTCTGGAGTAGGCAGTGACTTGTCGCTGCCGGCCGTGGTCGAGAGGATGGCCGGCAGCGTCGAGTCCTGGGACGCGGTGGTGTCCTTCTGCGAAACGGTCGTCTCGCAGATGGAGGCTGCGGAAAGTGAGAGGGAGAGCAACTCCACTCACCCGGCCCGCAGCAGACGTACCGGGCGCAGGCGGAGGGCGGACAACGCCCTCTTCCAGCCCCCCTGAATGGGTTCAGGGGCGACGGACACGGGACGTCCGCCGCCCTCATGTACATGGGACATGGACCCAAGGTGGTGGCGCGTCGTGTTTACGCGCGCCCCTCTTAGACGTTGCGAGGGTTGTCTAACACCTCACTCCCCTCGCTGACTTGGCGAGGCCCTCGGGTCGCAGTCAGTCGGGAGTCGCGGAAGTATCTTCTGTTCCCGTGACCCCCGGCGCAGGTGTGAGAAGGAACACGGGGTGGTTTTTAGTCAATAAGTCTGACAGACCCCTCCACCCTCCCCGGGGCGGGGGACATCCATGAGGATTCTCCACCACTAAAAAAAAATAAAAGTAGCGGGGTTGTAGTGAGTGAGCGAACACAGACTCCTCTCCACCTCCTTCGTGGTTATTTTTTTAAACCGCCCAGAAGTAGGAGCGCCGCCAAGCGGCTCCGGTGACATCTTGGCAGGTAAGGGTAAAAGAATAATAATATTCCTTGTGCTTTATTCAACTTATCCGAAAAATACCCGAAACTAATTTCTAAATGTTAACTTTTAAATTTTAAAATACGTATATCTCCGTAACCTTGGGGTTCCGCGGGTTGGAGATGGTACAGGAGGTAGGCCCCTGCCACCCTCGCCCTCCCCGGCCCATAAATATATGGAAATTAGAGTGAAAATAATGGAAATTAGTGTTTTAACCTAACCTCAAACTTTAACAATGAATATCTCCATAACCATGGGGCTCCGCGGTGTGGGAATCCGACAGGGGGGTAGCTCATCTCCCCCACCCTCTCCCCAACCCCTCTCCGATCCATAAATCGATGACCCATAAAGGAAAGTATAACCCATTTTTTTTATTATTGTGTGTAATCATAGGTTAGACAGGCTTGTTTTTTTAAAACTTCTTAATAAGTTTTAGAATTTCACTTAATTTCATCCTTTTCTTCGTAGAAATATAAAATTTCCCTTACTAAAATCGTGTATAATATTTATCCGCCGTTTTGGATAAATACTCGAGTAAAAACGGATATTTATGAGTATTTATCCATTTTGAGTATTTATCCGGATAAATTCCCAACACTACGTACAACATATCGTCTCAGGTCCACGTAAACGTAGCGAGCGCGAGGTGAACGGTAACGCTACGATTTTGCTACGGTTAAGCTACGATTCCGCTACAGTAAAGCTACGACGTAGCTGTCTGCTACGATTTCACTACGGCTAAACTACGATAACGCTACGAATAACGTCATTGTCTACGTAGATGCTTACTTTAGTATCCGAACATTATTGCCACTGTGTTCAAGAAAAACACTAAAAATGAATTGTTACATATCTTTTATAGTAATGTGTAGTCCATATTTTAATATTATGTGACGTGTTGAACGATCGATTAAACAAATATTCGATATTTTTAGTGCTAGTACCTAGTCGAGTGACTACTCAATACTTGGGTATACAATCAAACTTCTGTCTTTACACTTTATGTCGTCAGCTTCGAGCAGAGGGAGGACATAGTAACACGTTCACACTATTAACATTAGTATTTGCGCAGTATTTTTGCAGTCCCATATGGGCCGTTCAAATAAAAGTGTCAGTGTTTAACATTCAAGCGCTCCACTGCCGAATGTTGGCAACGTGCAGGAAGTGCTTGTGCGGACCGTCCGCGCCATCTGTCGCTGCGCGCACTACACACACGCACAGAAGGTTGACTCCGTGCAGCGAGCGATGACATCGCACGCACACATAGACACGCCTTTACGCCAATCCGCTTGGCGTTGCTTTGAGGCAGTTTGAGATGTCCTTATACTCGTGTACATGCGCCTGGTTGCGCTCGTTGCTCGGAGCCTTCTGTACTTACTTGCCCTGCTGTTCTATTTCGTGCTGGCCATCTGTCACAGGAGCGCGGGGCGCGGGGCGGGGGGCAGGGGGCGGGGGAGGTGGAGGGAGCCGCAGACCACACGCATTTGCATAGCTTTAGCAACATGAACAGGTTTGACATTAGAGATAACCTAGGTAGGTACCTACAACTTTTTCATGCATCTACCTAATCTGAACAATCTTACCTTCCTATTGGATAGTTTGCGAAACATTAAGTACCTAATTAATAGTAGTTAGGTACTAAAAATTCATTAAACGTAAGCGTGCGTACTAAAGGTAGTCACAATCATTTTGCTTAGTTGACAACTCATATGTCAAGTCACGGGTTAATTCATTAAAAAACCTCAAGCGGTGTCTTTCTATTTTGCAAAGAGATTTAAAATAATATAGAGCGGGCATGTCAAGGAAATGTCATAGAAAAACTTTGATCCCATGTCTCAGTAACGCCATCTAGAATAATATATATGAACATTGGAGCGGCAGCGGAGCGTACTACAAAAAACTCATAGACTTGTATCCAGCAGGACACACTTTTTCGGACGAAAATTTTGTTCTTGATGTCCGGTCTATAGGTATTGAATGTCTACACTATTTTGTCTCTAATTGACACGATTATTTTTTTTCATAAAATAAGATGTAACAATGAGCCTCGTACAATATATCTCATATTAAGCATGCAAACATTAATGACTGTCTTGGATACGTTTAAAATATAAAATAAATAATGATTTACAGTCTGTTAGTAACAATTGTCAGAATTGTATCTTTATAATATGAAACATAATTATTGATTGTGAGTGTTGTGACACTAGGTAGGTAGAAGAGGTATGTACGTTCTAACGTTATTTGTTCCCAGCGAGTGTCCCGCACAGACAGACTCACAGTCGCACTGGCTTGTGGCGTGTTCTCCGATAGCATGATTGATCGTCTATCTTTAGATGTAAATCCTATTTGAGTTAGCATACATTGGTAAGTATACCGACGAACATTATTTTGCTACAGAATTACAACGGATGATTGATGTAAAAACAACGCGAGTGACGTGTACGCTATCATACGAGATACAAGTTCGATGATCGTTTGACCTCAATTTATATGTTTGGAGAAGTTTATAGGATATTCATGCTGTCGTTACATTACCATACGTTTATGAGTCGGCGTCAAACTTGTGGACACGGAGTAGCGCCGACAGAGACACAACCACGTGAGGCGCGCGGCGAGCCGATCTGATCCTCGGCCGCTCGCCTCTCTTATGATCACTACTGTAATTTATGTGAAGCACTAACGCTCTGTCCTTGTCTGACTAATACGGATAATCCCCGGGGGAGCGAGACAGCGCCGAGGTAACCGAGTTATCGTGCGGCCGCCGGAGCCGGCCTCCTAATAAAGTAAGATAAAGACGCTTATAAAGTGGATGGTACGTGGAGCGAAAGAAAAACTTAAGTAATATTGTGTGTTTCCTAAGAGAGATTACACTAATAGCGCTTCACTAAACTTGGCTCGCTTTGTTTTATGAAAAAGGGTCTGTGCGCGAGTAATCGCATTTCAAGACTCGGTGCAGCTTTAAACTTTATTTTATGGCTTCAAGTAAGACGTTTTTAAATTCTTAGAACGTCATAAATGTATTTAAGGTGTAGAATCTTGTGAAGCATACTTAAGAGTAAGTATATCAGTTTAGGTTCCGTTACCGGGAACATAATATTTAGTAACATGTCAAATATAATATGTTTACATAGAATATCTGTCAGGAATAGTTACCGTATCTTTTCCCGGGAGATCGTAGTATTGCGAACACCTAACGCGTCTAATTTAATCGCATGTGTAGTGCGTGCGACAGCGACATAGACGCTATGTTTCGACGCAACCACGCAACCATCTCTGACAATCACACGACATGAACAAATGTTCATCTGGAGTGAGAAAAATAAAGTTAAATATATTGCGAGCGAACAGGATCCGCGCCGACCGCGACATGGATATGTACATGTGCAGAAGGTTCACTTCTAACCACAGGCCTTATAAGCTGTCACAAGCATTCGCATAACATTATGTGTGACAACGGTAGGTAACATTATGAAGCGCTGTGCTTCAGTTTGTAATTTGTTTTGGTCGGTGCGTGTGTGGACTGTCGTCCCGCGTTTCGATGGTGTATTCGTTGTGATTCTGTACGTGCCTGTATCGTGTCGCATAGCTAACCGCATCGGATTCCGTCACGTCACCAGAGTTATGCTCGTTCGGACGTAAAAAATGTATTACAATGTAAGCACTTTTTTACTGTCAGTCATCTAGAAATATTGCAATCATGCGTCTACTTTTGTATTTTCCGCGCAATGCAGATGCGGACTGAACGCAACAACGTGCAATCATGTTCAACAAAAACGTGCATTACCGACGCGCCTAATGACCTGCGCAACTAATGGAGCTTTAACCGACTGCAGCTGGCGAGGTGATGTGTTGTCCACATCGCATCCAAGCGTGCGAGACATCAAAATAGAAGGTAATGGTTGCTGTCGGATTAGTTCCGCGATGGACGACGGACGTCGTTTACAACTCGATTTTATGACGAGATAAAGCGATTGTTGTGGAATGACTACATTGACTACCAGTCGCCGCAACGTTCTGTCATATTCGTATTTATGGCAGCCCGCATGGCGGTGGCAGCTCTGTGCGCGCTGGTAACGGTGCAAGCGGGTGGCGTGAGCGAGCCGCCGCGCCGAGCCGCTGAGCAGCGCTCCATGCGGCCCACATCATGCTGAGCGGACACCACTCTGTAATTTGCAACCGCCGCTATACATGTGTACACTTGGAAGCATATTACAGAATCGTGTACTTTGTTAAACTAGTACCTATAGGGGCAATGTTTATGTTCGAACCCCTATGCGTGCTTCTATTTCACATTGAGGTATTTCTAGGCGTGTTTCTACACAATTACCTGTTTCATATCAACGGGCACACACAACACAAAATGCGTAGGCAACTGTAATAATAGCCATTACTTATATGTTTCTGATTAGGAGCCAATAACAGACACGTTTGTTAATTGTTAAATCAGCGGCATTCAACAACCTATTTACAATCAATTTACCGATCCCGCGGCGCGCAGACCGCAGCTCCCGCCACTCACCGCCGCTCGTTCACATTCAGTACTGCTAATGTACCAATATTACTAAGCTTGCACTGTAAAGCGCATACCGAGGAGTTTCAGTAATGGAAGGAAGCCGCTCCCTCACCCGCTGTGCGGTCAGCAACCTCGTCAGATGTGTAGCAGTGAGCGCTTTGCTAAGTCAGTACTTTGTATATTATAATAAGTGCGGTGGAGCAATGTAAGGAAAGCGAAGCGGTTTGTAGTTTTTGGAGTGTGGTGGTGAGAACAAGCCCCCCACGGAGGACTGGAGTCCCGGACTAATGCAAGTTCGATGTGCCGTCGATTGTACGAGGACACGCCGCGAGCTGCGTCCGAGTGGCGCGGGTGGCGCGGAGCAGGACGTTTTGCTCTCTACGAAGTCGTGTAATGAGCCACTTAAACTTCCCAGGCTCGGCTGCACGTGTTTCAGATTTAGGTTCGCGCTCCCACGCACGCATTATATTATGATACTTTAACCGTTTCAGTACTACCACTGAATGCCTATTTCTCCTTCTTGTTCATCATAGCAAGTGTTAAACCGCGAATAGGTATTTTGTAATTAATTTTATGTTAGCTCGATAGACGGCAGCAGTAGTAAAATTAAAAGTCGCTATGGTTTCGTTACATGTGAAAGTATATTATTACAAGGTTTTAAGAAAATAAACTCTTTGTATCGTACCAGTGTAAATATTGTGTTTTATTTGCCTAACTTTGGCAAGAAGTGACGCGTCTTAGACCAGTTTGTTCAGCAAGCTTTAATTAATTTACGACGCGACAAGCAAGTGTAGAATGAATTAGTGATAGGAGAACCCAGGGATGAGGGTTTGTGCCTTGTGAGAAACTAAAACGGCTCGAGTCGAGCGCTCTCGACTAGCGCGCGGCGAGGTGGCGCGGCGAGGTCGGCTACTGAACCTGATACATTATACATGCATAATACGAACATTAGGAGCCGCGCCGCCATATATCAACTAAATAGGACACAATGGGCCCCTACACTATTAATTTTAATCTGACGACCGACAAGTTCGCGTAAACAAGTCGGGAGCACCGCGCGCACGAACCGGTCACCACCCAGCCACGCTAAGAAGGACAGATCAACTTTAAATGCGCAGTTACACTATTGTAATCCGCAGCACATAGCGGAGCTTAGCTAAAAAGCAGGATCGAATGTGTATGTTGCGAAATAGTGGTAGGTTTCTCATAAATTATATGAAATCCTTCTACGAGAATGAGCTGGTCCTTCTATGCTGATCTGCTTTGTGACGTGGTCGCTCGCGGTGCCGCAAAGAATACTTTTTAGCAACAAGTTTTCGTATTTTTCATCGTATATTAATTAATTTGTTTTGCTTCAGTGGGGAAACTTCTCAAGTTACGACGTTCTTGCATCACGGTTTGCACGTGTTGGGTCACCTGTTTTGATTTAAGGGGTACCTCTTTTCCATCCCGACGACTTTACCTTCAAATGCCTCGGATACAGTTGGGGCTCGATTTGGTGACATCGACAGTATAGTCATAAACGGTGTCAGTTTCGAAGAAAGTTCAACATTCAGTTGAACTTTCTTCCAAAATTGATGTTGCAAAAAGTTGGTTAAGCTGTACTAACGTAACTAATAATTTTGCCAAAATTGTCTCCAGCAGTAACGCCTAAACGTAAGGAAACAATGAGCGAATGATTTCACCGGGTCAGCGTTATTAGTCTCGTTGTAGTACAAGTTATTGTCTCCGGGACAATGGCGCCGATCTCTGCTGACGCCCGATCATTGATAACTCCATTGTTGTATTTGATTCACAAACGTACAGGAAGTCCCCTGCGGCCGCGGGGGAGCGCAGAGGGTCCGAGTGGAGGCACACACGCAAAAGAAAAACAGTAGCTCTCCGCTCTTATAGGTACTTTTGTGCGGAAAAATAAACTTCATGAGACATCCCCATTACTGTCAATGTACCCACGTACCTATATCTAAAAAACTCATTATGGCGAAAAACTTGTTATTATTTCATTTATTTATTTATAAATTATTTTACAATAATAGGGCATGCTGCAGCAGTAGGAAGGACCTATTTCTTATCTGTTCCGCTTCCGTACAATTGTGTCAGTTTGTTACTTTACGACCGCATGCAAATAATTTATGGGTCGATTGATAGGTGCGAGTTACAAACTGACAAGTGTACCGCATGCCCACCATGTTAATAGACTAGATTTGTGTACACACGGCCACAAACCAAACTATACATTTCCAGTACAAGCTGATCTCGCATTGTATAGGATTGCCGTACAATGCGAGGTCTTCGTAATCTGGAAATGCTTAGCTTGATGTGTAGCCGTGTTTACATAAGATTATTATGGTTAGGTTTACAGTGTATTACTCAACATTGCCTCAAGAATGTTTTCAGAGGACGATTAGTAAACTTGCCAATCCGCTTGGCTCTTCCAGAACCTGGCGGCTTGCGCTAACTGTATCAAGTTGCTCCATTACTCCAGAAAGCGGCATGTTTCTTGCTATTAGAAAAGTACTTGTTTGCAAGTAATGCAGCGCGTCACGTGTGCGACGTGGGAGGCCCTCCGCCGCGCACCCCGCACCCCGCGCCCACACACCCCGGCGCCCGGCCGGGACTGCAAGCAGCACTTAGTCTTCATGTGACTTACTTTACAATGTAAAGATTACCTACCTCACGTATACATGCTACTGAGTAATTACTGACAGATACCACTGTTCTCCTGCATACTGACTGGCCTATTGGTGGTCCTGACTGCTATGCCGGAGGTCGTGGGTTCGATTGCCACCTAGGACAAATTAATGTTTGTGTGATGAGCACGATCATTTGTTCTGTTTCAAGTAAGTACCTTATTATTTATCTGTTACAGCAAAAGCCAATGAAACTTTTTTAATTAAGTTAATCCTGACATTCTATTTTCTTATATTCTTGTAAACCTAACATTCTCTTTCGTCTTTCATTCATTAGGAAACAAGTTCAATCCTGGGTTGATACCGCGAGCGCGTTGAGAAGCCAGCATACGCAATATGCAAATGATGCAACCAAATGTAGTATCCCATTAACGCATGTATGAGTAATGTACAGACGCCAGAACATCAAGCTACCCAATAAAAAATACGGTAGCTTGGCGTGTACACACGGCCACACATCAAGCTATAATATTTCCAGTATAAGCTGATCTCGCATTGTATAAGATTTCCGCAGAATGCGAAGTCAGCGTAAACTGGAAATGTATAGCTTGATGTGTAGCCGTGTGCACGACGACCTGCGGTTCAAGTTATCTGTATTTGCATTCGTTAAATTGTCGATTGAGATTTAAATCAATGTTGATAAAATTATCCTTAGCAGTGTGAGCAGTGTCTCCTAAACCGGCTTCTGTAATAATACCAGCCCCGGCCGTCATCATACCGGTATGACGCTGTCATTGCTGTTGTGACAACCGGGCCTCTAGTAATTAACACTAAAACTAATAAAAAACGTAGCACATTATAATCAGCAGCTAACATTCACAGCTTCGTGATGCAGAAGTTCACAGTACAGCTTAATATTTACGCCATCTGACCTCCACAACCTAGTTACTGAGTTATACTATACTATAATAATAAATAAAATAAAATAAATAAATAAATATTCCACAACTTACTTTAATTATGTATTACGTACTCTTTAGTAAGACTGGTTAACAGACTTTTGGGTTTCTGACTTCTAACTACTACCTACTTACATCAGCGTGACGGCCTTTATGATTGTATGATCTGCTACTGCGCAGAAACTCTAGCACAAACCTTAGAGAAGTATGTACAATTGTCACAAATAGTTGCCAGCTTGCGTATTAAAAAGGCGGTGCGTTCTAAATAATTTGACCTGGATGAAGGCATGGCGCACTGGCAACACTGAACCTTCACCCAGATCTACGGCTCACGAGTATCAGCTGACTTCAGGGTTTAACTAAGCCGGCTACACCGTGACCTACGTACTGCAACATGTACCGTCCACAAAGTAATTGAAGCTATCCGATAGAGGCAAAAACAACAAACGAATTGAGAATCTCCTCCTTTTTTGTGAGTCGGTTAACAAGATGAAATTAACGATAAAATGCCCTTGTGATACAACGTTGCGTTACTGTCGCGGCGTCGGCGTCGTTCCTTCATTATTTGTAAAGGCGCTGATATATTATTTGATTCAGTTTAGATGTTGACGGTACTTGGTATCGGTTTCTATTGTGTCGAGTTAGTTATCTGAGGGTTGGCATCGCTCTAGATAATCCTATCTATCCGGTGCCGGGGAGGCCGGACGCTCCCCGGACGGACGGCGCTCCACGGTAATGAATCAAACGGAATGGCGACCACTCCTCGCACAAACGCGTCCACTCACACTCCCGCAAACACGCACACACACGCGCGCGCCATCATCGCACGTCACGCACATCCCGGCGATAAATACCTCACATGTATAAGAGGCACGTCCATGTAAAGCATCTGTGTTAGTGCCGCTGAGGCGCTGAAGGCCTGTGGGCGAGGTAGGCCATAGCCCTTTACATTATCGAGAAACAATGCACAGGAACACACTAGTCTTCAACTAAATAAAATTCAAATAAGTGATAATATTTTTGTGTGCGTTGCGAAAACCGTAAGAACATGAAAATATGTATTAAGCGGGCGAAACCGCAGGGCACAGGTAGTTATGGATATATTCACGAATGTACTTGGTATTAGCATTGAAGTGCTGCGAGAGTGAGCTGAAGCCGGCACTGACTGTAGGCACTAACTTTGATCGTAGGTATTGACCATTTTGTTTCGGGTAAAAAATCGTCTTATATTTGGGGGCGTATATAACAAAGACAATCGAAAACAATCTGAGCGAAATAAGCGACTTTGACTTTGAGCTCGTTTATATTCAACCTTAGACAAGTTTGAGCGGGGTGCCTCTAGCCGCAGTTTATGAGCTTTATAGGAAAGCCCAGTGTGCGCAGGCGCAGGATACTGTACCCACTGGGTGCGCCCATGCAACTCATGCAAGTCAGGCACATTACATACCCGAACGAGTACGTCTTGTTGAGACTAGTGCACCAGCTGCTCTCTGCCAGTCATCGACTCTGCGGAGCATAATGTTTAATGCGTGCGCTGGTAAAGAGCAGTTTATCGTGAAGCTCTCCAGTTCACCTTAATGACCCGCGTGCGAGTGTGAGCTGCGGAGTGTCGGTGATGCTCTGAGTGATGCACCGACCATCACGTGGCGTGTCGTATGTGGACATAATACTGAGGTGAGAAGCGACGCCGCGGAATGTGTAACATCGACATTAATGTTGGGAAATTATGGCAAAGTGGCCATACTTGATGTCGCCAAAAATATACATGGGTAGCTCATGAAGCGTTTGTGTAACCATAACAACCGTATTAGTCTAATAGATAGAGTCCTGCAGTATGGCCATCGCCATACATAATTAGTTATTTTTGTTGGTTGAAATTGTTACCGATCTTAGATACAAAATAAATGTCTACTAAAAGGAAATAAAAGTTTGTTAGAGGTAAACTAAGCATAGAGTAGGAAGTGTAATCGAATTTCGGAGGTAAAATGAACTGAATTATAAGACGATAAAGTTCATATTTCCTATTAGATTTTTCGTAGTCAAATAGTTTGTACATTGTATATTAATGTATATGTTTAACCCTCAGTGACTGCACAGATATTTATACAAACGTATCACGTCTGCTTATATCTCCTTATCTGTCGGATTAGAAGGAAGTCTGTGTGATCGGATGTGAATATAAGACGCGATAAGATTACCATAAGATGTCGGAGGAGATCGATAGCAACAGATATGCTAATACGCGGCTATAAATACGAAGAGATCATTCATTCGATACGCACGCAGCGCTCCACCGAATCTAACGTAAACCTCTCACATCAGTACCTCTACCATGAGTTGCCATTTATTTTATTTATTTATTTATTTATAGTTACTTAGTACGGTACAACACCAATTACACTAAGTAACATAGAGACAATTACAATTACGAAAAAAAATAATAATAATAGTTAAAAGTTCAAAAATAAATAAAACTAACATGGAACAGAAGACTCCCTGGCATACTTACTCTCACAGAACACCAGGCATACACGCATTAGTTTAATCCATTCATCCGCAAACACATCACAATCAGGGTTGGCAGCAAGAAGGGCATTCAGCACCTTTAGAATACGACAAATTGGGGATTCCGCTCTGGCTACGGTTTTGGCTGGCAGTTGCGCAAACAGGTTGTGCCGACGGCACTGACGGTGGCCTATGTATTTGTCGGGCACAAATAGTCGACAGAAAAGACCGTGAAGTTCAGGACAGTCGATACGTCCCCGTAGGGTTTTGCAGGCTATAGTGAGTTGATCAAAACCTCTTCTCACCTCCAGCGAGTTAAAGCCTAACGTCCCTAAAAGATAGTTGGTAGGATACATGTAGGGAAAGAAGTAGTATATCTTTTGGAAGAGGCATCTAAGGAATGTTTTTTGTACCTTTTCCAGCATCAGTGTTTGGGTCGCGTTATAGGGGTGCCAAACACAAGCACTTGACTCCAGCTTGCTGCGTACCAAAGCCGCGTACAACAGCCTAACAACATTAGGATTGCGAAAGTCTCGAGCATTACGTAAGACAAATCCTAAGCGCCTAAAAGATTCCTTCGCAAGTGCAGAGACGTGGTCTCGAAAAGTCAAACACCGATCAAAAGTCACTCCCAAATCCTTTATGGTGACAACACGGGTAATAGCGTGGCCCCCCAAGTTGTAGTTATAACGAATTGGCCGCAACCCTCTACCATAGGTCATAACAAAGCACTTGCTTGTATTGAACAGTAGTTTGTTCGCAATGCTCCACACATGGATGGCGTCGATGTCTCTTTGTAGGAGTTTGCAGTCCTCCTCCGTTCGGATTTGTGCGACCAGCTTAAGGTCGTCAGCATATAGCAGGCATTTGGCAAACTTAACCTTGGAAATGAGGTCATTGATCGCGATCAGAAATAGAAGCGGCCCTAACACTGATCCTTGACTTACTCCCGAGCGTGTATTATAGGGACTGGATTCGAAGCAGCCATGTCTTACAAACTGCTTGCGATTGCGCAGATAGTCAGAAAAGAAGTTGAGAAGACCTGACGAGAAACCGATGACTGCCAGCTTATTTAAAAGCACATCGTTGTCAATTCTGTCGAAAGCTTTCCGGAAATCGAAATACAGAGCATCAGCCTGCTTACCGCTGTCTAAAATACGGGATATGTATTCTACGTGAGTCAGTAAATTAGAGTTTACGGAGCGACCCGGCCGAAAACCATGTTGTGCATCAGATAAGGACATATTGACGCTTTTGTAAATGACAGCGTGAAGAATAAGCTCGAAAACCTTGGCAATAGTTGGCAGGATAGCGATGGGCCTGTGTTCTTCAACGGATGTTTTATCACTGGTTTTAGGGATCGGAGTGACTCGTGAAGTTTTTAATTGTGCAGGATAAACCCCAGACTGGAGAGCCAAGTTGAAAACATGACAAAGAGGAACCGACAAGATGTCACGACATCCCTTAAGGGTAAACGCTGGAATGTTGTCAGGACCAACCGAGCTACAGGGTTTGAGTTTGTCAATCGCCTTAACCACGTCCGGTGGAGTCAGAACAGGAACGGGAATGGTATCTCCCTCACTACTCGCATTAAACTTCCTAGGGTTTAATTCGGGTGAATCGGGCAGAAATACGCTAGCAAAATATTGAACAAATGCCTCCGCAGCTTTGACACCAGAACAGGTCTGACCATTGTACACCACATTTGGCTCGAAGCCGCCCTTTGAACGCAGACTAGAAATATGTTGCCAGAACTGACGCGGGTTCTTGCCTATGTTACTTTCAATATTATTACAATGTAATCTGTAGGCGTCCTGGGTTTTTACTTTAAGGTCCCGTCGCAGAGCACTAAATTCCGCGTATAAAAGATCACATCGTGAAACTGTCCATTTATGATGGAGTTTGACTTTACGCTTAGTATCATTAATAATATCTTTCGAAAACCAAACAGGATAACGTCTATTTCCAGCAATCATTCTCCTCTTCTTTGGAATAGAAGAATCAAATAAATCATACATTATTCTGAAAAACTCGCCAGTAGCAGAGGGTGCATCACTACAGCAAAGAACATCTTCCCATGAAGCAGAACGAATTAGATCGATAAGAAGTTTATAGTCCCCCTTTGCGAAATTCCAGTCCCTACCGCGATTAATGTTGCTGGGGTCCAGTTTTTCATTATCCCTATGCGATTTGGTGGTAATCGCAATTTCTAGAGGCGGGTGGTACAAGTCTATTGGAACCAGCTCTGTACCTTCAATATGATCGCACTTTACTTCGGTACCCTCCCGAGCCAACACTACATCTAACTTACTCCCACGCATATTCACCACTTCATTCATCTCAGACAGACTACAGAAGCTTAAAAAATAACAGTAATAATTATTTACATTCACAGATGCACTATTTAAGTTAAGGTCACCTAAAATGATTACCGATCCATTCAAATTGAAGATAATGCTCTCAACCTTATAGAACCAGGTCATGTATTCCTCGTCAGTTGCAGTGGGTTTTAAATAGACAACACAGACAGATATATTAGAGCCGTTAATTGTGATCGTAGCCCATAAATCTTCGCCACGGTCAGTCTCGAGATCATGCCTCCTCTTTATGCCGAAGCTGGAACGCGCAGCAAGCAACACGCCACCTCCCAGAGTCACTCTGTCCCTGCGTAGAATGCTCCAGTCTCCGCTTGACATTTCTGCGTCTTCTATTGAAGAGTCAAGATTTGTCTCGGTTACGGCTAGTAAGTCGTGCTCGGAGAGTAACAGGCCTGACCTCCATGTAGCTAATTTAGTTTTGAGCCCACGCACATTCTGATACAGAACACGCACATAGACATTGCGATCAGTGGAGGCGGGTAAGGCAGGAACGTTGAGATCCTTACTGAGTCTCATTCTCATTATTTCGGTCACGAAAGTTACGGCGCCATGGTTTGACACAAATATCCTCAGCCCAGTTTTGAGCTGCTGTAACCTGTTCTGCCAGTCTCGAGGGTACTCCCAACTTGAACGAGGCGTAGTTGCCGCGGGGTTTAAGCGCTTCAACTGTGCAAATATCCGTTCCACAGATGGTAATTAAGTGGTCACGTACTTGGCTTTCAAAAGTACCCTGCTTCACATAGAAGAGATGGAGGTATTTCCATCTTTCCGAGGCCTCTAAATTGGTGGTACCAGGTGCCGCTGTCCCACGCGATATATTGCCGAATGAACGCCGGGAGCGCCGAACTTCCGTCCATCCGTCATTCACCTGTAGATCCTGGAATGTGCCACCCAATGATTCACTCGCTGCTGTGGCAGGCACCGGCATGAGGACACGGGGTTTTGGTGCTTGGCGGGTAGTTGATGCAGGTTTACCTACCTTGACGTTTTTGGTATACGTCCGGATCCATCTCGCCAGTTTCTCCACCCAGTGCTTTCACCCCTTCTGGTGATATCGATATGAGTTCCCCCACTTCTTCCCTATCGTTCGGTGGGACTGTAAGTAGCGGGGTTGGAACCGAGCGTGACTGGAGATTGCTGTCTTGAATAACCGGCTGGCGCTTCTCCCGATCCTTCCCTCTTGGTCCTTTTTTAGTATTGGCTGAACTCATAACGACTTCCCGTCCGATGATGGTTTTTTGAATGGCCGCACAATGCACCTTGATGTCGGAAACCTCCTGAACCAGGGCGGACAGCATTGCGTCATGCTCAGTCTTCCATGTAGACAGCCTAAGGTCATATTCAGTCCTCCACTTGGTGAGCAGCTGTATAAGCTCACTTTTCCATTCCCGACATGTACAGAATGAGTCCATCACCATCTAAAAATTACTCGCTAGCGTTGAAGTCGCTAGCGTGCTAACGTGGATCGAATAGATTTCGATAATGCTTGCACCATGAGATTTACGGCGTCTAACGCAGGCGCTAAGGTAAGCTCGATAGATCGTGTCGTCTAGCTAACTTCACTCTGCTCTTAGAATACTTTCGTCTATGCTTCATTACTTATGTTTTGTTTCTTTCTTTCCCACGAATCAGAAGAGAGAACGGCTCTTAAAAGCTCAAAATGTCTGTTATCGCTATGCTAAAAATGTGACGACAGTCAATATCACAAATAAACCGACCGTTTGTTTATGTTGTGTGTTGTGTACTTGAGTCACAGAGCTGCGCGGTGTTGTTTATAAGTTTATAAGATTATTTAATACAGTGAGGAACACAGTGTCACAGTGTCTCACAGTTTCAATTGTTGGTGGAGTTCATGGAAAGGTATGTTTCATCTTTCTATTCAATGTATTGTATGGATTGATAATCATACGTTTAGTGAAGTTTGATGATTGTCCCATGGGATCTTACTACCGGGATAAAAAGTATTCAAATGATTCTATAGAGAGCCTGTAAAGTTAAGTAAACTTTATTTCACTTATATTTTCCATTTGGTGTCCAATATGAATTCTCATTTTCGCTTGAAATTCACGTTGTTCACGTCGTTGGTCTTCGAATACAGCGGCCACTAACATATTCCATGCTAAATAAGCTCTTGCAGACATTATTTTGAATGGTATTACTTGTTTTATACTCAAAAACGTATATGATTTTAATGTAAACATATGTTTCACACGTCAAAATGCTAGTGAGCTACGTAACTACTATCGTAAGCGTATTATTCGATAGCGTCAGTGAAATTAGTGACTCATGGTACCGTTTTGTATGGTGACAGCTGTAAAACGTTAGTGACTATCGAATAGATTACGTTAGATTTTTAACCTATCGAAATCTATAGTGCTCATGGTACGAATTTTAATTCTATATGTGACCGCTAGGGGCGCTGTACAATATTTCATACAAATAATTTACGGAGACGCTAGCGAGTTTTGACGGTGTAAACTCATGGTAGAGGTACAGATAACACGGTTACACGTTACACGGAGCCCGGCGCTGTGTGAAGCCGCACATGTTGTGCCCTGCGCTCCACCCTCGCTCCACTCGCTCGACTCGCTCTGTACACAATTACAGTCGTTAGGCGCAAGCGTTTGGCTCATGTGCTCTCTGGCAATAAAGAAACAAAGCACACTGATGGCGCAGATACCGACAAAAAAGGGAATGCATCAAACTGCCATCGCAGCTCTCTGTTCAGCTTGAATGCACATAGATTGCGGCTCGTATTACTCCGCGGCCGCGACTCGCGCGCATGTGGCGGAGCGCAGGTACATGCCGCAAGTAATCGCTCGCCGTCGTCGTCCGCGCCGCTTTGGTTCCGTGTTGAACGATTGCTTCTATGTTTCGAGATCGCTTACTGCAGATGTTTATTGTTTCCTCAACTTTAGGCGTTGCTCGAGTGAAGTAACGTGAAAGACCGTACCTACTTAATTCGTAACCAACCGAGTGCTGTACACAAATATTAAGCACCTGCAAAAATATTTACAGGTTTCGGGCGCGGCGTTCAAAAACATTGCGTTATTGAGGGACGCATGTGTGTGCGCGGCGGGCTGCGTGACATGTGGCGGGTATTATTCATTGGCTTTACTCTGCTGAGCCGACCTTACCGAGACGTGCGCGTAACGAACGGTATCCCCTATATCACGAGATCAAACGAATACTTTTGAACGCGACTGTACTGCGTCTTGTAAAGCCTCTGGATTATAAAATGGAGAAGAGCTGCAAAACTTTATGTATAGGTACGTTACGCAAGTACCTACGTTTCATCATAGATAGATCATTTCACTGTAAACTTCACTGTAGTCTAACTCCGAGGCGCATTTCTGCTTATTTATGAGAGATTTAGCATTCGCTTCGTAAATACAGCATGGTGTCTATGTAGATAGTCTACAAAGACGGAAAATATCTGAATACGAAATCTAATAAGCCCCCACACGCTCGGGCTGTCCCACTAAGCGCGCTTATGAGAACCGCTTGTGTCTGTGGCGACCAACAGCCATAAGTCTTTGTACAGCGACTGTCCAGCAAGTAATTAAGCAGATAACTAGTTGAGGTAAGTACACTGGGTACATACCTTCTTTTGTACGAGCAGCCGTAATGAAGTAACGATAACTCGCACTCATCAATTATGTCAACAGCAGCCGGGGGCCGCCGGGGAGAGTGGAGGGACGGGACGGGGGGTAGCCGCCCGTGTAACGCTGCGTCATCACGCGATTGTTGATTGTGCGCCAATTTCGCGCGGAACAACGGAGCGGCCATTGTGCGCGACTGTACCATACACAGACTAGATCGTGTTTAGATACGTTTGATAAATAACTTAGTAATTATAGAGCATAGTCTCGCTTGTGATCGCACTCACCGATGTCTGATCGAGTCAGATTACTCGCATTCTATTTCTCTACAATCTTTGCGTTGTTTTAATCCCTTGTGTATTGAACAGACAGAATGTAACCGCAGGGAATCGAAGCTTTCCAATGAGAAGGGGCTCCGATAGAAAGGTTCGTGTGAGCAAAATAAAACAATCTGTTTGCCGGCCTAGTACCTACTACCTAGTAGCCGTGTATGTGTGTGTGGTGCCCGAGTGTGAACATCGCCAGATGTTCCAGTGTATACCTACTGTATTCTCATATACTGTGACTAATTATAAGGAAACCATTTTATTCAACACCCTGCCCTCGCGGCTCACTCGACGGGCACACGCCCTCAGGCTGGTAAGGTTGGACGCTTGCCGAGGTTGTTCCGTAGATGGTCGATCATTTAATCATAGCAAGAACCCCCCGTGCCTCAGAAAGCTTTATTAACTTTAAGCCGTTGGTTTTAGCTGTGATTATAATATGTAAGTATTGATATTTGGTAGACTGGGTTGTGAAGTTCAGATGGCTACCTAGTCAGGCGCTTAATATGAAGCACTGACATCCACTTAGACCGGAGAGCGACTCTAACATAGTTGGGAACAGGCAGGCAGATCATCAACATTGTATTGGTTACCGGTTATTAGTTAAGAAAGTTAAATTAGCATAAGATTGGAGCGCAGCACTAATAGCCGATAAATTACAGTAATAGCAGCGATAAGCGAGATATTATTATAATAAAGCTTGTAACGATCTCGAGTCGTCCGCGATGCGCGCGCGCCTGTGTGCGTGTGTGTCGCAGCCCACGTCAGCGTCACGACGCGACGTCATGCGGACAGACAGACGGACCGACTGCGGCGCGCGGACTGATACAAACTTATTTTAGTATTCATTTAAGTACCTATTTAAATATTATAATTTGATATCGTAATGTTAAATAATACTTCTATAAACTCCCAGTGCCTCGCTAGTTGTAAGAATGTGGATTTTCAAAATAGACACGCAGAATCCATTATTTTGAACGATCATAATCGATTAATATAAGAATACGAGTTTTAATTGATCAAATAAAAATAATATACCTTTTTCTTCATAAAGATTCGTCATGACGTTATTTTTTAACCGACTTTAAAAAAAGGAGGAGGGTCTCAATACTGTACTTTTTTGTTGTTGTCACTCCGCCATTTATGTACCGATTTTTAAAATTATTTTTATTGATAGGGTAGGTATACTACCAGCTTGGTGCCATCTTTATCAAAACCCTGATCTGATGATGGGATCCTTGAGGAATTGAGGGAAATCCTCAAATAATTAGGTGCTATTTTTGCATTTTTAGTAACAAATCAAGCATGTTCATTTGGAAAGTATAATTTGATGAAGAAAAACTGATGAATATGACAGGCAACGGAACGCTTTAACGCATAACAGCAAATTATTCGCGATTACTACAGTCAGTTGTCTATGCAGAGTTTTTGTAGGTATTTCCATAACATAACATTATGCCTGTCTATTTTAAAAGGGACCGGTAGAGATGTACAGATTAATGTTTAGAAAGAACTTCTTTAGCAATTGTTAACCGATTTCAATGATTCTTTCAAGTTTTGAAAGACTTTTTTTATACATATACGAAGAAACTAAAAATTGCAAAATATAAACTTTTGTATGTACAAAAAAACAACCGATTTCTTAAAAATACACTAACAGGTGAAAAATAACTACAGTTTCGGAAGTCGGTGGCCAATAATGAATGAAACAAAACCACCAAAGCCACAGACTTCCGAAAGTTATTTAGGTATAATTAATTATGTTAATTTTTAATTTTATGTAACTGCAATTTAGCTAAAGAATTAACGAACGAAACGAATATGTTTAGTAAAATAATCTGCATGAATTTTCTTGTTCCAGTACTGATTTACCTACTAACAAACAAATTGTAGGTACCTAAGTATTAACTAACAGCCTTCCAGAGACGCAACTGCTATTTGTAATAATACATATGTAGGTAGGTACGTACTTGCAGTGAACAGTGAAATGTACTTTCGAAAAGTTATTACTTTTACTGAATAGCAAACGAGCCCAGCGGCCTCCCTGCAGTCGTGTAGACGTCGCGTCGTGTCGTGCTCGTCGCCGAACGTGTGCAGGCTCTAGTACAGTGCACTGGCATGCGCCAGACTGCCACTAATCGGTCATTTACATCAGCGACGCCGCGCGCCGCACTATGTGTAGCGGAGCTGCGGAGTGCACTTTACATTAGGTTCGATCCATTTGGCGGAGTGCGGACTCCATCACCGGCCAGTCGTAACGCGGGTGACATAGTTAGGTACTCGTTCACCAACTTTTAATGCCCACCATGCGGCGAGTCCCGTTACGTTATCGCCCTATACATATATGTATAAGCTCACCCCTTTGCTTCCCTCTAGTACGTAGGTACTTGAAAGTGCTCGATAAATGGCGCGTTTAGGTAAGTACCCGCATACAGAGTATTACAGAGTTTGCAGGAACACGGATTCGTAATCACGTGATTTGGTCCCCCTGATGACGCTCGGGTGAGTACCGTATGAGGTGAGACTGGCACTCTACGCATGTTGATATTTGGAAAGCTCACACGTACTGAACGAATACGGTACTAGAAAACATAAACGAGAGGTTCTTGGAAATAAGACGCATTACACGGTAGCAGTGTTTGTAAACCATGAAGTAAGATTTATTACTCTCATGTGCACCATGCAATGTTTAAAAGCAAAACATTCTGTTATGGGTAACATAACGCAAGCGATACTGAACAGAAAACATCAAGTTTAATATGGTTACTGGTTCCCTGCAAACTGTTGTGCGGCCGAAGTCGGGAGCGTGCACTAGACTAGGAGACTGTTACTTTACTTCCGTAACGTGTCACTCACAGAAAAAACAGAAATGAAGGGTGACAGCAATTCTAAATTGCTTTAAAATGTTTGGTATTTTCATACATGTTGTTAAAAAGCTTTTACTATAAATGTATTCTTCTTATTAAATATACCGAGTCCCAAAATCCTATATTTACTTTTGCCATTTTGTACCTGCTACTCGTACAATGTCAACAACCAGGAACTGGGAAGGAAGGATAGTCCCAACGATGACGGAAGTTATTCGTTTCAGAAATGTGACGACAACAACAACAAGGCAAGGCTTCTGTACCTATTTGGCAAGCGTCGCAAGTACTCAACTCGCAGTGACGTGCAGCTCCGCGCAGTCGGGCAGAGCTACATGTCGGTCACCTGCCAACAGTAATTGCTCTCATCAGTAAGCGCCAGCCAGCGCCACATCGCTCACCTCACCTATCTGTAGTAGCACAACACCGCCACACAGGCGCACCGCCTCGCCGGCTGGGCGGTTCCTGCGCTCGCGGTCTTGTCCGTGCAGATTCTTTACTCTCTTTACATAAGCAGTTTAGTACATTCGCATCTTTCCATCGATCCGCGTCGTCCCGGATATTTTAACTACCTAACTTCATACATAAAACAACTTTGAAAAGAACGAATGTCAGAACTTTATAAGTACGTCTACCTAGTCCTACATATTGTTGTGTTTCGTGAAATATCCGAATCACGTAACTTTGATACGACGCGGCGCGGCGGCGGCGGCGGAGTAGGCTTTAGTTTTTGCAATAAAAACTTTAGCTGCGGGCTTAGAGCAGCTTGCCGAGTGCCGATGCCGTCAGCCCGCCGAGCAGATAAGGTAATATTGCTACTCTGCTGATAGGTACTTCACCTCTGACGGGGAATGTTGGGCCTCACCGCCTCATACATTATGGCACTGTCACTGTAACTTACAAAATGTGTACAGTTTTATGCCCCATAGATGATAGATTGCACGCCGTGCATATACCGAACTGGTAGGTACCTATGGCATGTGAGCATGAATCACGCGAGTCTGATTGGATCGCGCTCGCAAAGCGTTTCGATAACAAACGCGTAGCGCTCGGAGCGATTTAATTAATTTTCACTGAGTGTGCCGAATGGCGCTGCCCGTCACGGACACGCTTGCCTGACTTACACCGCCTGAGGTAAACAGCGAAACAAGAAGGCCCATCTAAGACCACAGACACATCTAAGAGCACAGTATGCCCACGTTATTACTGCAAATGTTGAAGTTGTTGAAATGTGGCGTAAAAACGAAGAGCACTGTTTTGTGCTGCATCGTTAACACCTGTAACAAAACCAGTGGATCTTCTGTACTCGCTAGCGGCGGGACCGCGTGAAGCAGTGCGCGCGCGAATCCACGTTCATATTCATTGGGTTATCAATCCCCCAGCCCTAGCCGGGCAGCCCGGCTCTGAACCGTAGTACCTACTCTTTAGTTTGTTCCTAAGTTTTTTAAAGTCTTTATGCGCTGTATTAATAGCGAAACTTTCCCTTTTAACACTCTTAATTACGTTCGTTTAGAAAAGAGTTAGTAAGTAGTTATTTTTTTGCCCAGAGAGAAGGTATTTTACGTTAAATAATACAGATGATAGCTGATAAAATGCCGTCGCATTTTCTGATTCCGCCTTAAACTTCCAAAGATATTTGGTCCTTGAGTTTCTGAAGTCTTTCAGATTATTCGTTTTCACGGAGCTGGCAGCCCTACACAGGCCGTCCAGTAAGATTGGCCTACATTTTATTGTAATTGCTTGAGCTCACGCCCACAGGCGACCCGCGAGCGAGTGCTGCGACCACGGCGCAACCAGGCGACGCGCGACGCGGTTACCAGGAGACACGGCGCGGCGCGGCGGCGGCGCGGGCGACTGCCAGACTGCACTTCACTTGAGGACACCCGCGCGCGACCGCGACTGTCAATTACTTTCTCACGATATTAGCATTTGGAACGTTGCGCTGTTAAACAAAAATAAACAAAATGAATGCGCCGGCTGCTCATCTGTCCGAGCTATACGGTCTACACACTTAATGAGGCTCCAGCACGAATGTGTCATACGAATAAACTTTGCTAGTTATTGTATAATATTTGATTTAAAGTTTATCATATCAGACGGAAAAAGGCGACCACAAAAAGAATAGAAAATTGTTGTGAATGTACACAGTTGGACTCTTGGCTGAACAAAATAATTGTGTAGGAGCAAATTGCACAATGAGCGATGTTATCGCTAGCAACGATCTTTACAAACAACCTTAAGATGAACAAGAAAGAGGTGGAGAGAAAGAGGTCGGCACCTACTCTGCGCTACTCGGTACTAAGATATTTTTTTTATGGAAAATTTAGAAATACGGCCATACTTGTGTCGCGGTCGCATGCGCCTTATATAGGTCTCTTCAGACTTATCATAAAACCTCGAAAGTAATGCGATTAAGTTGCTGATTAAGTTGAGCTGCTCGCCCAACCACTCTCGTAGCAGTAGCAGCACAAGCAGCAGTCTGTGCTCGTTATTTTGAATCTTGATAAATGTTCTTGTTCTATTTTACGAACTCTTTGCTATAAAGCAGAAATACAGCCAAGTAACAAAAACTTTTCCGAACAGAATTTTTGCTTCGGACAGATTCCGAGAGATTGTCGTTATTTACAGAGAGAATGCAGAGCCGCGCTGAGCAATAGAGTGAGGAGTAAACGACGCGACGTTCATAATGCGGTGACGATGTCAGATACAATGTAAGAAATGTCTTTCCACGATCTATCATTGGTGTTCCTCCGTGGTTTTAGTTTGTAGTTTTTAAAGTAACTATTAGTGCACCATCGTTTGTTCTCTGATACCTAATGATAATTCAAAGTAAGATCAATGGTCTCAATTGAAGCTTTTGTATGGATTCATTTACATTGTACTCGCATGTTAATGAAGGCGTATCCTGCACGCGGCAGTGCGCGAATTGCACGTAGAGAGAACCGGCGCGCGACTGCCCGCGACAGTACCGCCCGAGTTTACGACACGAACAAAGTGCGGTAATAGTGTACAGTTGCGGAGAAAAGTTGTGCAGCAAACTGAAATTGCTTTTATCCGTATGAAATAAGTGTGAAGTGTAACCGCGCGGTCGTTACACTCACTACTGTTCGGCCATTGCAGATACTCACCGAGCGACGGAAACCAAGCTTTATGTGTGTCGCCGGGGAACTTTAAAATAAATTGTCGTTTCTGTCTAACGGCTTTTACTTACGCTCGACTAACAAAAACATCATCCTATTGTATATTTATACGTTAATCATAAAAAGCGTAACTAGTTGTGATGGGAACGTCGCGCGTCCGGGATGACGAACAGGAAGCGAGCGGGGCTGGGCGTCGCGCGCCACGAGCGCTGACAGGCCCCACCGTGCGAACTGTGCATTGTGACAGTATCGAGCAGCGACGCGGTGTTATCGGCGACATAAGCGACTGAACAGCGTGTCCGCCTGGCTGCCACAACTTCTGTCGTCCGTGTGACCTACATACGTAAATGGGATCGTTTAGTGACCGGAGGACGCCTTAAACGTGGCCCTCACTCTGCTCCGGTGTTGTGTGGCACTACTGACACACGTTTGGGTACGTTTACGCAGGTTCCTACTGGGAAGAACGCAGAAATGTTTCAACGGTTTTACAGAAACAATTTATGGAAAACCATCGCAATCTCGAAGTAGGTCCTAGTTCGTGAATAACAACTGTTGGAACACAGTTGTTATTCACGAACTAGGACCTACTTTGAGATGCACGCCATGTAAAAAGTGGTGTGCGTACACACCGCTTTTAGGATGATGGACCTAAATACGTTACCTGTCATCACATGAGTAGCACGTTCCCGTGGGAATCTGTCCGTCCGGTCCGGGCTCCATGGCGCCGTCCGACAAGCAAGTTAAGTGCGGACGGACTCGCTCGGACGCGGCGTACATACAGCAGTTTTACAAACAACTTACAGGTCCAATTGGGTCAGATTGCCGATTGAGTAGGTATACCCTGAAACTTTCATAAGCTGCTTCTTCTCTGAAAAGTTTTCTTTCAGGCAAATAACTCGCTTGGCTTACATAAACACCTCGAGTACAAGATGCTGATGGCAAACACAATGCGAAGCGCATGTGTTGTCCTATGTGATTGCGTATCATACTATCATGTGAATGTGGTGGTGGGGCTCGGCTCACAGGGACCGGTAGGCAGCCAGGTCACACGACACCCCGACTCATGTTACACTGCTGTAGTGTATCAAGTGCCAGGAGCCGGCGCGCTCTACATCTCAAGCACCATCCAATCGCGGCACGTCTTACATCGTGCCTTGGCCGTGGTTACTATTGCACACACCGATTCAAATTTAACTGTATGTCTGGGTGCTAGCTTGTATTTTAACTTAACGTCTGTTTCCTACGACGGACGTCGTCGTACAGATGTTTTGCTCATTAAGAAAACATGAATTACTATTGCATAGGAGCTGACTGCGCAGCCGGGCACGTCGCGCGTCGCGCGTCGTTCGGCGCGTCAAGGGCGCAGCTGTGCGGCTCGCAACAGAACCCGGGGCGCGGCCTAGTGTAGCACGATGCAGACAGTCGTCGTCGTTAAACAAACGTGTCTACTTTATGATTATGACGGCTCGTTCGTTCGCTGCTCGGAATGCGTTATCACTTATCATCCACAATTTGAACAATGAGTTGAACAATCCTAAGGAAATGTTTACAGACGCAATTATGCCATCACCACATTCGTTGTCACTAACAGTGCCACTAATGTTGTAGCATTTGTTAGTTTATAAGGGGGATGTAGTAGGTAATATACTATTAGGTGTAACATTGGTACAACTAGGTATAGGTAGACGCAATTACATTATCTGTTTATCAATGCAATATACCTAAGTAGTCACGTCACGACACGACTAAAAATCACACCCTCATTACAGCAGCGCGGCATGGGAAGTGTCCATCCCGGACATGGGCTGGGCTACTCATCGCACCGGCTGGCTGCACCTCTCATCTGTCCTACTTCTGTCCCATTTTCTTTCTTTCAATTCAATTAAAATGTTCCTGCTCCACATAATATTTATGTTTTTGCCTATTTCATGCCACATGTCCCCCTTAAGGCCCCCCCTGCCAATAAATATTTAAAACGCCATTTACCACCTGTAATAGAGTCAGTAGAGTACTTATTTGACGTCATCGCGTTATAAAGAACTGATGTTCGACATGAGCTGGGAGTTTGAGACACAATGGCTATATCTAATGACTTACAGATAAGTAAATTATTCTGATTCTGTTGGAGTAAAGGAACAGTAGGATATATGCTTCTTACAGGTCTTACTGATAGTATTAATGTGATACTTGGGAATAACATTCATAAACCTCCTCTCTCCGAACCTTGCTGTGCCCGACAGGGTCCATATTGATCTTTACAATATTTTGTACCATCTATTTACATAATATGGTATGCAATAAAGTATTGAGTATTGAAACGCGTTATCATAATTTTGGCCACCGTCAGGTAGGTACCTACAAGGTTTTTTGTACCTACATATAAAATAGGCAATGCAGCTGATATTTGAATTAGTGTATTGATAGGTACAACGTGCTCAAATATTTACATTATACTACAGATGATAATTAAAAAAAAGTTATAATCATGAAATAAATAAAACAAAAATCAAACAACAAATAAAGGTGTGTGATTTTAGAGGACAATAATTTTTAATTAAGTGCCTACTGTAGCAACCAATTCGATTTTGTCAAGACTGGAGCAGGACATTTGTTTGTTTAGTGTATTTTTATTATAAGTTTTAAAGATTTTTTATTTAGTTTTAATTCATCACATTCAATAATGAGTATTCAAATCAAAGAGTATTAGGTATAGTTATTGATTCAGATTCTATACTCTCTAAAGTTACCTAGGATCTTTACGATGCGGATTACAATACACATTTAGCGATTAGGTACCTACACTTGAATTGAGGTGATGTTTGGTGTTTATAGTCGCAACCGTAGAACGTACTAAACTACTAACGCAATAAGTGCACATTGCCAGCGCGCACAGTGCGGCGAGTGCCGAGGAGGACACTACACACTCTTATTTCATACCTACACCACACCGCAAAGAGGGACAGAGGGTCCACTCTCCAAACCAAGGCGGCCAAGGCACTGATTAGTTGATTATCCTATATGCCTGCTGTGATTGACTTGCTGTGCATTTCCCGATGTGACGTGTTAAGTCGTGGGACTTCTGAACTTTGTTGGTCAGTGAGTGTCTTTTTACAGATACACTGATACGCGCGACGCACGTTCCGCTCTATTACCTCTTAATACTGAATAAATATTCGGTGCGCGAACCAAATTCTAGGGAAATGTCCCCATCCGTTATCCTCGTCTATTCACTACCACCGACTATTGCCACATTCACCACCACTACCGCCGCGCACAACCGGCAGCAGTGGCAGCACGGCGTGGCGGCGCGTGAGTGCGACACTCAGTGGCACACTCGTTCAAGGGTAGTCATTCAATACGTGACGCATCGTTTGCTTTTCCATTCTTGTTTTGGAGTCAATTTATCTACTTTTAGTACAAGAATGTGGAATATGACGCGTGAGCACCGCTCTAGCGTTATCTACCGAAATAACTTGTAAGTGATGTTGCTTGTCTCAGGTCTCTAATCCCTTGCGAGTCTCCACCAGTCTCCGCCAGTCCCCGGGTGATGAGTGTGGAGACGCGGCGGCACTTGACAGCCTCTCCTTGCTTTGTGACAACTTTCTGCTATCGCACGCAAACGTAGCTACGCTATGTCTACAAAAGTCTCTATTCAAATTCTATACAATTCCTATTCAATTTAGAAACCTTTGTGACCCACTAGCGACGTGTGCGTCGTGCGTACCACGATGTGTGACCGCGAGCCATGTTTCACTATAATGATACTTTTTATGGGGCATCTCGCAGTTATTATATAGGAGGATGTGTGAAATAGCATAAATAAGAACTCCAGCCGGGGTAAAGAAACTTAACAACAATGCGATTACAAGCTCAGGGCACCCTCTGCGGGGCACGGGCCTCGGCTTGCGGTGCCAATGGGAGAGGACAGCAAAGGACGGGCTGGATCGGATTAATATTATTTAGGGGCAGCGAGTTTATTATATCTACAGGGTCGGTAGCGCGGGCTGGCACGAGCAAGGGTCGGGAAGACTTTTATGATACTCACGAGTTTATAAGTCGAATACACCCTCCGAAGTGAAAACAGGAACCTTACGGGAAGCTTACAAGGCGTACTAGTCGCATCGCAGCTCGTGGACGGCGGTGGCAGCGGCGTAGGCGGTTGGCGGCACAGCTGAGACCCGGAGACGTAGTCGCAGTTAATGAGCGCGACGTCACGTCGTGACGCGCCCGATATGGAGCGCGCCCGAACTGGCGACTTCAATATGACTTATAATGACGTCTGTTTATCTATTTACAGCCTCAAAAGTGCTTCGCCGAGGTCCGCGCTGGTCCGCGCATTAAGCGTCACGTCACAATATTAATAGTGTTTGTAAGTAAACACATTCACCTGGTATGGCACGCACGCGTGACAGCAAACGGCAACCTTGTCAGTTGTTTGGTCAGGGGGACACGCCATGACACTGAACGCACACGGAGTAGACGTCGAAGTACTCGGATATGAGATCCGATATGTATAGAACGAACTAGAATGTAAAATGTATTTATCACGCAGGTAGACTTTGGTTATATCTTTAGTTATGCTCGTTGGGTTTGGTCAAAAGCACAATGAACAAACCTTTTGCATGCAAGTTTACATTTGCCGAAGGTAGTTAATGCTTACTGTTGGTCAGGAACAGCAGGATGACCTAAAAACTCGGATGGAGATAGTCCGTTGTTATGTACCTAAGTAATGCTGTGCTGGCGCACAAGATGAGGCGTGTGATTACTTACTAAGTAATTATTGTCACTCCACCACAAAGTGCATATCATTTCAGATTTGGTTTTAAGCCAACTGTTTATATCTACTGTCATTAGTCAGTCAAGTGTCTGGTGTCCCCGCCCCGACCCCGCACCCCGCACCCCGCACCTCGTGTGCAGCCTATTTATGTGGGGCCACGAAACTTTCATACCGTTTTGATGGCAATTACGACAAGTCGCTGTGACAACATCACGAAACGTTTGAAGTTCTGTAATACATCTTGAGGACGTGGACGTGTGACGAGCTCGGGAAGCACATGTGAGGCAGAGGTTTGTAAGTAGGTACATGTCACTCCCATTCTCTACACTCTCAATGGAGTGCTGTGGCTGCGAGCAAGTAGTGGCGCAAACTTGGTACGTCGAGTGAGTAGGCGCTCTGCTGCCGGAACCTGCAGGTAGTTTTTACGAAGAATGACAGTTAATTGGCAAGTCAAGCGAGCAGTAACGGTGCAGGGGCGAGGTCGGATGAGCTGTCGATAAATTAACTGCGCGCCCGTCTGCTCCGCCCGCGCGCGTCTGCGCCGGACTTTACAAATGAGACGCTTGTGTGATTTATTACGACTTTGTATGCGATTTTGCTTTTAAAGCACTGGATTATGTTTAATTCATCATCGGCTCGCATCTGTTCAGGGACGCACGACTTGCTCATGTCGGGGATGTCTTACATATTCCGCCAGTAACTGTCAACGACGCCGTACCATCAATCCTCGCCGTAATAAAGAATCTAAGTAATATTATAGAGGACACTAAGTGACACTAACCTATTCTGTCGAATGAGGAAGTGTATAAGTGGGCATTTGAACAAAGTATTATTATGTTCTGTACTTACAGACTTGAGTAGACGACCTATGTCGCACCTCTTTTATGTTGACACTTGGCCACCTCCTTACAGGGAGCAGTTCACGTGAGCTGCTAACAAACGAGCCCAGATACTTGTGTGTGACCGAGCGGTACGTATACCTATGTATAAACACGCTAAATAAACAGCACTCTCCGCGTCTCTCTCAGTTAACACGCGAATGTTAATCATGTGGATACGGCGCGCAAGAGTCGCGTCCTAGAGGAGGTCGCGGCACGCCCTGCAGGCTGGTAGGTATGCCATGTGTGTGAACAAGATCTTAAGAAATAATATGTGGGTTACTTGTAACCCTCCGCGACTTTATCTGCGAATGTATCTGGACCCGCCACTAACCATATTAAGCGGCACCTAATCCCTTTTCTGTAAGCGTTTTGTGGTACTGTCGAGCCAGCCGGCATGACCTCGGCTCGGTAAGAAAACACATTTTTGTTAGAATAAGTTATTTTGATAGACCATAATGACCAAGACCTATTTGATTGATAGTTGCTCCTTAACTAAAATGTACCAGTTGATTCCTCAACCAATAAGCTGTCAGCGGAGTCGATCTTGGGGATGCTGGCGCGTTGAGCTAAATATTTATGAGTGCCTTCTTTTTTGTTTGCAACCTAAATTGGAACTGATTGCTGTTTGACTCTACCAAAGGCCACAAGATTGAGCCCAAGCACAAGGCTGGTGTTCTAATCAAATACAAATTACACGTCATCAACATGATTTATTAGGCTCGACATCACACATTAAGTTAACACAAATGAACCTGAAGGGCCTCCATGATATAACGACAAGTGGAAAAAATCTCTGATAGGTTTTGAGGAAGGCGCCATTATAGTATTGGCAACTCTCTTAAGATTTCACTTATGTGCAAAATCTCACAATATGTTTTTGGAGACGCATGTATTGTTAAATGTACATTCAATCATTGATGATCATCCAAATCTACAGGGTAGTTATACTTCGTCTGTGAAACTGAAATGTAAGCGTTGCATTATGAACCTATGTCTTTAAATATTCATAATATTGATATAATACAGAAATGTAACTTGATCGATTTGATTAATATTAGTGGTTGTTGTCAGCGAACAGACCCGCGCTGACCCTATAGTTGCATTGTATATTCATGTAAGTAGTGGCTCCGTACATGCTCCTCGGTGCATTGCGCTCACAAGTTAACTATGTAGTTAACTAGGCAGAGTCAGAAAAACCTCTCCGCCTTCGTGTGCTAACAAAATACTCGCATCAACATAAATGGTTACGATGAGAAAAAACAAACTAGTTTCTAAAAGGTTGTAAGTTGTTAAGTCTGCGCTACTTTTTACCGTCCTTTGCATACTGTAACAAAAACGTTTACCTTCATTACTATTGCTGTAATTGGCATAACGCTATTAGAACACATTTATTAGTAGAATACAAATTATGTACAAGTAAGAAATTAACAAAAGGAAGTCCGAGCGTGGCAGTGGTGCAGCGGTACAGCCATAAAGCGGTGCAGCGGCGCAGTAGTAACTGAAACCTTGAGTGGAAATCAATAGTCTTCATATTTTTGATTATTAAGCGTTTAAAATGAGAATAGAAACGTCTATCTGTCTAATGTCACTTGAAAAGTACGGTCTGCAACGAAACTTTAGTGGCGTAAGTAGGTAGGTAAAAATAATGTTTTATTTTTTGTTTCACAGAGTCGCAGTTATTCAAAATGAAAAAATGTCTAAAATTAATTAGCCTTGTGGAGTACTAATTCTGTTTGTTACGCGGTTGTTTGTTGTTATTGTTGTGATTTGTTTTTGTCTTTGTCTCGCTGACTGCTCGAAAATGTATAAATAAGGCGCTGTTTTGCATGAGAGGGCAAATTCAGAAAATTATTCGTTCATGATTCGTAAATAAATTATAGGTTTTTACAAAATACTTTGTTTTTCTGATCTTACCCAATTTATTCGAATTGACAGCTATGACGTCACAACGTGGCGCAAAGTCGATATTATTCTCATTTAAAACGCATAGTACATTACATTGTTGTCACTTCTCCGCATGCGCTGTTAATAGTGAGGCGGAGGAATGATGAAAATGTAGCGAGGAAAGTTGACAGTATGTATGTGGCCAGAGATGAGAGTGCAGTGGCGGGAGATGACGATGATGCTGGCGATTATATGGAAGAAGACATATCAAGATTGGTGAAGATGATGATGATATAGGTAATATTAAGTAAGTTAACTCGGGTGTACAGTCGTTACGACATGTTAGAGCTAGTTAGTAAGTGCTTGTTCAAGTGTCTGTACAGTGTTCTGTAACGGAACTGGACAAATGCCCGTGAAGCGGTAACGTTATGAAACGCCCCGCGCGTGGCGGGTCTCTCATAAATATTATTATAATGTCGTGATAGGAAGTGGCGCGCTCGGCGCTAGTCATTTCATTTCACATAACGCTGTGAATTGTTATAATCAGAGCATATCAAATGGAATTCAATGGTACATTACGTTGTGGCACGCACACGACCGTCTCACTCGATGTGTCACTACGCGGTATGTTACCGCAAAAGGACCATTTCCTGCAAACTCCAATTAATGCGACATAAAACAGGACGGTGCGCGATTTGAGAGTGTTCGTATTGTCTTCAATATTTAGTTCTGTTTTCGGGTTTTGTACCTTCTTTTAAATTGGTATTTTGCCTGGATGATAAATTCTAGAGAATGGCAATGGTCTCTACTACTATTTTTCTAATTCATATTTTTTCGTGCGTCACGACACTTCTGTGTGTGCGTGTGCCGTGACTTGCTGTAATACAGAGCAGTGTTACATGCGCTTGCGTCGCGTACTCGCGTTGCTATGAATCAGCGCTGGGTTATGTGCGGCCCTCTCCGGCCGCGGCCCGCTTTGAACTGAGATTGAACAGCGCTGGCCGTGACCGACCACTACATTATGTGCGTTAGTCGTTCATCATTATAAGTGTTTTTTATCGTTGAAGAAGCAAACGACGAACAAAATAACCAAGACTTGCCTATTAGAACATTAATGTAAGTATTTAAGGTTTAGTTTCTTTGTGCAGAAAGGCAAATGACAATTTTGTACTAAACATTAATTGAAGTTGTGTAGCGCGAAAACTAGAGTTGTCGACCGTTAGTGTTTGTTTGTTTCCACGGCAACGCTACTACGGTGTAGCAACTTTTAAGTAGGGTGTAGTTGTAGTCCCTAATAGTCCCTATTGATAACGTGACATCACCTGTATTTTTATTTTTTTAAAGGATGGGAAATCATCAAATGACTCCTCCCGCTTTGGGTGAAGCGGAAGGGAATGTCGGACTCTTACTGACTAAAACCCATCCGTGTCCCTCCTAATGCCTTTTGCATTCCGGGCCGTGGTGTCAACACGGTGAACGACCAGCAGCCATATCACGACCTGCTCGCATTGCACCCCGATAACACGACCGAACTTAAAGCTATGCCAGAGCCAAGCAGAACATCACATCGAGACTTCAGGGCCTTCACTATATGTCAAAGCAAGACCACTGCCACCCCACGAATATACGGCAGCAAAAGAAGAATCCCAACTGATGATTGAGCAAGGGATCTGTAGAGCATCGAACAGTCCATGGGCGAGCTCACTTCATCTCGTTCTAAAAAAGGACGGCAAATACTACAGAGCGTGTAGACTATCGACGACTGAATGCAGTTACAGTCCCCAAACGGTATCCTATACCGAGACTGCACGACTATACTTACAATTTATTAATAACTAGCTTCTGCCCGCGACTTCGTACGCGGATCCTGTTGCTTATGCCAGCGACAACAGGGTCGCCAAAATCGAAGATCTGAAACATCTGATGTCGAATTCTATAAGCCCGGGGACGGGAAATCAATGGGATGCGCGAGACGATTCAAGATGTTCCAGATTTTTTATTTTTGTTGGTCAACAGGAAATGCCATCAGACTTAACAACTTTTGCTAAGACGCGATTTCTATTATGTATATGTTATATTGTCTCTGGGCTTTGGAGTTCCCCTACAGGTGCTCCAGATCTTCAAATTTAGTCTCACAGCAGAAAACACTCTTCACGTGGAATAGTTTTTGCAATGGCACCATTTTTATATCTCTTTTACTTTAGGTGTTCCATTTTCCAAAATAAATTATACCCTATATGTTGCGTGACGTTCACGATCAGCGGTCAGTCGCGCATCTCCTTCCCCCACTTATCTCTAGAGTCGATGCGTATATACGCTGAAAACTCAAGCGTTATGCTTTTTCCGTGAACGTCTCCAACTCGCGAGACAGTGCATGATGTTCACGATCAGCGGTCAGTCGCGCACATATTCTTCACTGGTCTCTAGAGACCTGGATGTAGATGCGTAAATACGCTGAGAATGCAGGCGTGCTTCGCGATCCCAAGAAGTTTCCACGGAGCGAGTTGCAGCCTCATGTTCTCGAACAGCATCAAATCTCTCCTAACGCTCTTCGGTAGATTGTTGGGATCTTATGGTCTTTAATCATTTAGCACCTTTGGAACATTGGGAAAAATTTGACCTCTTTCTAGGCATGGTTATAGTTTTATTGTGATGATACCTGATCAATTAAAATCTAAGTGGCTGCTCCCCTGCGTTACCGGGTAAGCTACCGTGTAACGAAGATAAATGGAAAAGGAAATTAAACACTCAAATAACATAAGCCCGAAGGCATACGATAACAAAATGGGAATTTTAGCCAGTAGAGTCTAATTTTCAACGATATACCATCGTCATCGAAAATCAGTCCTGAACTGTTCCCGCCTTCACCGCGTAGTACCTCCTACTTATGTTATTTTATAATTATGCAATGAAATTAGTGATAGTTTTAATTTCTATATCAAATGTTTCTGATCTTCGATTTTTATAAGTCAACAGGAAATGCCTATCAGACCGAACAACTTTTGCTAAGACGTCATTTCTATTTGAGTTATGGTGTAGCTGGGCTCTTGGAGTTCCACAACAGGTGTTCCAGATCTTCGATTTTTATACGTCAACAGCGAGTGCTCATACGGCTGAACAACTCTTGCTAAGACGTCATTCCAATATATGTTATAGTGTAGCTGGGCTCTTGAAGTTCCACATCAGGTGTTCCGGATCTTCAAATTTATTCTCTCAGCAGAAAATGCTCATCACGTGGAACAATTTTTGCTATGGGACCATTTTTGTATCTCCTATAGTTTAGCTGGTCTGTTGCGGTTCTGCATCAGGTGTTCCGGATCTTCAAATTAATTCTCTCAGCAGAAAATGCTCATCACGTGGAACAATTTTTGCTATGGGGCCATTTTTGTATCGCCTATAGTTTAGCTGGTCTGTTGCGGTTCTGCATCAGGTGTTCCGGATCTTCAAATTTATTCTCTCAGCAGAAAATGGTCATCACGTGGAACAATTTTTGCTATGGGACCATTTTTGTATCGCCTATAGTTTAGCTGGTCTGTTGCGGTTCTGTATCAGGTGTTCCAGTTTCCAAGATAAATTATAGCCTATGTGTTGACCAGACTTAATATCTATACAACAAAAAAAAAATCATTCAAATCCGTCCAGTAGTTCCGAAGATTAGCGTGTGCAAACAAACAGACACACAGACAAACAGACAAACAGACAAACAGACAGACTTTTTTTTTTGGATTCGTGTTCTATTACTGTTTCTAAACCCCCCTCAATTATTATTTTTTAAATATATTCAATGTACAGACACAGTTTTTTTACAGTCTTATTATATGTATATAGATTATATGTATAGATATAGATAATAAATTATACCAGCCGGCCTGTTACTGCAGGTCCCACTGCAGGGCAAAGGCCTCTTCTCATACAGAACAACATATACAATTTATTGGGAAAGAAATATATTTCCATTATCGATTTGAAGAAGGCATACAATCAAGTGAGAAACCGTGACGAAGATATTAAGACCCCGTTTGGTCTATATGAGTTCACAAAGATGTGCTTCAGTCTAAAAAACTCAGGGCAGACCTTGCAGCGCCACATCGATAACATATTCCCATTCGTCGATGATATTTTGGTGGCGTCAGAGAGCGAAAATGAACACAGAAAATATCTAGAAGAAGTGTTCAAAAGGCTTTTACGAACATGGGCTGAAACTGAATGTCTCGAAATGTGTTTTCAGACAGCCAACATTAAATTTCCTGGGTTACACTATATCCATCGATGAAATACAGCCAACCAACGAGAAGGTAAAGGCCATTACGTCATACAAACTCCCATCAAACATTCAAGATCTTCCTCGATTTCTGGGTATGATGAAGTTTTAAAGAGCAAACATCCCTAACGCCGCCGAACAGCAAAAATAATTAAATAATGACCTTCACGACTCAAAGAAAAATGATAAAACAATAATACAGCGGAGCGAGTTAGCAATGGAAGCATTCAATCAGTGCAAAGTAAACAGGACATCGCCAACGCTGTCCTGTTGTCTTACCCGTCTTTCTTTCATTTCATTCAAACATGGTAGATGTTTCGAAACTCGAAACAAAAAACTTATTTAGTAAACTTGTGCTCGCACTTTCTGGAACTTTTTACCCCCGACGCAAAAAGAGGGGTGGCTTAGTAAATGTAATTTTTATAGTATTAAGGATTTTCTAGATCATAATAATTAACTTATATTGTGATTAATATTTGCATGCTTTGTTTTAGGCAAAACATGTCTGCCATATTTTATTGTAAGATCTCTTTTTAACCGACTTCAAAAAAAGGAAGAGGTTCTCAATTCGACGGTATGTTTTTTATTGTTACTATTTTGGATTCATTTTAACCAGAATTTGATTCTGCACACAATGCACTGATGGCAACAGGATGAGCTGATGCTGCAGCCAGGCTATCCAGCACATCAGTAGGTAGACTCTTGACAAAATAATAGCAGATATGTCGTGTTTGGATTCGATTCGTTAACCAGCATTTGACTCTACATTCAAATGCACTGAAAAATTCTCATAACTGTAAACTCTATAAATAAAAATTAAATTTAAAAACCCGCACCGCATAAACAAAAACATTCAAAAAGTTAAAAATAACACTTTCAGGGTAACTTTTAAAAGGTTTTTGTTTTTGCGTAGGGGTTTTACAAATTTTACTATGACAATGCACTAAGCTCAGTATCTATGACATATAGGGAAGACGGTATAGTAGCTTTTTGTTTAGTTTAGTTTAGTGCACGAATATTATTTCAACAGATGGTATGGTAGTGAGCATCTTCTTTTATACGATGTTACGAAGAGATAGCTAGCTATCGTTACTGGTTACTGGTTTTTGGTTAGTAATTAGTAAGGAACATTATCGGAGCTGCTCAGCAGAACGGTCTCCACTGCGCAGAAAAGCGAGACGAACACATTACAAGGGGTAAGTAGATACTGTGAGAATGTAGGTAAGCAGTCGACACCGCATGTTCGTGGCCCGCACTGCATAGGTAGGTACTTATTTAGTTCAATTTTTTTTCGATCCCAGTCCAGGCGTCTGCGTGTCACAAATGTCATAGTACACCACCGAACCACTTTTATTTCCCAGCAATCACCTTGGGTGTACCCGATTCAGGGATGTTCTGTCTGCCCTGCATCGGTCGCGAGCTCTACTTATAATATTATTTCTGATCGTTATTTATAGGACGTGCGTTGCACTATTGCCATCAGTTTGTTCCATTTTTTCCTACAAAAATCGATCACCGATTATATTATCAGACATGGCCGGGAAAAAGCAATCTTAGAATTTACGATCAAAATTTAAAAAAGAGATAAGTATGTGCCTAGTGCTATGCCGCTACTTGAACATGTGTGCCATCATGCCATGTAATGGTGCTACGAGTTCTTACTGTGCACCGGTTAAACAATCATTATTTTGTTTACGCAACGCGGTGAGGACTTGACGAGGTACTTTACGTTACATTTCGTTTGAGGCGACATTCCGGCGTCTCGACGTCCGGAGATCCGGCGCTCCGAGCTACCCAGGGGAAATCAGGGCGGGGCTTGTTTATACTCACGTTATGAACGCGCTGCCCGGCAGTCACATAGCGGTGGAACAGTCACTACAATCAGTCGATGTGGTGATATCTAAAAGTTTTCTTTGAAATGCCTCCCAGGAAGGTTACAAGGGAAACTTCCTCGACAAGTCGACAACCAGCTTTACAATATATTTGAGTGCTGACCATGATGGTTCAGCAAAGTGCTGTGTGAATATTATATTATAGAACTTTTAGTGACTAGCAATGTGTTAAGTTAATTTAGAAAGTTACCGTTATACCACTACATTACAATGGTCCACGTTAAGCCGTTACTATGTGTACATACATGGCGGACTTCTCAAATTTAACTCTCCATATATGCCAAACATGGATCCAAATGGTACTTGAGCATTCACAGTAACTGTGCTGAACCCGTTACGAATCACAAGTGTGATATTATGTATGTAACAACACATTCATTTGCATGTTGCGACTACTCCGTTCTCTGTCCTGCTGCCTGCGCGCCTGTGGAGTGCGCAGCCGCAACACGTTAGGCACGTGACGTTGTTTATATTTATCTTGGCGACGTGTGAAGGGGTTTCGAAGATATTTTACTGGCCGTGCCAGAGCGTCACGAGATGGCAAGATAACGGCCGTCGAAGATAAGGGATCGCTGTCAGCCGCCCACACACGCACAGCGGCACACGCACACACACACACACCTAGGTCTGCAGGTTCGAGCGGGCCGGCAGACAGACTGACAGTAATCCGGTTAGAAAGGATTCTGAAAGCGCTTAATGTAAGTATAACCTGTCACTCTGACGATATAATACCAAATTCGGAGCTTTAGCCTTTAAGCAGGATTTTGGTTTGTCATTAAAATTATTTTCAACATCGTGCATTGAATAAAACAAAATCCATTTCCCAGTACACGGCTCAACGACCGCCCAACGCCCAAGGATTCATTTAATTCCGTTCTGAGAACAACAACATCCGTAACTAGTTATTTATTTACACGTGTCATAATAACTTTGGGTACAGTTCACAGGCCGCGTTGATCTCACTACGAATAGTTAGTGAGAGGGTCGATGCCACACAGTGTTCAGTCGGAGAAATAAAATCCGCGTTGCGCGTGATACTAGTCACTAGTCACTAGTACAGAGTACTGCGGCTAAAAGCTCGGCCGAACAAATAGACTTACTTAATACTTGTACCTACTTACTTAGTGTCGAACGTCAAAAGGAGGGTGAAGTAAGAGTTGGCAATACTAATACATAATTATCAAAAAATTGAGGAGAATACTAAACCTAACTAAAAAAAATTAAACCGGACTGCAAAAAGAAATACCTACTTACACTAAAAATACCGTTAAAAGATTGATAATAGAAAACAAAAGTAAAATAAACTATAAACAAAGTAAACTCTACTTCGGTTTAACAGCTGCAAGTGCTGCAACTGCTAGCCTACTTTGGTGCCTCGTACAACAAACAAAGTAGAGTAAATACGCTAAATGTCGGCGCCCTAACGAATGTTCTAACTTTGGATCGCTCTGGCTCCATCAGTTTTCAACGAAGCATGCCTTGTGATGTAGTTTTAGATAGGTTGATTAATCTATTTAGCATAGGGTTGACTTTTCTACTAAAAACAAAGAGTAATAAGGTTTAAATGCATCGAGAACGAAAAGAGCTTAAACTCGGCCATTTACGCCCCATAGTCGGTCGCGTTTTTTCCAAATGTCGGCCGGTATAGGATGGTTTAAAATAAGACAATGAAAAACATTATCAATGCGATTATTTCAAAAAGTATTTAGTGAAAACGAGCTTAGTATCTAAAGACTACCTTTTGTTCCTCGCAGTTTAGGCTAATATACGAGTAGGAACATGGGTTCAATAGTAGTAAGTTCTAAAGAGCAATTGATACTTGTTTAGTTTTCATAAATATTAATATCTATGTTGATCAATGTTGTAATATTTTATAATTAATTAATTTGAACCCCTAGTTACATCAAAACTTGACCTCGTTTTTATAATAACACCTACATAATCAACTTTGAGCAGATTAGTTTGACAAATATATTAAAAATTTAAAAATGTCTTAGCAATCAGACTGTATGTATAGCGCTCGGATTCGAAGCTGGCCGATATTACGATCTTCTATATTTCTAAAGTCCCCGGTTTCCTATGCCTTATTTCTCAAGATTTAACTTATCACCCCGGCCATTGTTTGGCGATTACACGTGAGATAGATTTATTTACTTATAAGTCTTGCAAATTCTCCTATTTAGCTAAAGGAATTACAGTTTTTACGTATAGAGTATGAACTAAAGATGCAATTCGAGTAACAAAATTGTCACTTATCTACCTTTTCAATGAACGCAAGTTAAAAATGTGCAGACTGGCGACCTTAGGGGGGTGGCCGATGTTTAGCGTATTTACCGTAGCAGCTCTAAGTGCTCTTGACTGTATCATATTTTTCTCGTAATAAAATAACTCTATAACTCTACCTATCTGCCTGACTCTACAAACTCTTCATCTATAGGAAGAAACTACGGCTTGGTCTTTCAATGTTTGTGGAACTCTTACGTGATAGACGTATACTTAACGTTAAGTCCAAAAATATTTTATCAATTAATTTTGGTGAAGAGATACATAGCTTGCACCTTGGAGAAAGACATTTATATCGCGAAAATACAACATGAAGGGATGATAGTTTGTTGGGAATCCATTACTTCTCAAGTTAAGGACAGCTTGGTGACGTCTTATCTTATGAGTTATGGCATACTTGTGTAGATATTCTCCTGTTAGATTGCGGCTTTACATAATTGTGTCGGTCCAGAATCAATATTGTGATGCTATTCAAATAACGCTAAGAATGAGCCATTTTTAAACGTTACAGATTATCAGAAAGAGTCCCCAAAACGCCCTTCGCCACTTCCTAGGTTTAGCAGGGAAGAGGAAGTGGCGGAACAAACCCTTACTAGGCATTAGGTGAGGCATTACATATCTTGGCCATTTTGTAACGTTATCGTACGTCGTTAAAGTTACCGTCGTTAGTTTACCTTCAATGATACTAATTGCGGAGGGGACGTGGGGTGTTATTGATGGTTGCATAACCTGTTACAGCGAGCATGGAAACCCGGCCGGGCCCGGCCAGCCACGAGTCCACGACCAGGAGCGGCCAGCTGGCAGCTAGCCGCGCCACAGATAACGCATTAAGTCCGCCTTTGTACAGTTTTTTTTTTAAGAATTAAAATAAATAAAATTATTTTATTTTGGACAACTACAGGATCCATAAAATTGTTAGTAACAGGTTTACACTTAAAAACTAATGTTAGTAAATTAACTATAGACAATTCGTCTTTAGTTAATTTACTAATGAGAAGTCCGCCCTTGGCCAAGTTCCTTGTTGATACCAGAACAAAGAACTCGAACTAGGGTATAAGTCTTCTTACAAATTGCTTTATACATAAATGTGGAGGAAGTATCGGCCGCCATGGCCTTCAGGATGCTTTTCGTATTGGCGTACCGTTTATGGCAAGTTCGAGAGTACTTTCCCGGTACATACCAGCAACCCCAAAGACCATGCATTCACATTTTTTGGCATTATAGAGCAGACCATGTGCAGCAGCGAAGGTGTCACATACATTAAGCAACTCCACGATAGACCCCGGAGACGGGCCCAGCAGCACCATGTCGTCTGCATAGCTAATATTGTTGCAACTAACACCATTCATCCTGGATCCGACACGCATGCTGCTGAGCTCGGCAATGAGATCATTAACATATAGATTGAAGAGGCGCACTCCAACCCATATGATTTCGAGAGTGCATTACCCCATTTAACACGTTTGCCCTGACTGCGATACCAATACTGCAAAACACTGAGCAGTTCTTCCGGTACACCCCTACTCCTCAGCTTACCCCATAACACGTCGTAAGAAACGAGATCGAGCTCCTTGGAGAGGTCAAGGAAGCAGGCGTATACCCGAATCCTACGGTCAGTGTAGTATTTGACAGTATTTATGCTTGACAGTCAGGATAGCACTTTCTGTAGATAGTCCAGGACAAAACCCAAACTGTGCATCGTGCAACTTATTATTATTATTTATTTATATAACAAGGACAGGACCCTCGGCATTTGCGCCCCTTGCATGTTTTAAATGTTCTATACTAAGCCAATTCAGGGGATTTGCCCCTACTCATACTATTTATCACCGACTTTACTTCCTTCGTGGTAATGCGTAGTAGCAGCTCCTGCCCCCAGACATGAGACGCTCAAACGATACCAGATGGCAGATACTGAAGGGCCAAGTGGAGAACTTACTTTGAAATAGTCACTAAACAAGTTAGCAATATCTCCATGGTCAGCAACCCCACCTACCTCCGCCGCAAGACCAGGCTTAGCGTCAAAATTACTAGTGGAATTCCAAAAAGCACAGAAATTATTTAAAGCTCGTTGTACTGCTAATAAGCCCATTTTAACTTGATCTTGCCTATTTCGACTGTACCTTAGCCAGCTCTTGAAGGTTTTACGCGTGTCGTGCATTCGTTCGTAAACAGTCCCTGAGGTTGGTCGATCAGCCAAAACCCAAAGTTGGAATCCAAACCTGGCCTCCTGTTGAGCATCCCGAACATGTTTGTTGCACCCACATAATTACCCCGCTTAGGTATCATGTGCGCTTTCTTAGATTTCCTCGCCGCTTCACAAAGGACATCTACAATATTCTTGTGCAACTTATCAAGGACACGTTTGTGATCCTCCAGATTGCATGACCGAAGACTGCACACCAAAAAATCCTGTGGGAAGCCTACCTCCCGCAGTTTATCAGAACACATCTTGTGATAACTCTCGAACTCTTTTTTATTTCTGACGCCCCAAACAACAGCATTGCGATGTGCAGATTCGGTCAACAACTTTGGCCTAACTACATCAAAGTTACATGTAATAAGTATATAAAGGTAAGTGATCACACATCTTCATCAATACCCACACATTCAATTGTCTGCCAGGATCACGTAGAGACCACACAATGGTCTAACCACCTCTTACATCCGTGAGCCTCGCTTGTGTAATTTTTACTTGTGCATGAAGTTATAATAAAGAAATAAATAACGAACAAACTATGCACAATTGTGCGCTCAACTGTAACACCGCTGCTACTCGCTGATGCACTGTATATTTACTACACTAAATAGGACGTGGTCACAAGGGTTACCTGGGCGAGCTTTAAATTCTATAAAAATCTTGATGATGGTTTCAGTAACGTTAAGCAACACCAAATAAGGACACCGATGTAACGCGTACTTAATTATTTTTTGTGTAATGAAAAAAGAGTGCACATTAGATGACGTCGGAGTGTTTCGAGCAGCTATCTTAGCCAGGGAATATTCTTGGGGGGTTTCAAGTCCTAGAAGATAGTCAGTTGTGTGGTCAGTTTGTTTTAGTTCAGTACGGGACAGTAGTAGACATGTGCAGGAAAAATGTGTATTTGCCTTTCAATCAACAGTCTCCTGCGTACTACGCGATGTGCAAGGTCGCGACCTTGACCTCGGCCGTGCGTTGAAAGACGCGTGACGCGCGACGTCACGCGTCTTTGTGCAGCCTCCCAGTCTTAAGACTTAGAATGCCACCTCACCTTAGTCCCCGCTCCCCATAGTCTTCATTCCATTCCACTCTGAGTATTTTAACACGAGGAATAATTATGTTTTATTAAAAAAACAGTTGAGCCAGTAAAAAAGCTTTCCGGCGGTCTTTGTGTGAAGTGTATAATGTAGATACCTACCCTGTAATACAATCTCTGATAAAAAAGAATATTGTACATTTCTATTCCCCGTTCTTGTTCATGGAATTTGATATTTAGTACAAAAAGACGAAAATTGAAAAGGATGTAGCGTAATAGTATTTGCGAAGTCGAAGAAACTTAATAATATTGTTGAGTTAGTTTTGTCGGCGAATTGACAAAAAATGTGCGCCTTTCCTTCCCCGCCGCCCGCGCCCTGCTCTTTTTGTGCCACTCGCTGAGAAATCTAAAAGACGAGACATTTAAAGCTTTTTAGTGTAAAAATCGTATTCGAAATACCTAATAAAAGCCTCCCACTCACTGCTGGATCGAAGTTCGTGTTACCGAAGCGCTAAGATCAGTTTTGATAGAGCACCGTACAGAGTACCGAGTAGAGACCGTCGCCGTCGTCTGGGGCGAGGCCATCGAGAAACACGGCGAAGCTCTTGCCGTGTCGTTGGATATCTCGAAGGCCTTCGACAGGGTATGGCATGCTAGTCTGCTGGGCCAAACTTCCTGCATACGGCATTCCCATTGACTTTTGCTGCTGGGTATCTGATTTCCTGAGAGAACGGTCGATCCGAGTTGTCATAGATGGCTGCTCCTCTGACCTTTTGGGTATTGATGCCGGAGTTCCTCAGGGGTATGTTCTCTCCGCGACACTTTTCCTGCTTCACATCAATGACCTCCTCGTTCCTGGTATTGTTGGGTATGCAGACGAAAGCACTGTCATGGAGAGTTATACATGTAGCGCAAGTAAGAGCCAGTGGTGATGAAGTTCAGTCTTTGAGAGAGGCCATGGTAGAGCGAACGAATGCAACCTTAAGTCTTACCTCCAAGTGGGGTGACGAAAATCTGGTGGTTTTCAACGCCACTAAAACACAAGTGTGCCTGTTCACCACCAAAAGGAGCCCCTTTCAATCTGGATCCTACTTTCCGAGGGGCATCTGTACCAGTTACCGACGGCCTCGAGCTTCTTGGCACGAAGTTAAGTGCAAATCTTAACTTTGGTGCCTACATTGAGTCGAAAGCTCAAACTGCGGCAAAAAAGCTGGGCATCCTAGGTTAAGCGCTACTTTACAGCTGACCAGCTTTTAGTTGTTTATAAAGCTCAAGTTCGGTCCAGCATGGAGTATTGTTGTCACCTTTGGGATGGCTCAGCCAAAAACCAACTAGCCACACACGACTCAGTAGAGCGCAGAGCCAAGAGGCTCATTGTTGACAAAAAGCTGGTGGGTGCCAAGCTTCATACCCTGGCCCACCGCCGCAAAGTTGCATCTCTGTCGGTCTTTTACAGACTGCATTTCGGTGAGTGTGCTCTAGAGCTCCACGAGCTCATTCCACCTTCTCCTTTCTTCCATCGGGAATCCAGACGTACTGCAGGTTATCACCCATTCCTTGTAGATGTTCCACACATTCGCACGAAGCGCTTTGCCTGTTCCTTCATTATGCGCACAGCCAAGGAGTGGAATTCCCTGCCTGCATCAGTGTTCCCGAGTTCATATGACCCCAATCTGTTTAAGTCGCGAGTTATTAGGCTTTTTTTGGGTAAGCTCGTTCCATCGTCGACCTTATCTCTGACCGCAGGACAAGATTGAGGTCAAGAGTAGACCCGTTATATATAAAAAAAAAGGCGAAGGCGACGTGCGTCAGCGACTCTGTGGCTTCTAGTCTATCATTGTTTTTCTGCAGCAGGCTTCTCATCACAAACAAAATAAGAAATGTATGTCTTATTAAAGTTACATTAAAGTAATATTATATCTCTTAGAACCAGTCCTATTGCATCTCTAGTGAAGTCTACTACTACTCGTGTCATGTCGAATTGCTGATCGGTTAACGCTGGGCGGGAGGGCTCCACCGATAAGCCGGAGCCTCTTATAAATTCACTTGGTGCTTACAGTTAAAGGCTGGCAGGTAACGCTTGTAAGCCCCGAGCATGGCCGAGCAACACCTCGCCCCACGACTCATAAGCGGCGAGAAGAGTGCGACGACGCAGCGCCACCTTTTAATAATATTTATCCCAAAAAAAACGCTACTCAGCCGATGATTAAGTCGCATGAGACGTCATACGACTCAGAATCTTCGGCTGAGTAGTATGTCCAGATTACTTGGCATTGTTAAAACTCAAAACGAACCTTAAATAATATTATTGGTCTAACTCCGCATAAGCATGCTGAGAACTCCGAGAAACATGGTCTTGTATTGGAAATATTAGGAATATTTTACAACCTAAAGAGAAACATGGAATAGAGAACAAATACTTATCCTATCCCCATCCGTACATTTATGATAAGAGTCATCGTAAGAGACAAGAAACTCATACCCACGTGGCAGCCATTTGTAACGGCGGAAAGTCTAAGCCTCGCGATAACATTAGAAGAAAACTCTCTGCCGGCGCGTCCGAGCATCTCCGCCGCGGAAGGGTCGCCGGTCGGGGGCTCTAATGAAAACGTACACGTACACCTCTCACGCAAACAACTCAAGCCCGACCCTTCCTAGCTGTTTACTTGTTAGCAAGTCGGGTACCAGTAAAACAAACAGTTAACAAACAAAAAAGCAAAAATAACCAAATACTTTTTCTTTTTCAAAAAAAGAAAAAGTATTTGGTTATTTTTGCTCCCGCTCCGCAGGTATAAGTAAGACCGCGTATTTTTTTGACCTCGAGTACTCGAACCTAGACATTATTGCTTGGGAACGCTTTATATAGGCTTTATCCTATATAAAGCGTAGCCAATCTTTTTTGTCGCATTTACATTCAGCCGTAGTGAGCAGGGAAGTGACGTCTGATACAATCGTCTCAGCATAAATTTGAGCGTTGAGGTTGCCTCTGATCCAAATGCCCCCGCAAAGCCCGTGCCTACGAAAGCAACGGACCGAGCTGATGATGAAGGTTTTGTGACGGTGCAAAGGAGGAAACGCCGTCAGCGAAGCTGTAAGAACCGCTCCGGCAAGGCTCCTGTTGAGCCCAACGCTAAGCTGCGTGCCGCGAAGCCGAACACCCCGGTGTACATCTCTCGCCTGCATTACACCACTGAGGCTAAGGACATCGAGGAGTACGTGCGCGAGAGATTAAAGTACACGCCAAGAGCACAGCTACTGGAGTCGCGCCGCAACGTCAATTTCAAGGCGTTTGTGGTGCGCATCCCAACGTGTATGCTCCATTTGGTTCTGGAAGAAAGTTTTTGGCCACAGGATGTGGTGTTCCGTCGCTTCCGCGGACAAATTCCACAAGAACGCACGTAATTTCGTGCTAGTGAAGTGATACTAACATAGTTATATAAGATTTTACTAACAAAAGTGTTATTAGTATGTATTTTTAGGTTAAGGTATTTATCTATGGGTCTTTGTTACCTGAAATAAATGGTTTATTATTATTATTATTAAATGAACTCAGTTCTTCCGCCGATCCAAATACCCGCCCATACCATGATGGTTCCACCACTATAAGGATGGACTTCCTGGCAGGATTTTAATCGCTGTTGGCGTCCAGGGGTTCTCCAGTGTCGTATACGTCTTGTATCCGGTCTCATACCAAAACGAGACTCATCAGAAAAGCACACGAAACGCCATTGTTCTTCTGCCCAATTTCTGTGTTCAAGAGCCCATTGATATCGAATCCTACGATTGTGCATTGCTATAGGTGGTACCCGTAGCGGTCTTCGGGAATGAAGGTTCACTTCATGCAAGCGGTTTTTGACTGTTTGGTCGCTAATTAAGTTCCCTGAAGAGTGATGAAGTGAGGCTTCATCACTCTTCAGGCTACCATCATGGCGGTTATTGTTGGAGCTCTTCGAGTTAAGATTTGAATGTATCGGTCTTGTCTCCGTGTGGTGCAGCGATACCGTCCTCCATGGCGCTCAGCCACGGTACCAGTGCTTCGGTAACGTGTCCAAAGTCGACTAATAACACTCTGACTTGTATTCAGAGCTGAAGCCACAGTACGTTGCCGGGAACCAGCTTCTATCATTCCCACGGCTTTGAGCATTTCTTCCCTGCTTAAATGACGTCGCCGCTCCATAATAACGTTGGTTTTAATCAGTAGTAGGGAAACAGTAGCACTTATAATGTCTTCAATGAGTTGTATGTTTTTATAGGGAAAATATTGACAGCTGATTTTCATCTTTTACTCGAATTTGATTCACAGTTCCTGATTCAAATTATGAAATTCACCAAAAAGGATCCATATAAATTTATAAAATCATAAATTTATTACAAAGCCACATCTCAATCTCAAGAAATCCGCATAAAAATGCTTGATCCCTAGACACTTTTGATGTGTGTAATATGAGCCAACGATGCTGATACAGCAGACGGGTCGTGCGGTCGCGCGGCTCTCTATACTGCAGTGCGAATCTGGTCACATCACCGCGTGAAAATGTAGGCGTAGTGAGGGCGTTTTGAGCTATCATTCCATAGGTTCTGTTGAAGGTACTACACCGAACAAACCCTTGCACAATTGTGCCAAGTATTTTTTTACGACATTCATCTAAAACCTTTCAACGAGATATTCTTGCCGCGGCTGCAACGGTTTTCATGGAATTCAGCATACAGTGGGTTAAGGGGCGAAAAATCGATTAGGGATTGGTAAACAAAAATACTGTGTACAGATCGGTCATCCAGGTACCTACGGTAAATTAAAGCATATGAATACTCTGTCGAATTTCTTTATTTTGAAATTGTTGAGCGGTGAATATCATTATTCGCGGTTATAAATATACAAAGCAGTTGCATTCCAAAATTTCCATGTCATCTTGTTATGTGAAGGGTGAGCCGAGCCAAAGAGATACCAACACACGCATGCAGATAACAGTCGCTCCACAAGCAATTAGAATTCGAGGCACTCGATTTTGCGCCCAGTTCTCTGCGCGGGTATTAATAGATAGCGGTGCTGCGAGGTGCTGCGTGCTGCTGGCTCGCCTCTCGATGTCACGCCGCTGCACGTCACGCGATGGCATCGACGGATAGTCCTGCCTGGAGCATCTAATCATACAGTGTCACCGTGTCACGTCCGCTTCGTTGCGCTGAGGAGGGACAAAAAATTGAGCTAGCCGTGATTGGACACGCACATCGTTCCCGGAACAAGCCTTTCTCAGAACGGCTAATAATTTTCACGGAGATAGAGCACTCGCCACTCGCCAGATACAATCATGCACTTAATACAATAATCTCCTTGTTCTGATGTATGTCTCTAATGAATAAGTCGTAGGTATACCTTCAAATAAATAAATAATCGTTGTGTATCGTGAGTATTCGTGAGGTCGAGAGGAACGCGGCGCGGCGGCGCAACGGCTCTCCGGATTAAAAATTTACTTAATATATTCAATATCTTTATTGCTTTCCATATATTAGGTGGTAGGTAATGAGATCATTATGGACCCTGTAGGGCACAGCAAAATGGTAGGAGAGAGGAAGCCTTGCTTACCGTGATTTGCTGTGGTGTAAGTAATATTAGCCAGACCGCAAATGATGTTCCGTGAAGAAAGACATCGTGTTTGATGCCAAACTGCAATTTCGCGGCTATGTTGCTAGGTTCTTGTACTTTTATGATTACACTCGCTTTTGTACGACTACGAACAAGCAGATTTATTAAATGTCGCAGATTTTAACAAGTAAGTATCTACCTTGTTTATGAGAGTTTGTATAGCCGCGAAAGTGTTGTACATGAACTAGTGTGAGCTAGCTAGTGTGTTCATAGCTGAGGTCATTACAACCAGCACAAGCAGGACTGCTATATATCGTCGCGGTGCGAAGTGATCGCTGCTGAGTGAAGCACAAAGGCCAGCGCGGGTTCGTTGCCTCAGCTCCTGCCTCGCTTAGTGGCACGTCGCGCGTCGCTCCATTATCCCGCGTCCCGGGCCATAAGATGAGAAGATTAGTATGCCTCCTCTGTCCCCAAAAGAATTATTGTTCGCGTCGCACTGCTCGCATACGTAAAGTACCTACATCTATCTCGTTGTTATGAATAATGATGCATCGGATCGGATCCTCGGCCGCCGCCATAACAACGTGAAATCGAATTCATGTAGTGTTATCGTAATACCCACACGTCATGTGGCCGCGGGCGTCGGGCGGATCTGCTACATGGTAGTTTAGTTATACAGACCGACTCGAGTGCGCTACTTGACTACAAACTACAGTAGGTACCTTTCTGTTCGGGTTTACTTTTTGCCGAGCCCGATTCCCGGAGCGCGCCGCGCCGCCCGACGGTGTCCGGCTTCTCTAAATATGGTTTAGGCGCAGTTGCCACTCGCCACTCACCCACGTCTAGGCAGGGCACGGCTTCTAATGAATGTGACATGTGCCTCGGAATGGAATATAAATGTACCGTAGAATAGATTAGGTTTACCGAGATATCGGATACGATGGCGTTTCCAGGTAATAACGACGAGTTTGGATTGCGATATTAGTCCTTGATCCAAGGCTCGCGCGACTCAGTAAACTCCACCTAAAGATTAGACATGCAACCCGACCCGAAGCTATCTGTTCCGAGATCGGTTATCGTAACCCTAATGAATGAAACTCGATTCGGCGATCCCAGATTTACAATCCGTTAGTAAGGCAGGGGGCGGCGCGGCGGGGCGAGGCACCTGTCACAATGAAAGGGGCGCAGGCGCCCGGCGGAGCGGACACCTGACAGGTCGCCGGCGCAAAAACGCCCCTCCGAGATAATGAAGACCAAGTATTAATTGGGTTTGTCGAGGCACCGCTGTCACACTGACTGATCGTTTTTGTCAGTGCAAAAACTCGATCGGGTATCGATCAGCGTCGGGCGAGCGCAGCGGCGCGGAACTGCCGATCGCCACTCGCCACATCCGCGCGACTACTTTTTGTCAGCTAAGCGCTCTAGTGCGCGCTGCCCGGTACCGCCCGGCACAGCCCGGTACACTGCCCTCGACTGTCCAGTGACAAATTTAGCTGATCCCAGCAAAGCTGGCTCGGCAAGATATTTTCGCAACTGGCTCGCAAAATTGCTGTGTTTAAATCGACAGCGGAGCGGATTACCCGTTTCACGCGTCAGCCAAAGTTTTTGCTCGTTTCTTTAGGCATTAAATTAGAGCAGCTGTAGGCACGCCGCGCGTCGGGGCTCGAGCCTCCGCCGCGACGAATTAATTGAAATCTACTTTCTAGCTTTTGTTTTATGTGAACAGCAGTACAATGTGGCAGAACGTTCGCATTCACTCGAGATAATGAAGCTGGTTCCATTCTAAATGTTAATGGGGCGCGGGCGCGGGCGGGGCTCATTAGTGCGGAGATATCGCCGTCAAATGCGCACACTTTTTATCACCCGACAGCTGCTCCGAACGGCTTGAATATATTATAAACACGTCAGTGATGCGGGATACCCGCGGCTCGCGCTGGTCGCGGCCCTTGCTGCGATACTGCACTCGAACCACTCCGACGGCAGGCGTCGCCCCAGAAGTAAGTCTCACTGGCAGTGCTCTACGCTCTACACGCATCCGCGTCTGCTTACAACCAAACAAAGTCAACGCTGCACGCTAGTGCTGAACTGAAGATGTAATCTTATTCTGTGCCTACTAGCTACTTACAGCTTTTAAGATTATCTACACATTGCTTGAACTTACTCAGTTAATTTCCAATTATTTAAATTGAAAATAATTCTATCATGCGAGGGGCACGACAGGCACGATAGGTACGACGGACACGACAAGCTCGATGCGCGTTGCGGACGTGCGCGCTAGCTTAGGCCGAGCCGAATGAAGTGAATAATCCGAATATACAAAATCAGAAATCAGTAAGATCAGTATTTTTATAAGTTCATTTACTGAATAGTTGGCGGTTGCCGTACGCTGCTTGGTTGGACGGAAGGTGTTGCTAAGTTTGAGATTCTGCCTGCTCATTCAGAAAGGCACTTCGTAAGCTGCTGTCCGCCCTTACTCTTTTGTAGGGAACTAAATAGGTACAAAACATTCGCAAAGTTGCGCTAACAGTTGGATATCTTTGCGATTAATCGTGTACAAAATACGAATGTATCATTACTATCATTAGCATATCATTAGCGATCGAACCAACTCCATAGTAAATAGATCGTCAACAATTTGTTTGCGTTTAGTAGGTACTACACTACCGTATCACTTGTGTTAGTCATTGCATTTGGACCGTTTGTTCCATAGCTAGGTATTTTTTAGATTTCTATGGTTTGTTCCCAACGAGTCACACTGCTACTCGTTGGGAAAACTTTTTAAAGTCGTTCCCAACGAGTCACACCGTATCGTGTTACAGTGTGATCTGAGTTAGAGCTGGTTCACATTAGGTCGGACCGACACAGTTTGCCGTTCACCGACTGCCGGGTGTTGCTGTTCACACTAGACGCCCGCCGCCGACCCGACCTAATGTGAATATAACTGTCGGTACGTTCGTTTTACTGCCCGGCCTGGGTCGTCACAAAACAGTTGTGAGTTGGCTTTCGTATAGGATGGACGACGACGACGTTTTCATTGCAATGTGGTATTTAAATAAAAGGCAGAAAAAAGAAAAAGGAAATATTGGGTGCATCCAATAATTGCCGAGCGAAATGAAGTTGGAACTGGCAGGCGGGTGTCGCCGCCGCTTCGCGCCAAAACAAATGTGAACGGCGCCATACTTGCTAGTACGCCAATATTATGTCCGATCCGACAGAAATCGTGGCTGGACGTACGGTAACTGTCGGCTTCGACAGTTTGGTCGGGTCGCCCTTATGTGAATGGCGCTATTGACATACATACACAAATATGGATCCAACACGTTTGTCGGGCCGGTAAAACTGTCGGTCCGACGCGACCTAATGTGAACCAGCTCTTACACTGATGATCATCAAAATGTTTGGGTAAAGAAGAACCAAAATCAAAATCGAAATTTGGTATGTGCTCTAAGTTTAGTATACAACCAACAAAAAAAAATCATAAACTCATAACTTTCGCCCCCAATCCCCTAAAATGGTCCCCTAAAGTGGCAGTTTGTATGAGATAATATAACCGCTTAAGAGCGAAATATCGCCCTGATTTATCGCTTATGGTAACCAGTAAACCATCAAAGAAAAAAGGCAAAGACAGAGAATGGTCTATGAAAACCGGCACTACTGATGTGCAAAAAATACACCAAAAAAAAAACTAAAAGACTGCCTAGCAACTTACAAAAAGAACTGAAATCCCACCAAAACATTTCATGTAAAATGTTTCCAGGACGACCACATAAGGTTTGCGCTGTGAAAAAGATATCAGATCTCATGTAGAGCCAAGCTTCTACACGGCCTAACCGACCATAACTTCACAAATTCTACATTTCAGTATAAATTTAATGTATAGCTTGGCTGTTTCGATACTTACTTCAGAAACTAAATATTAGCATCACCTCCACGACGCGACGGTAGCAAAACGGCGAAGCCATACATTTTTACTGATATGTAGAATTTGTGAAGTTAGGGTCGGTAGGTTACACCGTGTAAATTTAGAAGCTTGGCTCTACATGCAAGGTTTGGGTGCCAAATGCTTTTTAAGGTCTAGAAAGATCGCCAAACATTTATTCCCAACATCAAGGTGTTCAGTTACCAGGGAACTCAGAGCTAAAACCGCATCCTCCGTAGATAATCCTTGCCTGAAACCAAACTATTGGTTCGACAGCAAACTATATAATATTTATTTAGGTATTGAATTAATGTAACATTAAGAAGTTTTTCAATTATTTTGGATATTGACGGAAGGATAGAGATGGGTCTGTAGTTTTTAACATCGCCTCTGTCACCTCCCTTGTGAACTGGAGTAATCATTGATTGCTTGAGAAGCTCAGCAAAAATGCCTTTTCGAAAGCAAAGCTTCGCAAGATGGGTAATTATCGGAACGATATCATATCAAGCAGACTTTAGAAATTTGGTTGCAGGTTCAGGTTGGTTGACCGACTTGTCTATTATTAGTACTTGGCACTATTTGCTGAGCCAACTGTTTACCAATGATGGCGAAATGGTTATTAACAAAATTTACAGATTCAAGAGGCGATGTCTTGATATTTAGCAATTCGGTGTTACGATCTTTAATTTTATTAGAGTTAGTTAGGTTCTTTATATTTTTCCAAAGCAGCTTATTATTACCAACAGCTTTTACTAGTAGGTTCCTTTCATGCTTACGTTTTAATTTCTTTATAAGTGAATTACAATTGTTGCTTTATCTTGTGTAGGTACGTTATTTTTAAGGTTTCGTTATGTGGATTTAGCCACGGCTTTATGATTTGTTTACTGTTAGATATTTTACGTCAGATGGTGTTTTTTTACTATGGTGTTAGCAAGTATGTTTATAAGGCGGCAGATTAGCAGGTTTGGATCATCACAAAATAGGAGTTCCGTATAATGTTCTTCGTCCCATGTTGAGCAGCAATGAACACTTTCTTCTTCTAGACAAACATTTCGTACATTGCTATTGGCAATGTGCTCTCTAAGGGCTGGCCGTTAGTCGTCATATTCGAATTAATACCTGTACTTCACAAGATAATTGTTGGAACCTCTTTACTGTAGATACTAATCAAAGTACTGGCCAGTTTTGTATGTTTTATTAGTTATGAATATTTTTCTCTTATAATAGTACACTGTTTTTCTCTTCCAACACACATATTTTTATTATTAATTTCTTGCTTGGTCTACCTGCCTCTCTCACAGGTTATGGGCCCAGGCCACGTCCAGGCAAAAATATAATAAAGTAGTGTCTGTATTGTCGTAAAAGTACGACAATATAAAAATGGATGGAGACCAGTCGTCGCTGCCGTTAGCCTCCCCTAACTCGGCAGCCGTCAGCAGTGCTAACATTAGCTTTACAAAGCTACAAGGAAGTTCGAACTATGCGACATGGAGCTTTGCTATGGAGATGTTATTGGTTGACTACGAGCTATGGGATGTAATCATCAACCCTGCGGAAGGACCTCCTACCGAAGAGTTTTGTCGTAAAGATGCTAAAGCAAGAAGCAAGATATGCTTAAGTCTAAGCGAGCATCTATACCCTGTGGTCATGACAGCTAAAACATCGAAGGAAACCTGGAAGCGACTTCGTGAAGCTTACGCAGATAGCGGACTTACACGACGCTTAAAACTAATGAAGAAACTGCTCAGTATTAAACTTGAAATGTACTCAAACATAGAAGCCTACGTGAATGACATACGCCAAGTACAACATCAGCTCGTCGCCATCGAAGCTGGCCTACCGGATGAACTTGTTGGTGTTATAATGCTGGCAGGTCTCAGCGAAACATACAACCCGATGGTGATGGCAGTTGAACACTCCGGCACCTCAATTACGATGGACTCGGTGGCATCTATTCTTTTAAAGGAACAAAATCGTGATGTGCCTACTACAGCTACTGCTTTATGTAGTGTAAATAGTGTGTCTGTAAATAATAAATCTAAGGTGTCGTGTACATTTTGCAAGAAGTCAGGCCATGTGGTGTCTCAATGTTGGAAACGCAAAAATCTTAACAAGAAGTGTCCCTCAGTATCATCATCATCGTCATCATCGTCATCATCATCGCATAAATGTAATACAACTGAGATAACACTTTCATCTTGTTTTAATTCAATTCTTGCAGATTCCACTACTTCGGCACTTTCTGCCGATTGGTACGTTGATTCTGGTGCTACTACTCATATGACTAATAGGAGTGATTGGTTCTTGGATCTCAAACAGGAGTCTAAACCGAAACCAATTGTTGTGGCTAACGGTCAACAAATAAAAAGTGATGGCAAAGGTACAGTTTCTTTAAATATTTCAGATCAGGTTAAGCAAATTTCAGATGTTTTGTATGTACCTGACCTAAACATTAGTTTACTTTCAGTTAATAGCTTAGTTCAGAAAGGGCTTGTAGTGGTTTTTTCTCAAAAAGGTGCCTCAATTCTTTTAAAGAAAGATTGCAAAGTGACAGGTTCAGTCGTGGCGACAGCGTCAAATCATAAAGGCATGTTCAGGTTGGATACGTCACAAAATAGTGCCTATTTTACACAATCAAAGGAGTCTGCCTTACTATGGCATAGACGTCTTGGCCACTTACACTATAAAGCTCTTACAATTTTAAAAAATCGTGCGCTAGGTGTAGACTTTACAAGTTTATCTTTTGATGATTTGAATAAAACCTGCGTGCCATGCCTACAAGGTAAAATGTCAATGAGACCTTTTAAAAATTCACAAAGTAGGTCCAATAATAAATTGGAATTGATTCATACAGACCTCTGTGGACCAATGAGTACGCATTCATGGGGAGGAGCACTTTACCTACTTACATTTACAGACGACTTCACGCGTAAGACCTTCGGCTACTTGCTCAGATCGAAAAGCGAAGTTTACACAAAATTCGTCGAATTTAAACACCTTGTAGAGAATCAAACCGGTCTCAAAATTAAAACTTTACGCTCTGACAATGGTAAGGAGTACGTAAACCATGATATGATTCGTTTCCTAAAGGAAAATGGAATTATTCACCAAACTACAGTTCCATATACACCGCAACAAAACGGAGTATCGGAACGAGTTAATAGAACTGTGGTCGAAAAAGCTAGATCTATGCTCCAAGATTCCGGCTTACCACGACCTTACTGGGGTGAAGCTGTTTCTACAGCTATTTACCTTAAAAATCTCTCGCCAACTCATGCATTAAATAACAGAATCCCTGAAGAGATGTGGACTGGAAAAAAGGTGAGTTTACATCACCTGCGAGTTTTCGGCTGCGAAGCACATGTTCTGATTCCAAAAGAGAAACGGAACAAACTCGACTGCAAGACTCAAACCTGTATCTTCGTTGGCTATTCAGCAGATACTAAAGGATTTCGTCTTGTTGACCCTCAGAATCCACGAAAAATCATTGTTGCGAGAGATGTTGTTTTCATCGAAGACAAATTACCAACTATTAAAGCTGGTGAAGAAATAAAAAATATTTCTGATGAGCCTCAACCTGTTAATCAAGAAGTCATTATTCCCATAGCTCCAGGTTCCTCACTTGCACCTCACCGTCAGCCTACACAAGTAGAAACTCCATGTGAGATCTTACTTACACCGGAACCAATGGTGGAAGAACCTTCTGTTTCTCAGTCGCAACCTGAATTCTTCTCTGATGCTCAAGATGTTCTTATCCCGTTAGAGACTTCAGAAGGTATCACTACTCGAAGATACCCTCTTCGAGAACGACGAGCTCCAGATAGGTACATGGAAAATGTTAACTCAGTCAGTATTGACATTGAACCAGAAACATACAAACAAGCCCTAGCAGACTATAACAGCCGAGAATGGCTGAATGCTATGGAAGCTGAATATATGTCACTAAACAAACATGGAACGTGGATACTTGTAGATAGGCCTGCAGATAGGAAAATTATTAAAAATAAATGGGTATACAAAGTGAAGAGGAATACCGATGGAGTAATTGTTAAGTATAAGGCAAGACTTGTAGCCAAAGGATTTACTCAAGTCTATGGAGTTGACTACAGTGAAACTTTTTCTCCGGTTGCAAGACTATCCTCAATACGTTTGTTATTAGCATTTGCTGCTAAACTTAATTTAGAAATCGACCACCTCGATGTTGAAACAGCATTTCTTAACGGCGATCTTGAGGAGGAAATTTACATGGAGCAACCGGAAGGCTTTTCTAAAGACAATACTAAAGTTTGCCAACTGAAAAAGTCTCTCTACGGACTTAAACAAGCTCCACTACAATGGAATAAAAAGGTTTGTGAATTAATGGACAGACTGTCATTTAAACGTTCCGAAAAAGAACATTGTATCTACCACAAGCACGAAGACTCTAAAATGCTAATTGTAGCCGTGTTTGTCGATGATTTCTTCATCTTCAGTAACGACAAGAAGATGAAAGATGGTTTCAAAGAAGAATTAAAAAGGTCCTTAATAATCAAAGACTTAGGTCCTCTAAAAGATTGCTTGGGTATGAGAGTTACAAGAAAAGATGGCTGCATTTCAATCGATCAAACGAAATATATCGAGCAAGTGATTGATAAGTTTGGATTGACAGATGCTATTCCTGTCTCAACCCCTATGGAGACTGGTACAAAACTCGTTTTACCGGACACCTCGGAAGATCAACCTGACTTACCATACCAGCAGCTCATTGGATCTTTAATGTACATTGCAATTGGAACTAGACCGGATATTTCACACGCAGTATCTTTTCTCAGCCAATTCAACGTACATTACGGGGAAGTACACTGGAGAGCTGCCAAGCGTGTTCTCCGTTATCTGAAAGCTACTAAGGACAAGAAGCTATCTTACAGAAATCACTCTGGTGATGTGAAAGGATATGCTGATGCTGATTACGCTAGTAATCTAGTTGATAGACGCTCCTATACGGGGTATGTATTCCAGATGGGCGGCTCATCAGTGTCGTGGGAATCACGAAAACAAAAAACAGTGGCCCAATCAACGACCGAAGCCGAATACATGGCACTTAGTGAAGCCTCCAAGGAAGCCATTTACATTCGCTCTCTCATCAACGAAATCTTTTCCATCTCATCACCAATCACTATCATGTGCGACAATCAAAGTGCCATCAAGCTTACAAAAAATAACACCCATCATGCTCGCACTAAACACATCGACATCCGACATCATTTCGTTCGCGAATCGATTTCTTCCAATCATGTGCATGTCGAGTTCATACCATCAACTGATCAAACTGCAGACGTTTTAACAAAACCATTACCTAAGTTGAGACACTACAAATGCCTGACTTCTTTAGGGTTAGTCTAGCTTTTAACTTAGTGATTATGTTTTCTGTTAGTTGTTTGTTGATTTGTATAGGGTGTTAATTTTAAGGCTTTTTGATAGATGATTTATGTATATTACGGTGTACACAGTGCTTTGATTACGGGGGGATGTTGGAACCTCTTTACTGTAGATACTAATCAAAGTACTGGCCAGTTTTGTATGTTTTATTAGTTATGAATATTTTTCTCTTATAATAGTACACTGTTTTTCTCTTCCAACACACATATTTTTATTATTAATTTCTTGCTTGGTCTACCTGCCTCTCTCACAATAATAAACAAGTAAATGGTATTTTTTGCTGAGCTTCGATGCCCACACGATGACGCGCCCAAATTATCTGCTATCCCTGAATAAATATTGTAACAATAGAGTTTTGACGTAGAACGTCTGAACAGCGACGAGAATAGTGAACAAACACCGACCTCCCCGGAGACAGCCGATACTTGCTTAATACGAGAGCGACCAGGCGGCGCCCCCACCGCGCGCTCCAGCCGCCGCATCGCCCGCCTCCCCGCATACTGACGGCGCACTACAGACACTGTCGAACTGACTCCGCACCGAGCGTCCAGTGTATAATGCACAAACTTCAACGGTTGCTCTCAAAATAAATATAAACGTAGATAGTCGGTCCCTAACAACTCGGACACGATTTCAAGTTAACTCTCCAACAAACTTACCAGCAAGACAAGTTAACAGAAGTAGACCTTATTGTAAGGACGCAGGGAGCTGTGTGGTAGCGTGTTCACATGTCATTCTATTAGAACTATTTACCTGTGATGTTTGTTCAGGGCGTCGAGTAAAACGTTTGGGGAAGGCAAACACGAGGCAACAGGATTTTTTTAATGGTAAGCTGGGCACAGTGCGAGCCACGAACCAGCCCCGGTCTGACCTCGTCACTGTAGGAGTGTGGTGTGGTGCGCCCTTACGGAGACATAGGATGAGCCTCGAGCCGGCCCGGTGTGACCATCCTCGTCGCTGTAGGAGCGTGGTGCGGTGCGCCCATGCGGGGACATAGGATGAGCCTCGAGCCGGCCCGGTGTGACCATCCTCGTCGCTGTAGGAGCGTGGTGCGGTGCACCCTTACGGAGACATAGGATGAGCCTCGAGCCGGCCCGGTGTGACCATCCTCGTCGCTGTAGGAGCGTGGTGCGGTGCGCCCATGCGGGGACATAGGATGAGCCTCGAGCCGGCCCGGTGTGACCATCCTCGTCGCTGTAGGAGCGTGGTGCGGTGCACCCTTACGGAGACATAGGATGGGCCTCGAGCCGGCCCGGTGTGACCATCCTCGTCGCTGTAGGAGCGTGGTGCGGTGCGCCTTTGCGGGGAAATAGGATGAGCCTCGAGCCGGCCCGGTGTGACCATCCTCGACGCAGTTGGAGATGATTTTCGAAATGTATAACGCTCCTGACTGTTCTCGAGGAACCGAGCAGTCTCAGTGCGGAAAAGCTGAAGACTTAATCACTGCTCTCTCTAAAATTACTTCTTAATCCGATACTAACGATAATATTCAAATCAATGAATCGAGTAATCGAATAAGTATGTACCTACTACGTAAGAATTGCTAGTAGGTAAATAGAAAAATAATTATTATTCTCAGGAAAATTAAACACATCAACTAACACAGACAAGACAACAACATTAGATGCACGGTACGACACTATTAGATGCACGACACTATTTTGTATGCCGTTCGGTGGAACACTGTATGGACCAACATTTTTTTTTATACAACATCATAATATTATACTCTGTGTTCACAAAATGAATAAATGAATTTGAATTTGAACAAAGGTAACCCCCGTTTCTACAGGATGAGAGCGGCACATCGGCACCTATAACATCACGTTTTGGGAACGAAACCATAGCACGATCTAACTCGTTGCCAACGCCATCTAGTTAGAAAACGAAAACTACATGTTATTTACCCAAATTAAATTATGAATAAAAAAAAAAAAAATGTTTATTTTCAGACAACATTGATCCATAGTGTTAGTTACAAAAAATACTTAGAAACTATGTTAGTAGGTTGAGAAATTACATGATTACTACTGTGAACTATTGTTCACAGTAGTAATCATGTAGCCCGCACCTCTCACATGCAGTTTGATGAACCGGTTGAACACCGTCGCGTCCAACCTATCCGCTATCATGTTCAGGATGCTGTTGCTACTCCCCCGCACAGCTTTTATGACCGACGCACTTTTCTTTCGCATAATTGCGAAGAAATCATCCACATGAGCGTCCGCAAACATTCCAAAACTAAATTAACAAACAACTACATTATTTTTGCATTAAAAAAAATACGGTTACAGCAGCAATGAACAAAACTAAGAATTGTATACTTAAATCAATTACCAACAACAAATGTGCTTGGTAAGTTAAAACTTAGAACCAAAACTTTGCCTTTACTTCATGATAGTGTAGCTTGTTGTACTACCAATCAATCTCTTTAGTAATATTGGTGTGAAACTCTCCATACAATTAGATAGGACATGTAAAGTTCTCAGATTTCAGGTACCGTTCCTAATGCACATAAAAATTCCAGGAGGGGGGAGGGGGCAGCTGCTCCCCTTGCCCCCCCCTGGGTACGCCCATGAATGCTTTGATTTGAATATTTGATATCTAAGTATATTACAAAAGCTGCTACTTAAAAAATGCATGCATATTCACATTAGACACGTTTCTGCATGACAAATTTAATTAAGAAAAAAATCTGGAATAATGATATAACATTGATGAATAATAATGTCATTGTGTTATTATTCATATTTTTTTTTGCTTATTTAATTTATTCTTTTTTATTGTATTATTATTATTTCATTACATTTTGATTATTATTAATTGATTTAATTGGACAACTGTAATATAGCTGACATTGTTTTTTTGTACTATTCTATTTTAATTTCTAACAATTCTCGTTTTCCGACATTGTTTATTTATTAGATTTTGTACAGTTTCACAAATAATTTAATATTCGAAAGTATAACATCACTATTTTGTATGCCTTACGGCGGAACGTGGGATGGGCTAGACATTATAATACGATAAGTTTCATTTTCGGCCATCAGATGTAAGTACTTACATTTATCAGAAGTTAAGTTCAGGTGAAGGTACATACCTACTTTAGTTTACCATAACTTAGACTGGGAGGGTGATTTGCCATATATAAACAGTTTTTTTTCATATTCGTTTCGAACTACCGAGTTATGGGTGCACGCGAAGTATGCCTATTATTATAAAAAAAATATTATTACGGTTTTTTGTACATAACAAAATAATAACTAGGTAACTATATAACTTCGTTCCATCCGGGTGTCCCTTGACACCTATAGTTACGTCTGGCTGCGCATAGTGCGCATGCACCAGCTATTATATGAGCATGTCGGTGACGCGAAACGCGGCTTAAGAAGTTTTCACTTCAATAAAAAATCTGGGGGCACAGCAGTGCCCCCGCCAAGACAAGCCAAACGAAGCGCAAGGACACTAAGTACTTACCTCGAAGTGTTTCGTCGTTTTTCTGAACCCTCATAGTGTTGGTTTCCGATGTACCTACCAGATAGTTCATATTCTCAGGCTAAGATGCCAATAATAGACTAATGAAACTAACAAAGTCTCAATTGAATAGCTCTAATAAGTTCAGGTTTTATTAATGTCTAATATACACCGATTTCGTCATTGATACACGATGATCATCAAAATGTTTGGCTACTTCCTGAAGTGCTAGAAGGCTGAAATTTGGTATGTAATCTAAGTTTAGTATACCTACAACCAACAAAAAAAATACATAAACTTATAACTTTCGCCTCCATCCCCTAAAGGGGGGGGGGGGGGGTAAAGGTTGTATGAGATAATATAAAATCGCTTAAGAGCCAAATATCGCTCTGATTTATCAGGCAAAGACAGAGAATGGGCTATGAAAACCGGCACTGTTGATGTGCAAGAAATACACCCCAAAAAAAGAAGACAAAAATAAACACTAAAAAGACTGCCTAGCAACTTACAAAAAGAACTGAAATCCCACCAAAAACATTTCATGTAAAATGTTGACAAGACGACCACATAAGGTTTGCTCTGTGAAAAAGATATCAGTAGTGCGATTCTGGTAAAATCTCCGAAAATGTAGGCGTAGTGAGGGCGAATTGAGCTGTCATTCCATACTAATGCTAGGCATTGACACTCAAGTTTTCACGGCGTGACTTTTACTGAATCGACATGTATGGCTTACTTCAGAAACTATGGTTACTTACTTCAGAAACTGAAGCGAAACGGCGAAGCCATACATTATTACTGATGTAGAATTTATGAAGTTAGGGTTGGTAGAGTTAGGCCATATAGATTCAGAAGCTTGGCTCTACACGAGATCTGATGTCTTTTTCACAGGGCAAACCTTATGTAGTCGTCTTGGCAACATTTTACATGAAATGTCTGTGGTGGATACTATTGAGAACTTTTAACAACTGTAAAACAATACAACTGCAGTCCACATACTCTTTTGCCTGTGTCTTACTAGTTACTGCGAAAAACCGTTTACCGAGCACACGTATTTGTTCGTTAGTTTCATTTCGAATCAATAGATGTCGTTGCATGTGCCCACAGAGCAGTGGTAAAATTAAAAACCGTTTACAGACCACGTCTTTGTTCGTTAGTTTCATTTCGAATCAATAGATGTCGTTGCATGTGCCCACAGAGCAGTGGTAAAATTAAAAACCGTTTACAGACCACACGTCTTTATTCGTTAGTTTCATTTCGAGTTAATAGATTGTCGCTGGATGGGCCCACATAGCAGTGGTGGTGGTGAAATTAAAAACCGTTTACCGAGCACACTTTTAACTTAGAGAGTTATGTTGTGTGTGGGCGTGAATTGTAGATACCTACCTAAACAACATAATCTTCTGTTTTTTCTCTTTACTTACCTACAATTCTTTTTTGCCATAACTTTACCTACCTACATTACTTGTGGACCCCTCATATTAATTAATACACCGTGTTTTAAAAGTATAATAAAAGTAGAGCTGAAGCACAGACACATTTAATATTACATTAGTGAATAATATATTCGAACGTTATGCTTTCTTTCCTAAAACTCAAAGAGAGTTTATTGAATGTCTTTGCTAAAACTACTGATATGTCCTGTTGGTTTTATGCAGTACTATAGTGTACATTATTTAAACCGTTGCCCCACACTAGGAATTTAACTTGGTATCAGGGTTGGCATGATTAAAACAAGTTGTTTTAAAACACGTGTTTAAAACAGTGTTCAGTTTGAAATAAAACTATGACATTTTGCATTCGTAATTTTTATTTGCCCTTTTGTATTTGGAATTTTATTTGGCTTTTGAATTTTAATTTGTATGTCAGTAACGACAAAACATAGCAAGAACTTTTACTACTGTTAAGATCCATCATAATGATACCTATGTTTAACAAATAAATAAATGATTATGATTATGATTATGATTATGTTTTTTATTAAGTGTATTTTAAAGTATTCCCCGCTCTCTCTAGTTCTCTACCTACCAACACTACATACAAGGTGTATTTAAAGTGTTTTGTATTGATTATTAAAATAAATAAATGGAATAATAATATTTTTTAATAATTAGATTAGAGATACGCAACAAAAAGTAAATAATAGGTCTTTACCTATGAAATTGCCATTTTGTATGAAAAAAATTAAACAAATTTTTTCATGTATTTTTTATTTGTACTCATCGAAGTAATCACCCATGCAATCAATGCATCTTTGCCAACGCAGTGGCAGTTTATTTAATGCCCTTCTTAAAGAAATCAGCTGGACGGGAGGCAACAAATTCTTCAAAGTCATTTTGTACTGCCTCTCAGGTATTGAATTTTTTTCCCGCCAAGAACTTATCCAAATTCTGGAAAAAGTAGTAGTCTGGTAGGCGCAAAGTCTGGTGAGTAGGGCGCATGACGGGGAGCTTCCAACCCCAGTTCTTGCAACTTGGAGACCGTCTGCTGTGCAGTATGAGGTCGCGCGTTGTTGTGCAGGAGCAGCGGAGACAAGCGATTGACCAATGCTGGTTGGAGATGTGCCAGCTTCTCCATCATTGTGTTCAGTTCTTCACAGTACATATCTGCAGTAATGCTCACCCCGTTTGGTAAGAAGCTGTGATGAATCACACCGGCGCTAGACCACCAAACAGTGACCATCACTTTTCTAGGGGTAAGTTTTCGTTTAGGGCATTGTTTAGGTGCTGAACCAGGATCCAACCAACTTGCTGAGCGCTTGCGGTTATCGAACAGAATCCATTTTCATCGCAGGTAACAATGCGGTTCAAAATTCCTTCATTTGTGTGTCTGTTGAGCAGTGCAAGGCACGTCTCGACGCGTACTTCGCGCTGGCAATCATTGAGTTCGTGGGGCACCCATTTGTCAAGCTTTTTTACCTTGCCAATTTGACGCAAATGGACCAATATTGTTTTGACGCTAACGTCGAAAGCTGCTGCTAATTCAGCCGTATATTGGGAGTATTCCCGTTTGAGCACCTATGCATTAACCTATGGGAAATGGGAATACCTACCCTTGGTGCGAAATGCATAGGTGCTCAAAAAATAGGTGCTCAATCGGGAATACTCCGTATATTGTGTATCATCAGCTTCCACAATCGCCTTTAATTCGTCATTGTCGACCAAAGTCTTCGGACGACCGCGAGGTTCATTTTTCAGGTCGAAATTTCCAGAACGGAAGCGATCAAACCAATAACAGGTGGTGCGTTGGTTTGTAGTGTTAGCTCCGTAAACGTCGTCGATGTTGCGTGCCGCTTGTGCCGCGTTACTGCCACGACGGTAGGTACTCATATTCCATAATTACTCGAATTTTTAACGTATCCATGATGACGAAAAAGATTGAAATGCGATGAAAATGTAACTAATCAATAAACAAATGACTACTTTTGGAAAAAAAAACATGTTTTTAAAATAAAATTAATTTGAAATTAGAATTCTTAGCCAAACAAAAAATGTTTTGATTTGAAATGGCCAGTACTGTAGAACGGCAATTTCATAGGTAAAGACCTAATATGTATCGTTTTGTTAATTTTTACTAATGTGACTTACTTACTAAATAATTTAGAAATGGATTATTTTATTATTCGCTATAATTTATTTGAAATTGATCCTTAAAGGTAAAAAGAAAAAAAAAAAACACTTATTTTAAACATTGTTTTATGCACTGTTTGTTTTATAAAAAATAAACTTTTTTTTCCAACCCTGCTTGGAATACAAACCACCGGTCCCGGGACAACTAGGTACCTGTAGAGACCATGCAAATATTTGTTCAGTAAGGGAATCGAACCCGAGACACGTGCCGTCCACCGCACCGTCGCTGGCGCGGTAAATACATATACATATCCACTATCGCTAATGTCGACAGATGGGCAATCGTGGAGTCGTGCACAAAAGAAGCGTTCAATGCGTCACCTCACTCACCTCCCTGGCTGGCAGCGCCTCTCTCCGGCGCGCCGCGCGCCGCTCTCGCATGGCGCTAGGCGTGCGAGTGAGACGCGCGCCGCCACGCGTCGACGCGCGGCTCCCCGCGGCCAGCTCCCCGTGCGCCAGTGTGCCCGCCGCCACCGTGCCGCTGCCAGCGAAATACGTATTGCGACTTAGTGTTTTGTGTGAATACCTACTTATTAATAATTAAATATGGATGAAGAAAAGTTGATAAACATGGTTCGCGAGCGAAAAGAACTATATGACTTAAACCACCCGCTCTACGACGTCCGACCAAAGAGAGATCTCGCCTGGAAGCAGATCGGCGACGCGTTGAAGCATTCACGTATGTACTTACCTATCACACGTCTCGTCTCCATGACCTCGTGACTGCTCGTGGGCAGTCGTGGGCTCGTGAGTACTCGTGACTGCCTCGTCAGACGGTACTGTACGTACCTATGAAAGGTCTGTACCGACCAACGATTGGACGGAAACGGAATATCGCAGCATTTTTTTAACTGTTTCTACCTACCTACTAGGAATTTCACCGAGGGGGACAGGTAAGTAAGTAAATAAGTAGGTACCCACCTGGAATCTCGGACAACGTTCACTATGTCCGTTGTTTTGCGCTTTAATAATAACAATACTTTATTTGCCAGAACGTAGGTGTAAGTACAAAGTTGTAATCTTAACTTAAAGTGGCCGTTTACATTCTACCATTACACGTGGTGTGCAAATACCTAATTAATTGTAGAATAATATTATAATTGTAGATACTACATGTCAGATACCATGCATTAATTGAAAATTTTAATGTCCTTAAATAAATTGTTAACATGTCAAGATAAAAATAATAATTCTAGGTACTTAAGTAGTAAGCAAAGACTGTGGGACAGTAACAGGCTGGTATTATTATTATTATTATATTATAAATCGAGCTTGCATTGTGGCAAGCAGAGCCTATGTTTATCTCTAGAGGCAACATTCCTTTTGGTAACATCACTATGCTTAATAAAATTTTCAGGATGTTGCGTAGGTACTTATAGGGACAATTTTTTAATATACATGCATGCTAACGGTAAAATATTGTATTTTTTAAATACTTAGTAGCAGTTACAGCTATCCATGTTCCCAGCTCCACAGATTGCACGCACACGTTTTCTCGTACCATAAACGCTTTATTGAGATCCACCGAATTACCCTACAACAAGAGACCTTAAAAGAGTACTGAAGAAACGTATCGGTGATATGCGCCAAGAGCCGCTTCAGTTGAAACCGCGGCTCTTAATCTTCTAAGTGCATAAATCAATCTATCCAATTTATCACAAACATAGTAGACATGGTTTTTCCAGTTGCAATATTGATCCAATTGTATGCCCAGAAATGAAGTACTTACTACTTGTTCTATAGAAATGTTATTATATTTAATAGTCAGCGTTAATGGGTTTCTCCTGTATGTTTGAAATTCGACCATTTTCATTTTCTCCATATTAATTTGAAGGTTATTGGAGTTCAACCAGTGTATTATGTTTTGAATGGCCTCGTTAATCTCATACTCACATGTGTCAACTCTTTCACACTTCACGACAAGGGTAGAGCATCAGCAAATAAAATCACTGTTTGGCGAGTGATATTTGGGAGATCATTGATTTAGAGAAGGAATAAAAAAGGACCCAAGACGCTGCCCTGCGGCACTCCGAAATTATTTTGCTGATAGTCACTTCTATGTGACACCTTTTTACCATTATGGATTCTGAAGATTTCTACACATCGCTGTCGATTTTTCAAATACAATAGTTTCTTAACCAGTCATTCGCTGTTCCTCTTATTCCGCATTTTTCTAACTTGTGTAACAGCAATTCGTGCTCTACAAAATTGTTATATATGTAGCTACATGTCGACGAATGCATAGTGTAGAAGGGCGGGCTGCGCCCCGCACCTCCCCGCCACGCGGGTCATCTTCGAATATACTTTAGTGTGCAACCAACTAGCGAGTTTGATTAACCTCCGACACTCCCGTATCTAACACGTGGCGACGAGCGTACTCACTTTTAAAAATGGCTACGGGTTCGACTTATGGCGTACCAGTAACTACTTTTGATCATATGTCACAAGAGTGGAATAGTTTTAAATTGCGAATAAACCAGTGGTTTATAGCAAACGACATAACTACAGAAACGGACAAGTATTCAATAAAACGGAGGGCGACTTTGTTAACGTCATTGGTTGAATCGACGTTCAAACTTGCCTGTGACCTGGCGCAACCAAGCAAGGTGGAAGAATTGGAGTACGAGGTGATAGTAAGGCTCCTCGACAATCATTTTACACCAAAAAGGTTTGGATTTGCAGAGAAATCGACCTTCTACTCTGCAACGCAGCGACCAGGTGAGTCGCACACTCAATGGGCGGCCAGGTTACGAGGATTAGCGACTCACTGCGCATTTAAAAACCTGGAGGAAGCATTGCTGGACAAATTTATAATGGGCATGGCGGCAGGTCACGAACGGGACAAGCTCTTCGTACAAGACCAGCGGGAGCTGACCCTCGTGAAGGCCATCGACTTGGCGGAAAGCGTGCGTTGTGCGCGTCAGGCCTCGTCACAGGCAGCGCCAGGCGCTAGGAGCGCCGGCGCGGACACCGGCCCGGATGGCGTCTACAACATTAGCAAGAAGGAAAAGTGTAGTGTATGTGGATTCACTAATCATAATTCCAACCAGTGTCGTTACAAACAGTATAAGTGTAAAAAGTGTAATAAAAAAGGTCATTTACGTAAAATGTGCCCTAATGAGGGTAAAGTGAAATACGTAGAGGATGGTACTGTGGACGATGGAGACGACGGTGAGTGTTTCTATAATATTCGGTGTGTGAAAGGGAAACCAATGACGGAGCGCGTAATGATCAGTGGTCTAGCTTTAGAGTTCGAAATCGATAGTGGTTCAGCAGTAAGCGTAATCTCTAGAAATACCTACTTACGACTCAAAATTTAAACATTTACCCTTATCAGTCACCAACAAAAAATTATTAAGTTACACGGGGGAAAAAATTGATACGGTTGGAGTACTTTTATTACCAGTGTCATACCTTGGGCGTACGCGAACTCTGCGAAAAGCCTTGCTCATATCCAAGAAGATAGCCGCTACAGGTAATCCTTCATTTATCGCCTGTGTGACATGCTTCATCAAATAGAAACATGCCAAAGACGTGGTTCTGTTTTTCCTAAAACCAAATAGCTTGTCTTTAAGTATACGTTTGCTTATTGCAAATTCTTGGAGCCTTCTCAGCATGATTTTTTCTAGAATTTTTGACATGATTGATATCAGAGCCACAGGTCTATATTTTTTTATGTCAGATGTATTTATTAGAACATTTAACATTTTAACAACATTTAGAACAAAACTAAAATTCATTTTTTTAACGCCACGAAAATGATAAAGTAAAAACCAGTTCATAAATGATAAATGATATTTATTTTTGTAAATAGGTTTTTACAAACACTTTTACACGTCGCCTTTTTTAGTAAATGAGATCGGTATTTCACTATTTGACTACTCTGAGAAGAAACACCGAAAGAAACTCAAAGGTCATAGTCTCTTTTAAAGTCCAGACATTATCTTGGTCAAATCATGTAAGATCCATGCAGATTAGTGTCTGAGATGATCTTTTGAGGAAAGAACCACACAGAATGAGGGGACCAGATCAGTCAGTGCAAGCATTTGTCAGTAATCGTGAGCTCAACTCGGAACTTGAGGAGCTCCACCAAATGGTTCGATAGATGGCGTTGCGTAATGATGTATTTTTTTTAAAAGTCGATGCTTTCATGACCGTGGTAAAGAAAGTTGCACTTAAACATATTTTCGTAATTCAAGTTGCAGGAGCACGGAGCGCTGCTGGAGCGCGAACATAATGGATACCAACCTTTATATTCCTGAGTGGGAACACTTATCGTGACGGTGTAGCCCGACACGCTCTTGGCCGGTTTTTTTTTATATTTCATATTATTATCAAGCAGTATACATACCCCTCCTCGTTTATTGTCAGATGAGTATGATGCAACTAGTTGATACCCGGTAATTTTAAGAAGCATTCCGGTACCTTTTTTAATAAAAGTTTCGGTCAGACATACTACGTTTATTTTCGGCCACCGTTGCGATAGCTCACGGATTGCAAATGTTAATTCTTCCGATTTTTTTATAGCGCCGGCATTAAAACGGACGAAAACATAATACTCGTAATTGCATCTCAAAAAGTCATGCAGAGGAACCTATACTATCGCACTATATTTTAACAAATAATACATTTTGACAAAACAGAAACAAAACTTGGTAGGTAGCCACCTTCCTTTAATTAGGTATGTTTAACAACGACTAAGTAAGTACCCACTAAGTCAGTGACGCTACACTCTGCGGCACAAGGCGATAAGTTCAGTTGAAACATGACACGCACTCCGAGCTACCGTTAGGGTTCGATGTTGGTGGGTACTGAGACTACTGTCACTGACGCTTCACACTGCGTACAATATGCTATGCTGTTATTGATGAACGGAGAGGTTATGTTTTCAGATTAAGAAGACATTTTATTTAAGAATAATATAGAGATACCTATTGTTGAAAATATGTAGCTTCAAACGTTGTTCTTGTTTGTAGCCTACTTGCATGTGACTAATAACACTACTAGAATAGGCAGAGCACCTCCGTTTGATCTTTGTGTCACCATTCCAACATAACGAATCCATGCAATAGGTATGTTAACCTACAAAATGCTATAATATCTACTCTTCTCTTGCTTCACAGCGCGAGACTGCCGAGACAAATGGAAGCGGCTCAGAGACTGTTACAGGCGAGCGCAGAAGCTCCGTAGAATGAAGTCTGAACAGGGAGCTAAAATTAATAAACGGCCAAAATATGAGCACTTATTGACATTCCTCAACGCGCACTTAAGAGATGAAGTGCGCAACGGGCACTCCTCGGCAGACAACCCGGACTCCAGCAACGATGAGAACAGCATTGTAGAAGAAGTTCCCAGCCCGGCAAGCAACTTCATGGACAGCTTGACGACGCCGACCGCTGAGCCGGCGCCGGCGCACTCATACCCGACGCTAGTGGACTGCGTGTACAGCGCCGCGCCCGCGCCTCCCGCCGCGCCGCCTCGAGACAAGATTACCGACTTCTTCATGGGCCTGATTGAAACTGTTAAGGATTTACCGGAAGACGTGCAGATTCGTGTGAAACGCGACGTTTTTAAGGTAGTCAGTGATGCGGAAGAATTGGTTTATAAATCAAAAACAGAGAATCCGTTACTGAGACTTGATTTTGTTAAAGAGGAAAATTAATAAAGGTAGGTATTTTGTGATAACCTTTTACACATATGTACCTATACAGTGCCCATGTGTAGGTGGGACTTGTGTTAAATGTGATACAAAGCATTAATGATCCCAGATGGCTGATGATGTAACGTGCAAATACTCATTTGACTAGATGGAATTGTATAAATATAATCTAATGGCAAAAAAAGCTTATAAACTTTTAATTAGATCTTTCTTACTCATGAGGTTACCAGCATGTGGGATATGGACTCAACATTCATAGTGCCGATAGTCATTTCAGTTAATGGTTTGAGAGCGAAAGTCGCCAAACAGCTGGATTAGGAATCACATGCAGATAGCAGGCATCATGGATACGGTACGAATTTTGATGAGGCGTTACCTCTTGGTTATGGATCTGATACATAGATAGATGACTGGTCTGTAGGTCGAGTAGTTAGTGGCCCTGACAGGTATACCAGAGGTCGGTCATCTTGGTGTAATTTAACAATAATGCATTACTTAATATCTATTTAGAAATATCAGCATGTTTATCAGCTGTTTAGTACTCATATCACAAGCTCTGCTTAGCTAGGAACTAAATAGCGTTGTGTGAAAGTTGTGAAATACCTATTTAATATTTATTTATCTAGAGTGAGGAGGTCTATATCCCTAACCACCGTTACCCTGGGTTTTAACACCTCGCTGCGGGCGGAGCACTATTTTTTGTCCATGTATATTTAATAATAAACATTTTTGTTCTATTTGTTTGTTTTTGTTAAAAGAATAGGTACAGCTGCCTATCCTGCATATAACTGGCTAAGAAGTGCAATGGATGTGGTGTGCAGCCGACTTCTGCGAGCTTGTTAATGAGATATCATTATCAACAGTGTCGAAAGCTTTTTAAAAGTCAAAATAAGCAGCATCAACCTGCACACCAGCATCTACCGCCGGCACCACCTGCGCCATAAAGTTCAGTAGATTAGTGGCAGTGCTGCGCGCCGCCGGAAACTGTGCTGCGCCTGCTGCGCGTCAGCTGCGGTGTATAGCAGACTCCAACCTTGGCCGGCGCCGACAACACGGCCACCGGTCTATAACCAGTTATATCCGACCCTGCCCTACCTTTGGGTCTTGGGTACATGGATGACCCGCGTGATCTTCCAATCTTCCATTGAGCGGGAAAAGTCATTGAACAAAGACACGTATTAAAAATATAAAGTACAAAGTACAAAACGCTGAACGGTTCGGTTTCAGGCGTTCGAGTGCACCTCTGACGTCCCCCCCAGACTCAGTGCAGGCCCGCTGTAAGCGGGCGTGCAAGGCGTGCAACGCACGCGGGCGGCACGACCTAGGGGGCGGCAAATCGAGCGACTAATCACGTAATATTTAAAAAAAAACACCGACTGGCGCGTGGCGCGATCTTTACGTTAACATCGCTATCTATTGGCAACCGTTAAGACTAAGATGCAAAAGCCAATACTTAATGACGTCTCCTAGAAGATGCAACCGCCCATCGCCACTTGGTGGCGCCCCAAATTCGATAGAAGTATCCATTCATAGTGACTAGTGTCACTTAACTATATGAAAGACAGGACTGGTAAAGTTAGGGGAAGCCCTGAAAACTTATTTCTCAGTTGGTAGGTTAGTAAGGTACTAGTACGTAATTCGCATGCTGGATAAACAGTCACGATCGCAAATTAAATAAAAAAAAATTTGGAAATCAATAACTGCGCATTTTACGTTCCATGCTCGACTCATAGTTTAAATTTGGTAGTGAACGACGAGTGAGCAAATATTACGCACGAAACTGTAAACTTTAATATAGGTAAGTAATTCAAGAAATTTACGTTTTCTTTTCATCATTCACAAAAAGGTGGTCTATAATTTGCAAACATTTTCCAGATTTAAAATTAAAAGCTTTAAGTGCTACGCGATGGTCTAGCAGAATCGATGCAGTTAAGCCATTACGATATCACCTCGAAAAAATATTTGACTCTTTGCTGGAAATATCTGGTAATTCGTCGGAATGGGATTGTACTACATCTCACAAAGCTCATTCGCTTGCTTTGAATATTCAAAATTTTAAATTTATTTGCTCGGTAGTAATTTGGTTCGATATTTTAAACGAAATGAATGCTTTGAGCAAAATGATGCAGAGCCCCACGATGAATAGGTACTCAAATCTGCATAAATTTAATAAATAAATTGATCGAAAAGTTCACAGAATATCGCACGGATGAACACTTTGAAATTGTGACAGCAGAAGCTTCCAAAGTGGCTCACGAAGTCAATGTTGAAACAAATTTCCCACCAATAAATACCATTCGTCCAAGAAAAAAACCAACTCAATTTCAATATGACCACCATGATGAAGTTTTAGTAGACCCCAAAATCAAATATAGAGTTTTATTTTAGAATTTTAGATCAGACAATTTACCGACGTATTTGGCTTTTTTAGCGATAATTTATTTAATTACTCTAATGATGAGTTAATGAAACACTGTAAAGATTTAAAACTGAAGCATAAAGATGATTCAAGTAGTGATTCAGACATTGACGGTATTGATTTGTTTAATGAAATCATTGCATTAAAGTTGCATTTTTCAGAAAACCAGTCTAATGATCCACGAACCATATTTCAATATTTTTTTACCAATGACTTAATTTCAACATTTCCGAACACAGCAATAGCGCTAAAGAATATTACTTACACTGCCAGTTTCAGTTGCATCTGGTGAAAGATCATTTTCAAAAATAAAAATTATTAATAACTATTTAAGATCAACAATGCTCCAGCAGAGACTAAGTAATTTAGCTACGAGTATACCTAGTTTCAATTGAACAAGAAATTTTAGACAGCTTGGATACAAGAAAGTTGATAGAAGATTTCGCAAATATAAAGGCAAGAAGAGTTAAGTTTTTATAATGATTGTATGGCTTAGTTTTACACTTCAGTAAACAAATATAATTAATGTACCTAATTAAAATAAATATTTTAGAATCATTAGGAATTTTTCTTTTACTTTCCATGATGAAACATTTGATGAACATGAAACATTTTGTACGCCTTGCAAGGCAGCGCATAGTGAAACTTTTTATATTCAACACCATGTACATACATTTTACCTATGTGTCACAAATAAACTAATTTGAATTTGAATTTTGAAAAAGCCTTTTTTGACAAAACCGAGCATAATAATTATTTTATTTTTATTTTATTTTTTATTTTATTACTTTTAGGAAAACTTACAGCTAATATATTCAAATAAACAGCAGTAACATTCAGAATAAGGCCAATTACAAGTTTTCACTTATATAAACATTCGTATAAAATTTTCAAGACGGTATTAAAGCGTGAGAAATAAACATAACAACTGAAGAGATTATGTAGTCGTAGGGCGGCATAATCGGTTTTGCACGCGGGCGAACAAACAGCTAGCGGCGGGCCTGACTCAGTGCGTCAAGTTGTACACGCGCACTGCTCGCCGGAGTAGCCAGTCCCGCACCCACGCCTCGCCGCCGCCGCCTGCGTCAACTGCGGCGGCCGATCACTTTTACGTTGTATGCATTACGTTACTGCTAATCTTGCGACTGCACGTTATAGCTCTATGATTAAATTGTCGTAGCTATTCTTTGTATTTATTTAATAATTAGAATTAAATCACTTTCATATAAAGTTCTAGAACATTTGAGTGAATTTCAACAGGTCCTATAAAATCTGAATTTCCGTGTTTTTTTTCATCTTAAGGTTTTTTTTAAAAAAAAACGCTTTTATTAAAGTTTTTGTTAATGTATATATTCTTGCTTTATGTCTAGCAGATAACTTAAAAAACTAACGAGATATCAGGATTAAAAATTTCGTGCCACGGCGATGAAACATGCGTGCACGGAAATGAAACAAGCGTCCACGGCAATGAAAGGAAAGAACTGTGCCATGGCAATGAAAGAATCAATCCACGGAAATTAAAAAATATTTTATCTATTGAGATAGACAGACAGATAGAATAAAAATGACTGTTCATTTTACAGGAAGTAGCTGAACGCGAATTCCAAGCTATTACCGAGCTAGCTATTACATACATCACTTAAATCGCCGTCTATATAAAACTACTCTCTTGAATTGGCTTCTTACACAATCATACTCACAAACTGAAGCCTTTCTGGAAGTCCCCCAGTAATTTTTGTCTTCACTCTGATTATTTATGTAATTGTGTATATCCTGTATATACCAAATTTTATAATAATTCGTAATTCACTAACTTTGGCTCATCCCTTCTTCAATCGTGAACACACACATACACACACACCACATGCGCACACACATACACAAACATTTTTATTTTTTTGTCTTCATTATTTTAGCGTACTCACCTATTTTTAACCGACTTTCAAAAAAGGAGGAGGTTCTATGTTCGTGTGTACTTATGTGTTTTTTTTTTTTTTTTTTATGTATGTTACCTGTATTCTCCGCCATTTGTGGACCGATTCTCAAAATTCTTTCTTTGTTTGAAAGAGTAGACTCCTGAGGTGGTCCCATTTTAATTTGGTGAAGATCTGGTGCTGATCTTCGGAGATATACAACGGAACTCTTCAAAAATAGACGGCAAATCTATCGTGATTGCTGGAATCGCTTGGATGTTTATTGTTTATACAACATCATGACGTATCATCAAGCCTGTATGCTCAGAGGGGTAGGCAGATGTGTTCAATATACCTAGATTTCGACAGTTAGGTATGTTAAGTTTCATTTATTAGGGTTAGGTGGATAACCCTATTATAATGACATGTATTGTTAACAATTAACAATATAAAATGAATTCATGGCAAATGTTTGTATGGGAACAACTAAAAATGGAAAAATAAAAAACTTTGCAAAAAATAAAACCGACTTCAAAAATAACACTAAACGGTGTAAAATAACTCTAAATTCGGAAGTCGGTGGCCCATCAAGAATAAGACAAAAGTACCAAAGCCACAGACTTCCTAATTTAGAGTTATTTTACACCGTTTAGTGTTATTTTTGAAGTCGGTTTTATTTTTTGTAAAAAAGTTTTCTTTATTTTTTCTTTGTTTATGCGCCGTTGCACTTTTATTTGCTACTTTTATAATTAAGGCGGTATGAGGTGGAGGCCTGGTGTCCTGTAATACAGGTGTTTTTACCTACCACAGGCACCAGCGATCCACAACCTAAGTTGTAACTCATTAGCATATATTAATAATTTAGTTCGTTCTTTACTTGGTTTGTGGTGAGAAATAAACGATTTATTATTATTGTTATTTATTATATTAGCTATTCCGAGGAGGATTGATCACCACGCTTGCTCAAGGCGGATTGGCCATTTCAGACTTATATTAACTTTAAGTTCAAGTTTCCTCGCGATGTTTGTTTTCCTCGATGTTTTTTAATCTATACAGGGTGTAACGGAAAGGGTATATACATACAAACAGGGTGAATAGAGTGTTTAATAACGAGTCTTTCCTCAAAATTTCAGCTTCCTACTAACAACTTTGAAACTTCACGGTATTATTTAATATCGACAGATTATTAAATGCAAAATCATAACAAACGTGTCACCGCACTATGAGGGTCATTGTCCTGTCCGGCAAGGTTCAAGTATATCTATCTCTCCGGGTTCTGCGCGCCTAGTACAGAGTTACAGACCCATCGAACCGACGAAGGCGCAAAGGCGCGGGCGGCGGCGCGACTGTCGGCAGAATCAAACATGCAACCAATTGATGATTTTGTACATAATATCTCTTCCTGACTCTGTGCGCCTAGTACACGCGTACGCGTACCGCAGGTGGCGTGCGGCGGCAGTGTGATCAAACTTAAATAATTATTTGTTGTTAATAGTAATTAGTAAACTGTAACAGCACGTAATTCTATTTGTTTATCAATTTACGGGCGTGATGAGATACAGACTCGATGTTGAGGAAAACGTAATAATTGCGTTAAAAATAAGAATAACTTTGATAAGTGTTATGTATGCATAAAGTAACTCACAGTTTAAAGGGCTGGTTCAAAATGCTGGTATTGGCGTTGTACGCACAAGGCCGCACCCTCCTTCAGATGCCGTTGAACATTACGAACATTAACTATCCTAAAGGCGGCACTTATTGGCACTTCCATCTCGTCCACTGTATCACACATTCACACGGCACTGCGTAGTGCGTACACTTTGTTTTCAATTTACCCCCACAAAAAAAAAACCAGTGGCGGCGTTAGGCCTGGTGATCGTGGAGGCCAAGGCACCCTCGTACTACCGCGGCCAATCCATTGGGATCCGCGCGTCGAGGTAGTTCCGAACATCACGTGCAAAGTATGCCGGTGCTCCATCATGCTGGAAGATACAGCTCTCGGGCAGCTCGCAGATAACCATTCGTTGCTCGAACACACATCATCATTTCATAATACACGCTATTACTTATTGGTGAGGGTGACGATATTTTCACGACAATTCACAAAGATCACAGGCCTCCGCGACAATATCACAACTTTACACCGACACGGATAGAGAGCGACTGATTGAGTGATTGCACACTAAAACTTCACTTAAAAGTTCGGACATCCTACTATCCTAGTACTAAGGTAACTAACCCAATTACTGTACTTGTCATTTTTATTTTTTATCAATCCCGCAACACAGTGTAGTAGTATGAGATCCTGTGGTGGCACATTAAAACATCGTACGTACCATTTACGAAAAAAAACTTAATATTTACTTTCTTTGAATAAATTGACTGATCAACAGATGACTAAATTTTACTATAACATAATACTACGTTAACGTGCGTAAACGTGCCAATAAACGTAACTGATTAATCCACTTGTATCAGTATTATGAGGTATTAAATGTGATGAAAAAGTAAATCCTAGTTGCTTACCTGGTGACTTCAAATTAGGGATAATCAAAAAAAATAAATGAGTTTCACCGTTTCACGATCTCAATCACAAGTAGGTATTAAAAAAAACATGTACCTACGTGCAACGTGCATGTACGTACGATGCCAGGTATCAATGTGAAAAAAAAATGTCACAAATCACAAAAATCGTAAAAAATAAGCGACGCGGCGATGTGCCAACCGACAACTATGTGATTTACCCTAAACATCTTTGTGTGTTTACACACACAAAGATGGTTCCTATCCTTTGTTATCCTACAATAAACTGCATAGTACCTACGTAATTCTTGTACAGAAATTAGGGTTCAGTATTATGGTTGTGTATGATTAGCGCTGTCAGGATAGGAGGACAACTTCCGTTGCTCATGAAGTCCTAGTACTTTTAATAACTTCTCTTGCGTAATTAGAGGCATTGGTTTTCGGTTACTGGAAATAAATCAAAATTCAAAGACGCCACGCACGCGCTCTTTGTAGGTAGCCGATCGTTTCGCTCCGGTATCGAGAAGTAAACAAAGTGTCGCGTGACAAATACATCAAATATTGAAGGTCTGTATTAAACATTTCGCATTTTATTTGGTTTTATTTTACAAGTTGTGTTAAGAAGTAATTACTGACTTACCTACACACTGAGTTTATGAATGTCTAATAAAATAAAATTAGGTACTGAACCCTTTGGTAATATTTGTACCAGGAGGCACATGAGTTGCGTTAGAAAGTAATTTAGGGTTCATTTTAACATTAAATAAATCGTTTTTGTATTGGATTAGTAGGTACTACGGTACTTTGTAGTTTCCTAATTTTTGTACTTTCAATTATTTGCCCGAAAGTGTTAAAAACAAATAAAAGATGGTGCTTAAAGCTGATTACAAGAAAGTTGTTATTAATGCTAAGGTAACAACACACGAGAGGTGTGTTGTTACCTAACCTAACCCTTCGAGAACGAGAATTACAGAAGTGATGTTATGTTAGAACAATGGTCTAGAACTTTTCGCTAAAATACTATTTATCTGATATTTTAAGTATGATTTTATGGAAAAAATATTCTCCCATTGTACCTATTATCAGTTACTTATGTTAGTTTCTTTAACAACAAACAACTAACAGTTGCTTAAGCTGCAATAAGGATCTTGCGGTAGGTAACTTGTATCCTACTTTTTTGTTACGGTGAGCTTTGAAGTAAAACAAACATGCGGAACCCATTTTGCGAAATGTACCAGGAGATACAACTCCTTCACGGAATTGTTACTGTACAGAATAGGTCGTTGACACCGATCAGCTGATTCGGTGTAGTGATGTGTAGAATTAAATAAAAAATGTTTTATTTTTCTAGATAATTGTGTCTCAATTTTACAATTATGTATGTATATGTATAAAAACGTTGCCATGTCGTTTCTTATCACCAAGAGAATCCGTGCCCTTCGGATGTATATACCCTTTCCGTTACACCCTGTATACTTTTGAGTGTGTGCCTATGGGTTTGCGAATCTGTGAGTTTGTAAGGTTGTAGGGAGTAATCTCAGGATCTACCTACTGAACCGATTTTGAATAATGAAAAAGAACAAACCCTTTCACCATTAGAAAGCTACATTATTTGTGTGTCTAAGGCAATATTTTATTTTCAAAACTAAGACGTGGAGGGGACGATAAAGTACGAAATTCCACACGGACGAAGTCGCGGGCGCAAGCTAGTGAACGGCCAGTGCAGCAGGTCAGCGCCCTTTACGCGTAGTATCCATGAATTTATGGACGGTGTCGGACAGAAACTTTCTTACATTTTTGAATGAAAATAACGTTTATTTATTTTTAAATTCAGATAAACATTGTTATAATTAAGTCAACTACCTATGGTTTGCCAATACAAGTCATTTTAATTTAAACAATTCTTGAGCCTATATTCCAAGCGTGACAACTGTTTTTATTAGTTTTTTTAATTTAGTTATTTTATTCAGTTTTCAATTGTTAGGACCAGCACTACCCTCCTATTCATAAAATTCATTCTGAAAGTAGGTAAAATGTAAGTAATTAAATTACTCTCCGATTTAAAAAAAAAAATTGGCACCTATCCTCAATGTATGATACCTATCGCCAAGATGTTTTGAATAAATAGAGGTATCACCATGTGTAGGATATTGTGGCTGTGCGCATGGTTTTGAAGATACCTATTTGATATTTTTAACCTAACTCCATTTTTTTTATTATGTGTTTTAAAAATAGATACACAGAGTCCAATGATTTAATATTTCATAGTGAATTATAATAATGGTCAAGGAATCCATTTCCAGCCAAAAAACCCGACTTTCAAAAAAGCAAACGAAGTTCTATGAAACTCAAAATCCGGACCACAGTGCGGCGCCTTGTTGCCTTACTATTTTTATTTAGTTATTATTATGCGCACTGTGGTCCGCCGCACGGGTGCAAGTATCCCCCCACCTACATGCAGCTCAAGTTTATTAGGTAATCAATGGTAACACAAAAAAAAAGCTTTTCGAGAAGTTAACCTCTTCAAAGGCTTAAGTTATTGAAGGGGTTAACCCCTTCATGTGGTTACCTTAATAAAGGTGTTAACCATTTCGCTGGGTATCGAGATGTAACTCGAACAAAAGGTAACACTGCGATATGAGTTAACCCATGTACGGGTTACCAAAGGGTTAACTCTTAAGCGGGGTTGTTGTCCGGTCCCTGATAACAGCAAATTATTCGCGATTGCTATAGTCAGAGGTCTATGCCGAGTTTTTGGATTTCCATAACATAACATTACGCCTTTCTATTTTAAAAGGGGCTCGGCAGAGATCATGTACAGATTAATGTTTAGAAAGAACTTATTTAGCAATTGTTAACGAATTTCAATGATTCTTTAAGTACAAGGTGAGTTAACAATACATTGCCGCATCAAAGTAATGTCTAGTGAAAATTTAAAATACTAGTTTATTTTAACTACAGTTTAATCAAAATAATTATTTTGTTTTTCATAAACAAATGAATGTTGATTCACGAACTAAATAACCAAGCTACAGTAACAGTACAATGACTCGCATGAATATGCCATCACAATACACACAATGTATATAATGTCTCAAACACAGTGCAACCTACACAGACACACCCCACTACGGCAACAATATTACTGTCTATTTTGAACTAGGTGGCAGGGGTCAGATTAGCACTAGCTGGTGCCTTTCTTTCCCTTAATCATGGAAGGATTGCGAGACTGTAAATACAATGTTTGCCCGTATTGTCACTAGAGTCTAGCGCGTGTCGCCGGCGACGGGTTGCGTGGCCGTGTGCTCGCGCGGCTCGGCCCTGTCGTGCGACTCGGCCCTGTCGTGCGACTCGGCTCTGTCGTGCGACTCGGCCGGCTCGGGCTTGGCGTCGCTGCCGGCTGCGTCCATGGCGGCGGCGAGCTCGTCGTCGTCGTCTTTGCCATACAGGTCGGGGTAGTGCGACATGCACTCCTGCATCACGCTGAACTTCTCGTAGCAGTCGCTACCTTTGGGCTCCGCATCACTGTAACATTTATTTTAAAGAATCTTCATTCAAGAACATTGGATTTTTTTTATGTTTGTACACCGATTACTCCGAGATGATGATGATGATGAATGATCCGATTTACGTGATTCTTGTTTTGTTCGATGCGGAATAGCTGCCATTTGGTCCCATAAAAATAATAGTTTGACCCAGTAAAATAACTCTAAATTCGGAATCGGAAGTCGGTGGCCAATCATGAATGAGACAAAACCACCAAAGCCACAGACTTCCTAATTTAGAGTTATTTTACACCGGTTAGTGTTTTTTGAAGTTGGTTGTATTTTTTGTAAAAAAGTTTTAATGTTATAAAATATACCATTAAACAGTAAAAAATCAAGCTTTTTTTTAAACAATATTTCAGATACCTACCTCAAATTGTCATGTATTAAGAATTATTAATATTATAAGTTTTACACACGTTTTCCTTATTTAATTAGGACAAATTCTCACAGTTGTTTACTCCAATCATCGTATTATAAATTTATTTGGACGCTGTAACTGCTCGTGGTTATGCCTTTTATTGTTTGGTTGGTTCGCTAATCTCAGGAACTACCGGTTCGAATTGAAAAAATCTTCTTGCGTTGGATAGTCCATTTATCGAAGAGGGCTATAGGCTATTGCTATGACCAACAGCAGCGGAGCAGCAACAAGAAATGTTGCAAGCGGGTAAAAAGCTTCCGTTGTGTGCCGTGCGTAAACGGTTTAAATTACGCAACAATCAAGTAGGTATTACGAAATTATTTCTCTTTAAAAGTTCTAAAAATAAGTCCTCGACAGCATATGTCTATCCCTTAAGGTTAACTCACTATACCCATTTTTATGGAAATCAAAGTTCTAAAATAATGTATTAGGCTCAGACCAATAAATTAAATTGGTCTGAGGTATTAGGTATTTGCGAGGAAGTTTTTATTAACATGGTATTAATCCTTATCCAAATAAATACCTAAGTACGTTAATTATCACAAGTATTTCATTTTGAACAAAATTACCACTGACATTATTTGATTTCAATTAATATCTTGAGAGATATCATAGTTTTTACTCCGCAACAAAATATTATACCTACCCACACAGTGCGCGGGCGGTGCGTGAGGAGGAATATAGACTACTAATTATTATAGATATACATGCCCAGTATACATAATATTATGACATAAATCCACTTATTTGTATAAGACCCCAGTACTTTAACCGAGTAATTTTTCATTAATAATTCTGTTCTTGTGTCATTTTTAGTTCCACTCATTGCTTATAGCATACATTATATTTATACCATGCACATTAGCCAAGCTATCACAATTTAAGTTTAGCAAGTCGGAAAAGGGTACGTATGTGTATACAGCACAAGCAGGCGATGCGATGCGATGCGATATCAAAACTTCACGCGAACGAAGTCGTGGGCAGCAGCTAGTAATTTATATTATGACATATTATTATGTCATTAAAATGAAGTCATTTTAGAAAGTACGATTACATTATTTCAGCTTGATATAGGGATACAAATACGTAAGTAAGATTAAGAATATTTTTGTCAAATTTTATGTATAAGTATAGATAGATATATATTTTATATAGGTGGTTAATAGGTTTATGGACTTTTTAATCTGAAAAAATGTAAAACTTGAACTGATGTGACAAATGTTTTTTATGGTTTAATGGCTTTATTTTTCATCAGATTATATGGGACAAATTGAGTATAATATGAAACTGAAATAAAAAAGAATTGTCATATTCTTACTTACACCTTTATCGCACTAGGGGTGCAAAGTGTTTCTTTATGTTTTTACTTAACCTTTCGATCGTGTCAATTAGAGCCACCAGATGACAGCGCGGACATCGGTGTCCTCTTTGGTTTAATAAATTAAATAAATTGGTAACTGTCTGTCAGCAAAACTAATCTTTTTACGTTTAAGTGCTATGTAATCCTTTTAGTGACAAATTGACCCAAATCCTGTACTAGTGTTATCTTATTTTGTAGTATGTGTTTAGCAAGCAACTCATTGGTGTCCCTTAGGTATACAAATAATAATAGTAATGTGTGGCTCAGAACTTGCTCACATCATCACTTAGGCCAGAAAACTAGTTGATGAATATTGAGACTGTATGTTTATTATTAGTTATATTAGCAACCTACAACTTACATTTTTTTTAATATATTAATGAAACTGAATACAAGATATTTCTGCAGTTGGAACTTCAGAAACATCACCAACTATACAATACTGTATTAAATAAATATGCAAATACAAGGAAATGGCATTTAAAGCCCAAAAAAAGTGTCTACGTGCAGTATGCATGATAAAAACCACAGAAAGTTGCAAACCCTATTTTATTCATCTCAAATTATTGACTCTACCCTCTCTATATATTTATGAAGTTGCCGTATTTATCAAAACTAATCAAAGTTACTTTGAAACCCTAGGTATCTACATCACAACATCAAGGTGAATTAAAGTCAAAAACTCATCAAACCTCACTATTTTCAAAAAGTTTTCTAGGAATGGCTCCAAAAATATTTAACAAACTACCCAAATTTATAACATCCTCAAAAAACCTATATTTTCAAAAAAAGACTTCATAATTACCTTATACAGAAAGCATATTACTGCGTAAATGATTACCTAGAAGATAAATAAGACCCCAACAAATGCCCCATTTTCCTTTATTATCGATTATTTTACATTTTATTGTTATTATTTTATGTTTTATAGCTATTTATTATTTGATGTATGTTTTATTTTGTATTTTTTAAACTTGGCCTAGACATTTAAGTACGTAGAATAAGTGTTTTTCATCTGTAAAGGAAATATTTTGTACGCCTTGCAAGGCAGCGCATAGCGATACTCCTAATATAATATTTAACACCATGTAATTATACATTATACCTATGTGTCAAAAATAAATATATTTGAATTTGAATTTGAATTTGTCTATGAGTAAAACAGGTGTGTAACATCTACATGGTCATACATTGACAAACAGATATAACAAAACTATATAATGGGTTCTTTTTTCTCTTTAATTTGGATGTGCAGTTTTTGTTAAAAAAATACAATCTATTTTATATATAAAAGTAATCTGGGTATTGAAAAGTAAGCTGTAGGTACTAATAATAGTTACCTGTAATGGAAGCAAGAGAATGCTTCTCTGAACTGAGAACCGCACGGGCCCGTAGCCATGCCACCTAGACACGGACATCCCCAGTTGATGGAGCCATCCGCCAGGATGAGTCCAGGAGCAGGCTCTGGTTCTGGCAGGATCACCTTGCTGGGAGTAGCTAATTCCTCTCGGGTAGCTATGATCACAATATCCTTACCATCCATACCCGAAGACAGCACCGACCGGGTTGCCATGTCTATACACAAACAACTGTCTGTAGTTATAATGCATATCTCAAAATTACAGATAAACAATGTTACCATGAAATGTTATTATCAGAACAGTGTGCATTTAAGTACAGTTGGTGGATGGAGTGGGTGTTCACCTTGTCAAGTACAGAGATGTTACTCGGCCACAGGGTTACTTAGGTACTGATTCTCAGTCCACCTAGTGTACACGGATTACATAATGGTGGCGGCAAGTGGATCTTACTGTGCGTGGTGTTGCCGAGTATCAGAGCAGCGCCTGCAGCGCGGACGCGTGGCTCGTGACGCGCAGACCGTCGCCACTCAGCGCCAGCGCGGCCCGCACGCGGCGGAGCTGGCTTGCACGAACTCGGACCAGCGCGCGTCCACCGCCCGCTACCAGCACGTCAACACACAGAGAGCCGGCGCCACAATCCCCAAACACACTTTTAGCCGCTTCTTCAATGGCTCTACGCACTGACAGTCGGTTCAGCTCCACACTACACCTGAATACAAATATTTACAGTACACTGATTACCTGGTCAGGTTTTGGTTATTCCTTGAGCTTGTATATTACGCAATGTTATACGAATGCTACTCACGCTAGCTCCAAGTAAAAATATCGTGAGCTCATCAAAATCTTAGAGAATAAAATAATTACAACTTAATACTTATAATGTCTTTTAAATCTGTCTCACTGGAGTGGATTATGTGGATTTTATTTAAGAATTATTAATCAAAACTCAAAATAATTAAAAATTTCGTTTCTATCAGAGGTTATAATATTATAATGTTGTGACTTGTGACAGGTTGTCAGTGTTGCCGTTTATGAAAAAAGAAAGTCTCTAACCTCAATGTAATAATCCCTAGATTTTGAAAAAAAAAACGAATAAAAAATTCGCTAGAAGTCGCTAAATATTTCAAAATATTCGATGGTAACAAAATATAGTGTTATTAAAAGAATATTTGTATGATCAAGTATTTAATCATAATAATCAAATCTCTAATAGGTCTAAACAAGCAAAAATTTCGTTATCTATTGCGTCATTTTCGACTTCGATAACTTCTAATGGCGCTAAAGCAGCAGAAGTTAATGGTTCCACTGCAGAAGTACTTGGTTTTTTAATAGTTTTAGTGATTTTGGTCAGGACATCATCTGGCATGACATAGCCATGGCAATTTTGTATTAAATTCTTTAACTGATTCCTTAATAGGAAGTATGGAGTTTAAAGTGGTTAAAGCCAGCCTGTTCCTCAGTTTGTCCTTTGTGATGGTACGTATTATTAAAACCTGCAGCATTCTTGTATTTTAATCATAGAAATCTATGATTTTAATACATGAGTCCAAAATTGTACAGTATCTGTAACCATGATGTCCCATGTCGTCATTTAACGCATGTCGTGGCAGCCTTTAATTAAAGCAACACTAGTAAATTAAAAAAAATAATGTAAACTTATAACCCCCGACGCAAAAAGAGGGGTGTTATAAGTTTCACCGCTATGTGTGTGTGTCTGTCTGTCTGTCTGTCTGTCTGTGGCACCGTAGCGCCCAAACGGGTGAACCGATTTAAATGCGGTTTTTTTAAATTTGAAAGCAGGGTTTCTTGAGATGGCTCTTAGACATAATTTATTAAAATCGGTTCAGCCGTTTCAAGGTTATCAGCTCTTTTGTGTTAGCTACCGTTGCTATTTTAGACTCCTATGGGTATTAACTTTACTTACAAACATATGTGTGTCTTAAAATTTCAAACACTCATGTGTGTAATATTAATAAGTAACATTATGGTGTATTTGGTCTGATACAGCCAGGATATCTAGCAGACTAATACACTTTTGGGAAAATAACAGCAGATATGTCGTGTTTGGATTCATTTTAACCAGCTTTTGATTCTGCACACAATGCACTGATGGCAACTAGATGAGCTGATGCTGCAGCCAGGCTATCCAGCACACCAGTAGGTAGACTCTTGACAAAATAATAGCAGATATGTCGTGTTTGGATTCATTTCAACCAGCATTTGATTCTAAACACAATGCCCTGATGGCAACAGGATGACCTGATGCTGCAGTCAGGCTATCCAGCACACCAGTAGGTAGACTCTTGACAAAATAATAGCAGATATGTCGTGTTTGGATTCATTTCAACCAGCGTTTGATTCTGCACACAATGCCCAGATGGCAACAGGATGAGCTGATGCTGCAGTCAGGCTATCCAGCACACCTTATGTAGACTCTTGACAAAATAAAAGCAGATATGTCGTGTTTGGATTAATTGCAACCAGCATTTGATTCTAAACACAATGCACGGATGGGAACAGGGTGAGCTGATGCTGCAGCCGGGCTATCCAGCACACCAGTAGGTAGACTCTTGACAAAATAATAGCAGATATGTCGTGTTTGGATTCGTTTTAACCAGCATTTGACTCTACATACAATTCACTGTAAAATTCTGATACTTAACTGTAAACTCTATAAAACAAAATTAATGCGTTTAAAAATTTTAAAATAAAAATTAAATTTAAAATTTTAAAAACCCCCACCGCTAAAAAGTAAAACATTTAAAAAGTTAAAAATAATACTTTAGCCATGAAATTTTACGTAACGTCGGAGTACCGTTAAAATTAGTACCTAAACACCTACAAGTACTAGGAACATTCCTTACTAGGTACCCCGACGTGAAGTAAAATTTCATGGCGAAAGTATTATTTTTAACTTTTTAAAGGTTTTATTTTTTTGCGGTGAGGGTTTTTTAAATTTTTAATTTAATTTTTTTCTTAAGACTTTACAACAGAGTTTTGTACTTCTATGGCCTTGAGCTTCAATTCTTGGTAATATACTGCCATTTGTGATACGCCATGTCCCACTTTGCGCGATAAGGTAAGCTAATATATCCTAAGCTTTTGCTCAGAGATCAGTTTACCTTCCTGTGCAATGGTACAGACTTCGTTCAGGTATCTATCAATGGAGTTCAACCAATTACTTATTTCGCTGATGTCCACTGCCTCAATTCTTCCTTGAGCCGCATGGTGGGGCGTTTGAGGTTTGCTTGCAGGGCTGCAAGGAGGGATACTTCGAGGGCTGCTTTCAATATTTGACATACTTAGTTTTTATATGCGCATAATAAATAAATAAATAAATAAATATTCCACAACTTTTCACACAACGCCATTTAGTCCCAAGTTAAGCTTGAGAGCTTGTGTTAGGTATGGGTACTAAATAGCTGATAAACATACTTATATATTTCTAAATACATACATCCTGTCGAATACATTTCATTTTTGTTTCTCGTACTCTCCTCTGGGTTTTCCGCGAAGAAATTTTGTATGCGTTCCTGAAGGTCATCTGGCACCTGCTGGTTGCCACGCCCCTGAGCATGAGCCGGCACGGTGAACTGGCCGTAGGTACATACACTCACGCAATAGAAAAGACAGAAAATACAACAGACAGTCTTATTGGTTCACTGCAGTAACCAAACTAACTAACTAGGGGGTGCTAGTATGCTTGCCGTGACAAACTTCGGATTATGACGAGACGAAAGTATCATTATGTAAAAAATATCGTATTACAGAGAGACGAACTTCGTATTTATAAAGTGACGAACTTCGTATTGCAGCGAGACGAAATTCGGAATCTTATCTTATATACATATAATAATTGAGAATTTTCAAGAAAAAATAAGTGGGTTTTGTTAGAAAAAAGTAACTGGTGACAAAAAGTGACTTATTAGAATTTTTGTCTGTTTGTCTGTTTGTCTGTATGTATGTCCGGGGTAAACTCAAAAAGTACTGCATGGATTTACTTGAAATTTTGCATGAATATTACTAAGAGGTCGGGTCAACACATAGGCTATATATTATCAAGCTTTCACCTACGGGGGAGGAGCAGTGAATCTTCATTCTTCTAACCCATTCTGTGGAAGCGTGTAATCAAAGGACGCATATTTAAATGTTGGTTTTGAGTAAGCTATGCTATTATCTAGCTTTACACTATAAAAACTTCGGCATTTAAGTAACTTTGGCAGAGACACATAGTTTAATGAATATTAGTAGTATAAAGACAATTTGGAATCAGCGCCATCTATGAGAATGTATAAAATTCAAATCAAGTAACACATGAACACTTTTTGAAAATTAATTTAAATTTTGTTCGTGTTGGTGAGGTTCGTAGTTAGTTCTTAAAATTAATAGATGGCATTTTTTTCATAAAAGTTGTATCGTATAGTTCGTTTTGACAAATTGAAGTTCCAACAAAACCCTCAAAATCTTGAGCAGAGTTCGGATCGTATCATATGGGAGGAGTGTACGATGGCCAAAAGGAAGGCAGTTGAGGCCGTGGACAAAACCCTGCAGGACATCCGCAGGAACAGAAATTTGAAGGGTGGTGTCACAATTCTGTTCAGTGGCGATTTCAGGCTAACGCTTCCCGTGGTGACGCGGAGATCGAGAGCTGACGTGGTGAATGCTCGGTGAAACGATCTTCGTTGTGGTCACAAGTTCGTACGCTGCGCTTGACCATTAATATAAGAGCTCGGCTCGGCGGCATTGCACGCGCTCAAGAATTGTCCGCTGTCCTTCTAAGTCTTGGCAAAGGCACTCTACCAGAAGAGAGAAGTCGACAGGCGGTGCTTTCAGCGTCTCTCGGTAGAGTGGTATCCAGCTTCGAAGAACTTTTTCGCTGTGTGTACGTGGACATCAGTCGTACCAGCAGAATTCGTGTGAGAGGGCCATTTTGGCGCCCAAAAATGATCATGCTGCAGCAATTAACGAATTCATTCTCTCGGACATTGAGGGGAATGAAGTGGTCTATACGTCGATTAGCACTGTCGTCGAGCAAGATGACGCCACACATTATACCGTGGAATTTTTAAACTCCCTGTCAGCAAGTTGACTTCCAGCGCATACCATCAAGCTGAATGAAGGTCGGCGTCCCGATTATGCTTTTTAGGAACAAATCTCCACCGAAGTTGTGTAACGGGTGGTGCCTTAAAGTCATCTCGCTCCACAGACACCATTGAGGTGGAAATTCTTAGGGGTTGTGGCGTCCCCAAGTAACACATCAAAGCAGCATAGCGGCCGACTTACAGCATTTCTGTATCGTTTTCGCATTTTGAGTTAGTTCTATAGTAGCATTACAAACGTGTATAGGGCTACTGCAATGCTTATTTGGGCACAAATTATACGGCTTTAGATCCTAAATAGGTTCACAACAGTTGTTTAATTGCATTACAGGCGCATTATATTAGCATTATTGTGGTCAAATAAGGTATCAATCGCTTTAAAGAAGCATTATTACGGTCAATGAAGTTGCCAATTGCATTACATGAGCATTATACTAGCAATATTATTGATAATTAAGATGTTAATTGCATTACAAAAGCATTAGACTAGCATAAGAATGTAGTAAAAGAATGATTGGAGTTATTTAAGTGTTCACAGTTAGAACTTAAATAAATCCTAAATCATTGCAAAAACATCTCTAATACCACGGTACAAATGTTAAAATACAATTAACGTTGTAATTTAACGAAGACGGTCCAAACTGAATGAGTGACATATTTATTTGCAAAATTTATAATACTGGTTAAGTTTTTGACTCTTGTTATTTCATACCTTCAAATATTACTGCGCCATTTAGTTTACTGTAAATGTCTATACAAGTTTCATTGAAAATTTTCACGCGCCTTCGAAATTTTGTGGTTTTGATATAAAATGTTATTTATAGAAATGTGTGAAATAACCAAAACGATTGTGTATTCCCAGTTTATAACGAATTTTGCTTAATTACATTATAGTATTTGTTGGGCAGTATTAAATTAAGTTAAATCATTATTTTATAGGTCTTTTGCTTTTATAAAATAGGTCCGAATGATAATATTTTTTGGTTATAAAATATTTACAAAATGGTGCCGGTGTATAGCAACCTTGTGAGCCCTTAAAAAGGCTTATTAATACCGCCAGCAGTATAAATACTCACGTGTGAATAATTATTAAGCCAGAGGCCAGAGAGAAGACTTTTGATGAACTACTGTAGTGCCATTGTCTATAAAAAAGTTCTATATGGGTTCACCGGTATACCAGTAGACTTGATCTAGACTGAAATAGTGCCATTACTTGAACGCAATTTTGGGGTTCCTTGAGCATAACAATATACCCCATTTCAGATTATTTGTACAACTTGAAGAGTGGAAGGCTTTCTGCATAGCTATTCACAACCGTACGGCTATGTGTCGCAAATTGAATATGGCGCCCTCTAGCCGACATATAGTTATGTCCTAAAAAAAATATTTTTTTAATCTTAAAATGTCAACAGGTCGCAAAATGTCCACTTCTCACTTTGTCAACTTCTTAGAATGTCCACTTTTCTTAATGTCAATTTCTCAAATGACGATTTCGCACTATGACATCTTCGCTTAAAGTCAACCTCGACATTATGAGAAGTTGACAAAGTGAGAAGTGGACATTTTGCGACCGGTTGACATTTTGAGAAGTGGACAAAACGAGACGATACGTTTTAATCATGACGTGTTGGTTATCAAATGAAAGAACTTTATTAACACATTTCAAAAATATATGTATTGTCAGCGGTTGCTCACGGTTTTGCTTGCATACACCTGATACACCTGATAATTAAGAATAATTTCTATAAAATCCCGCCTCAGATTTGAACCATTACATATTTATGTATACCTAAGTTTGTTGTATTATCTTGGTAGGTACATGTAAAACAATGAAACTTAAACAAAAAAAAAATAAGCGGCTCTGCAAATGCTCTATCACAAAATTTTATAACACCAAAATAATTTACTTAAAAAATAAGTTTATTGGCCCTACTTGATTTTGGTGACCTACGGAACCTTCTTTAATATTGCTACAATTCACTTCACACGAATTGTTATTAGCGTATTAGAAAAGTTATACACACACGGATATGCAACACACACAGTTACATTAATAATATTTAATATCTAGAAGTACGTCCACCGTAATTGCTGTTGTTGTGTTGATCAGATACATATGTGCTTTTCCCCAAAATGGCCGACAAATGGTTTTACGAATACAGCAAAATGAATGTATATACAGCTTTACGCATTACAATAACTCACGTGTATTTGATTAAAGAGCTGTTAGCTGTACAATGGAACTCAGTTGATCTTTAAAAATGCAAGCATTACATTGATTCACGTTTATGCCGTTCAGCAGTACTAGGCTGTAACTAGGCACTAGAAACAGCTCAAAGCTGTATATCGGATTTACTGTGCATTATAATGGTACAAGTTTATGCTATTAGGCAGCATTAGACATTATTTTACTACTTAAAAATGCTATTATAGACCCTAAGGCACTATACACAGCTAAAAGTTGTATAGCGGATTTACGTGTCATTATAATGGTTTTCGGTTATGCTATTAAACAGCATTGAGCATTTCATTACTACTTAAAAATGCTATTGTAGATCCAAATGCACTAAAAACAGCTGAAAGCTATACAGCTGCGTTGTGGTTTGCTGCACTAAAACTAAAGGTATTACAAAAGCATTTTGATATGCCATTATCCAACCGTTTTACAGTGTAAAGCATCATAATGGTTTTGAAATGCTAATATAAAGCGTCAAGATGCTCGGTGAACTTACTTAAGGGTTTATACGGACCTTTAATTCTACATGAGTTTACTATTCGTTTCTTAAAATGCTTCCTGTGTTACTTATAGTAGGGTATATATTCCTGTGTTACTTATAGTAGGGTAAGGCAGTATTTATACAACGCATTCCCCCTTATACTTCATAGCTTCCCGATCCAGTTCGAGCGCGTACAGTTCCCCGTGAGTGTTTGCTTAGTGATGACAATTAATAAATCGCTGGAGCCGATACTCAGAGCAGCGGGTGTAGATCTCAGGACGAGTTGCTTCTCACACGGGCACCTGTACGTCGCTTGCTCCCGCGCCACCAGTCCTGACTATCTTTACATTTTGGCTCCTGGCAGTATAACTACCAACGTAGTTTACAGGGTGACCAACTTTGGGTAGTGACGTGACGAACTTTGGATTATGACGTGACGAACTTCAGATAATGACGTGACGAAATACGGATTATTGTGACGCTTCGGATTGTGATGAGACGAACTTCAGATAATGACGTGGCGAACTTCGGATTATGCTGTGACGAACTTCGAATTATGACGTGACAAACTTCATAATTTGCTGTGACGGAATTTGTATTATTATGTAAAAAAAATAGAATTACAGAGAGACGAGCTTCGTATTTATGAAGTGACGAACTTCGTATTGCAGCGAGACAAAATTCGTATTAAGGCGTGATATATTTCATATTATAGCGATACTAACTTCGTAATAAGACGTGACGAACTTCAGATTATGACGTGACGAACTTCGGATTATGACGTGACGAACTTCGGATAATGACGTGACGAATTTCGTATTATGCTGTGAAGAACTTCGGATAGTGACATGACGAACTTCGGATTATCGTGACAAACTTCGGATAGTGACGTGACGAACTTCGGATAATCACGTGACCAACATCGGATTATGCTGTGACAAACTTCAGATAGTGACATGACGAACTTCGGATTATTGTGACGAACTTTGGATAGTGACATGACAAACTTCGGATTGTGCTTTGACGAACTTTGGGTAGTGACGTGACAAATTTCGGATAATGACGTGACGAACTTTGGATTATGCTGTGACAAACTTCGGATAATGACGTGACGAACTTCGGATTATTGTGACGAACTTCGGATAGTGACGTGACGAACTTTGGATTATGCTGTGACAAACTTCGGATAATGACGTGATGAACTTCGGATTATTGTGACGTACTTCGGAGATAGTAACGTGACGAAATTCGGATTGTGCTGCGACGAACTTCGGATAATGACGTGACGACCTTCGGATTATGCTGTGAGAAACTTCGGATAGTGACATGACAAATTTCGGATTATGACGTGACGAACTTCGGATAGTGACGTGACGAAATTCGGATTATGCTGTGACGAACTTCGGATAATGACGTGACGATATTCGTATTTTGCTGTGACGAACTTCGAATTATGCCATGACGAACTTTGGATAGTTACGTGACAAACTTCGGATAATAATGTGACGAACTTCGGATAATTGTGACGAACTTCTGATAGTGACGTGACGGAATTCGGATTATATTGTGACGAACTTCGGATAGTGACGTGACGAACTTCGGATTGTGCTTTGACGAACTTTGGTTAGTGGCGTGACGAACTTCGGATTATGACGTGACGAACTTCGGATAATGACGTGACGAACTTCGGATTATTGTGACGAACTTCGGATAGTGACGTGACGAACTTCGGATTATTGTGACGAACTTCGGATAGTGACGTGACGAACTTTGGATAATGCTGTGACAAACTTCAGATAATGACGTGATGAACTTCGGATTATTGTGACGAACTTCGGATAGTGACGTAGCGAACTTTGGATTATGCTGTGACAAACTTCGGATAATGACGTGACGAACTTCGGATTATGCTGTAACGAATTTCGGAAAATGACGTGACGAACTTCGGATTATTGTGACGAACTTCGGATAGTGACGTGGCGAACTTGGGATTATTGTGACGAACTTCGGATAGTGACATGACGAACATCGGATTATGCTGTGACGTACTTTGGTTAGTGACGTGACGAGCTTCGGATTATGACGTGACGAACTTCGGATAATAACGTGACGAAATTCGGATTATTGTGACGAACTTCGGATAGTGACGTTACGAACTTCGGATAATGACGTGACAAATTTCGGATTATTGTGACGAACTTCGGATAGTGACGTGACGAAATTCGGATTGTGCTTTGACGAACTTTGGGTAGTGACGTGACGAACTTCGGATTATGACGTGACAAACTTCGGATAATGACGTGACGAACTTCGGATTATTGAAACGAACTTCGGATAGTGACGTAACGAACTTTGGATTATGCTGTGACAAACTTCGGATAATGACGTAACGAACTTCAGATTATTGTGACGAACTTCGGATAGTGACGTAGCGAACTTTGGATTATGCTGTGACAAACTTCGGATAATGACGTGATGAACTTCGGATTGTGCTTTGACGAACTTTTGGTAGTGACGTGTTGAACTTCGGATTATGACGTGACGAACTTCGGATAATGACGTGACGAACTTCGGATTACTGTGACGAACTTCGGATAGTGACGTGACTAACTTTGGATTATGCTGTGACAAACTTCGGATAATGACGTGACGAACTTTGGATTATTGTGACGAACTTCGGATAATGACGTGTCGGAATTTGGATTATTGTGACGAACTTCGGATAGTGACGTGACAAACTTCGGATTGTGCTTTGACGAACTTTGGGTAGTGACGTGACGAACTTCGGATTATGACGTGACGAACTTCGGATAATGACGTGACGAACTTCGGATTATTGTGACGAACTTCGGATAGTGACTTGACGAACTTTGGATTATGCTGTGACAAACTTCGGATAATGACGTGACGAACTTCGGATTATTGTGACGAACTTCGGATAGTGACGTGACGAACTTTGGATTATGCTGTGACAAACTTCGGATAATGACGTGACGAACTTCGGATTATGCTGTAACGAATTTCGTAAAATGACGTGACGAACTTCGGATTATGCTGTGACGAAATTCGGAGAATGAGAACTTCGGATTATGCTGTGACGAACTTCGGATAGTGACATGACGAACTTCGGAAAATATTGTGACGAAATTCGTATTGTGCTGTGACAAACTTTGGATAATTGTGACGAACATCGAAAAGTGACGTGACGAAATTTGGATTATGCTGTGACGAACTTCGGATAATGACGTGACGAACTTCGGATTGTGCTGTGACGAACTTTGGGTAGTGACGTGACGAACTTCGGAATATGACGTGACGAACTTCGGATTACTGTGATGAACTTCGGATAATGACGTGACGAAATTCGGATTATTGTGACGAACTTCGGATAGTGACGTTACGAACTTCGGATAATGACGTGACAAACTTCGGATTACTGTGACGAACTTCGGATAGTGACGTGACGAAATTTGGATTATTGTGACGAACTTCGGACAGTGACGTGACGAAATTTGGATTATTGTGACGAACTTCGAAAACTGACGTGACGAAATTCGGATTATTGTAACGAACTTCGGACAGTGACGTAGCGAACTTTGGATTATGCTGTGACAAACTTCGGATAATGACGTGACGAACTTCGGATTATGCTGTAACGAATTTCGGAAAATGACGTGACGAACTTCGGATTATTGTGACGAACTTCGGATAGTGACGTGGCGAACTTGGGATTATTGTGACGAACTTCGGATAGTGACATGACGAACATCGGATTATGCTGTGACGTACTTTGGTTAGTGACGTGACGAGCTTCGGATTATGACGTGACGAACTTCGGATAATAACGTGACGAAATTCGGATTATTGTGACGAACTTCGGATAGTGACGTTACGAACTTCGGATAATGACGTGACAAATTTCGGATTATTGTGACGAACTTCGGATAGTGACGTGACGAAATTCGGATTGTGCTTTGACGAACTTTGGGTAGTGACGTGACGAACTTCGGATTATGAGGTGACGAACTTCGGATAATGACGTGACGAACTTCGGATTATTGAAACGAACTTCGGATAGTGACGTAACGAACTTTGGATTATGCTGTGACAAACTTCGGATAATGACGTAACGAACTTCAGATTATTGTGACGAACTTCGGATAGTGACGTAGCGAACTTTGGATTATGCTGTGACAAACTTCGGATAATGACGTGATGAACTTCGGATTGTGCTTTGACGAACTTTTGGTAGTGACGTGTTGAACTTCGGATTATGACGTGACGAACTTCGGATAATGACGTGACGAACTTCGGATTACTGTGACGAACTTCGGATAGTGACGTGACTAACTTTGGATTATGCTGTGACAAACTTCGGATAATGACGTGACGAACTTTGGATTATTGTGACGAACTTCGGATAATGACGTGTCGGAATTTGGATTATTGTGACGAACTTCGGATAGTGACGTGACAAACTTCGGATTGTGCTTTGACGAACTTTGGGTAGTGACGTGACGAACTTCGGATTATGACGTGACGAACTTCGGATAATGACGTGACGAACTTCGGATTATTGTGACGAACTTCGGATAGTGACTTGACGAACTTTGGATTATGCTGTGACAAACTTCGGATAATGACGTGACGAACTTCGGATTATTGTGACGAACTTCGGATAGTGACGTGACGAACTTTGGATTATGCTGTGACAAACTTCGGATAATGACGTGACGAACTTCGGATTATGCTGTAACGAATTTCGGAAAATGACGTGACGAACTTCGGATTATTGTGACGAACTTCGGATAGTGACGTGGCGAACTTGGGATTATTGTGACGAACTTCGGATAGTGACATGACGAACATCGGATTATGCTGTGACGTACTTTGGTTAGTGACGTGACGAGCTTCGGATTATGACGTGACGAACTTCGGATAATAACGTGACGAAATTCGGATTATTGTGACGAACTTCGGATAGTGACGTTACGAACTTCGGATAATGACGTGACAAATTTCGGATTATTGTGACGAACTTCGGATAGTGACGTGACGAAATTCGGATTGTGCTTTGACGAACTTTGGGTAGTGACGTGACGAACTTCGGATTATGACGTGACGAACTTCGGATAATGACGTGACGAACTTCGGATTATTGAAACGAACTTTGGATAGTGACGTAACGAACTTTGGATTATGCTGTGACAAACTTCGGATAATGACGTAACGAACTTCAGATTATTGTGACGAACTTCGGATAGTGACGTAGCGAACTTTGGATTATGCTGTGACAAACTTCGGATAATGACGTGATGAACTTCGGATTGTGCTTTGACGAACTTTTGGTAGTGACGTGTTGAACTTCTGATTATGACGTGACGAACTTCGGATAATGACGTGACGAACTTCGGATTACTGTGACGAACTTCGGATAGTGACGTGACTAACTTTGGATTATGCTGTGACAAACTTCGGATAATGACGTGACGAACTTTGGATTATTGTGACGAACTTCGGATAATGACGTGTCGGAATTTGGATTATTGTGACGAACTTCGGATAGTGACGTGACAAACTTCGGATTGTGCTTTGACGAACTTTGGGTAGTGACGTGACGAACTTCGGATTATGACGTGATGAACTTCGGATAATGACGTGACGAACTTCGGATTATTGTGACGAACTTCGGATAGTGACTTGACGAACTTTGGATTATGCTGTGACAAACTTCGGATAATGACGTGACGAACTTCGGATTATTGTGACGAACTTCGGATAGTGACGTGACGAACTTTGGATTATGCTGTGACAAACTTCGGATAATGACGTGACGAACTTCGGATTATGCTGTAACGAATTTCGTAAAATGACGTGACGAACTTCGGATTATGCTGTGACGAAATTCGGAGAATGAGAACTTCGGATTATGCTGTGACGAACTTCGGATAGTGACATGACGAACTTCGGAAAATATTGTGACGAAATTCGGATTGTGCTGTGACAAACTTTGGATAATTGTGACGAACATCGAAAAGTGACGTGACGAAATTTGGATTATGCTGTGACGAACTTCGGATAATGACGTGACGAACTTCGGATTGTGCTGTGACGAACTTTGGGTAGTGACGTGACGAACTTCGGATTATGACGTGACGAACTTCGGATTACTGTGATGAACTTCGGATAATGACGTGACGAAATTCGGATTATTGTGACGAACTTCGGATAGTGACGTTACGAACTTCGGATAATGACGTGACAAACTTCGGATTACTGTGACGAACTTCGGATAGTGACGTGACGAAATTTGGATTATTGTGACGAACTTCGGACAGTGACGTGACGAAATTTGGATTATTGTGACGAACTTCGAAAACTGACGTGACGAAATTCGGATTATTGTAACGAACTTCGGACAGTGACGTAGCGAACTTTGGATTATGCTGTGACAAACTTCGGATAATGACGTGACGAACTTCGGATTATGCTGTGACAAACTTCGGATATTGATTCGGGATTGATTGAGCAGTTTCATTCGGCACAAGCCGCTTTACGCCGCTTAAATATAAAAGATATGTCAGATTTTATAATAACTGATATTGCACTCAGTAAGCTAGATAAAGACGTCGTTAACCTTTTCGAACAATCGCATAGGCATATTGCAATACCTACTTTCGATCATCTTTCGCTATTTCTGAAAGAACAAAGTAAAATAATAACGCTTTGTAATCACTCTAATCCCTCTAAAGTTCGTAATAATAATAACGAAAATAAATCCTCATTTAAACCTAGAAACAGCCAAGCCGTTGCGAGTACTACCCAGGACACCCCAGTGCGTTCCTGCAAGATATGTGGATCCCCTGATTCACATCCACTTTATAGGTGTTCTCATTTTATGAATCAAAACGCAAAAGATAGATTAGATCTTGTAAACAAACATAAGTTTTGTCATAATTGTTTAGGATTTCATAATATTAAAATGTGCAACTCATCAAATACATGTTCGATTTGCCACCATAAACATCATTCACTAATACATCTAGGTAACTTTAACAATTCCAACAATCGGGTAGATGAACATGGTTCTGCGCCATACGCACTTAGCGCACCGCCATCCACGTCGGTTGCGAACGGCGCACCCGCGCCCCCGCATACTGCCGCTCCCGCGACACTCGATTCGCCACCCGTGTCGGCAGGTGATAACGTTGCGCGCGAAAATTCAAACGCTCCTTATTTATCAATGACTTCGGCTACTTCGTGCGTTGAAAATAATACAACTGTTTTGTTACCTACCGCTTCCGTATACGCTTATAATAATAATAAACCTTATACTCTCCGCGTTTTACTTGATACAGGCTCAATGAGTAATTTTATTACAAAGGCTTGCTGTGAACGCTTAAACTTAGAAATTACTCCTAACAAATCTTCTATTTTCGGTCTAAGTCACTCAAAAATACCCTCGATTGGTACTACAACATTTAAAATATTTTCCCGCTTTGATCATCGCTGTTATTATACAATTCACGCTCGGGTTTTAGATCGTATTACTGACGTCTTGCCCAACATATCCATAGATATGACAAATCTTACTCCATTACGTAATTTACCTATGGCTGATGACGCGTTCCACGTTCCCGGTGAGATAGATTGCCTCCTAGGCAATGAACTTTTCCCGCTTTTGTTGGGAAGTGGAAAGGTAACTTTACCTGGCTCCTCGGTCGTTGCTGTAGAAACCACCCTTGGTTACATAGCCATGGGTCGGGCTGATTGTCAACCCCGCATAACTTCGCGCGCTCGCCCCGCTCAAATAAACAAAAATAAAAGCGAGCAAACTTTTCTGTGCGCTACTAGCACGCTTAGCTTAGACACGCTTACGCAACGCTTTTGGGAGCTGGAAAGCGTCCCTAATAAGATTCACATGAGTCCTGATGATCAGGCCTGTGAACAAATATTTAATTTAACTTACTCTCGCGATGAAACCGGTAGATACACAGTGCAGCTACCATTCAAGGCTCCGTGTACAGACTTAGGAAATTCGCACTCAACGGCGATGCGCCGCCTCATTAATTTAGAAAAAAAGTTAGATTCTGATCCCGAGATCAGAACTAATTATAACGCTACGCTTCAAGATTATCTTGACAAGGGTTATTTGGCCAAGGTCAACGATCCCTCTCTCAATATCCCGCAATAGTATATTCCGCATCGTGCTGTTTACCGCCCGGATAAACAGTCCAGTAAAACTAGCATCATGCTTGACGCTAGCTGTAAAACTAGCTCAGGTAAATCGCTTAATGATCTCCTTTATGTAGGTCCGAATCTACAAAGTAACATTTTCGATTTATTAAATTAATCTTCGCATGTTTTCCGTTGCTGTAGTTGCTGACATCGAAAAAATGTATTTTCAACTTAATCTTTCCGCTGATCATCACTCATTTCAACGCATTTTATACAGATTCGACAAAGATTCTGAGATTTCAACTTTTGAATTTAACCGCGTTTCTTTCGGTGTCTCAAGCTCGCCTTATTTAGCTATAAGAGTAGTTCGCCAACTCGCATCTGATAGTTGGGATAAATACCCGCTCGCGGCTTACGAGGCTGAAAACCATATGTATATGGATGACTACATATGTTCGCTAGATGGCGTTGAAATAGCTGAGCAGACATTTTAATAAATGGTCGCCATGTTCAGATCAGGTGGTTTTAACCTAGTAAAGTGGATCTCTAATAGATCCAAACTCTTAAATAAAATTCCTTCAACTCATTTAAATTCGCAATATATTAAATTTAACGCTCCGCATTGGTTTTCATTCCCCTTAAATCAGTGGCCAACCAAGCCATTTATGGCCAATTTAAATAATAATAATTCGGAAGTAATGGAAACTAAAAACATCGCTCTCTCAGTTAAAGTAACGCAAGATGTTTTTCAACCTATTCAATCTTTAATTGACCGCATTTCTAAATATTCTATTTTACTACGTAGCCTGGTGTTAATATTACGTTTCTGCAAATTATTAACTTCGCATGGTTCTAACACCGTTTCTGATTTAGATGAAGCGGAAATATACCTTGTATGTTACGTACAAAGTAGATATTTCTCTGAAAAAACGAACGCTTTAACAACTATTAAAAAAAAAAATTAAATAAAAGTCTCGCTAAACTCAACCCCTTTCTGGGTTCAAATAATATTCTCAGAGTAGGTGGAAGGTTAACTCATTCTCAACTTGATTATGGTCAAAAGCACCCCATTTTAATTCCAACTAAATCACGTTTTACTCAACTCGTAATTGACTTTTATCATGTAACTAATTTACATACGGGTCCCGCTCTTTTATTATCTATCATAAGACAAAAATTCTGGATTTTATCCGCTCATAATATTGTAAGACAACGCGTGCATAGTTGTAATAAATGTTCTCATATAAATTACATAGGTGAACAATTAGCTGAACATCGTGTACGATTTAAACATAATCCGCCTTACGGTCCTTATTTTAATGGACTCAGCGAAGTTAATGTTCGTTGTGTCAAAACAAAACTCATCTTTTTAAAGTAATTGGTTCTCAAATATTACCATACGAGGAGTTTAGTACTGTTCTTGTTCAAATTGAATGTCTTTTAAACAATCGACCCCTTAGTATTATAAGCTCCGACCCGTCTGATATTAGTGCTTTAACGCCTAATCATTTTTTAAACTTCGGATTATGCTGTGACGAACTTCGGATAGTGACATGACAAACTTCGGATTATCGTGACGAACTTCGGATAGTGACGTAACGAACTTCAGATAATGCTGTGACGAACTTTGAATTATAACGTGATGAACATCGGATTATGCTGTGACGATTTTCGGATAATGACGTGATGATCTTCGGAATATGCTGTGACGAACCTCGGATAAGGACGTTACGAACTTCGGATTATGACGTGATGAACTTCAAATTATACCCGACGAACTTGGGATAATGCTGTGACGAACTTCGGATTATGACGTGACGAATTTTGTATTATGCTGTGACGAACTTCGGATAATGCTGTGATGAACTTTGGATTATTACGTGACGAACTTCGGATCAAATTTACGGAGATATATCTTACTGACGATCCCAACGTAGCTTACAATGAATTTATCGACATATTCAAGTTATTTTACGAGTTATGTTTTCCGTTTAAAGAAATAAAAATAAACCTAATCAATAAACCAAAATGGCTTTCACGTGGCGTTAAATTATGCAGTAGGAAAAAAAGAGAACTTTTGTGGCGATCCAGGTTGAATCCTAACCATGAAAACAAAAGGAAATTTACTACCTATTCTAGACTATATAATAAAATAATTAACTTGACACAAAAAGCTCAAAATAACCACAAAATACAGCAATCTAAAAATAAATCAAAGACTACATGGCAGGTAATTAATCAGACAAAGTACAATATTCCTAAACAACGAATTGAGAAACTTAAAGTAGGTAATAAAATTTTATACAAACCCTATGATATCGCTAGTGCTTTTAATGACTTTTTCATTGACAAAATACGACCGAAAATAGATGTTAACTGTAAGCCGAAAATATGCATGTCGTCCATGAAACATAATTCAATGTTTATGGCACCAAGCACACCACACGATTTGCATAAAATAATAATGTCGCTAAAAACTACTAACAGTGTTGGTTCTGATGGAATCGCCACAAAGATACTGAAGTCTGTCTCAACAACGATATGCGAACATTTAAGCCACATACTGAACCTTATTATTTGTACGGGTAAATATCCAGATGCTTTAAAAACATCTATAATAAAACCATTATTTAAGAAAGAAGATAATGAGTTGATGGAATATTATAGACCTATTTCGCTCATACCAGTAACTTCGAAGATATTCGAGAAATACATTTGCAGGGAATTATATAATTATATGGAAAAATATAATATACTTTGCGAAGAACAAAAAGGATTCAGACAGCACAGAACCATCAATATGGCAATCTACGACTTTTTGAATCCTATTATGAGTAGCATTGATAGACGATCCCCTATATGCGCTATATTTTGCGATATGACCCAGGCGTTTGATTATGTCCATTATAATATATTACTTAATAAATTAGAAGTCTATGGCATTAGAGGTAACGTGCTCGAACTTATAAAATCTTATCTGGAACACAGAACACAAATAACCGAAGTCAGCAACATTAACATAGTTACCAAACACGAAGACATTATAAGGTCTCGAGAACGTAAAATCTCATACGGTGTACCGCAAGGAACCGTGATGGGCCCGTTTTTATTTATAACTTACGTTAATGATATGCCAAAGTCCCTTGAATATCCTATAACTATGTTTGCAGACGATAGCACAATAACAATCCCTTGCAAAAGTACAACTACATATGAAAATGACATAAATGATTCTCTTGACGCACTAATTAAATGGCTAGACGAAAATAATTTAAATATTAATTTAGGTAAGACAAAGATAATGCACTTTAGACAACGTACTCCCGGCGGAACTAATCTCAACATCCACTACAAAAATGATAAAATTGAGGAAGCAGAGGATACCAAATTTTTAGGGTTGTTAATAGATTGCAACTTAAATTGGAAAGCACATATAGACAGTTTGTGTAAAAAATTGAGTTCATCCGCATATGTGTTATATAGATTATCCTCCATAGTAGATGTCAAAACACTTCTTACGGCTTACTACGGAATAGTAGAATCCCACTTGCGCTACGGTATTATTTTCTGGGGGAACTCAACTGATCGAGATGTAGCTTTCAAGGCGCAGAAAAGATGTCTCCGATCATTTTTAAAACTTAAATCGACAGACAGTTGCGCGCCCTACTTTAAGTTACATAAAATCCTGACACTTCCCTGTTTGTACATCTTCGAAATAGCTATGTTTGTCAAGCAAAATCCATCTCGTTTTGAGCGCCTGGCTGTTGTATTCCCAAGGAATAGGCGTGACAATAGCAAATTATGTCAAGTGCCATGTCGAACCACTTTAATGCGTAGGAGCGTTTCTTGCATGGCCCCAATTATTTACAATAAATTACCGAATAGTTGGAAAGCTTTAAATACAGCACAATTTAAGAGTAGATTACGGAATTTTTTGTTAGGTAAGACATACTACTAAATATTTGTTAATTGGTGACATCTTGATTTTTTATTATTTTTTATTTTTGACATTTGATTCTTTTTGACATTTTGATTCTTTGACATTTTGATTTTGTTTTTTTTGACATTGTAATTGTAATAATAATGATATTTGTAATAGTAATGACATGTTGAATAATGTAATGATAAAAGTATATCTGTAATAGTAATGACATGAGTAATTTCATGACACTAATTAATATTTTCCTTTGAATATTAACATATGTTTTTAATTAAGTTGATGATTTAAAAATATTATAATAGTAAATTTTAAAATGGATCAAAATAAGTGTAAATAATGTTATTAACAATTTCAAATGTTTGCATGCCGATTGGTAAAATGTGGCTGAACTAAATTTAATCTTAAGAACCATTATGTATTACCCATATTTGCAAAATAAAATTCTATTCTATTCTATTCTATTCTATACTCATGGCGTGACGAACTTCGTTTTATGCTGTGACGAACTTTGGATTACTACGTGATGAACTTCGTTATATCTGCTATTATTTTGTTTAAGAGTCTACCTACTGGTGTGCTGGATAGTCTGGCTGCAGCATCAGCTGATCCTGTTGCCATCAGTGCATTGTGTGCTGTATCAAGTGCTGGTTAAAATGAATCCAAACACGACATATTTTTATCTGCTATTATTTTCTTAAGAGTCTATTAGTGTGCTAGCTATCGTTGCTGCATCAGACCAAATATACCATAATCATGCTTATTAATATACCGCATCTAAATCGGTTCACCCGTTTAAGCGCTATGGTGCCACCCATAGACAGACAGAAAGACAAACACACACATAGCGGTCAAACTCATAACACCCTACTTTTTGCGTCGGGGGTTAATTATATCCCTGCAAAAAGTATACACCTTGAAAGATGGAACATAACAATACGTCTTCGTAGAGTTAAGAAGTTGGAAGTTAATTGTACAGAGTTGGAAATACCTAACACTTATGAACAAGCGACGACTAGTTCAAATTCTCACATCCCACAATTTCTCATCAACTTGGAAGAAAGCGGTGGCTGAAGAGCTTCAGTCTCATTAAGAAAATCAAACCTAGATACTGACTGATCGAACTGAGATGAAGCCTGTTTCTTGTAAACGGGTGTTCACTATGGGTGAGCTAACCTAACTCTGAGCTAGCTTAACTCTGAGCTTTTTTTTTTTTTTTTAGGGGTGGAAAATCCTCATGGATGTCCCCCGCCCGGGGAGGCGGAGGGGTCTGTCAGACTCTTACTGACTAAAAACCACCCCGTGTTCCTTCTCACACCTGCGCCGGGGGTCACGGGAACGGAAGATACTTCCGCGACCCCCGACTGGTGCCGGCCCCGCGGGCTTCGCCAAGTCTGCGAGGGGAGTGAGGTGTTAGACTCCCCTCGCGACGTCTAAGAGGGGCGCGCGTGAACACGACGCGCCGCCACCTCGGGTCAGCTAAACTCTGAGCTAACCTAACTCTGAGCTAACCTGTCACTAGATCTGTATCTCAGGTTCCACTTGTCAAGCGTTGCCATCCGTATGCTTCGCTTGACAAATGAGACGGGACACAGATCGTAGTCAGTTCTTTTGAAGTTCTCAGGGGCCTACTTTGCGAACTGATCGGCTCCTTCATTCCCCTGAAGCCCTTTAGAATAAAAACTGGACACCCGGATGGAACGAAGTTATATAGTTAGTTATGTTTTGTTATGTACAAAAAACCTGTATACACTCAATAAAAATAATCGTCGCGACACCACACTATTCCATGCGAAATAGAAAGACAAAACGAACATAACGGGCTTGCTTTCTATGAGAGAGAGAGAGAGACAGACAGAGAAACAGACAGAGAAACATAAATTTATGTCATAGAAGTTACAACTCCCAGTCTTAATCCTCTCTCTCCCTCCCTCTACCAATCCTTCTCCCTTACCCCTCTCCCTACCTCACCGTTCCTCCTTTATTCACTCTCCCCTCCCCCTCCCTCCGTCTCTCCTCTCCCCATCTCTCCCCTCTCACCACCTCTCCCATTTTCTCCGTCTTCCGATCTCCCCTAATAGCTTTCTCTTCGATATTTATAAGAAAGGGTGTGGGGGGTAGGGGGAGAAAGAGAATACTCCTTCTCCCCCTACCCCCCACACCCCTCTTTCTCCCCCTTTCCCTCTCCTCTCTCCCCTCGTTACACCTCCACATTCCCTTCCCCTTCCCATCCCTTCCCCTTACCCCTTAGCCCACCCCCCTTTGAACAGAGTAAGGTTAGCTCGGAGTTAAGTTAGCACAGAGTTAGGTTAGCTCAGAGTTAGGTTAGCTCAGAGTTAGGTTAGCTCAGAGTTAGGTTAGCTCAGAGTTAGGTTAGCTCAGAGTTAGGTTAGCTCAGAGTTAGGTTAGCTCAGAGTTAGGTTAGCTCAGAGTTAGGTTAGCTCAGAGTTAGGTTAGCTCAGAGTTAGGTTAGCTCAGAGTTAGGTTAGCTCAGAGTTAGGTTAGCTCAGAGTTAGGTTAGCTCAGAGTTAGGTTAGCTCAGAGTTAGGTTAGCTCAGAGTTAGGTTAGCTCAGAGTTAGGTTAGCTCAGAGTTAGGTTAGCTCAGAGTTAGGTTAGCTCAGAGTTAGGTTAGCTCAGAGTTAGGTTAGCTCAGAGTTAGGTTAGCTCAGAGTTAGGTTAGCTCAGAGTTAGGTTAGGTTAGGTTAGGTTAGGTTAGGTTAGGTTAGGTTAGGTTAGGTTAGGTTAGGTTAGGTTAGGTTAGGTTAGGTTAGGTTAGGTTAGGTTTTTTTTTTTTTTTTTTTTTTTTTTAGGGTTGACAGGAGTGGGAAATCCTCATGGACGCCCACACTGACCCACTGGGAGTCGGTCTGGGCAGTGCCGGACTCTTACCGGCTAAAACCCACTCCTGCCCTTGCTACAGGTGCCTTCTGACATGATCAGAAACCTTGTTAATCTGTGGTTGAGGTTACGATCATGAGTGGTTTGTTTGAAGTGAGTTATTCAGGATTTGGCAGTTTTTGGAAGATTTTTACGAATTTGGGAACTTTGCAGACATTTTAAATACTATTTGATTTTACTGTAAGTAGTTTAGTTTTTAAGCTAGTTTTAAATTTATTCTTTGAGATTCTATTTGATTTTATTAATTTACATTTTAGTTTGCTTCTAATTTTAATATTACTTTTATTATAATTTAACATTACAGGTTTCTTACAATGGCATTTCTAAATATATACTTATTATACATTAGTATATCATCGTCTATTCCTGTTTTGTTTGTTAGTTTTGTATATACTTAATTAAATATTTACTATTTGTCAAATAATATATACTTTTACTAATTTATTTTCATTAAATGTTTAACTTGAATATTAATCTTATTAATTTTTAGGCATGACTTCGTCTGATAGTGGTTCCAATTCACTATGAGAGGCTGCTGGAAATTACTTGGCCATAGTTGTCTTGGTTCAGCGGTCAGTGCAATAAGGAGCGAGTTGCGGTTTCCGATCGTTCTTTCTGCTTGGCAGCCACATCCGATGATCATCATCTTGGGTCTGCAAGTCATTTTGTCTACGCTTTGCTCAGTTTTGACCAGTTGAACCTTAACAATACGCCACGCTGGATCTGGCGAGGCTGTCCCATTTTAACCGCATTGGGCAGTCACTGCTAAACGCACTATGGTCCGATTTGCTACCCTTTACCGCTTTGCAGTTCCGGCAAACCGGCGCATCGCCTGCAGCGTGCGCCGGGCAATCGGACCTTAGGTGTGGGTCTCCACAGTGACTGCACAACAGCTCGGTGTCCTGGCAGTGCTTCCTGCCGTGCCCATACCCCAGGCAGATGGAGCATTGGACTAGCGGTGACTGGTCGGATACTCGCAACCTTTGCAGGTCTACGTGCACCCGACCCGCCACCGTCAGTCTCTGCCAGACTTGGGGCGACACCTGCAGAACGATGTGGCCCATATGTGGGTTCCTGGTTCGACGGCGGTATTTAACCACCATCCTCAGGTCCGCCGCGGCCACATCCCCCAGCAAGTGGGCATTCTGCACCTTCAGGTAGTGTACAACCTCATCATCAGCGTGGCAGGAGAGGACGTCCTTAAGGATGATGAGGGGGTCCTTATTTTGGACCTCCTCAACCCGGAGACCTCCTGACTTCCGGATCCTCTCCTTTACGGCCGTCATTTCTTCCCTTGTCGTGAACCCTACGATGACCTTCTGGTCCCTAGCTTTCCGCAGCCGCTCTACCCGCGTGCCTTCCTGTTTGGCATTGACTGCCATTCTAAGCTTTCCGATCACCACTTCACTAGTGTCGAACTCATCAACAGATGAGACGACGACTGAGTGAAGGGGCTTTCGGGGATGCTCCCTCGGAATGGCAGCCATTTCGGCGTAAGTCGGCTCTTGGCTTGCAGGAAAGCTAGGAGTCTGTTTCAGTTGCTCCGACAGAGCCAGCGTGTGCTGCTTGCAGTCCTCCAAAGCGTGGTTGTGCTGTTGGAGGTTTGCGACGAGCTGTTTCACTAGCTCTGTCGGAACATCTGCGGTCATCGTTGGCTCTTTTGGGATCTCAGCAACAGCTGTCTCCTCCACATCCTTGCAACTCATAGCCTCTGCTTCTTTAACTAGTTGATAAAGTCTTTCTACCGCTTTTGCAATTTCTTCTTTTATCTCCTTCTTGAGGTTTCTTGACGCCTGTAGTTGGAGTTTTGCCTTTAGCAGACAGGCCTTTGCCTCTGTGGTTCGATTTAAGTACCTCGCGGGTGGCACTTCATTCGGCAAGCTATCAGTGGCTTTCTGTGGCTGTTCTGCTCTGTCCATCTTCGCCTCCTGAAAGAGCTTCGATTTAGATTTGAGTTTGGGCGGAGACAACAAAGGGGCCTGTTTTGGAGGGGTTGGAGTTTTGAGGGGTCGCCCAGACTTGGACATGTCCGCCTCCCGATCTCCAATACTGCGTCGAACTGACGGGCCCATTGCTGACAACTTTGTTTTCTCCGCAACCAAACTCTCCTCAACAGCCTTATCCTTTTTAGGGGCAGGTGTTCTTAAACCGAACATGATGTATCTTTAACTAAAACGGGAAAGCTGTAAAGGGGCACCTATAGCTAAATTAGTACTGAATCCCTGTAAAGGGGGGATCAGACCGTCTTAAATTTGTCAAAATATAAATAATAATCGTCAATAAACAATAAATTTTTGTCATATAAAATTAACAGTCATTCAAATGTGTAAATACTTTAGATTAAAATGTGTTGACGAAAATATTTTTAACAAAAAAAAAGATTTTTAATATTCAAAAGTCTAAAAACAGCAGTTTGAAACGCGTGAAATGAAAAATTTTTAGATTTCCTGATAGACAATTGCAAAAAGAATGTAAATTAAAGATAAAAAATTTTCGCCAATTGTTTGTGTTCACCTACCCTGTCCCTATAGGGTGGGTGGGAGGGCAAAATTTTGAAAATTTTTTGTTAGCTGGAAGCACGCGCGAGGTGTCAAAAGACGCGTCTCGGCGCGGGCTATCCGACCAATGAAAAACACTTACTGTCGCAAGAAGAAAAATTTTGAGTTTTCGTCAAAAAACGTGTTTTTTACAGGAAAAATTTTGAAAATGGCCGAAATTTACACCAAACCAGAACTCCGGGTCGCGGAACGAGCACCAGAATGAGGGTAAGGTAGGTTAGTGTCAATTTTGATTTTTTAATAAATTATTAAACGAGTGGATTTTAAATTAATAATTAATTCAATAAAAACTTTTTGTAAAATTTTACAAGTGTCTGTAAAGGAAAATTTTTTCGCGTTTTTGTCAATTTAACTTAGTCAATATGGTAGGGGGTGGCTATTTAGGAATTGTCGTGCTGAAAACAGCTTCAAAATGCGCCCCTTGGTTATCGAGTAATTACCATGTTTGCAATTGACTACGGGGTATAGGTAGATTTTCTTAGCCGTATAAATTAAAGTGACAAAGATTTTTGAGTTTTTTGGTAGCTAGAAGCACGCGCGAGGTGTCAAAAGACGCGTCTCGGCGCGGGCTATCCGACCAATGAAAAACACTTACTGTCGCAAGAAGAAAAATTTTGAGTTTTCGTCAAAAAACGTGTTTTTTACAGGAAAAATTTTGAAAATGGCCGAAATTTACACCAAACCAGAACTCCGGGTCGCGGAACGAGCACCAGAATGAGGGTAAGGTAGGTTAGTGTCAATTTTGATTTTTTAATAAATTATTAAACGAGTGGATTTTAAATTAATAATTAATTCAATAAAAACTTTTTGTAAAATTTTACAAGTGTCTGTAAAGGAAAATTTTTTCGCGTTTTTGTCAATTTAACTTAGTCAATATGGTAGGGGGTGGCTATTTAGGAATTGTCGTGCTGAAAACAGCTTCAAAATGCGCCCCTTGGTTATCGAGTAATTACGGGTTAGGTTAGGTTTTTTTTTTTTTTTTTTTTTTAGGTTTGACAGGAGTGGGAAATCCTCATGGACGCCCACACTGACCCACTGGGAGTCAGTCTGGGCAGTGCCGGACTCTTACCGGCTAAAACCCACTCCTGCCTTTGCTTAGGTGCCCTCTAACATGATCAGAGACCTTTTTTGCTTATTGTAAGTTTATTATTCGGATTTGGTGTTTTGGTATTTGGCAAGTTTGTATTAATTCGAGATTGTTGGGACTTCTATATTGTGGAGTATCTTATATTATTCTTGATTTGATTTATTAATTAGTGATTTTATTCTACTACTACGACTATATAATATTACAATTGGTTACTTTGGACTTTTATAATTTTATGGTGTTTAATTCAGGTTAATCGTTATATTTTGTTTAGCTATTAGGTTTTCGTATGACATTTGTAATTTATAATTATTATAGATCGGAATATCATATTACTCGACTTTCACTACATTTTGTTACTTACGTGTTATATACTCAACTTAATTATATTACACTATAATATCAAATATACATCACATAAATAACGGTAACAATACGATTTTAGCAACAAAGATTTTTCTACTTTTAATGAGCTATTGTAGTCGCACCGCCGAGGCGACAAGAAGCCAAGTGAGAGATCGTTGTATGAGCGGATCTTATTTTCAGCGTGACAGGGTCCTGGAATAGTCATTATTCCAGGCCTGTCATTGATTCTGCTCCAGGTTCTCCAAAACTCTCTCTCATCTCGGATGGTGTCTACTGAATGGATATTAACATCAGTTTCTACCATAGCCACCTCAGCAATACGACACACTAGATCGCGCCAAACTGTCCCATTTTGCTCGTACTGGGCAGTCACTACTGAACGCACTGTGATCGGACTTATTGCCTTTTGCCAACTGGCAATTTCGGCAGCTCGGAGTGCTCCCTGCTGCATACTTCGGGCAGTCCGATCGCAGGTGCTGATCCCCACAGTGACTGCACAGTGGGACAGTATCGGTGCAGAACTTTTTGCCGTGCCCATACCCCAAGCACATCGAGCATTGCACCAACGGTGATTGGTCGGCCACTCGTAGTCTTTGTAGGTCAACGTGCACCCGACCCGCCACCGTCAGCCTTTGCCATATCGCCGGGGATACCTGCAGGATGATGTGGCCCATGAGTGGGTTTCTGGTGCGGCGGCGGTACTTTACCGCCATCCTCAGTTCCTCCGGGGCCACATCCCCCAGCAGATGGGTGTTCTGGGCTTTCATGGCCTCAACAATCTCACTATCGCTGTGACAGGAAAGGACGTCCTTAAGGATGATGAGGGGGTCTTTGTTTTTTACCTCCTCAACCCGGAGACCTCCTGACTTCCGGATCCTCTCCTGTACAGCTGCCATCTCCTCCTTACTACCAAATCCGATGATAACTTTTTGGTCCCTCGCTTTCCGCAGCATCTCCACTCGCGTGCCCTCGTGTTTGGCATTGACTGCCACTCTTAGCTTTCCGATCACCCCCTCACTAGTGTCTAACACATCGACTGATGATACGACGACTGAGTGAAGGGGCTTTCGGGGTCGCTCCTTCGGGATGGCAGTCATCTCGGCGTAGGTTGGCCCTTCGCATGCTGGAAAGCGAGGGGTCAGTTTAAGTTGTTCTGACAGAGCCAGCGTGTGCTGCTTGCAGTCCTCCATGGCTTGATTGTGCTCTTGGAGGTTTGCCACAAGCGTTTTCACCAGCTCTGTCGGAACATCCGTAGTCGGTCTCTGGTCCTTTTGCTCTCCACACTTCTCTGTTCCTTCACTCTTTTCTGTTTCTGCCTCCTTAACTAGCTCGTATAACCTTTCTACCGCTTTCGTAATTTCTTCTTTTATTTCTCTTTTCAGGTTGCGGGAGCTCAGAAGCTGAATTTTCGCTTTGGTAAGGCAGGCTTTAGCTTCCGAAATTCGGCTCAAGTACTTCTTAGGCGGCTCTTCGCTAGCCACTCTCTCTTCTGATGACACCGTTTGTCTCGCTGCATTTAACTTGGCTTCCTGGGAACTCAGGAATTTAGACTTAGGTCTCGGTGGGGTAGTAATAGGGGCCTTTTTAGGGGGGGTCGGGGTCTTGAGAGACTGATCAGTTTTTGGCTGGTCAGACTCCCGTTCACCAATACTGCGCCTTACCGATGGGCCCGCTCGTGCTAATTGTGGCCTTCCCATATCTGAGTTCTCTTCTTCGGCTTTTAGTTTCTTGGCAGCCGGTGTCCTAATGCCGAACATTTTGTAAAATAAAATTGGAGATCAACTAAACACTACTTTTGGTTATATGGAAGACACCTATGCTATAACTGTTATGGAATCCCTGTAAAGGGGGGATCAGAACAATTTGTACAATAATGTATAAGTAAATAATCACGACACACTACGACACTAAGTCAGGTTTGTTAACCGTCGTATAATTATGGATATTTGCAATTTCGTCAGTAAAAATAAAAATTTAAAATTTAAAATAGAAGTGTTAAAAACGCGTGAATTGAAAAATTTTTAGATTTCCTAATAGACAATTTACGAGAGATTGTAATTCTAAAATAAAATTTTTTGCGAATGTTTTTTGTTCACCTACCTTACCACTATAGGGTGGGTGGGAGGGCAAAATTTTCAAAAATTTTTTGTTTGCTAGAAGCACGCGCGAGGTGTCAAAAGACGCGTCTCGGCGCGGGCTATCCAACCGCTGAAAATATTTACTATAACCTGAAGAAAAATGTTGAGTTTTGGCCGAAAAACGTGTTTTTTACAGGAAATTTAGTGAAAATGGCCGAAAACAACACCGAACCAGGACTCCCGGGTCGCGAAACGAGCACCAGGATGAAGGTACGGCTGGTATGTATTAATTTTGAAAATAATTTGAATTTAATATCTAGTGGATTTCAGGATAAAAAATAAATTAATAAAATTTAATAAAAACTTTTTGTAAAAAATTACAAGTGTCTGAAATGAAAAAATTTTTCGCGTCTATGTCAATTTTGTCGAGTCAATATGATAGGGGTAGGTTATTTAGGAATTATCGTGCTGAAAACAGCTTCAAAATGCGCCCCTTGGTTATCAAGTAATTACAATGTTTGCAAATGACTACGGGGTATAGGTTGATTTTCTAAGCCGTGAAAATCAAAGTGACGACGATTTCAAAGTTTTTTGCTAGCTAGAAGCACGCGCGAGGTGTCAAAAGACGCGTCTCGGCGCGGGCTATCCAACCGCTGAAAAATATTTACTATAACCTGAAGAAAAATTTTGAGTTTTGGCCGAAAAACGTGTTTTTTACAGGAAATTTAGTGAAAATGGCCGAAAACAACACCGAACCAGGACTCCCGGGTCGCGAAACGAGCACCAGGATGAAGGTACGGCTGGTATGTATTAATTTTGAAAATAATTTGAATTTAATATCTAGTGGATTTCAGGATAAAAAATAAATTAATAAAATTTAATAAAAACTTTTTGTAAAAAATTACAAGTGTCTGAAATGAAAAAATTTTTCGCGTCTATGTCAATTTTGTCGAGTCAATATGATAGGGGTAGGTTATTTAGGAATTATCGTGCTGAAAACAGCTTCAAAATGCGCCCCTTGGTTATCAAGTAATTACAATGTTTGCAAATGACTACGGGGTATAGGTTGATTTTCTAAGCCGTGAAAATCAAAGTGACGACGATTTCAAAGTTTTTTGCTAGCTAGAAGCACGCGCGAGGTGTCAAAAGACGCGTCTCGGCGCGGGCTATCCAACCGCTGAAAAATATTTACTATAACCTGAAGAAAAATGTTGAGTTTTGGCCGAAAAACGTGTTTTTTACAGGAAATTTAGTGAAAATGGCCGAAAACAACACCGAACCAGGACTCCCGGGTCGCGAAACGAGCACCAGGATGAAGGTACGGCTGGTATGTATTAATTTTGAAAATAATTTGAATTTAATATCTAGTGGATTTCAGGATAAAAAATAAATTAATAAAATTTAATAAAAACTTTTTGTAAAAAATTACAAGTGTCTGAAATGAAAAAATTTTTCGCGTCTATGTCAATTTTGTCGAGTCAATATGATAGGGGTAGGTTATTTAGGAATTATCGTGCTGAAAACAGCTTCAAAATGCGCCCCTTGGTTATCAAGTAATTACAATGTTTGCAAATGACTACGGGGTATAGGTTGATTTTCTAAGCCGTGAAAATCAAAGTGACGACGATTTCAAAGTTTTTTGCTAGCTAGAAGCACGCGCGAGGTGTCAAAAGACGCGTCTCGGCGCGGGCTATCCAACCGCTGAAAAATATTTACTATAACCTGAAGAAAAATGTTGAGTTTTGGCCGAAAAACGTGTTTTTTACAGGAAATTTAGTGAAAATGGCCGAAAACAACACCGAACCAGGACTCCCGGGTCGCGAAACGAGCACCAGGATGAAGGTACGGCTGGTATGTATTAATTTTGAAAATAATTTGAATTTAATATCTAGTGGATTTCAGGATAAAAAATAAATTAATAAAATTTAATAAAAACTTTTTGTAAAAAATTACAAGTGTCTGAAATGAAAAAATTTTTCGCGTCTATGTCAATTTTGTCGAGTCAATATGATAGGGGTAGGTTATTTAGGAATTATCGTGCTGAAAACAGCTTCAAAATGCGCCCCTTGGTTATCAAGTAATTACGGTTAGGTTAGGTTAGGTTAGGTTAGGTTAGGTTAGGTTAGGTTAGGTTAGGTTAGGTTGGGGGACCCCCCACAGCGCATACGTCCTCGTCGTGTCCCCTGGAAACTGCCCAGTTCTGACCACCGTAACGGAGTGGCAGACTGGGTAGGCCAAAGTGCGCTGTGCATCGTAGTCACCTTATAAGCCTGGAAGAGACTACGAAAACGTTTTGATCGCCATGTCGACCCCTAGACGTGACGCCTCTGGGCGATTTTTAAAGAAGGGCCCTTCTAAGGGCAAACCCGGCGCTCAGGCGCCTGAGACTGGCCGCGCGCCTTCTGCGGCCAGCTCAATTGAGAGGAGTGAGTCGTTTGGGTCCCTTTTGGACTCAGACGACTCACTGTTTGTGTCGGACGTCGAGGACTCCCGGCCGCGAAAGCGAGCCCACCAGAGCGGTGGGTCCGGGGGCTCCTCGGCCTCCACTTCGACGGGGCTGCCGAAAGCGAAGAAGCCGACGGTAGCACCAGCGACCCACACCGTTGGGCTCGCTGACGCCCAGCGAAAGCTGGACCTTGCCCGGCGCGCTCAGCTCCAGGAGGAGCTTGAGGAGCGCGTCGCGGCAAAGGAGAAGAGAGCACAATCCGCCCGGGGCGGGTCCGGGTACGGCGCGTCTCGCGTGCTGTACGCGGACCACTCTCTGGCGGAGCTCGAAAGGATGGCGATAGAGGACGAGGAGGGGATCGTAGAGGTCGCCTCCAAGTCCTCAAACTTGAAGGGTACCTTTACGAAGGCCCTCAAGTGCCGGGCCGCGAGCCTGCGCGGGGTCGTCGCTGAGCTGCTTCAGCGAACGGCCACCGACGAGACGCGGCAACTGCAGGCGAAGGTCGATCGCCTGCAGTCGGAGGTCAGCCAGCTGCACCAGAAGCTGGCTGAAGCCACGGCCCGGCCACAACAGGCCGCGACGAGCCCTGCCGCAGAGGCCTCCCCCTCCAGCCGCAACCTTGAGGACGTCATCCGCAAGGTTGTGATGGAGGAGCGGGCCTTCACGCGAGCCTGCCTGGTGGGGATCGAGGACCGGCTCCTTCCGGAGACGCGCCTCCGACCGCCGCTTGCGGCGGACAAGAGGCGGGACCGGGTGGAGCCGGTGCCTCCTACCCCACAGGCCGAGGGCCCCCCTCAGGAGGTCCCCCAGCAGGAGGAGGACGCCCTTCTCCCTGCGACCACACCGTCCAACGAGTGGACGGAGGTGCGGCGCAAGGGGAAGGGTAAGGGGAAGAAGTCGGCAGCGGCCGTTCCCGCTGCTGCCGCTTCTGTCGCCACTGCCAGCCAGTCGAAGGCGACCGGCAAAGGCAAGGCGAAGCCGACAGGGAAGGCGAAGGTGCGACTCGTCCCCCCTAAATCCGCAGCAGTCGTGGTGACCCTCACCGCGGAGGCTGCGGGGCGAGGGGAGACGTACATGTCCGTGCTGGTGCGGGCTCGCGCCAACGCCGACCCTGCCCAACTGGGCATCGGCGCTGTGACTTGTCGGCGGACCCAGGCCGGGGCTCGTATCTTCGAGTTCCCGGGAGCCGAGGGGGGTGCCCGCGCGGACCTCTTTGCAGCCAAGCTGCAGGAGGCCATCGCGGACACCGCCAAGGTGGTCCGCCCTACAAAGTCAGCGGTCTTGGAGGTGGCGGAGTTGGACGACTCCGTCACCAAGGAGGAGGTGGTGGCTGCGGTGGCGGCGATTGGGGGCTGCGACGTCGCCGCGGTGCAGGGCCGGAATATCCGGGCCGGCCGCGGCGGCTTGGGCGCGCTTCGCCTGCGGTGCCCAATCGCTGCTGCCAAAGCCGTCCTTGCCAAGGGCCGGCTTACAGTCGGCTTCAGTTCTGGTACGGTCCGGGCTCTCGCCGACCAGCCCATGCGGTGTTTCCGGTGCTTCGGCATCGGACACACCCGGCCGCTGTGTCCGTCGCCGATCGACAGGTCGGACGCGTGCCTGCGCTGCGGCAAGGACGGCCACAAAGCCGCCTCCTGCGGGGCCGCCACGCCACACTGCGCAGTGTGCGCCGCCAGTGGCCGCCCAGCAGACCATGTGATGAGGGGAAGGAAATGTCTTCCTCCCCCCAAGCGGGGCAAAGCTGCCGCTGTCACTGGCGCCGCTCCTGCGGCGGTTGCGGAGGGTGGTGCGATGTCCGACTGATTTCGGTCGGACGTCGCATCGCACCGGCGTCGCGGTCTTCCGCGGACTCTCCTCTCCTCTCGCTCTAGAGAGGGGAACGGGATACGCGGCCGCCGCGCCGCCGTTGGATCGTGAGGATCATCCTCAAGGTGGTGACGGGCGGGCGTTAGGCGCGGGGGCGCCTACGCCCGCATTGCACCCGTCACCGCCCCGCCGGGCAATCGTCGGCGGGGACTGGACGAAAAGGCTCTGCCGGTTTCCCAGTCCCCTCCATTCAGGACGAAGCGGGAACAACGCTGGTGGTTTTTAGTGGGTATACCGGGTCAGACCGGGGAGTCCCACATACCCCCCCCATCCCCCGATGGGAGGGTATGCGTAATGCATTTTCCCCAGCGCAAAAAAAAAAAAAAAAAAAAAAAAAAAAAAAAAAAAGGTTAGGTTAGGTTAGGTTAGGTTAGGTTAGGTTAGGTTAGGTTAGGTTAGGTTAGGTTAGGTTGGGGGACCCCCCACAGCGCATACGTCCTCGTCGTGTCCCCTGGAAACTGCCCAGTTCTGACCACCGTAACGGAGTGGCAGACTGGGTAGGCCAAAGTGCGCTGTGCATCGTAGCTAATCACATCAGCCTTGCAGAGCTACGAACAAGTCGTGATCGCCATGTCGACCCCTAGACGTGACGCCTCTGGGCGATTTTTAAAGAAGGGCCCTTCTAAGGGCAAACCCGGCGCTCAGGCGCCTGAGACTGGCCGCGCGCCTTCTGCGGCCAGCTCAATTGAGAGGAGTGAGTCGTTTGGGTCCCTTTTGGACTCAGACGACTCACTGTTTGTGTCGGACGTCGAGGACTCCCGGCCGCGAAAGCGAGCCCACCAGAGCGGTGGGTCCGGGGGCTCCTCGGCCTCCACTTCGACGGGGCTGCCGAAGGCGAAGAAGCCGACGGTAGCACCAGCGACCCACACCGTTGGGCTCGCTGACGCCCAGCGAAAGCTGGACCTTGCCCGGCGCGCTCAGCTCCAGGAGGAGCTGGAGGAGCGCGTCGCGGCAAAGGAGAAACGAGCCCAGTCCGCCCGGGGCGGGTCCGGGTACGGCGCGTCCAACGTGCTGTACGCGGACCACTCTCTGGCGGAGCTCGAGAAGATGGCGGAGGAGGACAAGGAGGGGATCGTAGAGGTCGCCTCCAAGTCCTCAAACTTGAAGGGTACCTTTCAGAAGGCCCTCAAGTGCCGGGCCGCGAGCCTGCGCGGTGTCGTCGCTGAGCTGTTGCAGCGAACGGCCACCGACGAGACGCGGCAACTGCAGGCGAAGGTGGATCGCCTGCAGTCGGAGGTCAGCCAGCTGCACCAGAAGCTGGCTGAAGCCACGGCCCGGCCACAACAGGCCGCGACGAGCCCTGCCGCAGAGGCCCCCCCCTCCAGCCACAACCTTGAGGACGTCATCCGCAAGGTTGTGATGGAGGAGCGGGCCTTCACGCGAGCCTGCCTGGCGGGGATCGAGGACCGGCTCCTTCCGGAGACGCGCCTCCGACCGCCGCTTGCGGCGGATAAGAGGCGGGACCGGGCGGAGCCGGTGCCTCCTACCCCACAGGCCGAGGGCACCCCTCAGGAGGTCCCCCAACAGGAGGGGGACGCCCTTCTCCCTGCGACCACACCGTCCAACGAGTGGACGGAGGTGAGACGCAGGGGGAAGGGTAAGGGGAAGAAGTCGGCAGCGGCCGTTCCCGCTGCTGCCGCTTCTGTCGCCACTGCCAGCCAGTCGCAAAAGGCGACCGGCAAAGGCAAGGCGAAGCCGAAAGGGAAGGCGAAGGTGCGACTCGTCCCCCCTAAATCCGCAGCAGTCGTGGTGACCCTCACCGCGGAGGCTGCGGGGCGAGGGGAGACGTACATGTCCGTGCTGGTGCGGGCACGCGCCAACGCCGACCCTGCCCAACTGGGCATCGGCACTGTGACTTGCCGGCGGACCCAAGCCGGGGCTCGTATCTTCGAGTTCCCGGGAGCCGAGGGGGGTGCCCGCGCGGACCTCTTTGCAGCCAAGCTGCAGGAGGTCATCGCGGACACCGCCAGGGTGGTCCGACCGGTAAAGTCAGCGGTCTTGGAGGTGGCGGAGTTGGACGACTCCGTCACCAAGGAGGAGGTGGTGGCTGCGGTGGCGGCGATTGGGGGCTGTGACGTCGCCGCGGTGCAGGGCCGGAATATCCGGCCCGGCCGCGGCGGCTTGGGCGCGATTCGCCTGCAGTGCCCAATCGTCGCTGCCAAAGCCGTTCTTGCCAGGGGCCGGCTTACAGTCGGCTTCAGCTCAGGTGCGGTCCGGGCTCTCGGCGACCAGCCATTGCGGTGTTTCCGATGCTTCGGCATCGGTCACACGCGGCCGCTGTGTCCGTCTAAAACCGACAGATCGGACACGTGCCTGCGCTGCGGCAAGGACGGCCACAAAGCCGCCTCCTGCGGGGCCGCCACACCGCGCTGCGCGGTGTGTGCCGCCAGTGGCAGCCCAGCTGACCACGTCATGAGGGGGCGGAAATGTCTTCCTCCCCCCAGGCGGGGCAAAGCTGTCGCTGCCGCTGGCGCCGCCGCTCCTGCGGCGGCTGCGGAGAGCGGTGCGATGTCCGACTGATCTCGGTCGGACGTCGCATCGCGCCGGCGTCGCGGTCCTCCGCGGACTCCCCTACCCTCTCGCTCTTAGAGAGGGGAACGGGATACGTGGCCGCCGCGCCGCCGGTAGTTCTTGGGGATCTTCCTCAAGGTGGCGACGGGCGGGCGTTAGGCGCGGGGGCGCCTACGCCCGCATTGCACCCGTCACCGCCTCCGCCGGGCAATCGTCGGCGGGGACTGGACGAAAAGGCTCTGCCGGATTCCCAGTCCCCGCCATTCAGGACGAAGCGGGAACACGCTGGTGGTTTTTAGTGGGTATACCGGGTCAGACCGGGGAGTCCCACATACCCCCCCCATCCCCCGATGGGAGGGTATGCGTAATGCATTTTCCCCAGCGTAAAAAAAAAAAAAAAAAAAAAAAAAAAAAAAAAAAAAAAAAAAAAAGGTTAGGTTAGGTTAGGTTAGGTTGGGGGACCCCCCACAGCGCATACGTCCTCGTCGTGTCCCCTGGAAACTGCCCAGTTCTGACCACCGTAACGGAGTGGCAGACTGCGTAGGCTAAAGTGCGCTGTGCATCGTAGAGCACCTCACTGCCTTGTGTCTACGAACAAGTAGTTTGCGACCATCATGTCGACACCTCGACGGGACGCCTCCGGGCGTTTCCTAAAGAAAAAGGGCCCTTTTCAGGGCCAACCCGGCGCTCAGACGCCCGAGACTAGCCGCGCGCCTTCTGCGGCCAGCTCTGTAGAGAGGAGTGAGTCGTTTGGGTCTCTGTTGGACTCAGACGACTCACTGTTTGTGTCGGACGTCGAGGACTCCCGGCCGCGAAAGCGAGCCCACCAGAGCGGTGGGTCCGGGGGCTCCTCGGCCTCCACGTCGACGGGGCTGCCGAAGGCGAAGAAGCCGACGGTCGCACCAGTGACCCATTCCGTTGGGCTAGCCGACGCCCAGCGGAAGCTTGACCTAGCCCGGCGCGCTCAGCTCCAGGAGGAGCTGGAGGAGCGCGTCGCGGCAAAGGAAAAGCGGGCCCAGTCCGCCCGAGCGAGGTCCGGGTACGGCGCGTCCCGCGTGCTGTACGCGGACCGCTCACTGGCGGAATTGGAGAAGATGGCGGAGGAGGACGAGGAGGGGATCGTAGAGGTCGCCTCCAAGTCCTCCAACTTGAAGGGCACATTTCAGAAGGCCCTCAAGTGCCGGGCCGCGAGCCTGCGCGGGGTCGTCGCTGAACTGCTTCAGCGAACGGCCACCGACGAAACGCGGCAACTGCAGGCGAAGGTGGATCGCCTGCAGTCGGAGGTCAGCCAGCTGCACCAGAAGCTGGCTGAAGCCACGGCCCGGCCACAACAGGCCGCGACGAGCCCTGCCGCAGAGGCCCCCCCCTCCAGCCACAACCTTGAGGACGTCATCCGCAAGGTTGTGATGGAGGAGCGGGCCTTCACGCGAGCCTGCCTGGCGGGGATCGAGGACCGGCTCCTTCCGGAGACGCGCCTCCGACCGCCGCTTGCGGCGGACAAGAGGCGGGACCGGGCGGAGCCGGTGCCTCCTACCCCACAGGCCGAGGGCACCCCTCTGGAGGTCCCCCAACAGGAGGGGGACGCCCTTCTCCCTGCGACCACACCGTCCAACGAGTGGACGGAGGTGAAGCGCAGGAAGAAGGGTAAGGGGAAAAAGTCGGCGGCGGCCGTTCCCGCTGCTGCCGCCACTGCCGCTTCTGCCAGCCAGTCGCCTGCGACCGGCAAGGGCAAGAAGCAGAAGGGAAAAGGGAAGGCGAAGGTGCGACTCGTCCCCCCTAAATCCGCAGCAGTCGTGGTGACCCTCACCGCGGAGGCTGCGGGGCGAGGGGAGACGTACATGTCCGTGCTGGTGCGGGCACGTGCCAACGCCAACCCTGCCCAACTGGGCATCGGCAGTGTGACCTGCCGGCGGACCCAAGCCGGGGCTCGTATTTTCGAGTTCCCGGGAGCCGAGGGGGGTGCCCGCGCGGACCTCTTTGCAGCCAAGCTGCAGGAGGTCATCGCGGACACCGCCACGGTGGTCCGCCCGGTAAAGTCAGCGGCCTTGGAGGTGGCGGAGTTGGACGACTCCGTCACCAAGGAGGAGGTGGTGGCTGCGGTGGCGGCGATTGGGGGCTGTGACGTCGCCGCGGTGCAGGGCCGGAATATCCGGCCCGGCCGCGGCGGCTTGGGCGCGATTCGCCTGCAGTGCCCAATCGTCGCTGCCAAAGCCGTTCTTGCTGGGGGCCGGCTTTCAGTCGGCTTCAGCTCAGGTGCGGTCCGGGCTCTCGCCAACCAGCCATTGCGGTGTTTCCGGTGCTTCGGCACCGGACACACGCGGCCGCTGTGTCCATCTCCGGTCGACAGATCGGACACGTGCCTGCGCTGCGGCAAGGACGGCCACAAAGCCGCCTCCTGCGGGGCCGCCACACCGCACTGCGCGGTGTGTGCCGCCAGTGGCAGCCCAGCTGACCACGTCATGAGGGGGCGGAAATGTCTTCCTCCCCCCAGACGGGGCAAAGCTGTCGCTGCCGCTGGCGCCGCCGCTCCTGCGGCGGCTGCGGAGAGCGGTGCGATGTCCGACTGATTTCGGTCGGACGTCGCATCGCGCCGGCGTCGCGGTCCTCCGCGGACTCTCCTCTCCTCTCGCTCTAGAGAGGGGAACGGGATACGCGGCCGCCGCGCCGCCGGTAGGTCTTGAGGATCTTCCTCAAGGTGGCGACGGGCGGGCGTTAGGCGCGGGGGCGCCTACGCCCGCATTGCACCCGTCACCGCCTCCGCCGGGCAATCGTCGGCGGGGACTGGACGAAAAGGCTCTGCCGGATTCCCAGTCCCCGCCATTCAGGACGAAGCGGGAACACGCTGGTGGTTTTTAGTGGGTATACCGGGTCAGACCGGGGAGTCCCACATACCCCCCCCATCCCCCGATGGGAGGGTATGCGTAATGCATTTTCCCCAGCGTTAAAAAAAAAAAAAAAAAAAAAAAAAAAAAAAAAAAAAAAAAAAAAAAAAAAAAAAAAAAAAAAAAAAAAAGGTTAGGTTAGGTTAGGTTAGGTTAGGTTAGGTTGGGGGACCCCCCACAGCGCATACGTCCTCGTCGTGTCCCCTGGAAACTGCCCAGTTCTGACCACCGTAACGGAGTGGCAGACTGGGTAGGCCAAAGTGCGCTGTGCATCGTAGCTAATCACATCAGCCTTGCAGAGCTACGAACAAGCCGTGATCGCCATGTCGACCCCTAGACGTGACGCCTCTGGGCGATTTTTAAAGAAGGGCCCTTCCAAGGGCAAACCCGGCGCTCAGGCGCCTGAGACTGGCCGCGCGCCTTCTGCGGCCAGCTCAATTGAGAGGAGTGAGTCGTTTGGGTCCCTTTTGGACTCAGACGACTCACTGTTTGTGTCGGACGTCGAGGACTCCCGGCCGCGAAAGCGAGCCCACCAGAGCGGTGGGTCCGGGGGCTCCTCGGCCTCCACTTCGACGGGGCTGCCGAAGGCGAAGAAGCCGACGGTAGCACCAGCGACCCACACCGTTGGGCTCGCTGACGCCCAGCGAAAGCTGGACCTTGCCCGGCGCGCTCAGCTCCAGGAGGAGCTTGAGGAGCGCGTCGCGGCAAAGGAGAAGAGAGCACAATCCGCCCGGGGCGGGTCCGGGTACGGCGCGTCTCGCGTGCTGTACGCGGACCACTCTCTGGCGGAGCTCGAAAGGATGGCGATAGAGGACGAGGAGGGGATCGTAGAGGTCGCCTCCAAGTCCTCAAACTTGAAGGGTACCTTTACGAAGGCCCTCAAGTGCCGGGCCGCGAGCCTGCGCGGGGTCGTCGCTGAACTGCTTCAGCGAACGGCCACCGACGAGACGCGGCAACTGCAGGCGAAGGTCGATCGCCTGCAGTCGGAGGTCAGCCAGCTGCACCAGAAGCTGGCTGAAGCCACGGCCCGGCCACAACAGGCCGCGACGAGCCCTGCCGCAGAGGCCCCCCCCTCCAGCCGCAACCTTGAGGACGTCATCCGCAAGGTTGTGATGGAGGAGCGGGCCTTCACGCGAGCCTGCCTGGCGGGGATCGAGGACCGGCTCCTTCCGGAGACGCGCCTCCGACCGCCGCTTGCGGCGGACAAGAGGCGGGACCGGGTGGAGCCGGTGCCTCCTACCCCACAGGCCGAGGGCCCCCCTCAGGAGGTCCCCCAGCAGGAGGAGGACGCCCTTCTCCCTGCGACCACACCGTCCAACGAGTGGACGGAGGTGCGGCGCAAGGGGAAGGGTAAGGGGAAGAAGTCGGCAGCGGCCGTTCCCGCTGCTGCCGCTTCTGTCGCCACTGCCAGCCAGTCGAAGGCGACCGGCAAAGGCAAGGCGAAGCCGAAAGGGAAGGCGAAGGTGCGACTCGTCCCCCCTAAATCCGCAGCAGTCGTGGTGACCCTCACCGCGGAGGCTGCGGGGCGAGGGGAGACGTACATGTCCGTGCTGGTGCGGGCTCGCGCCAACGCCGACCCTGCCCAACTGGGCATCGGCGCTGTGACTTGTCGGCGGACCCAGGCCGGGGCTCGTATCTTCGAGTTCCCGGGAGCCGAGGGGGGTGCCCGCGCGGACCTCTTTGCAGCCAAGCTGCAGGAGGCCATCGCGGACACCGCCAAGGTGGTCCGCCCTACAAAGTCAGCGGTCTTGGAGGTGGCGGAGTTGGACGACTCCGTCACCAAGGAGGAGGTGGTGGCTGCGGTGGCGGCGATTGGGGGCTGCGACGTCGCCGCGGTGCAGGGCCGGAATATCCGGGCCGGCCGCGGCGGCTTGGGCGCGCTTCGCCTGCGGTGCCCAATCGCTGCTGCCAAAGCCGTCCTTGCCAAGGGCCGGCTTACAGTCGGCTTCAGTTCTGGTACGGTCCGGGCTCTCGCCGACCAGCCCATGCGGTGTTTCCGGTGCTTCGGCATCGGACACACCCGGCCGCTGTGTCCGTCGCCGATCGACAGGTCGGACGCGTGCCTGCGCTGCGGCAAGGACGGCCACAAAGCCGCCTCCTGCGGGGCCGCCACGCCACACTGCGCAGTGTGCGCCGCCAGTGGCCGCCCAGCAGACCATGTGATGAGGGGAAGGAAATGTCTTCCTCCCCCCAAGCGGGGCAAAGCTGCCGCTGTCACTGGCGCCGCTCCTGCGGCGGTTGCGGAGGGTGGTGCGATGTCCGACTGATTTCGGTCGGACGTCGCATCGCACCGGCGTCGCGGTCTTCCGCGGACTCTCCTCTCCTCTCGCTCTAGAGAGGGGAACGGGATACGCGGCCGCCGCGCCGCCGTTGGATCGTGAGGATCATCCTCAAGGTGGTGACGGGCGGGCGTTAGGCGCGGGGGCGCCTACGCCCGCATTGCACCCGTCACCGCCCCGCCGGGCAATCGTCGGCGGGGACTGGACGAAAAGGCTCTGCCGGTTTCCCAGTCCCCTCCATTCAGGACGAAGCGGGAACAACGCTGGTGGTTTTTAGTGGGTATACCGGGTCAGACCGGGGAGTCCCACATACCCCCCCCATCCCCCGATGGGAGGGTATGCGTAATGCATTTTCCCCAGCGTAAAAAAAAAAAAAAAAAAAAAAAAAAAAAAAAAAAAAGGTTAGGTTAGGTTAGGTTAGGTTAGGTTAGGTTTTTTTTTTTTTTTTTTTTTTTTTTTTTTTCCTACCTCTCCACGCTAGGTGGAGCCTGCGAGCTAAGTTTCCCCTAACATTATTAGGGACCTTGGGATGCTTGGGTTTCATTTATTTAAGAAAAGTATTTTATTTAAAAGAAAAGTAACAAGTAACTTTTTTAAAACTATGATGACAACATTTAACTTAATTTTAGGCCTTACTTTTAACATCTTTTGTTTCGCTAGTATTTTTATAACATTGACATAAAACTAACTTAAATTTATAACATATTTTGATTTTCAGCAGTTAGTACATCAAAACTTATTTCTAGAATACTTATTTTAAACATTTGATAAAGATTTTGACACTAAAAAATATAACTACTTAGTATATAGTACTTATTTTAAAACAGTTAGGGCTTTTAAACATGTGTGGTGTATACACAGTACTTACTTAAATTTAAGGTCTTATATGTAACATATTTATTTTTAGACTAATTTTTATATTAATATAGACTTATAATTATCTTAAATTTACTACATATATTTTTAGTTTTTACTGTTTACACATTATAACATAATACCACAGTATTTATTTCTAGGATATTATCAAGTTTTGACACTTAAACATTTAGATACGGTCAAAGAAACTTAATTGGTAGCATAAAATGTTTACAAAAAATTTTTTAGTCATAATTTTATTATGGTGCATGCATGGATGCACCACTGGCTACTCAAAGGTGTTTTGCTCGTCGGCTAGTCGCTTCGTTTCGGCGTAGCGAGACAGATGGCGCTATGAGTGTCACAGACATGAATGTATTTTGATGTCGGTGGCAGAGTTTTTGTTTACTCATTGATTCCGTAATGGCGACACAGATGGCGCCATTGTGGATAATTAGTTCAACATAATTTTATATTGACATGTTTGATTTTGGTATTCATTTTAGGGGACAGAGTTGGGGATGTGGTTGGGTCTGGGTATATAGTCAGATGAATTTACTCGTGTATGATAATAAATGTTGTTTGTAATTTGTATCTGTTTTGTAGGTGTTGTTTGCAAATGATGTTTACTAATGAGGTGTTTTTATGTTTTGTGTAATACTTGTACTTGTTATTTTTATTAGCTGATGTGAGTTGTGACAATAATATATATATATATACTTAGATTATACATATTTATTGGCGTTTCTTAATCTGTTTTTGTTTTATGTGCGATTTGTTATTAGGGTAAGTTAGTTTGTCTCGTGTGTGTTGATATATTTGTATATATTTACTATATAGTTTGTATATCAGTGTTTTTTGTTGTATAATGGTTTCCGTGTGTCTGTTTATTCCATTGTTGTGGTCCAGTTTTACGTACTCCCAGTTTGTGTTGCTGTATTGTTGTGTTTCTGTGTGTGTTGTGTGTGTTATGTGGACCCCGAGCTGTTTAAGCGTACGCCGTTGTCGTTCTAGCCAGGTAGTCCCATTTCTTACGGACCGGGCATTCCACGCTAAATGCGTTGTGACCGGTCTTCTGTAACCTCGAGTGCAGACAGTTGCAGCACTGCGGTTCCATCCCCGCGACAAACTCCTCGCACTTCTCGCGGAGGTGTGGACCTCCACAGTGGCTACACTTGTCCGCACTCGCGGTACAAAATTTCCGGCCGTGCCCGTATGCCAGGCATTTGGTGCATTGGACTAACGGGGACTGGTCCTCCACCCTTACCCTTTGCAGGTCCAGGTACAGAGCACCAGCATCCGTCATCCTCTGCCAAACCCTGGGCCTGACTTGAACGACAACGTGCGCCGTGTTTGGGTTTTTGGTCCTTTTTTTATATTTTATGGCCATTTCTTTTTCTTCCTCTTCCAGGTCTCTGAATACATCCCTGTTCTGTGAATAGAGCGCTTTCACCAGCTCGTCGTCTTCACTGTCCAAAAAGACGTCTTTTAGGACAACGAGCGGGTTTTTATTTTTCATGGGCGCTACTATTAGCCCTTTCCCTTGGGTCTCAATTCTTTTCTTAACCTTGTTTAGCTCTTCCTCCGTGTCACAACCCAGTATCACGGTCTGGTTTTTGGCCTTACGCACTTTGTTAATTTTTAGGCCAGTTTCCCTGGCATCGACCGCCCTCTTCACCTTGGCCAACACCTCGTCGGCGGTATCCAGACCGCCTTCGAAGGTGACAGCCACCGAGTGAAGTGCCGGTCGATGCCCGGGTCTGGCTGCTGTGACGCTTGCGTATGATCTGGGGGTGTCGGCCTTTGGCTCGGTTGCCACTGCCCTGATGGCCTCCCTGATCTCGTCGGTTCTGGCGACGACCTCGGCGGCGACCACGTCGAACTTGGCCTCGAAGTAGGCGGCGGAATGATCTTGTACACGGTTCAAGGATGCTTTCGTAGCGTCGAGCTTCTCGCCGACCTCGTGTACCTTTTCTATGATGTCGGCGCCGCTGTCGCTGACGTAGTTTTTCGTTTCTTGGAGGCCCAGAGAGACCTTCTTCTCTAGTTCTTTTAGCCCCGTTTGTATGCCCTTCTCCATTTTCTCCAGCCTTTCAATAAGCACCTCCGATAACTCGGGTGACGCTGGCGTGGTGGTTGTGCGTGCGGGTTGGGCTGTAGGGGATGATGTTTCCAGGCCCTTCATCCGTCTGCTGAGCTCGAAGAGGGTCCGTAGGCATCTGTCTGACTGGGTCTCCAGGAAGATCTTGATGTCTCTCCTCATTTGAGGGTAATCTTTGACCCTTGATGGGATATCTTCGAAGGTCTTCATGACCTCCTGGAGTAGTTTGTCATTTGACAGGGCGGCATATGTGTCGCTTTGCCTTCTATAGGTCTCCATATTGTCTACGGACCTTCGTTTTCGCTCAGGCCTCTTGATGAAGGTCCTGGCTGCATCTATCGCCTGTCCGGGCGGGCTTGAAGGGTTGGGGGTGGAACCTGATGTCCTTGTCGACGATGACAGTGGGGTCTCGGCGTTCGACATTGCGTGTGTGTGTATAGGGCACAATGAGAGGTAGGAACGTCAATGTGTAAAAATGTAAATAAATTATAAACTAATTACAATATACAGTCAGTCTGACCCTGTATAGGGGGGTGTGTACTATTTGACCCTGTAAATGGGGGTCAAGTATCGCTGTCAGTACAGCTGTCGAAAAAATTTTTCCCAAAAGAAAAATTTTTTGTCGAAATTTTTCTAAGTCCTAATTATATTAAAAGGGGTGGGAACGGGTCAAATTTGGGGGGGAGGATACCTCTTAAGTGGTTTTTGCCGTGTTGTCTTCGACACCACAAAGGCCGAATTTGAGGTCAAATTTGCGTTATCTCCCCTCGTTCCGGAGATATAGGTATTTTTAGGTGGAAGGGAAGGGGGAGGGTCCAAACTGGGTGGAGAGGGTACCTCTTATGCGACTATCACCGTGGTGTCTTCGACACCACAGAGGCTGGTTTTGAGGTCGAATTTATCCTATCTCTCCTCGTTTCCGAGATATGGCGGTTTGACGGTTTAGAAAAACCTAACCCTCCTTTATGCACAGTCGGGTAGATCTTCCAGATGGCCTAGCTGGGTCTACCCTGAACCGATTTTTGCGTGAGTGGGCTCTTTTGTTTGGCCTTGTTGAGCTCTTTCTAGTTGTTAAGGTTTTAGGATAGAGGGTGGGGGGTGGTGGGTGGGGGGGAGGGGCAGAGGGGGTTCCAAAATTTTGGTTTGACTACAACAGTGCGGCTGAGGGCCACCTGCTGGGTATTAAACGGGGAGTGTTTCAACAGGGGAGGGGGAGGGGGGTGAGGGGGGGGTGCGTAAGGGTGGGGGGTATGTCCCGTAAGAGTAGTATTACAAGGCCCGTGATTTTGAGGCAGTTTTGGTTTGAGGGGGGGGGGGGGGGGGGGGGGGGGGGGTGTAAGAGGGGGGGGGAGGGGATCCAAAGAGTAAAATGCAAAGTGTGGCTGAGGGCCACCAGCAATGTTTTTACGGGAAATTATTTAGGGGGGGGGGGGGGGGGGGTTGTGTAAAAGGGGGGGGGGGGGTATGTCCAGGAAGGGGAGTGCTGTACGGCTTGAGAATTTTAAGCAAAATATTTTTGAAAACTTTGATGATGAGTGAACTCTGCCTACCTTATAATCTATCGTTCTTACGAAATGTTGTGTCTACGAACGTAAACAAAGAATAACTAAGATTTTTGTGTGGAGAAATTTTATATCGGGGAGAATTTCCCCAAAGTGGGGAGAATTACGAAAATTGAAAAAGTACTTTTTTGTTTTTGAATTAATTAGAATTTAGTGGGGGGGACTTTGTAGGGGGGGGCACAAAACCGATTTGTGCGGTGTTATTTTTTGAAAAAGGGGGCTATTTATCTGGGTGCACTTAATCTTAAGATATTAACTTACTAAACTTAAACACTAGGTACATAAAGTGACCAACAGCTATTTGCCGTTTTCGTGCGGTTGGTAAACAAGTCACCCTTTACTATTTTCTTAATTTACACAACTAATATTACTCGTAAAATTATTTTATTTACAGATTTATTTCTAGGAGGGTGCTGTTGTCAAACTTAGCCCTTCACAAGTCGGGCGTCTTTAATAGGGGGTGAGCAGCTATAGCCCGAAAAGGCTGTCAGGTTACCAAAAACCGCAAATACGGGTTTTTGGTGCTCACACCTCGTCTAGCTTACGGCTTTATTGCCCTGGAACGGGTAGCTCCCGCGTTCTGTTTTCACTGGTAACTCTTAAAAACTAGCTAACCTATGTATTTGCATTAGAGTCCTTGTGCTGCAGCTGGTCTTCGCTGCTCCAGGGCCGGTCAAAGTCCGTGTTTGGCGTGTTTTTGTTACCCGGTTTTATTAAAACTTTTATAACTAATTATTTACTTGTCCGAAAATTCTACAATTTAACACTTAGAGTCTCTACACTATGCTCTATCCCTTAAGGTCCAAAAAATATATAGTTATCACTTTAATTTCAAAATTATGGGGGGTCAAACACTGAGCGTCTTTTGTCACTTTTTGTAACCTGGGTAACTTCCTGGGGGAAGGTCCGATTGCGGTGATCGGGGTGTCTGATGAAAGGGGACGACTTCCTGCGCCTATCCCCGTTTCCTGAATTTTCCTCCGGCTGCTGGAAGTGGAAGTCGTGAACACGCCGGTTTCCTTCTTTGTCCCGTATCTTGGCGAGTTCCCACGGGAAAAATCCCGGACTCAGCCAAGATGATGGGGCTCGTCCAGCTGCTTCGACTGGTATATAAAAAATACCAGGTTGTCGATTTGGTTCTCGCGGCGTTTCACTATTTGTGTTTTGTTTACACTTTTGAGGTTAAGAAAAATGGTTTTTTAGGGGTAACTTCCCCAATTTTTACCCAATTTCAAAAATAATTTCGCGATTACTTAAGCCTCGTTATTACGCAGATGGTTTTTTAATAAAAATAGCAATTTTCAACACTTTTATGTTTTTCACGATTTTTGAGCGCGGAGCGACTTAAAAAAAAAAAACGGGTTAGGTTAGGTTAGGTTAGGTTAGGTTAGGTTTTTTTTTTTTTTTTTTTTTTTTTAGGGTTGACAGGAGTGGGAAATCCTCATGGACGCCCACACTGACCCACTGGGAGTCGGTCTGGGCAGTGCCGGACTCTTACCGGCTAAAACCCACTCCTGCCCTTGCTACAGGTGCCTTCTGACATGATCAGAAACCTTGTTAATCTGTGGTTGAGGTTACGATCATGAGTGGTTTGTTTGAAGTGAGTTATTCAGGATTTTGGCAGTTTTTGGAAGATTTTTACGAATTTGGGAACTTTGCAGACATTTTAAATACTATTTGATTTTACTGTTTAAGTAGTTTAGTTTTTAAGCTAGTTTTAAATTTATTCTTTGAGATTCTATTTGATTTTATTAATTTACATTTTAGTTTGCTTCTAATTTTAATATTACTTTTATTATAATTTAACATTACAGGTTTCTTACAATGGCATTTCTAAATATATACTTATTATACATTAGTATATCATCGTCTATTCCTGTTTTGTTTGTTAGTTTTGTATATACTTAATTAAATATTTACTATTAGTCAAATAATATATACTTTTACTAATTTATTTTCATTAAATGTTTAACTTGAATTTTAATCTTATTAATTTTTAGGCATGACTTCGTCTGATAGTGGTTCCAATTCACTATGAGAGGCTGCTGGAAATTACTTGGCCATAGTTGTCTTGGTTCAGCGGTCAGTGCAATAAGGAGCGAGTTGCGGTTTCCGATCGTTCTTTCTGCTTGGCAGCCACATCCGATGATCATCATCTTGGGTCTGCAAGTCATTTTGTCTACGCTTTGCTCAGTTTTGACCAGTTGAACCTTAACAATACGCCACGCTGGATCTGGCGAGGCTGTCCCATTTTAACCGCATTGGGCAGTCACTGCTAAACGCACTATGGTCCGATTTGCTACCCTTTACCGCTTTGCAGTTCCGGCAAACCGGCGCATCGCCTGCAGCGTGCGCCGGGCAATCGGACCTTAGGTGTGGGTCTCCACAGTGACTGCACAACGGCTCGGTGTCCTGGCAGTGCTTCCTGCCGTGCCCATACCCCAGGCAGATGGAGCATTGGACTAGCGGTGACTGGTCGGATACTCGCAACCTTTGCAGGTCTACGTGCACCCGACCCGCCACCGTCAGTCTCTGCCAGACTTGGGGCGACACCTGCAGAACGATGTGGCCCATATGTGGGTTCCTGGTTCGACGGCGGTATTTAACCACCATCCTCAGGTCCGCCGCGGCCACATCCCCCAGCAAGTGGGCATTCTGCACCTTCAGGTAGTGTACAACCTCATCATCAGCGTGGCAGGAGAGGACGTCCTTAAGGATGATGAGGGGGTCCTTATTTTGGACCTCCTCAACCCGGAGACCTCCTGACTTCCGGATCCTCTCCTTTACGGCCGTCATTTCTTCCCTTGTCGTGAACCCTACGATGACCTTCTGGCCCTAGCTTTCCGCAGCCGCTCTACCCGCGTGCCTTCCTGTTTGGCATTGACTGCCATTCTAAGCTTTCCGATCACCACTTCACTAGTGTCGAACTCATCAACAGATGAGACGACTACTGAGTGAAGGGGCTTTCGGGGATGCTCCCTCGGAATGGCAGCCATTTCGGCGTAAGTCGGCTCTTGGCTTGCAGGAAAGCTAGGAGTCTGTTTCAGTTGCTCCGACAGAGCCAGCGTGTGCTGCTTGCAGTCCTCCAAAGCGTGTTTGTGCTCCTGGAGGTTTGCCGCAAGCGTTTTCATTAGCTCTGTCGGAACATCTGAGGTTGGTCCCTGTGCCCGCTGCACTTCCACCACATTTCCTTTTACTGCCCTAGCCTTCCTCTCAGTCTCTGCCTCTTTTACTAGCTCATAAAGCCGCTCGACCGCTTTGATGATCTCATCTTTTATCTCTTTTTTGAGATTGCGGGAGCTCTGAAGCTGCAATTTGGCTTTCATGAGGCAGGCCTTTGCCTCAGTGGTTCGGCTAATATATTTCACAGATGGCTCTTCGGTCATCAGAGTCTCATCTCGTTCTCCTGCCTGTGACACTCCATCCATTTTTGCCTCTTGGGATAGTTTTGCCTTAGTCATCAGTTTAGGGGGCGTTTTCAAGGAGGCCTTTTTAGGAGGGGTAGGGGTCTTAAAGGGCTGCATAGGTTTGCACCTTTCAGCTTCCCACTCCCCAATGCTGCGCCTCACTGATGGGCCCGCCTGTGCTGGTTTTGTGTTACCCGCGTCTAAACAATCTTCTATAACCTTCGTCTTTCTTGGGATAGGTGTCCTTACTCCAAACATGTCTAAACAGGGGAGAGTATTAAAGCGAGAGAAAGGGCAGCAATCAAACACCTGTAGCAGTTAACTGGTACTGAATCCCTGTAAAGGGGGGATCAGGCAGTTCAACAATATTAAATAAAAGTGATGAATGTAGACTAAAATAATAGTCAGGTCTAATAAACGTCGTGTTCAATGTATTAAATACCAGAAGGGTCGTCAGTAAAAATAAAAGCAAGAATAAAATAAAAAATATAAATAATTGACTATAAAAGGAGTTTGAAACGCGATATTTTAAAAATTTTTGGATTTCCTAAGCGATAATTGTCGGGGGGTGTTAAATTGAAAATAAAAATTTTTCGCCAAAAGTTTGTGTTCACCTACCTTACCACTATAGGGTGGGTGGGTGGGCAAAATTTTTGAAATTTTTTGTTAGCTAGAAGCACGCGCGAGGTGTCAAAAGACGCGTCTCGGCGCGGGCTATCCGACCAATGAAAAACACTTACTGTCGCAAGAAGAAAAATTTTGAGTTTTCGTCAAAAAAAACGTGTTTTTTACAGGAAAAATTTTGAAAATGGCCGAATTTTACACCAAACCAGAACTCCGGGTCGCGGAACGAGCACCAGAATGAGGGTAAGGTAGGTTAGTGTCAATTTTGATTTTTTAATAAATTATTAAACGAGTGGATTTTAGAATAATAATTAATTCAATAAAAACTTTTTGTAAAATTTTACAAGTGTCTGTAAAGGAAAAATTTTTCGCGTTTTTGTCAATTTAACTTAGTCAATATGGTAGGGGGTGGCTATTTAGGAATTGTCGTGCTGAAAACAGCTTCAAAATGCGCCCCTTGGTTATCGAGTAATTACAATGTTTGCAATTGACTACGGGGTATAGGTAGATTTTCTTAGCCGTATAAATCAAAATGACAAAGATTTTTGAGTTTTTTGGTAGCTAGAAGCACGCGCGAGGTGTCAAAAGACGCGTCTCGGCGCGGGCTATCCGACCAATGAAAAACACTTACTGTCGCAAGAAGAAAAATTTTGAGTTTTCGTCAAAAAAACGTGTTTTTTACAGGAAAAATTTTGAAAATGGCCGAAATTTACACCAAACCAGAACTCCGGGTCGCGGAACGAGCACCAGAATGAGGGTAAGGTAGGTTAGTGTCAATTTTGATTTTTTAATAAATTATTAAACGAGTGGATTTTAAAATAATAATTAATTCAATAAAAACTTTTTGTAAAATTTTACAAGTGTCTGTAAAGGAAAAATTTTTCGCGTTTTTGTCAATTTAACTTAGTCAATATGGTAGGGGGTGGCTATTTAGGAATTGTCGTGCTGAAAACAGCTTCAAAATGCGCCCCTTGGTTATCGAGTAATTACAATGTTTGCAATTGACTACGGGGTATAGGTAGATTTTCTTAGCCGTATAAATTAAAATGACAAAGATTTTTGAGTTTTTTGGTAGCTAGAAGCACGCGCGAGGTGTCAAAAGACGCGTCTCGGCGCGGGCTATCCGACCAATGAAAAACACTTACTGTCGCAAGAAGAAAAATTTTGAGTTTTCGTCAAAAAACGTGTTTTTTACAGGAAAAATTTTGAAAATGGCCGAATTTTACACCAAACCAGAACTCCGGGTCGCGGAACGAGCACCAGAATGAGGGTAAGGTAGGTTAGTGTCAATTTTGATTTTTTAATAAATTATTAAACGAGTGGATTTTAGAATAATAATTAATTCAATAAAAACTTTTTGTAAAATTTTACAAGTGTCTGTAAAGGAAAAATTTTTCGCGTTTTTGTCAATTTAACTTAGTCAATATGGTAGGGGGTGGCTATTTAGGAATTGTCGTGCTGAAAACAGCTTCAAAATGCGCCCCTTGGTTATCGAGTAATTACAATGTTTGCAATTGACTACGGGGTATAGGTAGATTTTCTTAGCCGTATAAATTAAAATGACAAAGATTTTTGAGTTTTTTGGTAGCTAGAAGCACGCGCGAGGTGTCAAAAGACGCGTCTCGGCGCGGGCTATCCGACCAATGAAAAACACTTACTGTCGCAAGAAGAAAAATTTTGAGTTTTCGTCAAAAAAACGTGTTTTTTACAGGAAAAATTTTGAAAATGGCCGAATATTACACCAAACCAGAACTCCGGGTCGCGGAACGAGCACCAGAATGAGGGTAAGGTAGGTTAGTGTCAATTTTGATTTTTTAATAAATTATTAAACGAGTGGATTTTAGAATAATAATTAATTCAATAAAAACTTTTTGTAAAATTTTACAAGTGTCTGTAAAGGAAAAATTTTTCGCGTTTTTGTCAATTTAACTTAGTCAATATGGTAGGGGGTGGCTATTTAGGAATTGTCGTGCTGAAAACAGCTTCAAAATGCGCCCCTTGGTTATCGAGTAATTACAATGTTTGCAATTGACTACGGGGTATAGGTAGATTTTCTTAGCCGTATAAATTAAAATGACAAAGATTTTTGAGTTTTTTGGTAGCTAGAAGCACGCGCGAGGTGTCAAAAGACGCGTCTCGGCGCGGGCTATCCGACCAATGAAAAACACTTACTGTCGCAAGAAGAAAAATTTTGAGTTTTCGTCAAAAAACGTGTTTTTTACAGGAAAAATTTTGAAAATGGCCGAATTTTACACCAAACCAGAACTCCGGGTCGCGGAACGAGCACCAGAATGAGGGTAAGGTAGGTTAGTGTCAATTTTGATTTTTTAATAAATTATTAAACGAGTGGATTTTAGAATAATAATTAATTCAATAAAAACTTTTTGTAAAATTTTACAAGTGTCTGTAAAGGAAAAATTTTTCGCGTTTTTGTCAATTTAACTTAGTCAATATGGTAGGGGGTGGCTATTTAGGAATTGTCGTGCTGAAAACAGCTTCAAAATGCGCCCCTTGGTTATCGAGTAATTACAATGTTTGCAATTGACTACGGGGTATAGGTAGATTTTCTTAGCCGTATAAATTAAAATGACAAAGATTTTTGAGTTTTTTGGTAGCTAGAAGCACGCGCGAGGTGTCAAAAGACGCGTCTCGGCGCGGGCTATCCGACCAATGAAAAACACTTACTGTCGCAAGAAGAAAAATTTTGAGTTTTCGTCAAAAAAACGTGTTTTTTACAGGAAAAATTTTGAAAATGGCCGAATTTTACACCAAACCAGAACTCCGGGTCGCGGAACGAGCACCAGAATGAGGGTAAGGTAGGTTAGTGTCAATTTTGATTTTTTAATAAATTATTAAACGAGTGGATTTTAGAATAATAATTAATTCAATAAAAACTTTTTGTAAAATTTTACAAGTGTCTGTAAAGGAAAAATTTTTCGCGTTTTTGTCAATTTAACTTAGTCAATATGGTAGGGGGTGGCTATTTAGGAATTGTCGTGCTGAAAACAGCTTCAAAATGCGCCCCTTGGTTATCGAGTAATTACAATGTTTGCAATTGACTACGGGGTATAGGTAGATTTTCTTAGCCGTATAAATTAAAATGACAAAGATTTTTGAGTTTTTTGGTAGCTAGAAGCACGCGCGAGGTGTCAAAAGACGCGTCTCGGCGCGGGCTATCCGACCAATGAAAAACACTTACTGTCGCAAGAAGAAAAATTTTGAGTTTTCGTCAAAAAACGTGTTTTTTACAGGAAAAATTTTGAAAATGGCCGAATTTTACACCAAACCAGAACTCCGGGTCGCGGAACGAGCACCAGAATGAGGGTAAGGTAGGTTAGTGTCAATTTTGATTTTTTAATAAATTATTAAACGAGTGGATTTTAGAATAATAATTAATTCAATAAAAACTTTTTGTAAAATTTTACAAGTGTCTGTAAAGGAAAAATTTTTCGCGTTTTTGTCAATTTAACTTAGTCAATATGGTAGGGGGTGGCTATTTAGGAATTGTCGTGCTGAAAACAGCTTCAAAATGCGCCCCTTGGTTATCGAGTAATTACAATGTTTGCAATTGACTACGGGGTATAGGTAGATTTTCTTAGCCGTATAAATTAAAATGACAAAGATTTTTGAGTTTTTTGGTAGCTAGAAGCACGCGCGAGGTGTCAAAAGACGCGTCTCGGCGCGGGCTATCCGACCAATGAAAAACACTTACTGTCGCAAGAAGAAAAATTTTGAGTTTTCGTCAAAAAAACGTGTTTTTTACAGGAAAAATTTTGAAAATGGCCGAATTTTACACCAAACCAGAACTCCGGGTCGCGGAACGAGCACCAGAATGAGGGTAAGGTAGGTTAGTGTCAATTTTGATTTTTTAATAAATTATTAAACGAGTGGATTTTAGAATAATAATTAATTCAATAAAAACTTTTTGTAAAATTTTACAAGTGTCTGTAAAGGAAAAATTTTTCGCGTTTTTGTCAATTTAACTTAGTCAATATGGTAGGGGGTGGCTATTTAGGAATTGTCGTGCTGAAAACAGCTTCAAAATGCGCCCCTTGGTTATCGAGTAATTACAATGTTTGCAATTGACTACGGGGTATAGGTAGATTTTCTTAGCCGTATAAATTAAAATGACAAAGATTTTTGAGTTTTTTGGTAGCTAGAAGCACGCGCGAGGTGTCAAAAGACGCGTCTCGGCGCGGGCTATCCGACCAATGAAAAACACTTACTGTCGCAAGAAGAAAAATTTTGAGTTTTCGTCAAAAAACGTGTTTTTTACAGGAAAAATTTTGAAAATGGCCGAATTTTACACCAAACCAGAACTCCGGGTCGCGGAACGAGCACCAGAATGAGGGTAAGGTAGGTTAGTGTCAATTTTGATTTTTTAATAAATTATTAAACGAGTGGATTTTAGAATAATAATTAATTCAATAAAAACTTTTTGTAAAATTTTACAAGTGTCTGTAAAGGAAAAATTTTTCGCGTTTTTGTCAATTTAACTTAGTCAATATGGTAGGGGGTGGCTATTTAGGAATTGTCGTGCTGAAAACAGCTTCAAAATGCGCCCCTTGGTTATCGAGTAATTACAATGTTTGCAATTGACTACGGGGTATAGGTAGATTTTCTTAGCCGTATAAATTAAAATGACAAAGATTTTTGAGTTTTTTGGTAGCTAGAAGCACGCGCGAGGTGTCAAAAGACGCGTCTCGGCGCGGGCTATCCGACCAATGAAAAACACTTACTGTCGCAAGAAGAAAAATTTTGAGTTTTCGTCAAAAAAACGTGTTTTTTACAGGAAAAATTTTGAAAATGGCCGAATTTTACACCAAACCAGAACTCCGGGTCGCGGAACGAGCACCAGAATGAGGGTAAGGTAGGTTAGTGTCAATTTTGATTTTTTAATAAATTATTAAACGAGTGGATTTTAGAATAATAATTAATTCAATAAAAACTTTTTGTAAAATTTTACAAGTGTCTGTAAAGGAAAAATTTTTCGCGTTTTTGTCAATTTAACTTAGTCAATATGGTAGGGGGTGGCTATTTAGGAATTGTCGTGCTGAAAACAGCTTCAAAATGCGCCCCTTGGTTATCGAGTAATTACAATGTTTGCAATTGACTACGGGGTATAGGTAGATTTTCTTAGCCGTATAAATTAAAATGACAAAGATTTTTGAGTTTTTTGGTAGCTAGAAGCACGCGCGAGGTGTCAAAAGACGCGTCTCGGCGCGGGCTATCCGACCAATGAAAAACACTTACTGTCGCAAGAAGAAAAATTTTGAGTTTTCGTCAAAAAACGTGTTTTTTACAGGAAAAATTTTGAAAATGGCCGAATTTTACACCAAACCAGAACTCCGGGTCGCGGAACGAGCACCAGAATGAGGGTAAGGTAGGTTAGTGTCAATTTTGATTTTTTAATAAATTATTAAACGAGTGGATTTTAGAATAATAATTAATTCAATAAAAACTTTTTGTAAAATTTTACAAGTGTCTGTAAAGGAAAAATTTTTCGCGTTTTTGTCAATTTAACTTAGTCAATATGGTAGGGGGTGGCTATTTAGGAATTGTCGTGCTGAAAACAGCTTCAAAATGCGCCCCTTGGTTATCGAGTAATTACAATGTTTGCAATTGACTACGGGGTATAGGTAGATTTTCTTAGCCGTATAAATTAAAATGACAAAGATTTTTGAGTTTTTTGGTAGCTAGAAGCACGCGCGAGGTGTCAAAAGACGCGTCTCGGCGCGGGCTATCCGACCAATGAAAAACACTTACTGTCGCAAGAAGAAAAATTTTGAGTTTTCGTCAAAAAAACGTGTTTTTTACAGGAAAAATTTTGAAAATGGCCGAATTTTACACCAAACCAGAACTCCGGGTCGCGGAACGAGCACCAGAATGAGGGTAAGGTAGGTTAGTGTCAATTTTGATTTTTTAATAAATTATTAAACGAGTGGATTTTAAAATAATAATTAATTCAATAAAAACTTTTTGTAAAATTTTACAAGTGTCTGTAAAGGAAAAATTTTTCGCGTTTTTGTCAATTTAACTTAGTCAATATGGTAGGGGGTGGCTATTTAGGAATTGTCGTGCTGAAAACAGCTTCAAAATGCGCCCCTTGGTTATCGAGTAATTACAATGTTTGCAATTGACTACGGGGTATAGGTAGATTTTCTTAGCCGTATAAATTAAAATGACAAAGATTTTTGAGTTTTTTGGTAGCTAGAAGCACGCGCCGAGACGCGTCTTTTGACACCTCGCGCGTGCTTCTAGCTACCAAAAAACTCCGTCTTGGTTATCGAGTAATTACGGGTTAGGTTAGGTTAGGTTAGGTTAGGTTAGGTTAGGTTAGGTTAGGTTAGGTTAGGTTAGGTTTTTTTTTTTTTTTTTTTTTTTTTTAGGGTTGACAGGAGTGGGAAATCCTCATGGACGCCCACACTGACCCACTGGGAGTCAGTCTGGGCAGTGCCGGACTCTTACCGGCTAAAACCCACTCCTGCCTTTGCTTTTGGTGTCCTCTGACATGATCAGAGCCCTTGTGTTCCGTTTTGTCGTTTTTTATCTATGTTATATGTTTGTTGTGGAGAGACGTGGTGGTATGTTTATTTTCTTTTATTTTTGTTTGTACCTTATGCATCTTCATTTAATATGGTTCGATTATTTATTTTAGGAATATGATTTAAATTTTTACTATTATTAATTTTACCGATTTATGACTGTTTTTTATGTAATATCTATTTGTATGACTTTTCTGTAATTTTTCTTCGTATGTCTATTCTATAATTTTTATTTAGTGTTTATAAATATCGCCGGTCTTCTATTAATGACATTAGTTAAATATACTTATTATATTCTAAATGTCATTATAACCATTATTTACAAATACTTACATATATAATAGCACACTTATGTTAAGATTTTGACTTAAATTAACCACTTTTCTGTATCTAAATTAAACTTTTTGCATAGCTAACATATTTATTTTAATTGTTTTGTTTAGAAGAAGTTTATTGTTTACGACATTTGGAGTATGTTTAGGTGGCTGGTTGTTTGGGGCTTGGAGCTTTTCACCAGAGAAGAATGTGTCGTGGCTTTAGTGGATTAATCAGTGTCTTGCGATAACTGCGATGTTCACCATCTCAGGCCGGCAAGCCTTGTTGCTGAGCTTCCTTAGTTTTGAACCTACGACACCTTAGCAGTACGCCACACTAGATCTGGCTAGGCTGTCCCATTTCGCACGCATTGGGCAGTCACTACTGAACGCGCTGTGGTCGCATCTGCTGCCTTTTGCCACTTTGCAGTTACGGCACACTGGAGCAGTGCCTGCTGCATGTGCTGGGCAATCGGCTCGCAGATGCGGGTCCCCGCAGTGACTGCACAATGGCACGGTGTCCTGGCAGTGCTTCTTGCCGTGCCCATACCCTAGGCAGATGGAGCATTGGACCAACGGTGACTGGTCGGCTACTCGTAACCTCTGCAGGTCCACGTGCACCCGACCCACCACCGTCAGTCTCTGCCAGACTTGGGGCGACACCTGCAGGACGATGTGGCCCATGTGTGGGTTTCTGGTTCGACGGCGGTACTTTACCGCCATCCTCAGATCCTCCGCGGCCACGTCTTCCAGCAGGTGGGCATTCTGCACCTTAAGGGCCTGGACAACCTCGCCATCCGTGTGGCAGGAAAGGACGTCCTTGAGGATGATGAGGGGGTCCTTGTTGACTACCTCCTCAACCCGGAGACCTACTGACTTCCGGATCCTTTCCTTTACTGCCGCCATCTCTTCTCTGGTGTTAAAGCCCACGATAACCTTTTGGTCCCTCGCCTTACGCAGCCGCTCCACCTTTGTGCCCTCGACTGTGGCATTGACCGCTACGCGAAGTTTTCCTATGACCTCTTCACTAGTGTCCATTTGATCAGCAGATGAAACGACTACTGAGTGAAGAGGCCTGTGCGGAAGCTGTCTCGGTGCGGCTGCCACTTCGGCAAAGGTCGGTCTTTGGCTTGCAGTGCAGCGAGGGGCCTCCGTCAGTTGTTCCGACAGTGCGCGCGTTTGCTGCTGGCAATCCTGCAGTGCCTGGTTGTTCAAGTGAAGGCTGTCAACCAGCTGCTTCACGAGCACTGTCGGGACCTCTACGGTGTCCTTGGGCTCGGATGTTTGTTCCGCTTTTCTTGTGATGGCACCCCTTGCCTTCTCGGCCTCCTTCACCAGCTCGTAGAGACGGTTTATCGCGGCAAGTACCTCCGTTTTAATCTCGGTTTTGAGGTTTCGAGAGTTGCCCAAATGAAGCTTAGCTTTATTTAGGCAAGCTCTCGCCTCCGCGGTCAGACTGGGGTACTTGCTTTTGGTCTCCGTTTTTTGAAGGGGTCCAACGGCTTCCGTGGAGGTTCGGCGCGCTTCTGTGGGAATGGAGGCTTTTTGCGTGATGGATGGGGCTAGATCACGCTTAGCAGCCTCCCATTCCCCGATGCTGCGCCTCACACTGGGGAGTAAAGGCTCTGCCCTCTCAACCGATCTCGGTGAGCCATCGGTACCCTGCGAGCTGTCGGCGTTCTTGGCGGGTGTGCGGAACATTGTAATGAGGGGTGCTTATTTGGTCAGAGGACACAAGCGATTTCAGAACCAATCCCTGTAAAAGGGGGATCGACCTGAGGTAATGGGCAATAGGACCCAAAATAGGACAATACGAACAAAACTGAATCCCTGTAAAGGGGGGATCAGGGTATATTTAAAATTGTAGATTTACAACCGTCAATAAAACAATAGTTTATGTCAAATAATTTATAGTCGTACAAAAAGTGTAGACGGGTCTATTTTTGTCAATTAAAATTTTTTAAAAAGTATAAAATAGCCGTTTAAAAACGCGTGATCTCAAAAATTTCCAGATTTCCTAAAAGAGAATTGCCGAAAGAATATAAATTAAAAATAAAAATTTTTCGCCAAAAGTTTGTGTTCACCTACCTTACCACTATAGGGTGGGTGGGAGGGCAAAATTTTTGAAATTTTTTGTTAGCTAGAAGCACGCGCGAGGTGTCAAAAGACGCGTCTCGGCGCGGGCTATCCAACCGATGAAAAACACTTAGTGTCGCAAGAAGAAAAATTTTGAGTTTTCGTCAAAAAACGTGTTTTTTACAGGAAAAATTTTGAAAATGGCCGAAATTTACACCAAACCAGAACTCCGGGTCGCGGAACGAGCACCAGAATGAAGGTAAGGTAGGTTAGTGTCAATTTTGATTTTTTAGTAAATTATTTAAAGAGTGGATTTTGAATTAATAATTAATTTAATAAAAACTTTTTGTAAAATTTTACAAGTGTCTGTAAATGAAAACTTTTTCGCGTTTTTGTCAATTTAACTTAGTCAATACGATAGGGGGTGGCTATTTAGGAATTGTCGCGCTGAAAACAGCTTCAAAATGCGCCCCTTGGTTATCGAGTAATTACGGTTAGGTTAGGTTAGGTTAGGTTAGGTTAGGTTAGGTTAGGTTAGGTTAGGGGGACCCCCCACAGCGCATACGTCCTCGTCGTGTCCCCTGGAAACTGCCCAGTTCTGACCACCGTAACGGAGTGGCAGACTGGGTAGGCCAAAGTGCGCTGTGCATCGTAGATCATCCAAGCCTTGTGAGTCTACGAAAACGCCTGCGATCATAATGTCGACCCCTAGGCGGGACGCCTCCGGGCGATTTTTAAAGAAAAAGGGCGCTCAGGTGCCTGAGGCTAGCCGCGCGCCTTCTGCGGCCAGCTCTCTGGAGAGGAGTGAGTCGTTTGGGTCCCTGTTGGACTCAGACGACTCACTGTTTGTGTCGGACGTCGAGGACTCCCGGCCGCGAAAGCGAGCCCACCAGAGCGGTGGGTCCGGGGGCTCCTCGGCCTCCACTTCGACGGGGCTGCCGAAGGCTAAGAAGCCGACGGTGGCACCAGCGATCCATACCGTTGGGCTCGCTGATGCCCAGCGGAAGCTGGACCTTGCCCGGCGCGCTCAGCTCCAGGAGGAGCTGGAGGAGCGCGTCGCGGCTAAGGAAAAGCGTGCTCAGTCCGCCCGGGGTGGGTCCGGGTACGGCGCGTCCCGCGTGCTGTACGCGGACCACTCTCTGGCGGAGCTTGAGAGGATGGCGGTGGAGGATGAGGAGGGGATCGTCGAGGTCGCCTCCAAGTCCTCCAACCTAAAGGGGACCTTCCAGAAGGCCCTCAAGTGCCGGGCCGCGAGCCTGCGCGGTGTCGTCGCTGAGCTGTTGCAGCGAACGGCCACCGACGAGACGCGGCAACTGCAGGCGAAGGTGGATCGCCTGCAGTCGGAGGTCAGCCAGCTGCACCAGAAGCTGGCTGAAGCCACGGCCCGGCCACAACAGGCCGCGACGAGCCCTGCCGCAGAGGCCCTTCCCTCCAGCCGCAGCCTTGAGGACACCATCCGCAAGGTTGTGATGGAGGAGAGGGCCTTCACGCGAGCATGCCTGGCGGGGATCGAGGACCGGCTCCTTCCGGAGACGCGCCTCCGACCGCCGCTTGCGGCGGACAAGAGGCGGGACCGGGTGGAGCCGGTGCCTCCTACCCCACAGGCCGAGGGCACCCCTCTGGAGGTCCCCCAACAGGAGGGGGACGCCCTTCTCCCTGCGACCACACCGTCCAACGAGTGGACGGAGGTGAAGCGCAGGAAGAAGGGTAAGGGGAAAAAGTCGGCGGCGGCCGTTCCCGCTGCTGCCGCCACTGCCGCTTCTGCCAGCCAGTCGCCTGCGACCGGCAAGGGCAAGAAGCAGAAGGGGAAAGGGAAGGCGAAGGTGCGACTCGTCCCCCCTAAATCCGCAGCAGTCGTGGTGACCCTCACCGCGGAGGCTGCGGGTCGAGGGGAGACGTACATGTCCGTGCTGGTGCGGGCACGTGCCAACGCCAACCCTGCCCAACTGGGCATCGGCAGTGTGACCTGCCGGCGGACCCAAGCCGGGGCTCGTATTTTCGAGTTCCCGGGAGCCGAGGGGGGTGCCCGCGCGGACCTCTTTGCAGCCAAGCTGCAGGAGGTCATCGCGGACACCGCCACGGTGGTCCGCCCGGTAAAGTCAGCGGCCTTGGAGGTGGCGGAGTTGGACGACTCCGTCACCAAGGAGGAGGTGGTGGCTGCGGTGGCGGCGATTGGGGGCTGTGACGTCGCCGCGGTGCAGGGCCGGAATATCCGGCCCGGCCGCGGCGGCTTGGGCGCGATTCGCCTGCAGTGCCCAATCGTCGCTGCCAAAGCCGTTCTTGCCAGGGGCCGGCTATCAGTCGGCTTCAGTTCAGGTGCGGTCCGGGCTCTCGGCGACCAGCCATTGCGGTGTTTCCGATGCTTCGGCATCGGTCACACGCGGCCGCTGTGTCCGTCTAAAACCGACAGATCGGACACGTGCCTGCGCTGCGGCAAGGACGGCCACAAAGCCGCCTCCTGCGGGGCCGCCACACCGCGCTGCGCGGTGTGTGCCGCCAGTGGCAGCCCAGCTGACCACGTCATGAGGGGGCGGAAATGTCTTCCTCCCCCCAGACGGGGCAAGGCTGTTGCTGCCGCTGGCGCCGCCGCTCCTGCGGCGGCTGCGGAGAGCGGTGCGATGTCCGACTGATTCCGGTCGGATGTTGCATCGCGCCGGCGTCGCGGTCCTCCACGGACTCTCCTCCCCTCTCGCTCTAGAGAGGGGAACGGGATACGCGGCCGCCGCGCCGCCGGTGGATCGTGAGGATCATCCTCAAGGTGGCGACAGGCGGGCGATAGGCGCGGGGGCTCCTACGCCCGCATTGCACCCGTCACCGCCCCGCCGGGCAATCGTCGGCGGGGACTGGACGAAAAGGCTCTGCCGGATTCCCAGTCCCCGCCATTCAGGACGAAGCGGGAACACGCTGGTGGTTTTTAGTGGGTATACCGGGTCAGACCGGGGAGTCCCACATACCCCCCCCCATCCCCCGATGGGAGGGTATGCGTAATGCATTTTCCCCAGCGTTAAAAAAAAAAAAAAAAAAAAAAAAAAAAAAAAAAAAAAAAAAAAAAAAAAAAAAAGGTTAGGTTAGGTTAGGTTAGGTTAGGTTGGGGGACCCCCCACAGCGCATACGTCCTCGTCGTGTCCCCTGGAAACTGCCCAGTTCTGACCACCGTAACGGAGTGGCAGACTGGGTAGGCCAAAGTGCGCTGTGCATCGTAGATCATCCAAGCCTTGTGAGTCTACGAAAACGCCTGCGATCATAATGTCGACCCCTAGGCGGGACGCCTCCGGGCGATTTTTAAAGAAAAAGGGCGCTCAGGTGCCTGAGGCTAGCCGCGCGCCTTCTGCGGCCAGCTCTCTGGAGAGGAGTGAGTCGTTTGGGTCCCTGTTGGACTCAGACGACTCACTGTTTGTGTCGGACGTCGAGGACTCCCGGCCGCGAAAGCGAGCCCACCAGAGCGGTGGGTCCGGGGGCTCCTCGGCCTCCACTTCGACGGGGCTGCCGAAGGCTAAGAAGCCGACGGTGGCACCAGCGATCCATACCGTTGGGCTCGCTGATGCCCAGCGGAAGCTGGACCTTGCCCGGCGCGCTCAGCTCCAGGAGGAGCTGGAGGAGCGCGTCGCGGCTAAGGAAAAGCGTGCTCAGTCCGCCCGGGGTGGGTCCGGGTACGGCGCGTCCCGCGTGCTGTACGCGGACCACTCTCTGGCGGAGCTTGAGAGGATGGCGGTGGAGGATGAGGAGGGGATCGTCGAGGTCGCCTCCAAGTCCTCCAACCTAAAGGGGACCTTCCAGAAGGCCCTCAAGTGCCGGGCCGCGAGCCTGCGCGGTGTCGTCGCTGAGCTGTTGCAGCGAACGGCCACCGACGAGACGCGGCAACTGCAGGCGAAGGTGGATCGCCTGCAGTCGGAGGTCAGCCAGCTGCACCAGAAGCTGGCTGAAGCCACGGCCCGGCCACAACAGGCCGCGACGAGCCCTGCCGCAGAGGCCCTTCCCTCCAGCCGCAGCCTTGAGGACACCATCCGCAAGGTTGTGGTGGAGGAGAGGGCCTTCACGCGAGCATGCCTGGCGGGGATCGAGGACCGGCTCCTTCCGGAGACGCGCCTCCGACCGCCGCTTGCGGCGGACAAGAGGCGGGACCGGGTGGAGCCGGTGCCTCCTACCCCACAGGCCGAGGGCACCCCTCTGGAGGTCCCCCAACAGGAGGGGGACGCCCTTCTCCCTGCGACCACACCGTCCAACGAGTGGACGGAGGTGAAGCGCAGGAAGAAGGGTAAGGGGAAAAAGTCGGCGGCGGCCGTTCCCGCTGCTGCCGCCACTGCCGCTTCTGCCAGCCAGTCGCCTGCGACCGGCAAGGGCAAGAAGCAGAAGGGGAAAGGGAAGGCGAAGGTGCGACTCGTCCCCCCTAAATCCGCAGCAGTCGTGGTGACCCTCACCGCGGAGGCTGCGGGTCGAGGGGAGACGTACATGTCCGTGCTGGTGCGGGCACGTGCCAACGCCAACCCTGCCCAACTGGGCATCGGCAGTGTGACCTGCCGGCGGACCCAAGCCGGGGCTCGTATTTTCGAGTTCCCGGGAGCCGAGGGGGGTGCCCGCGCGGACCTCTTTGCAGCCAAGCTGCAGGAGGTCATCGCGGACACCGCCACGGTGGTCCGCCCGGTAAAGTCAGCGGCCTTGGAGGTGGCGGAGTTGGACGACTCCGTCACCAAGGAGGAGGTGGTGGCTGCGGTGGCGGCGATTGGGGGCTGTGACGTCGCCGCGGTGCAGGGCCGGAATATCCGGCCCGGCCGCGGCGGCTTGGGCGCGATTCGCCTGCAGTGCCCAATCGTCGCTGCCAAAGCCGTTCTTGCCAGGGGCCGGCTATCAGTCGGCTTCAGTTCAGGTGCGGTCCGGGCTCTCGGCGACCAGCCATTGCGGTGTTTCCGATGCTTCGGCATCGGTCACACGCGGCCGCTGTGTCCGTCTAAAACCGACAGATCGGACACGTGCCTGCGCTGCGGCAAGGACGGCCACAAAGCCGCCTCCTGCGGGGCCGCCACACCGCACTGCGCGGTGTGTGCCGCCAGTGGCAGCCCAGCTGACCACGTCATGAGGGGGCGGAAATGTCTTCCTCCCCCCAGACGGGGCAAAGCTGTCGCTGCCGCTGGCGCCGCCGCTCCTGCGGCGGCTGCGGAGAGCGGTGCGATGTCCGACTGATTTCGGTCGGACGTCGCATCGCGCCGGCGTCGCGGTCCTCCGCGGACTCTCCTCTCCTCTCGCTCTAGAGAGGGGAACGGGATACGCGGCCGCCGCGCCGCCGGTAGGTCTTGAGGATCTTCCTCAAGGTGGCGACGGGCGGGCGTTAGGCGCGGGGGCGCCTACGCCCGCATTGCACCCGTCACCGCCTCCGCCGGGCAATCGTCGGCGGGGACTGGACGAAAAGGCTCTGCCGGATTCCCAGTCCCCGCCATTCAGGACGAAGCGGGAGCATGCATTTTCCCCAGCGTTAAAAAAAAAAAAAAAAAAAAAAAAAAAAAAAAAAAAAAAAAAAAAAAAAAAAGGTTAGGTTAGGTTAGGTTAGGTTAGGTTAGGTTAGGTTAGGTTAGGTTAGGTTAGGTTAGGTTTTTTTTTTTTTTTTTTTTTTTTTTTTTTTTTTTTTTTTTTAGGTTTGACAGGAGTGGGAAATCCTCATGGACGCCCACACTGACCCACTGGGAGTCAGTCTGGGCAGTGCCGGACTCTTACCGGCTAAAACCCACTCCTGCCTTTGCTAGATGTGTCCTCTGACATGATCAGAGCCCTTATAATCTGTTATGTTGTTTATTTTTTCAGAATTTTTGTTTAAATATGAGTTCTTGTTAATATTGTATGCAATGAAATTTTTCTGTTGAGTAATAAAAATACTTTTAATTTTATTGTTTCTGCTATTTTTAGATATACTTGTTTATATTACTGTTGAATTTTCTTGATATTCTTTTTGAGTAGTAATTTTTGTAATATCGATGTTTTAATGCCTATTTACTGTTTCCGTATAAATGCGATTCCACGGTAGTGTTGTCTAGATATGTTTATTATATACTTATTATACGTTAAAATATCAGGGTCCACTTTACCTTTTTTATTCTTTGTGTAATATATACTTGATTTATAGTTACTATACGTCAGATATATATTTAAAACCACTTTTATACGAATTTCACTCTTTAGATTTATATGTTTTGTATTGTTTACTATTTTTTGAATTTTTACTTTAAAGTATGTATTATGTTTTTGGTTTTTATTTATTATTGGCATTTTTATGCTTCTGGACAGAATACTCTTGCTATTTTGGGAGGTTCGTGCTAGTTTAATATGCCGCAGTTCTTTAGGTTTATAGGCCAATATGCTAAAAGAGAACGTGTTGTGGTCTAAGCTAGATGTTAATTTGGCTTGCCAGTCACCTAGGATGTACATCATCTCAGTCTTGCAAGGTTTTGTTTCGACGTCTCTTCTAGTTTTGTCAAGCACAACCTTAGCAGTACGCCACACTGGATCTTGCTAAGCTGTCCCACTTCATACGTACTGGGCACTCACTGGCGAACGCGCTGTGGTCTGTCCTGCTGCTTTTTGCCGCCTGGCAGTTTCGGCAGTTAGGTGCAGTTCCGGCAGCAAACGCCGGGCAGTCTGCACGCAGGTGCGCGTCCCCACAGTGACTGCATAGTGGGACAGTGTCTTTGCAGTATTTCCTGCCGTGCCCATACCCCAAGCATATTGAGCACTGGACCAGCGGTGACTGGTCGGCTACACGTAACCGTTGCATGTCCACGTGCACCCGAGCTGCCAACGTCAGTCGCTGCCATACTTTGGGGGACACTTGCAGGACAATATGACCCATGTGTGGGTTCTTTGTTCTGCGGCGATATTTTACAGACAGTCGTAAGTCCTCCGCTGCCACATCTCCAAGCAAGTGAGTGTTCTGCGTTTTAAGGGCCTGGATCACTTCGTCGTCTGTGTGGAAGGAGAGAATATCTTTGAGGATGATGAGGGGGTCCTTATTAGTTACCTCCTCTACCCGAAGACCTTTTTCCTTCTGGATCCTCTCCTTCGCTGCCACCATTTCTTCTCTGCTACAGAACCCGAGTATGACTTTTTGGTCCCTCGCCTTCCTCAGCCGCTCTACTCTTGTACCCTCGACCTTTGCGTTGACTGCCACCCGGAGTTTTCCTATGACCTCCTCACTAGTGTCCATTACATCAGCAGATGAAACGACTACTGAGTGAAGAGGCCTGTGCGGAAGCTGTCTTGGCACGGCAGCCACTTCGGCAAAGGTCGGTCCCTGGTCTACCGTAAAGCGAGGGGCCTCCTTCAGTTGCTCCGACAGAGCACGCGTCTGTTGCTTGCACTCCTCCAACGCCACGTTATGCTGTTGGAGGTTTTCGACCAGCTGCTTCACGAGCCCCGTCGGAACATCTGCTGTGTTTTTCGGTTCCTTAGAATGTTCCGCACTTGCCTTTGCTGTCCCCTTGGCTTTTTCGGCCTCTTTGACAAGCTCATAAAGCCGGTCTATGGCGGCGAGTACCTCCGTCTTGATCTCAGTTTTGAGATTGCGAGAGTTGCTCAAATGAAGCTTAGCTTTATTCAAGCAAGCTCTCGCCTCTGCTGTTAGGTTGGGGTACTTAGCCTTTGCCTCCGGCTTTTTTGAGGGTCCAACGGCGTTCGTTGAGGTACACTCTCCTGTATCGCGCCTTACGCTAGGAAGAGTCGGCTCTGCCTTCTCGACCGATTTCGGCGAACCACTGGAGCCTTGTGAACCGTCGTTCACTGTTACGGGGGTGCGGAACATTCTGTAGGGGATTCTGAGGGTTTCCGAGGACATCAAATAGACAAGGCTGAATCCCTGTAAAGAGGGGATCAGACACTTAAAATACGTGAAATATGTAGAAACGTCTGGTAAAACTGATGCGTTTTATCTAGCTTTTAAAAGTCAGGAAATGTATAAATTAAAACAAATATGAAGACGAGTCTATTTCAGTCAATATAATATAAATAATCAATAAAATCACAGAACTCTAACAATTGTTTCAAATGTATCCCAGTAAAGGGGGGATCGGTTGTCAGTCGATAGTACTGAGTCCCTGTAAAGTGGGGACCAGTCAGTAAATATAAAATATCTTTGACTTGCGACCACAAGTTTGTCGAGTCAAACTAAAGCTAACGGTGACTAAAAACAAAAGTACACAAAATATCGGTTTTAGACGCGAGATTTTGAAAATTTCTAGATTTCCTATTATGCAATTGCCAAACGAAGGTATTTAGTAAACAAAAATTTTTGGCCAAATGTTTCTGTTCACCTACCTTACCACTATAGGGTGGGTGAAAATTTTTGAAATTTTTTGTTAGCTAGAAGCACGCGCGAGGTGTCAAAAGACGCGTCTCGGCGCGGGCTATCCGACCAATGAAAAACACTTACTGTCGCAAGAAGAAAAATTTTGAGTTTTCGTCAAAAAACGTGTTTTTTACAGGAAAAATTTTGAAAATGGCCGAAATTTACACCAAACCAAGACTCCGGGTCGCGGAACGAGCACCAGAATGAGGGTAAGGTAGGTTAGTGTCAATTTTGATTTTTTAATAAATTATTAAACGAGTGGATTTTAAAATAATAATTAATTCAATAAAAACTTTTTGTAAAATTTTACAAGTGTCTGTAAAGGAAAATTTTTTCGCGTTTTTGTCAATTTAACTTAGTCAATATGGTAGGGGGTGGCTATTTAGGAATTGTCGTGCTGAAAACAGCTTCAAAATGCGCCCCTTGGTTATCGAGTAATTACAATGTTTGCAATTGACTACGGGGTATAGGTAGTTTTTCTTAGCCGTATAAATTAAAGTGACAAAGATTTTTGAGTTTTTTGGTAGCTAGAAGCACGCGCGAGGTGTCAAAAGACGCGTCTCGGCGCGGGCTATCCGACCAATGAAAAACACTTACTGTCGCAAGAAGAAAAATTTTGAGTTTTCGTCAAAAAACGTGTTTTTTACAGGAAAAATTTTGAAAATGGCCGAAATTTACACCAAACCAAGACTCCGGGTCGCGGAACGAGCACCAGAATGAGGGTAAGGTAGGTTAGTGTCAATTTTGATTTTTTAATAAATTATTAAACGAGTGGATTTTAAAATAATAATTAATTCAATAAAAACTTTTTGTAAAATTTTACAAGTGTCTGTAAAGGAAAATTTTTTCGCGTTTTTGTCAATTTAACTTAGTCAATATGGTAGGGGGTGGCTATTTAGGAATTGTCGTGCTGAAAACAGCTTCAAAATGCGCCCCTTGGTTATCGAGTAATTACGGTTAGGTTAGGTTAGGTTAGGTTAGGTTAGGTTAGGTTAGGTTAGGTTAGGTTAGGTTAGGTTTTTTTTTTTTTTTTTTTTTTTTTTTTTTTTTTTTTTTTCCTACCTCTCCACGCTAGGTGGAGCCTGCGAGCTAGTTTTCCCCTAACGTAATCAGGGACCTTGGTGGGCTGGGGTTTTATTTATTTAAAAAAAAGAGTATTTTATTAAAAGAAAGTTACAAGTAATTTTTAAAATAGTATGGTGAGTACATTTATCTTAATTTTAGGCCTTACATTTAACATTTTTTATTTTTCTTACATTTTTATAATTTTGACTTAGAACTAACTTAAATTTTTAACATATTTTAATTTTCGGCTGTGTACATCAAAGCTTATTTCTTTAATACTTATTTTAAACATTTGGTAAAGTTATGTCATTAATAAATATAATTACTTAGTATATAATACTTAATTTAGAACAGTTATGGCTATTGATACATTTTATATTTGGGATTTATAAGTTCCGCATACAAACAATTGGTTACGTCGTGGCGAAATAGATGGCGCTATTAGTTACCATGGTTTTACATTCTACAAGTTACTAATTTGAACATGCCATGATTTTTATACCAGAATTAGTTCGAGCAAGGCGACACAGGTGTCGCTGTTAGAGGACATGGTTTGTAGAATTGGTTGTGACTTATTTGATGTTTACTATTTCGGGACTTTGGTTTTAGGGTTAGGGTTGAGGTTTTTGGGGCATTGTATTTTGTGTTGATGGTGTGTGTTGTTATGCATTTGTTTTGTACCTGTTGTTTTGTTGTTTTTTATTATGTGGTGTAATGATTTGTAGTTGTGTCTGTTACGTAAACAAGGTAGTTGGTTACGTCGTGGCGAAATAGATGGCGCTATTTGTTACCATGGTTTTACATTCTACAAGTTACTAATTTGAACATGCCATGATTTTTGTACCAGAATTAGTTCGAGCGAGGCGGCACAGGTGTCGCTGTTAGAGGACATGGTTTGTAGAATTGGTTGTGACTTATTTGATGTTTACTATTTCGGGACTTTGGTTTTAGGGTTAGGGTTGAGGTTTTTGGGGCATTGTATTTTGTGTTGATGGTGTGTGTTGTTATGCATTTGTTTTGTTTCTGTTGTTTTGTTGTTTTTTATTATGTGGTGTAATGATTTGTAGTTGTGTCTGTTACGTAAACAAGGTAGTAAATGACTAATGTGTAATATCATTTACATTTTGTTCTGTACTAATTTGTATGTTTACGTAGATATGTACTGTTTGTAAATCGGTGTTTATAACTTGGTTTGGTGTAGGTAACTTTCAAGTTTTGTATTGTTTGTCTTGTTTGGTTGTGGCAATAATATATATATATATACACAGATTATATATATTTATTGGCATTTCTTAGTCATGTTTTAAATTTTTGTCGACGGTTTTAGGGATAGTTGGGTTGGTGTTTCGTGTGTGTGTTGATATATTAGTATATATTTACTATATAATTTATATATCTGTGTTTTTTGTTGTTTGCAGGTTTCCGTGTGTCTGTTTATTCCATTGTTGTGGTCCAGTTTTACGTACTCCCAGTTTGTGTTACTGTATTGTTGTGTTCCTGTGTATGCTGTGTGTGTTGTGTTAACCCTAGGGTGCTGTTTAGGCGTACGCCGTTGTCGTCCGAGCCAAGTAGTCCCATTTCTTGCGGACCGGGCATTCCGCGCTAAAGGCGTTGTGGTCGGTCTTCTGTAGCTTCGAGTGCAGACAGTTGCAGCACTGCGGTTCCATCCCGGAGACAAACTCCTCGCACTTCTCGCGCAGGTGCGGGCCTCCACAGTGGCTACACCTGTCCGCACCCGCAGTACAAAATTTCCGGCCATGCCCGTATGCCAGGCATTTGGTGCATTGGACGAGCGGAGACTGGTCCTCCACCCTTACCCTTTGCAGGTCAAGGTAGAGAGCGCCAGCCTCCGTCATCCTCTGCCAAACCCTGGGCCTGACTTGGACGACAACGTGCGCCGTTTTGGGGTTCTTAGTCCTTTTTTTATATTTAATGGTCATTTCCAGCTCTTCCTCTTCTAGGTCTCTAAATGTATCTTTGTTTTGTGAATAGATCGCCTTCACCAGCTCGTCGTCTTCGCTGTCCAAAAAGACGTCTTTTAGGACGACGAGCGGGTTTTTGTTTTTCATGGTTAGGTTAGGTTAGGTTAGGTTAGGTTAGGTTAGGTTAGGTTAGGTTAGGTTAGGTTAGGTTAGGTTAGGTTAGGTTAGGTTAGGTTAGGTTAGGTTAGGTTAGGTTAGGTTAGGTAAGGTTAGGTTAGGTTAGGTTAGGTTAGGTTAGGTTAGGTTAGGTTAGGTTAGGTTAGGTTTTTTTTTTTTTTTTTTAGGGTTGACAGGAGTGGGAAATCCTCATGGACGCCCACACTGACCCACTGGGAGTCAGTCTGGGCAGTGCCGGACTCTTACCGGCTAAAACCCACTCCTGCCTTTGCTTTTAGTGTCCTCTAACATAATCAGAGCCCTTGTGTTCCGTTTTGTCGTTTTTTATCTATGTTATTTATGTTTGTTGTGGAGAGACGTGGTGGTATGTTTATTTTCTTTTATTTTTGTTTGTACCTTATGCATCTTCTCTTCTTTTGAAAAATAACACAACAAAATTACACCATTACTATCACATAACAAACACACACAAACGCACACACACGCAAACACACGCACACACACACACACACGAACATGCCCATAAAAATCGCACTTATTATTAATATTAATCTTAAAGCTTTTGTTATCTTTTACAATGTAATTTTTTTACTTATAGTTCACTATGTCACCAATAGTAAAATTGTAGTAAAAGACTAGTGTTAAGCCACACCTGTGTACAATTCTGTTATATTTAATACCCAATGGGGACTGGCACTGTACTCCCTTATACAGGTTATTCTATAACCTAGCTGGGAATGCAGCACCTCACCACTATTTCAGTTGTAGTTTTTAGTACACTAAATTTATCAACCCTGTAAACTACCATGTACTACAATGCTTTTATCATGAATAAATAAAGTTATTATTATTATTATTATTATCTTCATTTAATATGATTCGATTATTTATTTTAGAAATATGATTTAAATTTTTACTATTATTAATTTTACCGATTTATGACTGTTTTTTATGTAATATCTATTTGTATGACTTTTCTGTAATTTTTCTTCGTATGTCTATTCTATAATTTTTATTTAGAGTGTTTATAAATATCGCCGGTCTTCTATTAATGACATTAGTTAAATATACTTATTATATTCTAAATGTCATTATAACCATTATTTACAAATACTTACATATATAAATAGCACACTTATGTTAAGATTTTGACTTAAATTAACCACTTTTCTGTAGCTAAATTAAACTTTTTGCATAGCTAACAAATTTATTTTAATTGTTTTGTTTAGAAGAAGTTTATTGTTTACGACATTTGGAGTATGTTTAGGTGGCTGGTTGTTTGGGGTTTGGAGCTTTTCACCAGAGAAGAATGTGTCGTGGCTTTAGTGGATTAATCAGTGTCTTGCGATAACTGTGATGTTCACCATCTCAGGCCGGCAAGCCTTGTTGCTGAGCTTCCTTAGTTTTGAACCTACGACACCTTAGCAGTACGCCACACTAGATCTGGCTAGGCTGTCCCATTTCGCACGCATTGGGCAGTCACTACTGAACGCGCTGTGGTCGCATCTGCTGCCTTTTGCCACGTTGCAGTTACGGCACACTGGAGCAGTGCCTGCTGCATGTGCTGGGCAATCGGCTCGCAGATGCGGGTCCCCGCAGTGACTGCACAATGGCACGGTGTCCTGGCAGTGCTTCTTGCCGTGCCCATACCCTAGGCAGATGGAGCATTGGACCAACGGTGACTGGTCGGCTACTCGTAACCTCTGCAGGTCCACGTGCACTCGACCCGCCACCGTCAGTCTCTGCCAGACTTGGGGCGACACCTGCAGGACGATGTGGCCCATGTGTGGGTTTCTGGTTCGACGGCGGTACTTTACCGCCATCCTCAGATCCTCCGCGGCCACGTCTTCCAGCAGGTGGGCATTCTGCACCTTAAGGGCCTGGACAACCTCGCCATCCGTGTGGCAGGAAAGGACGTCCTTGAGGATGATGAGGGGGTCCTTGTTGACTACCTCCTCAACCCGGAGACCTACTGACTTCCGGATCCTTTCCTTTACTGCCGCCATCTCTTCTCTGGTGTTAAAGCCCACGATAACCTTTTGGTCCCTCGCCTTACGCAGCCGCTCCACCTTTGTGCCCTCGACTGTGGCATTGACCGCTACGCGAAGTTTTCCTATGACCTCTTCACTAGTGTCCATTTCATCGGCAGATGAAACGACTACTGAGTGAAGAGGCCTGTGTGGAAGCTGTCTCGGTGCGGCTGCCACTTCGGCAAAGGTTGGTCTTTGGCTTGCAGTGCAGCGAGGGGCCTCCGACAGTTGTTCCGACAGTGCGCGCGTTTGCTGCTGGCAGTCCTGCAGTGCCTGGTTGTTCAAGTGAAGGCTGTCAACCAGCTGCTTCACGAGCACTGTCGGAACCTCTACGGTATCCTTGGGCTCGGATTTTTGTTCCGCTTTCTCTGTTACGGCACCCCTTGCCTTCTCGGCTTCCTTCACCAGCTCGTAGAGACGGTTTATCGAGGCAAGCACCTCAGTTTTTATCTCAGTTTTGAGGTTTCGAGAGTTGCCCAAATGAAGCTTAGCTTTATTTAGGCAAGCTCTCGCCTCCGCGGTGAGACTGGGGTACTTGCCTTTAGTCTCCGTTTTTTGGTGGGGTCCAACGGCTTCCGTGGTGGTACGGCGCGCTTCGGCTTCCAATTCCCCGATGCTGCGCCTCACGCTGGGGAGTAAAGGCTCTGCCCTCTCAACCGATTTCGGTGAGCCATTGGTACCCTGCGAGCTGTCGGCGTTCTTGGCGGGTGTGCGGAACATTGTGTTGAGGGGTGCTTTATTGGTCAGAGGACACAAGCGGTGTCAGAACCAATCCCTGTAAAAGGGGGATCGACCTGAGACAATGGGCAATAGGACCCAAAATAGGACAAACAAACAAAACTGAGTCCCTGTAAAGGGGGGATCAGAGTATATAAAAAATATTGGATTTAGTACCGTCAGTAAAAACAATGGTTTTTAGTCGAATAAATAAGTGGTCATGTAAATAGTGTATAGACGGGTCTATTCTTGTCAATTAAAATTGTAAAAAGTATAAAATAGCTGTTTAAAAACGCGTGATCTTAAAAATTTCCAGATTTCCTAAAAGAGGATTGCCGAAAGAATATAAATTAAAAATGAAAATTTTTCGCCAAAAGTTTGTGTTCACCTACCTTACCACTATAGGGTGGGTGGGTGGGCAAAATTTTTGAAATTTTTTGTTAGCTAGAAGCACGCGCGAGGTGTCAAAAGACGCGTCTCGGCGCGGGCTATCCGACCAATGAAAAACACTTACTGTCGCAAGAAGAAAAATTTTGAGTTTTCGTCAAAAAACGTGTTTTTTACAGGAAAAATTTTGAAAATGGCCGAAATTTACACCAAACCAGAACTCCGGGTCGCGGAACGAGCACCAGAATGAGGGTAAGGTAGGTTAGTGTCAATTTTGATTTTTTAATAAATTATTAAACGAGTGGATTTTAAAATAATAATTAATTCAATAAAAACTTTTTGTAAAATTTTACAAGTGTCTGTAAAGGAAAAATTTTTCGCGTTTTTGTCAATTTAACTTAGTCAATATGGTAGGGGGTGGCTATTTAGGAATTGTCGTGCTGAAAACAGCTTCAAAATGCGCCCCTTGGTTATCGAGTAATTACAATGTTTGCAATTGACTACGGGGTATAGGTAGATTTTCTTAGCCGTATAAATTAAAGTGACAAAGATTTTTGAGTTTTTTGGTAGCTAGAAGCACGCGCGAGGTGTCAAAAGACGCGTCTCGGCGCGGGCTATCCGACCAATGAAAAACACTTACTGTCGCAAGAAGAAAAATTTTGAGTTTTCGTCAAAAAACGTGTTTTTTACAGGAAAAATTTTGAAAATGGCCGAAATTTACACCAAACCAGAACTCCGGGTCGCGGAACGAGCACCAGAATGAGGGTAAGGTAGGTTAGTGTCAATTTTGATTTTTTAATAAATTATTAAACGAGTGGATTTTAAAATAATAATTAATTCAATAAAAACTTTTTGTAAAATTTTACAAGTGTCTGTAAAGGAAAAATTTTTCGCGTTTTTGTCAATTTAACTTAGTCAATATGGTAGGGGGTGGCTATTTAGGAATTGTCGTGCTGAAAACAGCTTCAAAATGCGCCCCTTGGTTATCGAGTAATTACAATGTTTGCAATTGACTACGGGGTATAGGTAGATTTTCTTAGCCGTATAAATTAAAGTGACAAAGATTTTTGAGTTTTTTGGTAGCTAGAAGCACGCGCGAGGTGTCAAAAGACGCGTCTCGGCGCGGGCTATCCGACCAATGAAAAACACTTACTGTCGCAAGAAGAAAAATTTTGAGTTTTCGTCAAAAAACGTGTTTTTTACAGGAAAAATTTTGAAAATGGCCGAAATTTACACCAAACCAGAACTCCGGGTCGCGGAACGAGCACCAGAATGAGGGTAAGGTAGGTTAGTGTCAATTTTGATTTTTTAATAAATTATTAAACGAGTGGATTTTAAAATAATAATTAATTCAATAAAAACTTTTTGTAAAATTTTACAAGTGTCTGTAAAGGAAAAATTTTTCGCGTTTTTGTCAATTTAACTTAGTCAATATGGTAGGGGGTGGCTATTTAGGAATTGTCGTGCTGAAAACAGCTTCAAAATGCGCCCCTTGGTTATCGAGTAATTACAATGTTTGCAATTGACTACGGGGTATAGGTAGATTTTCTTAGCCGTATAAATTAAAGTGACAAAGATTTTTGAGTTTTTTGGTAGCTAGAAGCACGCGCGAGGTGTCAAAAGACGCGTCTCGGCGCGGGCTATCCGACCAATGAAAAACACTTACTGTCGCAAGAAGAAAAATTTTGAGTTTTCGTCAAAAAACGTGTTTTTTACAGGAAAAATTTTGAAAATGGCCGAAATTTACACCAAACCAGAACTCCGGGTCGCGGAACGAGCACCAGAATGAGGGTAAGGTAGGTTAGTGTCAATTTTGATTTTTTAATAAATTATTAAACGAGTGGATTTTAAAATAATAATTAATTCAATAAAAACTTTTTGTAAAATTTTACAAGTGTCTGTAAAGGAAAAATTTTTCGCGTTTTTGTCAATTTAACTTAGTCAATATGGTAGGGGGGTGGCTATTTAGGAATTGTCGTGCTGAAAACAGCTTCAAAATGCGCCCCTTGGTTATCGAGTAATTACAATGTTTGCAATTGACTACGGGGTATAGGTAGATTTTCTTAGCCGTATAAATTAAAATGACAAAGATTTTTGAGTTTTTTGGTAGCTAGAAGCACGCGCGAGGTGTCAAAAGACGCGTCTCGGCGCGGGCTATCCGACCAATGAAAAACACTTACTGTCGCAAGAAGAAAAATTTTGAGTTTTCGTCAAAAAACGTGTTTTTTACAGGAAAAATTTTGAAAATGGCCGAAATTTACACCAAACCAGAACTCCGGGTCGCGGAACGAGCACCAGAATGAGGGTAAGGTAGGTTAGTGTCAATTTTGATTTTTTAATAAATTATTAAACGAGTGGATTTTAAAATAATAATTAATTCAATAAAAACTTTTTGTAAAATTTTACAAGTGTCTGTAAAGGAAAAATTTTTCGCGTTTTTGTCAATTTAACTTAGTCAATATGGTAGGGGGTGGCTATTTAGGAATTGTCGTGCTGAAAACAGCTTCAAAATGCGCCCCTTGGTTATCGAGTAATTACAATGTTTGCAATTGACTACGGGGTATAGGTAGATTTTCTTAGCCGTATAAATTAAAGTGACAAAGATTTTTGAGTTTTTTGGTAGCTAGAAGCACGCGCGAGGTGTCAAAAGACGCGTCTCGGCGCGGGCTATCCGACCAATGAAAAACACTTACTGTCGCAAGAAGAAAAATTTTGAGTTTTCGTCAAAAAACGTGTTTTTTACAGGAAAAATTTTGAAAATGGCCGAAATTTACACCAAACCAGAACTCCGGGTCGCGGAACGAGCACCAGAATGAGGGTAAGGTAGGTTAGTGTCAATTTTGATTTTTTAATAAATTATTAAACGAGTGGATTTTAAAATAATAATTAATTCAATAAAAACTTTTTGTAAAATTTTACAAGTGTCTGTAAAGGAAAAATTTTTCGCGTTTTTGTCAATTTAACTTAGTCAATATGGTAGGGGGTGGCTATTTAGGAATTGTCGTGCTGAAAACAGCTTCAAAATGCGCCCCTTGGTTATCGAGTAATTACAATGTTTGCAATTGACTACGGGGTATAGGTAGATTTTCTTAGCCGTATAAATTAAAGTGACAAAGATTTTTGAGTTTTTTGGTAGCTAGAAGCACGCGCGAGGTGTCAAAAGACGCGTCTCGGCGCGGGCTATCCGACCAATGAAAAACACTTACTGTCGCAAGAAGAAAAATTTTGAGTTTTCGTCAAAAAACGTGTTTTTTACAGGAAAAATTTTGAAAATGGCCGAAATTTACACCAAACCAGAACTCCGGGTCGCGGAACGAGCACCAGAATGAGGGTAAGGTAGGTTAGTGTCAATTTTGATTTTTTAATAAATTATTAAACGAGTGGATTTTAAAATAATAATTAATTCAATAAAAACTTTTTGTAAAATTTTACAAGTGTCTGTAAAGGAAAAATTTTTCGCGTTTTTGTCAATTTAACTTAGTCAATATGGTAGGGGGTGGCTATTTAGGAATTGTCGTGCTGAAAACAGCTTCAAAATGCGCCCCTTGGTTATCGAGTAATTACAATGTTTGCAATTGACTACGGGGTATAGGTAGATTTTCTTAGCCGTATAAATTAAAGTGACAAAGATTTTTGAGTTTTTTGGTAGCTAGAAGCACGCGCGAGGTGTCAAAAGACGCGTCTCGGCGCGGGCTATCCGACCAATGAAAAACACTTACTGTCGCAAGAAGAAAAATTTTGAGTTTTCGTCAAAAAACGTGTTTTTTACAGGAAAAATTTTGAAAATGGCCGAAATTTACACCAAACCAGAACTCCGGGTCGCGGAACGAGCACCAGAATGAGGGTAAGGTAGGTTAGTGTCAATTTTGATTTTTTAATAAATTATTAAACGAGTGGATTTTAAAATAATAATTAATTCAATAAAAACTTTTTGTAAAATTTTACAAGTGTCTGTAAAGGAAAAATTTTTCGCGTTTTTGTCAATTTAACTTAGTCAATATGGTAGGGGGTGGCTATTTAGGAATTGTCGTGCTGAAAACAGCTTCAAAATGCGCCCCTTGGTTATCGAGTAATTACAATGTTTGCAATTGACTACGGGGTATAGGTAGATTTTCTTAGCCGTATAAATTAAAGTGACAAAGATTTTTGAGTTTTTTGGTAGCTAGAAGCACGCGCGAGGTGTCAAAAGACGCGTCTCGGCGCGGGCTATCCGACCAATGAAAAACACTTACTGTCGCAAGAAGAAAAATTTTGAGTTTTCGTCAAAAAACGTGTTTTTTACAGGAAAAATTTTGAAAATGGCCGAAATTTACACCAAACCAGAACTCCGGGTCGCGGAACGAGCACCAGAATGAGGGTAAGGTAGGTTAGTGTCAATTTTGATTTTTTAATAAATTATTAAACGAGTGGATTTTAAAATAATAATTAATTCAATAAAAACTTTTTGTAAAATTTTACAAGTGTCTGTAAAGGAAAAATTTTTCGCGTTTTTGTCAATTTAACTTAGTCAATATGGTAGGGGGTGGCTATTTAGGAATTGTCGTGCTGAAAACAGCTTCAAAATGCGCCCCTTGGTTATCGAGTAATTACAATGTTTGCAATTGACTACGGGGTATAGGTAGATTTTCTTAGCCGTATAAATTAAAGTGACAAAGATTTTTGAGTTTTTTGGTAGCTAGAAGCACGCGCGAGGTGTCAAAAGACGCGTCTCGGCGCGGGCTATCCGACCAATGAAAAACACTTACTGTCGCAAGAAGAAAAATTTTGAGTTTTCGTCAAAAAACGTGTTTTTTACAGGAAAAATTTTGAAAATGGCCGAAATTTACACCAAACCAGAACTCCGGGTCGCGGAACGAGCACCAGAATGAGGGTAAGGTAGGTTAGTGTCAATTTTGATTTTTTAATAAATTATTAAACGAGTGGATTTTAAAATAATAATTAATTCAATAAAAACTTTTTGTAAAATTTTACAAGTGTCTGTAAAGGAAAAATTTTTCGCGTTTTTGTCAATTTAACTTAGTCAATATGGTAGGGGGTGGCTATTTAGGAATTGTCGTGCTGAAAACAGCTTCAAAATGCGCCCCTTGGTTATCGAGTAATTACAATGTTTGCAATTGACTACGGGGTATAGGTAGATTTTCTTAGCCGTATAAATTAAAGTGACAAAGATTTTTGAGTTTTTTGGTAGCTAGAAGCACGCGCGAGGTGTCAAAAGACGCGTCTCGGCGCGGGCTATCCGACCAATGAAAAACACTTACTGTCGCAAGAAGAAAAATTTTGAGTTTTCGTCAAAAAACGTGTTTTTTACAGGAAAAATTTTGAAAATGGCCGAAATTTACACCAAACCAGAACTCCGGGTCGCGGAACGAGCACCAGAATGAGGGTAAGGTAGGTTAGTGTCAATTTTGATTTTTTAATAAATTATTAAACGAGTGGATTTTAAAATAATAATTAATTCAATAAAAACTTTTTGTAAAATTTTACAAGTGTCTGTAAAGGAAAAATTTTTCGCGTTTTTGTCAATTTAACTTAGTCAATATGGTAGGGGGTGGCTATTTAGGAATTGTCGTGCTGAAAACAGCTTCAAAATGCGCCCCTTGGTTATCGAGTAATTACAATGTTTGCAATTGACTACGGGGTATAGGTAGATTTTCTTAGCCGTATAAATTAAAGTGACAAAGATTTTTGAGTTTTTTGGTAGCTAGAAGCACGCGCGAGGTGTCAAAAGACGCGTCTCGGCGCGGGCTATCCGACCAATGAAAAACACTTACTGTCGCAAGAAGAAAAATTTTGAGTTTTCGTCAAAAAACGTGTTTTTTACAGGAAAAATTTTGAAAATGGCCGAAATTTACACCAAACCAGAACTCCGGGTCGCGGAACGAGCACCAGAATGAGGGTAAGGTAGGTTAGTGTCAATTTTGATTTTTTAATAAATTATTAAACGAGTGGATTTTAAAATAATAATTAATTCAATAAAAACTTTTTGTAAAATTTTACAAGTGTCTGTAAAGGAAAAATTTTTCGCGTTTTTGTCAATTTAACTTAGTCAATATGGTAGGGGGTGGCTATTTAGGAATTGTCGTGCTGAAAACAGCTTCAAAATGCGCCCCTTGGTTATCGAGTAATTACAATGTTTGCAATTGACTACGGGGTATAGGTAGATTTTCTTAGCCGTATAAATTAAAGTGACAAAGATTTTTGAGTTTTTTGGTAGCTAGAAGCACGCGCGAGGTGTCAAAAGACGCGTCTCGGCGCGGGCTATCCGACCAATGAAAAACACTTACTGTCGCAAGAAGAAAAATTTTGAGTTTTCGTCAAAAAACGTGTTTTTTACAGGAAAAATTTTGAAAATGGCCGAAATTTACACCAAACCAGAACTCCGGGTCGCGGAACGAGCACCAGAATGAGGGTAAGGTAGGTTAGTGTCAATTTTGATTTTTTAATAAATTATTAAACGAGTGGATTTTAAAATAATAATTAATTCAATAAAAACTTTTTGTAAAATTTTACAAGTGTCTGTAAAGGAAAAATTTTTCGCGTTTTTGTCAATTTAACTTAGTCAATATGGTAGGGGGTGGCTATTTAGGAATTGTCGTGCTGAAAACAGCTTCAAAATGCGCCCCTTGGTTATCGAGTAATTACAATGTTTGCAATTGACTACGGGGTATAGGTAGATTTTCTTAGCCGTATAAATTAAAGTGACAAAGATTTTTGAGTTTTTTGGTAGCTAGAAGCACGCGCGAGGTGTCAAAAGACGCGTCTCGGCGCGGGCTATCCGACCAATGAAAAACACTTACTGTCGCAAGAAGAAAAATTTTGAGTTTTCGTCAAAAAACGTGTTTTTTACAGGAAAAATTTTGAAAATGGCCGAAATTTACACCAAACCAGAACTCCGGGTCGCGGAACGAGCACCAGAATGAGGGTAAGGTAGGTTAGTGTCAATTTTGATTTTTTAATAAATTATTAAACGAGTGGATTTTAAAATAATAATTAATTCAATAAAAACTTTTTGTAAAATTTTACAAGTGTCTGTAAAGGAAAAATTTTTCGCGTTTTTGTCAATTTAACTTAGTCAATATGGTAGGGGGTGGCTATTTAGGAATTGTCGTGCTGAAAACAGCTTCAAAATGCGCCCCTTGGTTATCGAGTAATTACAATGTTTGCAATTGACTACGGGGTATAGGTAGATTTTCTTAGCCGTATAAATTAAAGTGACAAAGATTTTTGAGTTTTTTGGTAGCTAGAAGCACGCGCGAGGTGTCAAAAGACGCGTCTCGGCGCGGGCTATCCGACCAATGAAAAACACTTACTGTCGCAAGAAGAAAAATTTTGAGTTTTCGTCAAAAAACGTGTTTTTTACAGGAAAAATTTTGAAAATGGCCGAAATTTACACCAAACCAGAACTCCGGGTCGCGGAACGAGCACCAGAATGAGGGTAAGGTAGGTTAGTGTCAATTTTGATTTTTTAATAAATTATTAAACGAGTGGATTTTAAAATAATAATTAATTCAATAAAAACTTTTTGTAAAATTTTACAAGTGTCTGTAAAGGAAAAATTTTTCGCGTTTTTGTCAATTTAACTT